>CM076578.1:1697590484-1698790484 GCA_034641835.2 Pinus albicaulis
ACATTAAGCAGTTGCTGGTTCATCATTGTATATATCCGGTGTGGTCATTGTACATTTTCATCAAGCAATATGTGACTCCATGCCCGAGGTGAAGGCACTAATCTGCAGGTTCTTAGTGTTTCGTGGTAAAAACACTATCCCCAGGTGGAGCCAGATGTTGTGGATCATTATATACATATCCTTTTTATATTTCATTTTGAAATTTTAAAAGAAAAAATAAAAAAATAAGAATTCGAAAATATGTTATAGTATGAAGTTTTTAATACTTTAGCATAAGAAAGAGAGGAATGCAATGTATTTACAATTTTTTATATACATGAAGCGGTCGTCAACCTTAGGTTGATATATATATATTTCAAGGTTAAGACCCGAGCAACTTCCTGAGCAGAAGTCACAATCATACAAAGAAGCTTACGGATAAGCTATTGCGGGGGGTGAATTAGCCCGTTGGTTATCAAATCCCGACCCCCCGCAGTTGACCGGTCAGATCTTGGAAATGTTGTGATCAACGGTTCAGATTGATTACGGGGGGTATCGATCAAACTTCTCCGCCGTACTCACAGACCCCCCGCATGACGTCATCAGCCGAGATGGAAGACAACTGTCATCCACTGTCAACTGTTTCTCCGCATCACCCCTGCATTTATTATGGTTTCCGTAGCCTATAAAAGGGGTTCTTCCGTCCTGTTTTGATTTATATGTGACTGTTTGCCCTCGTGCTGGACGGAGAGAGGGGAGATTATGTCCTGTAAATTCTATGAAGATCAGTTGATATTTGCAAAAAGCAGAGCAGATGGCCGACATGAGAAGACACAGATTTTAAAGGGAGAAACGGTATTTAATTTCTTACAAAGGCATTTCCTTCTGCTATGGATGGTGAAGACATTGTTCACAGGTAATCTTACTCACAGTCAGGTTGTTGCGTTTACACTGGAATATCATCGTTATAAGAACGCTCCGACGACTCAGGATAAGCTCTGGAAAGAATGCAAAAGATTTTCTATGGACACAGACAAAGGAACTTCAGCCACTCAGCCACAAGTAGCCGTTCAGCCACCAATAGTCATTGAGACAACCAATATTTCAGGAGCATCAGCTCCCTTAGATTAGGGATTGTCACATTTTATTATGTTTTAAATGCAGTCATGTAAATGTAATAGAACTTACGAGGCATGTACCTCCACTAGGTGAGCAGTTAAGCAGTTAGAGTTAGTTAGAATCGGTTTCATTACTGGAAACCATTTTGATCTTATTGTATTTAAAGACAATGGAAAGAAGGAAGAAGGTTCCGAGTTTTGGACCTTGAAGGCTAATTTTGTACTGAACAATATTGAATGAATGAAAAAGTTTTGCAAGTTTCCATTATTCCATCTGTGTTGAAGAGTTTTCTTGGTTTTCATTTCATTTCCATATCTGTGAATAAAGTAGAGTGATTAGAGCTGCAGGTCTCTTGATATTTATATATCTAAGAGTTAAACATCCTTAATGGGCGCTCCTCTTCTTTAGCTTATTTGTTTTTCACTTCTTCAGGATTTTATGATGGCAGTTTCTGTTTAAAGCAGCATGACAAGTTAAAATCCTTTTCTTTCTTCGTCTTCCATTCACTCACTTCAATATAAAAGGAATATGGCATTGCAGAGCTAATAAAGATTTGATATTTGGGAAATATATTACTAACATTTGAAGGGTTAAGAAACAGAGACACATATATACATTTTGTGACATAATCTTTAATGTCTTGAGCACGGATTCTTGTACACAGCCAAGAATTGTTTCTCAAGGAACAACAGCTTCCATGCCTTTCTTCAAACCGTTCATCTTCACTTCCACGCCTTTCTTCAAAACTTCCATTTCATTTTTTGTTGCTCTTTGCGAGAGTGAAATTTGTTGCACTTGCTCTTGTAATTTTGATAGATCATGTTGCAATTCTTCATCTTCATGAGTCATAGTAGAGCCTTCTGAAGGTTTAATGGGTGTTGAATTATTTTTACGGGGCATCTTTTAGAACCGAATACTGCTATATATTCTACAATATTCCCTTGGAATCAATTCAAATTGATTCTTCAAAGAAGACTTATGCAATTTGGAAAGAAAAATATACACACCTTTTTCTTGCTTTTAAGGAGCTCGATATTGAAATTGGATTATCTCTGTGATTGCAGCCCTTAAATATTTGAAATTCAGCACTGAAGTAGCCCTTTGAATTCTCTTTTGAATGCCACAGGTCTGACCTGATTTGGATTCTCCAAGACAAAGTTGTGTCCAATATCCCACAATGACCTAATTCTAGACTGGTTCAGTAGAGCGAACTTGTAGGACTTGCCACGTGTCACTGTTTTTTCCTTTGTCTCTAAAATTGATATCCAAGAAACTACAGTCCGTGTACTTGCGACCCCTTTTTACGGCACTCCAATCCAATGCCCAGAGAGAGTTATTGAACTTTTCCCACGATCACCTATTTGAGATGAAATTCAGAAGCCTGAAAAAGCACTACCTTCCACAGATCATATCTCCAAAAATATTACGAACCAAGTTCTGAAATTTTTTGACAAATTTCCTTAGGATTTTAGCTTTACACCATATGAATTTCAGCTTTAGAACCTTCGTAGAAAAAACGTTATAGCGCAAATTCCATGATGACCTGTTTAGGAGCTTGAAAAAAGACCTAACTTCCACAGATCATATCTCCACAAATATTGCGAACCAAGCTCTGAAATTTTTAGACCATCTTCCTCGGGATTTCAGCTTCACACCCTAAAAATGTTAGCTTCTGAAACTTCGTAGAAAAAAAGTTATAGCGAAAATGCCACGATGACCTATTTGGAGCAGCGAAACCCTAGAATCCCAAAGCTCTGATACCAAATGTTGTGTAACCAACTCCAAAAATAGAAGAAAAGAGATATCAATGCCTTACAAATAAGCCACTTCGAGGGGGAAACCTCCAATACATTACATAAATGAACAATTCTTGGATGATACAATTTACAAATCCTCCTTTCTATATATAGGAGTCCATGGGGCCATAATGTAATCCTAGTGGGCCACAATGTAATCCTAGCCGACCTAACAATAATAATTTAAGGGAACAATAATAGCAAAATGGGGGTTACAAGGGTACAATAATAACAATAAGGGGGTTACACTAACAACAATAAGGGACTATACTAGTAATATAGGGACCTAACACACATAATATATGAATTTCTAGATAAAATGTCTGGTATATTTACTAGGATTAGTAAAAAAGTCAACCCCATTCTATGAGAGAGTGATTTATACATCAAAAAAGTTTGTACATCCTCAAGTTCTGAATATGTAAGAAAATAGAGGCACATACAAAAATTGTAACCATGAGATGAATCCTATGGTGAAGTTTCTGCGAGTGCCATGAATTAACTAGCTCGTGGAGTTCCAAGGGGGGCCTCCCTCTATAAGGTGGGTGGTAATATTCATAGTTCTCACTCTCTTTGGATTCATTTATCTTCCACTGCCCAAAATATTCCCGAATGTCCTCTTTAGATAGTGCATTCACGACCTTATTTCTCTCCCTATAGATATGAAAAACAAAAAATGTGTTGTAAGTGTCTTTAATTTGAAGGAATTCTTCTAGTAATGGGGACAACACTTGGTGATAATGTTATAGATGTAAATATCAATATTAATAACATAAATGTAAACACAAATTTTGATATTATAATATTCATTACTTAGATATAAACATTAATACTAATACTAATAATAATAATAATAATAATGAAAATAATAATTCTGTGATATTATAAGAACATATATATAAATATTACTAGTTCAATCATATAAATTAAATGGTTGGTAAACATTGATACACATCAATCCATGATTTTTAACCATGAAGATTCACTCGTACTTTACCATGGAGATTATTAATATGTTAATATGTTTTGTTACAATACCATGGACCAATATCTTGAATAATCAATACCACATGCCCAAAAAATCATAATATTCCATGAAGTTAAATCCCTACCATCCTCTTAATAACTATTGATAATTAAATTAAAATTCTAGAAACCCTTTTCCAAGATATACATGCCTATCCATATAAATATAAATATAAATATAGTAAAATACTATTATTATAAATATTAATACTAATATTATAGTAAAAAAATGTAGTGTATATATATATATATATATATATATATTAGTAATTGAAAATGGAAGGATCTTTGCCAGGTGAAGTTTTTAATGGCGAAGCGTGAGACTCTATGACTAATTAAAATCGATTGCAGGTGTAGGGGATGCGGGCTTGGAAGGCAGTGGAGCATTTTCATCACTCCTTGAGAGATGGTGGGTTGACTTCAGAGGCTTTCGCAGGCATTCAAGGAGGGAGGGATGGAGTCGGTTTGAAAGGAGATGTGAGGGTTTTGCGGAACACAGCATATGGGATGTAGGAGTAGAGTTTGTAGAGGAGTGGTCTTCCACATCAGTTGGCAGAGGAAGGGTCCGCTCCAGTCATCCTTGAAGGAGATTAGGGAGGGGTGGCTAAGGGGTGGGGGCTTGTTTTTTATTGAAATGGGGCCCTGGATCCATTTTTTTTCCCTAAGCTGTGGTGCGGGGGGTTGGAAAAGTGGGAAGGATGAAATGGCGGCTGTCGCTGGTTATATTGGATATACAAAGTAGTGTGGCTATCCTGGCCCCAAGGGAGAAAAGGGAAAGGGCTATGGCATAGCCAATGAGGCTGAGGGGAAGGTTTTCAAGAGGGGAACTGGTAAACACAACAGAAAAAAGAAGTGGATTAAATCAAAGAAAGTGGATTACAATTATGTGCTGGGAGAAGATATTGGTTGGGGGCAGGTGATCTAGATGGCTAACAGGACTCTGGTGGGAAGGGCTATGGGGAGGCATTTCTCCATGAAAATAGTGGTTTTATGGGCTGTCAAGCTGGAAGGAAGCTATCGGTTATGTGCCTGAGGTTGTGACTCTTTCTATGGGGTGGTTCGCGTTCGATTTCTTGCATGCAGATCATGTGCAGTGGGTGCTGCAATGGAGCTGGGTTTTGGACCACTCTCCTCTGCTTATCAAGCTATGTCATCCTCTTTTTTATGCTAGTAGGGAGCGGGTGGATTCAGTCCCTTTGTGGGTTATGCTACCTAATTTGCATCTCCATTACTGGGTTGAGGAACACCTGAGGAGCATTGGAAATATCCTTGGGTCCTTTTTGGAGGCTGATCTCTCCTTCCTGGAGACAAAAAAAGGCATGTGGCTCGGATCCTAGTTAATATAAAAATTAGAGATGGTCTTGCAAAATCCCTGAATTTAAGGTGGGGGAAATATGTGATTAAGAAGATGCTAGATTATGAAAATGTGCCTTTCAGGTGCAGAAGGTGCCATGCCTATGGCCATCTAGCCTCTGAATGTAGTTTCTTTTTCTATCATTTTAATGTCCAGCATTCTAGTAGAGATGAGGAGGAGAGGGGCTCGGTGGGGGGAGGTTTAGGACTTTCTTCTAGGCAGCCCATGACTCCACTTGACTCTGGTAGTGTCTCGGTCAGTGCTGAGAAGGAACTCAATTGTATTGTGGAGGAGGGGGTTTTCTCTTAGTCGATGGGGGATGATGGTAAGCTGTTGGTAGCACTAAAGCAAATGGAGCCTTCCTTCATTGGATCTATCCCCTTTTCCCCGAGACTCAATGTTTTCTTCAACAATGTCATGATCTCTAGCATAGATTGGATGAAGGGTTTAAAGAACCACTCTCCTTTCTTTGGTTTCCCTCATCCTACCCCTTATCTTCCTATTTTTCTGGCTGCTTATGTGGAGGTATTAGATCTCGATCCCAACGAAGGGGTGTTGGTTTCTGTCCCTTCTCCATCAGATTCTTCGGTCTTTGGTTACTATCTGAGATCTAGTGCAAAGAAAGACTCTGGAGGGTTGGGAAAGGGGAAGTATACGACTTCACGAGGAAGCGGCAGGATATCCTATTTGGCTAGGGCCCAGAATAGGGCTAAAATGGATGTTCACGATGGGAAATAAAAATCAATTGAGAGGGCGCTTAGAGCAAGTTAAACCCAGGAATCAAGTTTTTGATGAAGATTATGTCCTTTAATTGCGGGGGTTTGGTAGGTCCCCATAATAAATTTTATTTATTGAGGGTGATCTTTCTTGAATATTCGGATATTATTATGTTATAAGAGACTTTAGGAGAAGGAGATGCAGTAAAAAATAGATTATAAAACTGGATTCCAGAGTGGTTATTTGAAACATTGGATGTTAGAGGGCGTTCGGGTGGGCTGGCAGTGGGGTGGAATGAAAGAACCATCAAGTCTCTAAACTCTTGGGGTATGGAGTCAGTCCTAGGATTAATGTTTTTGGCATTGGAGTTAGGATAAACTTTCAATATTTTTAATATTTATGGTCCTTATCAAAATAGGATCCCTTTCTGGGACTCTCTTTTTAGTAACCCTCTGCTTATAGGGGATTCGGTGATCTTGGGTGGGGATCTAAACTTCTCACTGGGTTAGTTGGAGGTCTAGGGTCCCCATGCTCAGACTGATTCTCTAACTGACTACTTCACCTAGAAATTGGAGGATATCCTTCTGTTGGATATAGAGCCCATAAAGCTAAAACCCGCCTGGAAGAAAAATAGATGTGGGGAAGGTCGAGTTGTGAAGAGAATTGATCCCTTTTTGGTGGTGGAGCAGGTTGTGGATAGGATTTTTCAAATCAGGAAGTGGATAGGTTGTGGTGGTGCATCAGACCATTTTCCTATTTTTATAGAGTGTAAATTAGAGCCTCGGAAACCCCCTAGCCCTTTAAATCTTAACAAGATTTGGATCAAGGATGAGTCTTTTAAAACTTTGGTTCACTCCAGGTGGATCCCTTATAGCGTTGGTAGTGCTTGCTCTACGACATATCCTCAAGGATGCATCAAGGATTGGTCAGTGGAAAAGCAGTTGAGGGAGGACAACGAATTGAAGCAGGTGGAAGAGGAACTTTGCATGATCTATGAAGGGGATGAAGGGGGTTTTTTGTCTCATGAGGTAAAGAATACTCTTGTTCGTCTGGAAGGGAGAAGGAACACTCTCCTTTTGGAGAAGGAGGATCTTAGAGGTTGAAAAGAAGGAGCTACTTGGCTGGCAAGTGGGGATGATAATACCAAATCTTTTCATGCTTATGCTAGAGGCAGGAAGGCAGCTAACACTATTTGGAGCTTGATTGATGCGCAGGGAGTGGAAAATTATTCTTTTGAGGCAAAGGAAAATTTTGGGGTAGACCATTTCAAGGCCCTATTTAAAGCTCCAATTTAGGCATCTCTAGCATAAGTTATTAGAATTTCTCAATTGTTCCCGAGCTTTTTGGATGAGTAAGATAACAGATCCTTGATGGCAAAGGTTTCATAGAAGGAATTAAAGGATGTGCTTCAAAGCTTCCAAAAAGACAGGAGCCTTGGGCCAGATGGCCGGTCAATCGATTCTTTTTGGAACTTTTTGATTTGTTGGGTGCAGATTTGCTGAAAGTGGTGGAAGATACCAGAGTGTTTGGGAGGATTCATGCTTCTTTTAATTCTACATTCATTGCCTTAATTCCGAAAGTGGACAATCCTTCTTCCTTCAATGATTTTCATCCAATTTCTTTGTGCAATTGTATTTATAAGGTGGTCTCAAAGGTTATTGCAAGAATACTTAAAAGCATTTTGTTAGCTCATATCTCTGGCGAACAATTTGGCTTTCTAGAAGGGAGGAAAATCCATGAAGCCATTGGTGCTGCCCAAGAGAGTATCCACAACCTGAAGACCAAGAATCTCAAAGGGAAGATTTTGAAATTTGATCTCTCCAAAGCATATGATCGGGTAATTTGGTTATATATTCATATGCTTTTGAATCATCTTGGCTTTGGTATCGATTTTATCAGATGGATTATGATTTGAATTACAACCATTTCTTTCTCTATTTTTATTAATGGGGTGGCCTTCCCTTTTTTTCATGCTGAAAGAGGTCTTCGCTAGGGTTGCTTCTTGTCCCCTCTATTGTTCTTATTGGTTGCGGAGGGTTTGAGTAGGGCCATTAAGGAAGCTAAGAGACATGGTTCTTTGAAGGGCATTCAGGTTGCTCCAAATATGTTTATTACACATCTTCTTTTTGTAGATGATATCTTAATTTTCTGTTCTATATTTGTGAGAGATGCTAATACTATTCAGGGGATCATGGAATTGTTTTCCAAGGCCAATGGTATGGAGGTGAATGATGATAAATCAACCATTACCACTCATCTTTTGAGGGAAGAGGAGAGGCTTGAGTTTCTGCAGATATTTCCTTATAATACTATTGGCTTAGATGTTGGATTGAAATATTTGGGGTTTCATTTAAAACCAAATGCTTATAAGAAACAAGATTAGATGTGGTTGTTGGAAAGATTGGAAAAGAGGTTAAAAGTATGGAGCCACAAACGACTTTCTAGAGCTGGGAGATTGATTTTAATGAAGTCGATGTTGGAGGCTATTTCAGTGTATTGGTTGTCTCTCTCTTGGATTCCAAAAGGCATCTTGGAGGTTTCTAGGCAGATCTGCTTCAGATTTATTTAGAGTGGGAAGAAGGACACTTTGGTGATCCCATGGGTTCGTTGGGAAAAAATTGTTGTGCCAAAAGGGCTGGGGGGTTGGGGACTGAAAAATATCTTCCTCTTTGCTCAGGCCCTTGCAGCTAAGGGCGGTTGGAGACTCATCAATTTGGCTAGCCTTTGGACCCAAGTGATTTATCATAAATATATTGCACCTTTTTCCATTGTGGATTGGATTAGGAATCCAAGGAAGTCTCATGTGGGAAGGTCGGTGATTTGGAAGGATTTGGTTAAGTCTTTCCATATTCTGGAATAAAATCTGGTATGGAATGTGGGAAGTGGCAGGAAGATTAGAGTTGGAGAGGCTCTGTGGATGGGAATGCTTAGTAGCATCTTCTTCTGGGGTGAACTATTGAGGCTTTGAGGCAACGAGGGATTACTTTTCTTTCCCACCTTGCTGAGTCGGTTCAAAGACAACCTGGGCTTCAATCTTGGCTTTTGGCCTTGTCTTTGGGCTTGGATGCCCAGGATGAAAGGGATGTGGCTTTATAAATTCATGCTTTAAAACATGCTCATATTTTGCTTTAGGAGAGGGAGGATGAGATAGTTTGGGATTTTGATCCTTCAGGGATCTACTCTCCTAGGGTGGGCTATATAAAGTTGAGTGTTGGGGGCTTTTTTGGGGATGAGAGATGGTGGTGGAGGAAACTGTGGAGGCTCAATTTCCCTCCTAAGACTCTCCTCTTTATGTGGTGTGTCTTGGAAAATAAGTCCCCAACTTGGGACAATCTGTAGCGAAGGTGCTTTTAGGGACCTGGGTGGTGTGTCCTCTGCAAATCGGATGAGGAATCTAGAAACCACCTTTTTCTTAGATGTCCTTTCATTAAAGGGGTGTGGTTGGAATGCTCTAGATTGTTGGGTCTCCTGTGCAGATGGGAGGGTCACACAGTGTCTCATGCCTGGGACTCATGGTGGGCTTCTACTGTTGAGCCAAATCTTAAAGCTCTACCTCTTCTTTTCAACTGGGGATGCTGGTTGGCACGTAATAGACTTATTTTTGATGAGATTTTTAGTACCCCTAAAATCATAGGTGCCATGACTATAGGTTTCCACTCTGCGTTTCCTCAACATATCTGTGCTGCTAATCAAAGGGAACTACTAGTTTTCGTGATTAATAGGGAGATCCCATGGGGTTTTTTTGATGGGGCACTGCACCATAATGCTTGTGGGGGAGGGGATCCTCTTTTTCTTTATGACTCTCATTTCTTCGAGCTCTCTATTGGGCTTTGGGAAGGCTCTAATAACCTTGCTAAACTTTTGAGCCTCAAGCTTCTCTTGATGTTTGCTGCTGAAAAAGGGTGCCAGATTATAAATTTTTTTGGGGAATCTATGAATGTAATTAATTGGATAAAGGGCATACAATAGTGTAGATTTCCTCATTTACAAAATCTGTTACTTTCAATAAGGGATCTCCTCCTTACCTTCGACTCTTTCTCCTGTCAGCATATTTATAGGGAAAATAATGGTGATGCAGATCTTGCTTCCAAGGTGAGGCTATAGCTGCCTGTGGGGACCTGGAAGGTTATAGAGCATAGGGATGGAGAAAATCGGGAGTATTTCCATCCCTCTTTTTTCGACTGAGCAGTTTGGTTTTCTTTCGGCCGATGGTAATGTTTTCAATTACTTAGGTCGGTTATTTTGTCCCAGCAGTGTTGGAGTTGTGTTTTTACAGCAATGATGAATGATGGATGGGGTAAGTACCTACTTAACGGGCTCCCCCAAGGTTTTGATTTATTTTTTAATTTTTTTGCTGGTATGTCTGCATTTCCCCTTGGAGGATGAACAATTTTTGGGTCACTGCTGGGGGTGTTTAGCTCCCCAATTTCCCCTGTTGTCATAGGTAGTTTGCTCCCTTATGGCTCCTTCAAACTCTGGGGGTAGAGTTTTCTGTTGCTGAAACAATTGGAGTGACTACATCGAACTTGGAACAATGTTTGAAACAGTTTTGGACAACGTATCTTCTTATCGGTTAGCCCATTGTTGCTGGCTGGATAGCAGTGGGACTGAAGTTTTTAGAAAACTATTTGTTTTTTTGAATGGAAAATGTTCGATGATCGCACTGGTTTTTTTTCACAGCTCCTTACAGCAGTCATGCTTTTGTATTTGACTATTGCCCATTTGACTTGACAACAAACTTATTAGTTTGATTGAAAAATCACAATTATGTGGTTTTTCAATGTAATTTTGTTCTCATCTGTGGAAAGAAAATTACGCTTTTTTTTTATCCAGGAAAAAAAAAATATATTAATTAGTAATAAGATAATTAATAAAAATATTAATACTAAAAAATTATAATTATAACTATAATTAATAAAAATTAGGGTTAAAATTGAAAAATAAATATTAATATTAATAATATCAAATTATAATATTGTTATAAATTTTAATATAAATAAATAATAATGTATTCTAAATAATATTAGTAATATTTATAAGCAATACTAATCGTAAAAATATAATACTAATATTAAAATATTATAATGTTATAATTATACATATAATATTAATGAAATAAATGGAAATATTAATATTAATATTATAATATTAATAATATAAATGTAAACATAAATATAAATATTAATGGAATAAATATAAATATAAATATAAATATCAATATCAATATTCTAATTCCTTGAATGTGGGTGACAGGACACGCATGCATGAAAATGTTCCCTCCCACGCGTGAGCTAACGAAGATCGGAAAAACATGCCTTCACCTGAAGTGGAACCACCTCTCTGCTATAATTCACATGAGGTTACGACAACACATGATGACGATGAGACGCAATGCCAACAACCACTTGGGGTGGATCCTCTGCGCAACAATAATTAGAATGAGCTCCCAAATGAACAAGACTCACTGCCATAAATCAAAGCACATGCCATCACAAGATAAATGTCACACCTCGAACCTGAGCGTGTGCCACAATAATGCACAACATCTGCGCTTGTGCCATAGGTATACAAAAGGGGAGGCACTTTCGCACTTTATCACTCACAGTTTGCTCCTGTTGGTTTGCAAAGCCATCTTAGCCTTTCTGCTGCTATTTCAGCCCACCTGCGCGCCCCATCTGCTACGCAGCCTCCCCCTAGTCCGTGGAAGCTGGGCACCCTATCGGTTGCGCACCTCTATGACTGCGTGCCTCCTTCTTGGCTGCACACCTTCCAAACTGCGCACCTTCTTGCCTTGATTATTTTTCCTGATAGAGCTCCCCCCATGTGCGCGCCTCCCTACCCAACGACACCAAGCTACACACTTTCTGTATCTGCTCCTATGCTTTTCAATACCTTTCGAAAAAGAAACCTTTCAATACCTTTCCACCCCCTAATCCTTTGTTGATTCACCACTCCCTGGCTCTGCGTCTTCGCCAACGGACAATCAGGGGTGACCAAAGAGGTGTTTTCCCTAGATGCTACTAGCGAGGGCCAGATTATCGTTTGGAATATTTTGAGGGCTCCTCTTTTGGCAACCATGCTAGGGATGCTCCTCAGAGCCCTATGCATGACCAGGAGGAGGAGGCCCCTGTTCATGACATGTAGAGGGGCAGAAGCGGACCATTGCGCACCAGGAGCACCCTGTGCCCTACAAAACTGAGCCTCTCCCGGTTCAAGAGGCTGCAGGGGAAGACACCGATGTATGGATAATGGACTCAGAGGGCGTTTGGACGCGAGTACCAGATGCTGAGTACCCGATTTCTCCCATTATTTGTGCACCTGCCACGAGACCCTAGCGCCGACCTTCTGGTGAGGAAGAGGCCATGACACATGAGTATGGTTTCCGTATCGAGGAGGAGGACCCAGACACTGAAGACGATGCATGATCACCATGAATGCGCAGTCGCTCAACTCTTTTTAGTTCTCTGTTATTTCAGCTCATATCATAAAACTTCTACTTTCACAAGTGCCAAGGAACATTTTGTATTTTCTGTCCGATGATATTATAGGGTTGGTTCCTCCATGGAGGCATCCCCATACCTGAACTACTTTGAAAGCAATGAAGACTGGTATTGGTTAAGTGCAACTTACCAACTCAGCCTGTAGCATATGTAATGTTTTACTTTGAATCAATATAGTTTAGCCTAATTTACAAAAAAAAAATATTAATATTTTAATTGTATAAAAATATTTATAAATATAAATATTTATAACATAAATATTAATATTATAGTGCTAATACACTAGTATTATACCAATAGATACAAATATTAATACAAATAAAAATATTAATATGAAGGAAATTAATTATAAGTAATAAAAATTTGGGTTGAGCTAAGATATTTATATATGATATTTTAGGGTATTAGTTTTTAATATATTATATTAGTCACATTTGCAAGGTGGAGATGGTATTCGGTTGGGGGTGTTTGTGATAAAATTTCTTTTATATGCTGATGATCTTGTATTGATTTCTAAATCGGCCCATGGATTGCAGATGCACCTGTATGCAGTAAAACTTTTAGGGGCTAATATTCGCAAGTGGGCTAATTTTCCATGCTTTTCCAAAAAAAATATTCGTTAATTTCCATTTTTTCTAAAAAATACTCGCCCAAATTTTATAGTATAAAATTATTTTACCTTAAAAATCGCCAAAATTTTATATAGAGACTATATAAAATTATTAGAATTTTGAATACTTTTACAAAAACATTGCCAAACATTTTACAAATTGCATATTATGTTCTAGTGATATTCGCCAAGGTCTCTAAACTTTAAAATAAATTTCCATTATTAAAATTTTCCATGCCTGTATGCCTTTGAGAATTCTTGTAGAGCAGTGGGGATGCAAGTCAATATTATCAAGACCAAAATACTGATTTTTTCTAATAAAAGGAAGTAGAGTCAACATACATTCTTCTTTGAAGGAAACATTCTTGAAGAAGTAAATGAGTACAAATACCTCGGGATTGATTTCAAAAACAAACTTAATTGGGAGGACTGCAAAAAGAAGAGAAACTTAAGAGGGTGGAAAGCGTTATATGCTCTTCAAAACATATGCAAAGAGGCAGAGTTATGGGATTGGAAAACAATTAAAGTGCTTTTTGGACTCTTAGTTTGTCCAGTGATGCTATATGGGTGTGAATTATGGGCTTGCAACACCCCTATCTCAAAATGGAAGCAAATTGAGAAAATCCAAAAACGCTTGATCATGAGCAAGTTCAAAACAAAAATTTCGGTACCATATGAGATAATGTTGAGTGAAACATGAGCAACTCCCATCGAAGCAATTGCTATGGTGTGGCTCATAAGATATCTAAAAATAATTGAGCAAATGGGAGTAGGTAGATGGCCTAATGTTATCTTCAAGGAAGGCATGTGTGAAAGAAAGAAAACAAAGATGAGACAAAACTACACATGGATGCAAAAATGGAATATCTACCTCAATGATTGTCCCACAAATAGCAAGGAGATAAAGAATTTTGTTATGGAGAAGTTTCACAAATAGGTATGGGGAAAATAATTGGGTAGAAAGAAGAAGTACTACATTGAAGAATTCAACCCTAGGTATGATCTCCAAAAAAAAGAGTACATTGGAGCTAACATTCTGTGGAGGGAAAAGGTTCTTGTTGCTCAATTGAGAACCAAATCACATCAACTTCGGTGTGAAACAGGACGGTGGAAAAGGTCTGAAGAAGCATGGGAAGAACTGGTGTGTACATTTTACTCGTCCAGGGCAGTGGAATCGTAAAAACATTTCATTTTGGAATGTGATGCGTTCAAAGACATCAAATAAAGTTATGGGAATATGTTAGCATCGGTTTCTTGGCATTGCCTTTTCAGCGATGGGTTTGTTGAAAGGTTGGGCCATCTCATCATCAATTTGAATAAGAAAAGGACTGAAATGCAAAAGGCAAAAAACAGGGAACTCATAGTCCCATAGACTATTTTGAGTCTTGTGGATGTTAAAATATCATTTCATTTTCATTTTTATATAATTATTAGTTTATTCTAGATTTATTGGATTGAGTAATTTTAAGTGAATTTACTTATTCATAGTGTTTTTGGTTCATGTGATTGCTTGAGCTACTATATTTTTATAATTAGAAAGAAAGAAAAAATATAAGATGTTTTTTTCTTTCACTTAAAGAACAAATATAAGATCGTTTTTTCTACTAGAGAACTTTCAAAAAAATGATTGTATGCATTGGTCAAACCCAGGTTAAGAGAGATCAAATCTCTTTTCATTATAAAAAGATTTGCATCTCAAGAAATTTAATCCATCTCGAGGCTTGGTAAATGTGAAGTTAAAAAGAATATAAAATAGTTTAATTATTAATTATAAATATAAGTATAAATATAATTATTAATTATTATTGTTATTATTATTATTATTATTAATTTTTTTTAAATTTTAAATTTTTAATTATTATGTAATTTGACAAAAGAAAATGTTAACAATATTTTATATATATATATATATATATATGATCGCCCAACCTATCGCCACAAAGGGGATTTTCTTTGGGGGTGGTGTAGCAATTCCTTCCACACGCTGAAGTCCTGGAGAGCGTGTTCTTCCCCGCCCGAGATGGTTAAGGTGTTGGCTTGCTTATTTGGAGGCGAGTTTATTAAACTTAGGAAAATATGGGAGGCCAACTCTATCTCGCAGTTTGGTAGCAACAAGTTTTGGTGGATTGTGAGGCAACATAGAGTCATAGTGCAGAATAATTATGAGGAAGACTATTTGGTAAATAGGATGAGGCTAGACTCTCATATTGATAGTGGTATCCTTTTTGTTTTCAGCCTATAGTGTGTTTATTTATCTATGGCCTCAGTCTGTGGATGAGAAAGCATAAGGCTCGCCAGGGCCTAAGGCGATGCAGGGGAAATTGGGAGGGTTTGCTATATTCGGTGGGCTGGTGGTCTACTGTTACTCTGTTCGAGGTGTCCGCTTTGTTCGGGAGAGGGGAGTTTTCGCTTCTGGGTAATATGTGGTATTTCTTGTACCTACAATTGTATTTCTATTACTAACTTAGAGAGTCAGCATGAATTATGGCATGACTGAGGGTTGAAGGATGTCGTGGTGCTGGGAGCTCCAACTAGGCTTGCAAGTCTTGTGTGGAGGCTCAGGCTAAAGAAGTTGCAACAATATTCTACATTCTAGCTCCTCCCATTAGGATATCTACAAATTGGATGAACATGTGTTAAAAGAGAAATTGACTCACTTTGAAGTTGATATGATGAATGAGATATCCCACTGGCTTCTTGACCCTAGGCACACCAGGGCAGACACAACCAGTATTTTCATTCGGTTACTATCCATTGGTAGCTAAAGTAATGGATAGCTAAAGACACTATTGGGCCATGTCTTCGATGAGAAGCATGAATACTAGAATTATGTTATATCTTTTCTGAATGAAATCTAAAGAATAGGTGGAAATGCAAATTAGCATGAAAAATATGGTGACTGGTGGAAGATGCAAGGTAGCATGAAGAAGATGGTGACCGGTGGAAGATGCAAAATAGTATGAAGAAGATGGTGGGGTTGTTGGCTCACATGGAAAAACATATCTATTGTGAGTTCAAATTGAATAACCTTTGGGTGCAAGGATGGATGATCCAGCCATAGTGACCTCTTCAGATACTTGAGAAGCGTGAATACTAGAATTATGTTATATATTTTTTTGAATGAAATCCAAAGAAATAGGTGGAAGATGCAAAGTAGGATGAAGAAAATGGTGATTGGTGGAAGATGCAAGGTAGCATGGAGAAGATGGTGACCGGTGGAAGATGCAAAATAGTATGAAAAAGATGGTGGCGTTGTTGGCTCACATGGAAAAGCATATATATATATATATTGTGAGTTCAAAACTGAAGAACCTTTTGGTGCAAGAATGGGTGATCCAGCCATAAGGGCCTCTTCAGATACTTGACTCTG
Organism: Pinus albicaulis; assembly: GCA_034641835.2. NCBI lineage: Eukaryota > Viridiplantae > Streptophyta > Pinopsida > Pinales > Pinaceae > Pinus > Pinus albicaulis. The sequence continues at coordinate 1,697,606,956 of CM076578.1, forward strand.
ATGTGTAGCCTTGGAATTTGCGCTGTGTTTTGTTCCTTATGGTCTAGTATGACTGTTATGGCTAAATTCATGGACATGGTTCACATTAGTCTACCTATGGTTCCCTTTAGTGTAGAGGGACTAGTAAAATTTTGAAGCCAATCTCTTATATAATGTGAGGAAATAAAATTTAATTTAAAAAAAATGACGAGGCAAATAAATATAAGAAATGATTGTTGCATGAAACATTGACAATTGAATAAGCTTATTAAAATATCAAGGGCTACGTAGTAGCTAATGCCTATTGCTTATTTTAAATGTAACTAAACTAAAATAAACATATTAAAGCTATGTTATAAAGAATTTAAAGTTTAGAATCAAATCAATTTAGCTTTTATTGATTGCTAAATATCCCTAATAAAAAAATTAGTATAATTTCAACATTTATATGTTAAATAAAAAACTACTTAAATGTTATCTCAAAATATTAATAAAAAACTACTACATTATAATTAAAATTCATCAAAATTTGAAATATTAATAATAATTGAATATATATACATTAAAAACATCCATTTCTATAAAATCACAAATACACTTATATAAAAAAAGAAACTTTGAAATTTAAAAATGTGTAAAGGTAATGGTAAAATCAACAATTTTAGGATACCTGTACAATAGGATTTTCCTTTTTATCGATATGTTGGGTAAGTTAGATATCATATGTTGGGCAAGTTAGATATCATGTTGAATTCATAGAACGTATTTTCCTTTAAATTTGACGTCATCAACTCTGAGAAATGCGATCCCGTTTGTGGTGACATGATTAAACAAGGTTGTCATATATTTGTGGTGAGATATGATTAGACAATGTTGTCATATATATAGACGGTACGACCCAACTTGTGCATTGTATTTGTGCCGTCTTGAGTGCAATGCATGATAGCAAGTATTAAATTGAAATGTTATCAAGAGTTATTATGCATTTTTAATAAAATATTTAAAATTATAATCAATAATATTATAAATAAATATTAATTAAAAAATTTGCTTTATAAATAAATACTAATTAAAAAATTTGCAATAAATAAAATTATATTCGATAAAATTAAACTTTGTAAAATAAAAAATTATTTAATATACTTGACTAAAATAATAGCAAGTCAATGTAAAAAAATACATATGCCAGCTACGTCAAGCATAATAAAGAATCATGTCTTGGAAACCCTATAACCAACAACCACCTCTATAACCATCAACCAAGATAAGAAATGGTTGTCGCATGAGACATTGACAAATGAACAAGCGTATTAACAAGTTTATTAAAATAATTAGCAATTGCACCCGTGGCGCAAAGGAACGCCGAAAGGAGAGGAACGGTGTATCTTCGGTTTCACAGCCAGGCGAAACGTTTTTGCGAGGGCAGTTTGTGCCATAAGTATAAAGATCTGTGAGAGGGGAGTTGAATTAGATTATAGGTCAGTTTTGAAATGGATTTGGTGAAGGAGTTAACTGTTAATGAGTATTCTGTGCGTTTGTTTAACCCACAGGAATATTAAAACGGAAAATGATTTGAAAGGAAATTATAGGGAAAGAAATGAATTGTCGGAACAAAACATGAGCAGGCTATGAATGCAAATGTGCTCAATCCAAATGGAAATGAAAGAAAATAAATAAACGGCGATAAAAGGAAAGAAATCTCCTTAGGATAGATATGGTAGATTTGATTCAACACAATGTTTTTGTTATCTTAACCGAATCATCAAACATGGAGAGAGACCTGTTGGTGGATTGGAGGAGTCTGCATTGAGCTACATGGAGAGACACCTGTTGGTGGATTGAGCTACATGGTTTGAGTAGTGTGGAAAACATTTCTGAAGATGTTGTGAGCAAGAGTTGAAGCTTTGAAAATGATATAACAAGAAGGAGCTGAAACCATAACAAGAACGGTAGAAGTGATAAGACCATATCTGAAAACATATTTTTGAAATAGTTAATTTGAATTTTAAATATTTATATTTATTGCAATAAAAATATTAATTTTTAATTTAATATGATTAAGTTGTAATTTATGTATTTTTTTTTTTTCATTTTATTTATTTATTTATTAATCTTTGTTCTATTTTGTTCTATTGATTTATTTGTTTAGTTATTGTATTCTTATTTTTTCAATAAAGATTTTTTTGTATCTATTTTATTTTAAATTAAAGTATATCTTTATTTTATTTTATTTCTATTTATTTATTCATATTTTATTTATTTATTTAATTATTATTAGTATTATGTTTTTTTTTTTTTTTCTCTCTTCTTTTTGGTTTGGAAATGCACGAGAGTGATTTGCCGAGCGTGGTCAAGAACTAGGGGAAGAGTAGAAATATTTCATTTCCCAAAAAATAAGATTCGAGGTTTAATTGAGTTTGGCCACTCATAGGCAAGGCTGAACTATTGACATAAAATTACTTAGAAGACTTTACGAGTTAAAGATTATTTTAAAATACAAATTGTGACATTGACACCATACAATTCTCCACGTGGACACGAACATAAGATTTCATACCATATCAAACAAGTTAGAAAAAGAAGAGTTTATTTGCATGTTAAATTGTTTTGGCAATTCGCACCCTTTACATTTAATAATATCACAATGGCTGGAATTTGTAAATAATAGGTGTAGACCATTCAAAGATATGGTGACAATGGGGATGGGATTATCTTTGAGTTGAGACAATATGAAAAAGGCTTGCTATCAGAATGCAAATATATGAAAATGGATATAGGAACAAACAACACAATTAGTCACTTAATACAAGCATTAATGGAAGCCTATATGTACAGGAACTACTCATTTAATGTTTTGTATTGATACTCTCTACATGGCAACTTAATTGGTGATCACCTGCTATGATGTAATACAGAAACCATAAAGTTAAAGTTCCGAAACCATAAAATTTAAAGTTGAAATCCTCTGAATCAAGCTTTGCATTGATACACCTCAATGAATATTCTTCCACCTCAGCCACAGCAGCGCCCTTAGAATTATTGAGGAAGGAGAGCAGGTTGTCTGCAGGGTGAGAAATGACAGCACAGAATATCCCAGCGATGTATCCTCCTGTAAAACTGACACCCACTTCAACAGGTGTGCTGCATTGCTCGTTTGGGGTTGGGATCACATGCTTGTATAGCATTTCTAGTGTGTTCTCAAATGATGCGAATTTCATCACAGTATCTGCAATAATGATACCAATATATTAATAAAACCATTGAACAGATTCAGACCCATTTAATTGTTAAAAATGCTTATGTGATAAGAAATTTTGTAATGTTGTTTTGTTTTAGGAATATGGAAGGGGTTTTTTTTTTTTTACTGTAAGTGGGAAGTTTCTTCTACTGTATTGATCAGTAGGTTGGAAAAGATTCAAGAGGTATATTTTTCTGTTTTTATAGCATTCTGTTTGTGTTTTGCACATATGAGCAATGGGATGAGATTGAAATATTTTATTCTTGGACTTAATTATGAACTTCTTATTTTTGAAATAAAAAGTCCAAACTTAATGTAAAGGATCTTAAAGCATGTATGCCTAGGTTTATTTGATTCTGAGTGAAGAATATCTCCACCATAAAGCCTCCTTGACTAGGTGACAGAATATCACCAGCGCAAAGCCTCCTTCACTAGTTAACATGGTGTTAGTTTTCATATTCTCTGAATTTAAAGGTCTATTGAAATTGAATTTAAAAGATGGATATATACAAACTGGAGAGACCTCAAGCAGATAAACTAATTTGAATATATACATAAAAAGGAAAAAAAAAAATCATGTTGGTCTTTGACAAGGGTCTGTATCTAAGGATAAGAACGAGACAGGTGAAGAGCATGAACTGAGTATCAACTTCATGACAACGCCAGGGAAGACCTAAGGGCACACAGAACTAGAAGCATGTATTCAAGATAAACCAGTGACCAGCATGATACTTTACTTTCACTGACTCTGGTACTCTGGCATTCCCACCGATAAAATAAAAGCATGGGGCTCTGAAAATTCATTCAAAGACCTCCTCCTCGCCTCTCCTGCCCTGCTGCAAAATCGTTTCTGTGTTTGGTTTTGGGCTTTGAGTAATCAACCCACTTGATTGTTTGGGCTCTGGGGATTTGAGAAATCAATCGTTTGATTGTTGGGGTTTGTCAGTTCTCATACCCATTGTTTGTGGTTTTGGGCATTCAGAATCAAATCGATTGATTGATTGTTGGGTTCATTTTTGTTTCGTAATGGGAAGCAAGTAAGTCAATACATCCATAAGAGGAAATAATTATTTCAAACATGCTACCAATATTTAATAATTAACATGGAAAGCAATGGTTTAAACAAAGAAACCTGTTTCAGAAATTGAATTGCCCTTGCTATCAAGAAGTGATACTACTAGATTGTCTCGGAGATTCAGTACAGGACTGCACCAGAATTGACATGGTCATAAAAGACGGAAGGGCATAAACCAAGTTTGAGTTAAACGTTTGCATGAGAACCAGTCACTTACAATGTAAAATCTGAATTCCATGCTGTTGTCCTGTCTCCATCTGCCTTGGAGGGCTTTGTCTGGTACTCCCTTTTCCCAACATTAACTTAAACACACGAAAAGAGGAAAATAATCAAAACGATTAATTTTACTCATCACAGAAGAGAAAAAAACAACTGCATGTTAGGAAGTACTTAAAATGGGAGTTACACATTGGAGATGCCACCAACAGCCTGGGTTGAACAGCATAAATCTTAAACATACAAAATTGAAGGAAAACCATACCTTTTATTGACACATATCTGCCTTCTGTTCAATAAGATCAACAACAACCAAAAAAACATTTGCAGTGAGGACCTTGCAAGTTAATCCCTGAAGTTCATTTATATAAACTATTTCAGCAAATAAAAACAGAATCACAGCGCAAGAAAGATCAGTTGAAATATTTTTGCATGTTAAAACTGAAAGTCGGAATCTTGGTGTAAATTCAAGCAGTCACTTAAGTAGCATGCTGACATTTGAGAAATCGAAAGTTTCGATGAGTGTCCTCCTATAGGATTCTTCGTCCTACCACATATCTGGCAGATAATCGAGACCGTGGCTCTCCACTGCCTGTGGTGAAAAATTCGACTGAAGGTTTGTCCAGAGAAAGAGTAACTAAAATTGATAAAATTCTCAATTATAGATTGTACAGCTATTTAATGTTCAGCACAAACGATAGTCTTTAAAAATGCTTATCAGTATAAATGATAGTCTTTAAAAATGCTTGTGATAAGCTAGCTGCAGCAGCTGAATCTCACGCACTTGCCTTACTTGCATGGGGAGGTACGAAGAAGGTTTTTTTGGTGTAATGGTGACTTAGCATGTATCCACGGAAGATGAAGAGTGTGATAAATGCATCCCCTTTAGTAATATGGTGTCCGGCTTTGCAAAGTAGGAAGGCAGAGAGCAGAGGAGTTCACTATTGCAGATTAAACAAAGAATGGAAAAGAAACAGAGTGGACTCTTTTTTTTTTGGTCTCAAACTGGAATGAGAATTCAGAATTTTTGGACAAAGGTTAATTTCTAAAGATCGGCTATCACTATTGCATCTGGTAAAACTATTTCATAAATGCCAGATAGAGGTCAATTACAACATATCTTTTGAGACTTGAACTCACTCAGCTAGGTAGATAAACAAATTGCTCACCAAATCATTCAAGTTAAGATCCTTTAACAAAAAAACAGAGTAAACTTACTCAATAGAGTTTAGAGTATTTATTTCGGATAGTAAAAATTAAACCTCGTCTTGTCATTTCTGAATAAAAGTAGTCTTGAAACTTGAAACACCAAAATATGCATCCACAGAACATGAAGCCGGAATTAAGAATTTACTGTTCTAACCTGTTGCCTTGGAAGGAAGATTTACAGACTCGAGAACTGCATAAAATGAAAGCACAAATACTATAATTTAGTCTATAAACCTCTTGACAACGGAAACTAAAGAGATCGAATAGCACAGAGAAAAGAGTAAAATACAACAATCATTCACTAGACAGGAAAGTTCAATTACACTGATGGCAATTTTTGCATGCTAAAATTTGTTCAGACTTTTCAGATCAGATGCTTACCTGATACTCGAATGCTTCCAGGCATTGGATAAATATCTTCTGTTTTAATCTTCAGGGTATACAATGGAAGAAAGAGCTACTTATTTGCTTTCTCTGTAACTAGTCCTTGTCCTGTAAGAAGGTAATCAAGCTAAATTAGAGAAATCTCAAGCTGCCCAATCTTCTTTTAACCTTTCTTTTATAGTACAAGCCAAGTTGCAGTTCGAGCCCAATACAAATTATAAGCACAAACCAGACAGATTACAGAGACAGAAATCAATTGTCCGAGTTCTAAAACCCATATAATAGGTTTTGCTGCCAACCAAGAAGATGAAGAGAACATACACACGTGTGACTCTTTTTGCCTTAAATACCAAAAAAGAAGCGAATCTCAATCTTTACAATTGGATTAACATTTTCTAGTGAAAAGGGTTTTCATCTTTTTCTTTATCCTCTACAGTTTATAAATTTCTGTTTAACTTTGTTCGTTGCTTGCTATTACATAATTCTAGAAGTTGTAGTGACCAATTTGGCAGCTACAGGACAGTATACCTATAAATATCACATATGTTTTAGCACACCTTGCTTCCCTGGACACAACCCCTCAACAGAAAAAGAAGAGAATACAGTTTTAAAAATTCCAAATCTAAATATAGTATGTAAAACTTGGCAGACAGAGACATGGGCTTGGTAGATTCATGCAGCTGCAGATTGCAAAGAATGGAAGATAAACTTACAAGGAATTTTGCGTCCCCATATCGGACCAATGCCCTTTTACAAACTGCAATCCACACAGAAAGAAATACAGTTGGGTGAGAAAAAAAGCAGGAGGGAGCATATTCATCATTGCAGGCCATCTGGAAAATCCAGGTTGTGTTTGCATCCTCATTTTAATGGCCTCCATGGGACAGAGGGCAAGATGAGCAATGACCTTTGCAGAGGCCGAAGCTGCAAGGTAGATCAATGTCTTGTACTTGGCAGCATACTCGGTTCCTGCAATGTCTGAATAGTACTTTTTGAAGAACTCATAGAACCCATATTTGAACGCACGTTGTGCAGTGTATTCCATCATAGTTGGAGCCCAACCCTTGAATAACCCCTTAATTCCTTGCTCTTTTATGACCATGTTCATGCCAGTAAACGTGTTCTTGTATTTCACAGGGTCAATCTGAGATCACAGGAATGAAAAGTAAAAGTAATGCAATTAGAGCAAATAAAAAATTTAGGGCTAAATTTCTTATTAGCTATTTGAATTCAGTTGAACAAAGATAACTATTTTAGTTTAGAAATGATATATGAAAGGTAATAAATGCATCGCTACTAATTAATAGTTGCCAACAAATCGAATTCCTGACATGATCAATAATTACCTTCCACGTGAAGCAACAATCTAATGTTGCTGAGACTCAGAAACACGCTGCAGGCATTAAAACCGATCGTATTTGTTAAATTAACATCACCCTTCTATATGAAATAAACTCATGTAAGCATATAAATATTTGTCATTGACTAAGCATCATACTGACAGAAGAACTCGTAATGTTGATTATTTTCCTTCCATTGAACATGAGACTAAAAACCATTAGATAGGTAGGCAAAATTACAGCCCATGTGTATGTGCACCATTGTTCTGACCGCACAGGAACTGAGCTCATCATTAAGGTGTTGTGCTGAATATGACTCCATTAAGCCATCCACTGAAAGCGCTACGATACATGTGCAATTTCCAATGAACTCAAACTGAAAACTACTGACTGACATAGCTCAGGGATTGAACTTATCTCAACTGACTTAATATGACCTTCCACTAAACATCAGATTAAAATCAAGGAGAATCCCAAGACAGCAAGAATTGAGCTCGTATGTGCAATTGCCTTCCACTAAGCATGACAATGGGAATCCATTATAACCCATAATCCATAGTAACATAAGGGCTCAAGTTAGGTGTAAAATTGAATTGATTACATAATACACAGACATCAAACGAATGAATGCTAAATGGAAATTTCTAAAAAGAAAACAATCCATTCACACAGCTCTTTGCACTATGATGCACACTTGTCTGCATATTGAACTTTTGATTGCCCATAGACAATTGTTTACGGAGAGAAAATTTAAAATCAACAAGTACCAATAACATCTTTATATAACATAACGCATGCTACAACATAAGTATGAATATTGATTGAAAAGTGTTGAGCAGTAAACATAGAACTACTGTTTGATAGTTGTCATCTGGCATCAAACTCATGAGTACTGATCAGAATTTGTTGTGATCAGTAACCCATAATAGCAGTAGATCCCATGGCTATAAGACAAACTTTAATCAAGAGAACCCATAGCAACCTTCAAATTTTTTTTGTTTGTATATACAGAAATTTCTGAGTAGGAAGAGTTTGGAAAGTAAGATGTGATGTATATTTTTCAAAGACAAAATAAGATGTATTGACAAAATTGCATCATGTGTAGCATAATGGTTAGATGGTTTTGCAGTAGAGGGAAAACTAGTCGTATAGACAAGGTGTTGCTCGACAGCGACAGCACCATTTCACGTCCAGAGAAGGTACACGGTCAAGATAGTGTGCTCGGAGTGCTCTGTGTGCATCCCTTTCATGAATATGGATGAGGAGATTCATCCAATTTCTGATCCGTTGAAGTAGTTGTATTGTGGGGCGCAGCCGGTAAAGAGGCAGCCTGGGTGGGCGTAGGAAGCGCTCCTGCACATTTAGAAGCGCAGCTTCTTGTTCCTTGATTTCTATGCAAAATTGTTGGAGTTGCGAGATATATTTATGGTCCATTATGTTCCTGCACAAGAAATGAAAGCATGTTAGTGACTGATGTATAGAAGATATAGTGAAATGGGAAAGCAGAATAGTAAATAGCTAGTGGGATGGCAAGGCACCAATAGTAGAGGGGTTTGAAGGAGCTTGAGTAACAGATTTTGAGGTGAGCAGAGCTTCTTATTTTTTCCTGCGTATGATGAAAGGGTTCTCCTTCATCCGGGAATAGCGAGAGAAGGAGAAAGCAGGGGAGATGCACAGGTCATTTAATGACCGAACTCTTGATACTGCTGTGAAAGTGAGACCCTGTCGATCAATGTTTCCGATGTCGATTGTTGCCTTATCCAGCGTCATGCCTTGTGATTTGTGGATTGTCAAAGCCCATGCCATGCGAAGCGGAATTTGTGTGCGTGAGCCCCTTGTTATGGGGGGTATCGGCACAAATTTAGGATTTGAAGGATCCCATGGTGGACCTTTGTAGTGAAGAAAGTCGACTACGACAAATAATGGTAGTTCGGGCAGTTTAGTTGTTGGTGCATATACGAGTGCGTGGACAGTGCCGAGGGCACCATTGACAAGGCCAGCCTCAATCCACAAGTTGCTTGTTAGAATAACTCGTTGTCCAATGCAAAGGAGAATTTTTGCAGCTAGTTGTTCATCTTCCACGTTGTTGCCTCTAAATTCCTTCCTTTGGGTAGCGTAGCAACGTGCGATTGGTTGGTTGAGTGTTTTCAACATGGTTTTATTGTGCATGTCAACAACCTCATTTGTGGCGTATAGATGCATAGAATTTGAAAATGACTGGACCTCAGCTGCAGGAAGGTTTGTTTTTGAACGTGTCATAAGAAGCTTCCAATCATCAATAGTGGGTGTTGCATTGCGAAGGTTGGAGAGGAGTTCGCGGAAGGAAATCTGAGCAGGGCTAGTTACTTGTTGACGAAAAACTGTTGAAAGTGTAACCACAGTATCAAAGCTTTGCCATAGTGCAGTGCCACGAGAAGTGCCTACATACATTGGTGTGTCTTTGACAGGTGGAAGCTGGGCAAGGTCCCCGACGAGAATTATAGAGCGTCCACCAAAAGGGTTTCTTTTATTTGATGGGAATGCCTCCCGCAAGCGATCATCGATTTGAGAAAGCAATTTAGGACCAATGAAGCTCATTTCATCAATTAGAATGTATTTCACATCTCGGAGTTGTTCTTGAAGGTTTAGGAGGGCTTGACCCTCTAAAGGTTGCATAGAGGATATAGGGATGCGAAGAGCAGAGTGGATTGTCAATGCATTGATGTGGAATGCTGCAACACCGGTTGGAGCAAGCAAGAGGAGGGGGCTTGGTCCATTGGTGGAGTTTTCAAGGAAGGCATTTTTTAGGCATTCAATTAGGAATGACTTTCCAATACCAGCAGTGCCTTGGATTATCATTTTTAAAATTGATCCTGGAGCGTGTGTGTGGAAGTGGGAAAAAATGATATTGAATGCAATGGTTTGGCTTGGGGACAAGGAGGAAAGCGAATGTGGGAATGGAGTTTGGGTTTGGTGGATTGTTGTGGAGGAGCGGTTGAAGTTGATGAAGCGAATGGTTGTTTCTTGCAATTGTGAAGGGATAATGGAGTTGGCCCAATTATAATTTGCATCAAAGTCACGATGGCCAAGCATTTCAAGTTCATCGAGAAGGATGTTGTTGCTTGGGTGGAGTTGAGAGAGAAATTTCCATTCAGGCATGTCGAGCGTGGGGGCATGGGGAGGGGCATCAGGAGATGAACAGCAAGAGTCGGCATCAGTAGGGCCGATTGGGGTGCGGTGGACATGCCAAGCTTGATATGTATGTCTAGTTTGTTCCCAATGTGCGACAATGGCCGCGTCGGATGTGCCGATGTCGTCAGGGAGTGTACGGAAAGGGCAGTATAGAAGGAGTTCACTCCAACAGAAGTCTACATAGGATGATGAGTCTTTCAATGGGATGGAGGTGAAACGAGGAAGGACACGTACAACCATAGGAGGGAAGATCTGTTTCCAAGGTGTTTTTTTGCGGCGGGAGGAGAATGTCCAAGAGCGTGCAACTTCAATAAGAGGCAAATCCTCGAGTGCAGGTGGTCTATTCATGTATGAGACGATGAAAGGTGTCGATGGAGGATCACCATCCAATTGTTGTGAAACACGTTTGAATATTTGTTTTTTCACATTGAGGGATACAAAAGAACGACTGCACTTTACTAGTGGGAGTTTTTGCAGCATGTGGCATGTTTCCTGTGCACCAATGTCTCGGTCACCGACAATTTCGGTCAAAACTTTGCGGACGACAGTAATAGTAGGAGCATCAGGTGGGGAACATTGGGAGAGACGGGAAAGCATTTGGTAGTAGCTTTCAGACTTTGCCTCTGCTTTTGCTGCATACTTTGAAATGTAGTTCAACACAGCATGGCGTGATAGAATTGGTTGGAAGTCCATGTTTTCCCTCCAAATTGCAAGAAGATGAGCGTTGTGCACATTTAGCTTGTCATCATTTCTAGCAGGGGCGTACAATTTGCGGCCAGTATTATCAATGTGAAGAGATGATGCGTCGCGGACTTCCCATGGGGCTCCATAGCGGCAACTTGTTTTGTTATTTCTTTTGCGCAAACATGTACTAGAGTGGCAAGTTGTGTGTCTTTGAACAGAATTGACAAGTTGCTCATAGTCTTGCAACTGATTGCCTGTAAGAATTTCATGTGTCTGGAGGAGGCATGGGTCTTGGAGAGATGAATAATTTAGCCCAACCGCCCGGTTTTGAATGGGACGAGGGTTCCAAGCAGTGATGTATGCATCGAAGAAATCTTTAGCTGCACGGACAGTAGAAGCATTGGTCCAATCCAAAGTGTCCATAGTAGGTGCATTTGGAAGCCATAAGAAACCATGGATATGTGCGGAGCCGCGATGTTGCCATTCATACCTTAAAAAGAAGAAGGGGAAAATAAATAAGATGGATGCGTGGAAGTGAAGTTAATGAAAGGTAAGAGATGGAAGGAATAGTATGTATACCTGCACCAGTAATCCTTTACAAGGAGTCCTTTAAGTAGCACTTCTTCGAGGAATATTGTGAATCTGCAATGGATGTATTGAGATGCACGGTGAGGGTTTGCAACAACATTCTGGATTCTCCATCGAGTTTGTTCCTGTGAATTGGATGGAGGGTTGGAAGGCATGGTTCTATGCAAGTCAGGCCATTTGGTATCAGCTGCACTGAGTGTGAAGAATATGGTAGGGGTACCTTGTTGAATGATCATGTCGTGAAGCTCATGTCTAGCCTTAGTCCAAAATGAGCGAGTGCCGCGCAAGGATGATCCAAAGCGCATAATCTGGTCTGGGATGGTGGAAGGGGGAATTTGCTGAAGGTGGTGGCGAAGGTCAGCGATTGTTGTTGGAAGGGTGTTTGAAAGGTCTCTTTTCATGAAGACAGAGGCAGTTGCTTGGCTGCGATGGCGCATGATGAGGTTGTACAAGTAGTAGCGGAAGCGAGGATGTTGTGCAAAATGGCTGTCATGGTAGCGTATTAGATGCAAAGCGTATTCTTGCATATCTACTTTTGCAATTCTTGGTTGATTAATCATTGCAGAGCCGGTGGGGAAGAGGGTGGGGAAGGCCATGGAGAAGAGGCCTTCTGTGTTGTATTCATTGATTGGGGAGAGGCCAATGATGGGCCATTGAAGTGAATGGATGGGCGAGTGATTGGGGGATTCTATGTAGGCAAGTATTTCATCTATTTCTGAATGAGAGTTTGGCAGATTTGCAACAAAGGAGGATGGGTGGAGGTCAGATGGGCATGGTTGGGGAAGTTCAGAATCACAATTTTCAAGAATGGCTTGTTGGAGTGGGATGGAAGATGTGTTGGCATGGCGTAGCATGTTGGAAATGTTGGTGGGCACAATAGGCAAAGCATTCAGGGAATTTTGGTTAGTGTGGACATCTTTGTAATACGGATCATTTTGTAGTTTGAATTGCAATGCTGCATGAACACGTGATCTACTGACAAAAAAGTCGTACGAATTTTCGTCAGAACTAGTTTTGTTTACAACAAGGATGTCTAGTTCTGATAGCATGCGAGGAAGAGAGGTCACAATATTAGTGATATCTTGAGGAAAGCTAATAGTGTGGCCGGAATATTTTACTTGGCCACCACGTGCATGGGTGACTTGAATAATGGGGTTTACACGAGCAATCAACATCTCTTCAACTTGAGTCAGGCAAGAGAGGACATGGGGTTGGATACCTGGGTCCATGTTGTTTGTGAAGGAAAAACGGTGGGTTGTTCGTTCACCAAGACAACGGGCACAACAAATGTTTCCGTTATTTGTTTTTGTTTTCATGGATGGGTAAGCTTCATAACAAATTGAGCAAACTTGGATGGGACTAAGTGCATCAATTCTTTCACAGAAGCGAAGATGTGCATGTTGGAGTTGGATAGGGAGGAATTGTTGCACAAGTGGAGAAGGAGGAAGATGCTGCGGGGCATGGAAAGGGTGGGTAAGAGGCAAAGGAATTGCAGGGTATGGAAAGGGCTGGCTAGGGAGGGGAGTTGTAAGGGTGAATGGGAAAGTTTGGGCGGGATGTAGTGGAAGGAGGGTACTTTGTGAAGGAATGGGAGTTTGGTGTGTGGTGGATTGAGAGAGAAGGTTGGCCTGGCGAGTTGCAAAGAGGAGACGACGACGTGCAGTAATTATTTCTTTGTTAAGTGCGTAGTGGCAGCGACGTTGTTCCCTTTGCAAACTGTTGTCTGGTGTGGTTGGCATAGTTGTTGCAAAAAAGGAAAGGCATGTCAAATGCATGAAGTATAATGAAAGAAGAGGGAAGCATGAAGATGCAACACTCTATTTCATATTTTTATGTTCTATTATTTATTATTTTTGGCGAGAATTTTTGTTGTGTTATGTATTTCATCATAGAAATAGTCATATGGAGATGGTGTGAGTGAATTTTGAAGTGGAAATGTATTGAATATGGTTTGCATAAAAATGAGTGTTGCATATTTGAAATTAGAGAATATGTCTTTTGAAAGCAAGAACATGTTGCATTTGGTGGCTAGAGGAAATGAAAGGCAGATACTGTATTTTTTGCAAAGAAGAAGAAGCAAATTTTGTATTATATTCCATACGAAGCATAGCATGTTGACATTTGCATTTATAAAATGTGTGTTTTGCAAACAAGATGAAGGCATGAAGGAGGAAAGGGAAAACGACATCTGTAAATGTTCATATATTAAGAAGGGCCATTACAACATAGCGGAATAACATAAACAAGATGCAATGAAGAAACGAGTTGATACCTATACATTTAGGAGGACTATTAGAAAGGGAAAGGGGTTGTAAACATATAGTAACGATTACAAAACATAGATGAAAAATCGAAAATGCATGTCAAGTGAGGGAAAAGAGCGTTGGAAGTTGAACAATGGGAAGAGGCAAGAAATGTATGCCTAAAGGCGGCGACGTGCTTTGTTCGCAGGGGAAGTTGGAGGTTGCAAGAGTTGAAGGAGGATTTTCGACGCATCAGCAAAAGGCAGATCTTCTGCGTGCATAACAATTGGTCGCAGTCGTTCAATGCCGTTGAAGGTGTCTCTCTTTAAAGATAGTGTGAAGAGGAATTGTCGCCCTTTGATTTTGCTATATATGTCAACGACAGCTTGAGGATCTGCTGACAGGAGGAAAAGGTCCTCTGTAGAGATGCCTAGGAGGCCATTTGCGGCGTCGTCAAAAGCGACAACATTTTCGAGGTGGCCAGTGTGATCGTGCAGTTGGAGGCGGAGAATGTAGCGGTAGTCACACTTGGTGAAAGACCCTTCACACTTTGAGCAACGCCACGTGGCATCATCTTGTTGTATAGCCTTCTTCATGCATTGCATACCATCAATGGTAAGTGGGCATGCAAGGAAGTAGAAATCATGCAAGTCAATTGAGGTAGCAGTAGCACGGAGCGACATCCATGGGACATTTTCTCCAGGTGGAATTGAGAGGATGTCAGAAATTGTTTTTGTAGCAAGTGGCCTCTTGCTGGTGCTTGAGTATTTGCGGCTAAGCGAGGGCGACGAATATTGAATGCCTTCTTTTTCGAACCATTGCTTAAGTTCCACCGTTTCAGTGATCTTTGGATCGATAACAAGGGAGGTGGTAGGGATTGTGCTGATAGTTTGGCCGTTGAACTCGACGACCCTGCCACCTCGAATTGCAAGGATTGTAACTGCACGAGCCATGCGAAGTTCAGAGAGTTCACGCCCTTCAGCATGGCAGTGTTGTCCCCACAAGGTCACATCAATGCTGTTTCCGGACATGTCGCGAAGCGAAATTGTCTTTCTTGGAGTTTCAGAGCCATCGCGTTTGCGGACAATAGAGGTGGGAGAGAGTGAGCTAACAATACCTATGACATCAACGATTGAGTTAGCAGGTGAGAGTTTAAGGGAATTGATAGGTACAAAGTGGAAGGTGTGGGAAGGAATTGTGAGGTCATCATTCAAGACTTGAGAAACTGTTGATGAAGAGAAGAGGAGAATTTCAAATGGGCGTCTTAGATGGTTATAGGAAGGGTTGGGGACCTTTATGGTGCCATTTGAAACATTGTAGATTTGGCCAACTTGAATGAGAGCATGAAGGGATTCAACCAATTCATTGAAGGCAGACATGTGGATTTGCTCGTTTTCGTGGTCGACAAGGTCAAAGCCTAGGGACTTCCCAGAGCCACGTGCATTAGTAAAATGCCGAAGGGGTGTTTTTGAAAGGACGCGGCCTTGGATGGACCCAGTTTTCCTTGTAGGGGAGAGTGCTTTAAAAGGGAGAGTTGTTGAAGATGATGCGGCGGGGTCTTGGGAGGACAATGAGTGAATGTCAAGGGACGGTGGTGATGAAAAGGGAGAGGCAGAAGATGAGGATGATGTGGCTTGGACCATTTGTTTAGTAGAGAGAGTAAGAGGGCATGGGTCACCAACCAATGGGGCAACGCGCTGGACTACTTCAAGCTCGAGAATAGAGAGTGACCTGCAAGAACGAGCAATGTATCAATGAAGTGGAAATGTAGAAATTTAGAAAATAATAAAGGAAATAGAGGGATATAAGGGAAAAACATGTATAGGGGAGGAAGGTGTGAGGTGTTATGTAGTAAACGTACATTGTTTGATGCGAATACGTGCATGAGCATCTCTTCAAGAGAACAATGGAACCTACAGCCAAGTGCCCATCCTGCGCGAGGGAAGTGTGCGAAGAAGGGAGAAGGGCAGAATGCTTGTGAACACCATCGAAAATTGAAACGCGGTATCGAGTTGCTGAAGTTCGGGCAGAGTTGATCTGCGCAAGTTCAACAATTTGGAGGGTTGGTTGCTGGTCGGTAGCACCAGCTAGTAGAGAAGGAAGACAATTGCAAGATAATGACATCTCCATGGTAGAACGGGTGGCTTGTAGAAAACAATACTCTGCAAGCGAATAGAGATAGTAAGGTCAAGATAGTGAAGAAGAACATGTCCAGATAAACGAAGGGAAAATTCGATATTGCTAATTTGTGAGAGATGAAATGTAGAATAGCTAATTTGGATGATTTCCACTCTTCAATTAATAGTGACAAATTTGGTATATGGAAGATGCTATTGCAAGTTGCACAAGTGGAAGTTGTGCAAATATGTTCCTTACAATGCAAATGTGCAAATATTGCAAGATGCACAATAGGTATAAAAGGAAAGGAAATAGTAATGTGAAATAGGCCTATTTGTAAATGAGCTTGTGAAGTACGGTACTTGCAAATGTATATCTTGAATATTGTAAGTGGTTTGTTGAACTTATTGAAAAATATGTTTGATACGACAGATACACATGACAGTTTGAAACATAAGAACACAAGCAAATGGAATACATTGATTGAAAATAGAACTGTTACTACTATATTTTGGCACCCACAATTTTGGAATAACACATTTGTTTTTTTTCATTAGATGATAAAGAAGAGGCAGACATCCTAGAAAAGACAGCAAAGGTCATTGCAAGAAATGATATATATATTTACAACCAAAGAAGGATAAAGAGAGGAGGAAACAGTTCGCATGGTTCTAACAGGCAACAGCCATGTAACTGAACTACCAAAGCAACCATATTTGTAAATGAGCTTGTGAAGTATGGTCCTTGTAAATGTATATCTTGAATATTCTAAGTGGTTTTTTTTCAACTTGTTGTAAATCAAGATGCACATGACAATTTGAAACATAAGCGCACAAGGAAATGGAATACATTGATTGAAAATAGAACTGTTACTAATACAATTTGCCACCCATGATTTTGGACTAACATAATTGTTTTTTTTGTTTCATTAGATGAAAAAAAGAGTAAGACATGCTACAAAATACTAGAAAGGGAATTGGAAAAAACGAAAAATATATTTAAGGAACTCCAGATAAATGTGGTGCTGGTTGAAACTGGTTTATAAACGAAAATCAGTATGTTTCTCTCAAGTATGCAGCAGGTCAGGGACAAATAATAGAGATGAATTCCATGCCTTGCAATTAATTTTGAAAGGTGCATCTGCTGAAGGTATTCAAAGGATCCAAGTGATGGGGGACTCTAAATTGCATATGGATTGGGGCAATTGCAGAAGCCATGTGAAGAATCTGGCTCTTAGCACAGTTATGAACAGGGTATCTGTGACAAGAATGAAGCTTTTGGAGATCTCTCTCATATTTATGGATAATTTAATGAGAAAGTGGATATATTATCTAAAGAAGCACTATTACAGCAGGAAGGGACTCTACCATGTAGATTTTCCTTGAAATAATGCAACTGTTGTGGTGAACAAATTTGAAACTAATCATTGCAACAAGACACATCATGAGATGATAAAAAGAGGCACAAATCCTGTTATGAGATCATATTAAAACAGAAAGACCTCAAATGTTGAACAACCAACAAAATGCATAAGAGAAAAAGCATTCTAGCTCTGCATTTCTTAAATGAAATACAGAGATCTGGTCAATATATTACTAAGTATTTTTAAAGATTCGGCTTAACTATATTTACATATAAAGTATTGCCATCACAAACGAATTGAAGCCAGGTGCAAGGGAATCTAGGGAAGCTGCTATAGAAGTCATTAACAAAATTTGAATATTATTCTTTAAGCTGCAATTTTCTTGCGAAAAGTTATGCGTGATGTCCTTGTATAATGACATACTATTATTATTAAAAGAAACTGAAATATATTTTATCTTTATCACAGCATAACTAGGTAATCCAACGGTAAATAATGGAACGAATCAAGTAAACTTTACGAATGGTAATTTGCTTGTTATCTTGATGAGTAAACAAAGTCATTATTGAAGTGGGATTACTGGTTATGGTTTCTGAGCTGTTCATTTTTCCAAGGCATTACTAGAAATTTGCCTAGTAAATTTTGTTAAAGCTACGTGAAATCATACCAATATAAAAAGTGTTTAAACCTCTACAATACCTTCAATTTGCAATCTTACTAAATGATTGTATCATGATTCAAAGTAGTATTTATGGATATATGACAGTGGGCATGAAATTGCCCAAAATCACAAAATAAACAAAAACTTCATACAACTTTGTTATTATTACCTTTTAATTGCTGGGTAGCTGAAAAAGTGTGATAATGACTATGACGATTACCTTGCTAATTTGTGAGAGATGAAATGTAGAATTGCTAATTTGGATGATTTCCACTTTTCAATTAATAGTGACAAATTTGGTATATGGAATATGCTATTGCAGGTTGCACAAGTGGAAGTTGTGCAAATATGTTCCTTACAATGCAAATGTGCAAATATTGCAAGCTGCACAATAGGTATAAAAAGAAAGGAAATAGTAATGCGAAATAGGCCTATTTGTAAATGAGCTTGTGAAGTACGGTACTTGCAAATGTATGTCTTGAATATTGTAAGTGGTTTGTTCAACTTATTGAAAATCATGTTTGATACGACAGATACACATAACAGGTTGAAACATAAGCGCACAAGGAAATGGAATACATTGATCGAAAATAGAACTGTTACTACTATATGTTGGCACTCATAATTTTGGAAAAACACAATTGTTTTTTTTTCATTAGATGATAAAGAAGAGGCAGACATCCTACAGAAGACAGCAAATGACATTGCAAGAAATGATATATATATTTACAACCAAAGCAGGATAAAGAGAGGAGGAAACTGTTGGCATGGCTCTAACATGCAACAGCCATGTAACTGAACTACCAAAGTAACCATATTTGTAAATAAGCCTATGAAGTATGCTACTTGTAACTGCATATCTTGAATATTCTAAGTGGTTTTTCTCAACTTTTTGAAAATCAAGATGCACATGACAATTTGAAACATAAGTGCACAAGCAAATGGAATACATTGATTGAAAATAGAACTGTTACTAATACAATTTGCCACCCATGATTTTGGAATAACATAAATGTTTTTTTTTCATTAGATGATAAAAAGAGTTAGACATGCCACAAAATACTGCAAAGGGAACTGAAAAAAATGATAAATATATTTAAGGAACTCCAGATAAATGTGGTGCTGGTTGAAACTGGTTTATAAACGAAAATCATGATGTTTTTCTCAAGTATGCAGCAGGCCAGGGACAAATAATAGAGATGAATTCCATGCCTTGCAATTAATTTTGAAAGGTGCATCTGCTGAAGGTATTCAAAGGATCCAAGCGATGGGGGACTCTAAATTGCATATGGATTGGGCCAATTGCAGAAGCCATGTGGAGAATCTGGTTCTTAGAACGGCTATGAACAGGGTATCTGTGAAAAGAATGAAGCTTTTGGATATCTCTCTCATATTTATGGATAATTCAATGAGAAAGTGGATATATTATCTAAAGAAGCAGTATCACAGCAGGAAGGGACTCTACCATGTAGATTTTCCTTGAAATTCTGCAACTGCTGTGGTGAACAAACCTGAAACTAATCATTGCAACAAGACACATCATGAGATGATAAAAAGAGGCACAAATCCTGTTATGAGATCATATTAAAACAGAAAGACCTCAAATGATGAACAACCGACAAAATGCATAAGAGAAAAACCATTCCATCTCTGTATTTCTTAAATGAAATACAGAGATTCGGTCAATATATGACTAAGTATTCTTAAAGATTCGGCTTAATTATATTTTCATATAAAGTATTTCCATCACAAACGAATTGAAGCCAGCTGCGAGGGAATCTAGGGAAGCTGTTATAGAAGTCATTAACAAAATTTGAATATTATTCTTTAAGCTGCAATTTTCTTGTGAAAATTTATGTGTGATGTCCTTTTATAATGACATACTATTATTATTAAAAGAAACTGAAATATCTTTTATCTTCATGACAGCATAACTAGGTAATCCAACGGTAAATAATGGAACGAATCAAGTAAACTTTACGAATGGTAATTTGTTAGTTATCTTGATGAGTAAACAAAGTCATTATTGAAGTGGGATTACTGGTTATGGTTTCTGAGCTGTTCATTTTTCCAAGGCATTATTGAAAATTTGCCTACTAAATTTTGTTAAAGCTACGTGAAATCATACCAATATAAAAAGTGCTTAAACCTCTACAATACCTTCAATTTGCAATCTTACTAAATGATTTTATCATGATTCAAAGTAGTATTTATGGATATATGACAGTGGGCATGAAATTTCCCAGAATCACAAAATAAACAAAAACTTCATACAACTCTGTTATTATTACCTTTTCATTGCTGGTTAGCTGAAAAAGTGTGATAATGACTATGACGATCACCTCTCCATCTAATTATTCTTATTCGTATTTGTGATAATGACTATGACAATCACCTCTCCATCTAATTATTCTTATTCATATTCATCATTTCAACACTGGAAAGGAACACTAATTGTAAAGTCTTCCAAACACGCAGAAATCATGCCACATATTTGTCAAATTAAATGAAAAGGGAGTCAGGTATAAAAGAAAATTCAATCAACCATCCTTGAAAAAGACCGGACAAACCAACAAGGAAGCTATCTATCTCAATATCTAAGAAGTCGTCTACCCACTGATGTCTAACGAAGTGAAAGTGAATACAGAAAATGAAATGAAATACTGAGGATTGTGGACTCTTCCCCTTCAAGCGCATCAGATATAAAACCATTTGATCTGTGTATTTGTTATATGAAATGGGAATGGAAAACCTAACAGCTGAATCAGATATAAAAAATAATTCAAACAGGCATCTTTGAAACAATACCGGACGACCACAATTGAGCTATCCCTATCGCAATATCTAAGAAGTCGTGCAGAAAAATTACCGGGTGATGTCGAATGAAGTGAATGCAGAAAATGAAATAATCAGGACTGCGCACTCTTCTCCTTCAAGGGCACGGTGCTACAATCTGTTCTGCGTTCTTCTCTCCCTTCTGCGCTCTTCTCTTATCTGAGTTATTTCCGTTCTGTGCCCTTCTCTTATATGAATTTAAGCCTCCCAGTATTGCTTCCTAATCTGCAAGTCAGCCCTGCAGTCAATTATGGTTGCGACCATGCTATCTCCAGAAGTATGCAAAATAAGGTAAACGAATTTCACATGAAAAAACAACAGAAATTAAGTATTTTATAAATATCGTGTCCCTCTATAAGATGGCTGTAATCACATGTAATCCAGAAAGAGATAAAGATATCACGCAACAGAAGCTCTGTTTGGACAAAAACCACAGGGTACTGAAGCTTAGAACAATTGGAAAAAACAAAGCGCACAACACAATACAAGGGAGAAACTGGTAGAATTTAAGAAGCTGAATAGTAAACAAAATTCCAACTCTTCTGTAACAGAAGCTCTGTTTGGACGAAAACCTAAGGCTACTGAAGCTTAGAACAATTGGGGAAACCAAAACTAAGTGCACAACACAAAACAAGGGAAAAGTTGCTAGAATTTAAGAAGCTGAATTGTAAACAAAAGTCCAACTCTTTTCAAGAACTAGCATCAATCTGAAGCATAATGCCAATACATAGCCTAAATTGCACCAAACATGTTGACTAATTCAAAGTTCCCGATTTTTTACACAGTATCTCACGAAGCTCATTTGCAATCAACACAGAAGAACTATTAGCAGCTGTTACCAAATAGTCAATTTGCTGCAACAATATGAAGATGCTACCCAACCTGATTCAGAAAATATGCAAATTTGAGAACAGGCATTTGTTTGCGGGCGAACATATGAAGACGGAGGATGAACGCATTTAAGCACACCCGTATATGGCAGGTTTCAGCATTAATGAAGCAGCAGTCACCACGAACCAAGCGTATCTGCATATTTAACGCTGCAACAACCAAACATTCATTCCAGATCTGGGCGATTTCTTGGATTTTGGAAGTAGGCTGAGAGGCGTTGCTGCCACGCTTGAGCATTAACGAGACGCAGCTGGTAAATCGTGCGAGGAGAACAGTGAGCTGTAAACACTGAAACAGCGAGCCAGCAATTACTCTGAGAACTCCATTCAGGCAAATCGTCCGAGGTGGAGGTAAGAGCAGCATCGTGCGAGCTGGACTGTGAGCTGACCTGGTAAATCGTCTGAGGTGGAGAAAACAGCGAAGTCGAACCAGCAGCCGGCAAATGGCACATTCTTAGTGGCTCGAAGGACGATGGCAAAGTCCTCTGATTGGCTCCAGCAAAAATGCATTCAGCAAAACCCAGCAAAGGGAACGCCTTTCGGCGTAACTAGATTTTAGTGTGATTATTTTTGGAAAATTTTTTATGGATTTTTTTTAATTAAAGTTTTTTAAAATTTCGTAGAAATTTATTGAAATCACATATTTAATGGGTAATTTTGCACAATCTAAATGTTTTAGAATTTTTTAGAGTACTGAATTTATATATAATAAAAAAAGCAGTTTAAATAATATAAATTAAGATTTCACTTCAAATTTTTCTACTAAATTCTAGCATTTGAAATTCCAAAAAATCTTACTAAATACCATTCTATTAAAATAATAAAACAGCATATACTTTTAAAACCCTATAACTAACAACCAGCAACCAAAGTAAAAAGGAAAAAATAATACATGCGGCTGAGCAATATCGGCAAATCTCATATAATTTTTTTAATGGAAAAAGGATACACAATAAAACATTATATTTGCTACAACTTAAATAAATTAAATAAATGTTAAAAACCCGTTTGGAAAACATGTACACATTACTAGTTATTCGAAGAGCTCACTGTATATATATATAAATAATACCAACGAGAGGTTATATATATATATATGGCAAATACTATTAATAGAAAATGCTAGTAGATAGACTTGAGTATATGCATTGACTTTGTGGAATGTAAAGTTAATTCGCTAACAATACATAAATGATGTTTTTAATATTATTAATCTAATTTAGGTTAGGTTATTGTGATTATCTATCTATATATATATAAAAGTAGGTTAAGAATGGATGATATAGAATATAAGTCGGTTAAGAATGGATAATATGTGGGGATTCATGAGTAGTTCATTGTGTTTTTAATTGCTTTTTGGTATTAATATAATTTTATTGAAAAATACTAACATTGAATATAACTAGCTTCTTTAAACTCATTTTATTATAAAATTATATGGTGATAAGCTTCCCACTATAGAGATTTATCGCTATAAACCTTATACCACTCCTCATTTTTAGGTATATTATCTATTAAATCTTTCAATAAAATAAATTTGATTGAATTCTATCTTTTTAAATTCTTTATCAACTTTGATATAAATAAATTATTTTAAGTAGTTTAATTAAATAACATTGATTAACATTATTCACTTTTATTCAAACAACTCTAACCTCACAAAGTAATTATAATGCCAAAATATAGTCCTTGACATTGAAACACTTCCCAGAATTGGCATATTTTTTGATTATTGGTAATATATTCACATTTATTTCTTTTCACTAAAAAACAATTAGTAATTTGGTTAAAAAATATATATTTTTAACTTTATGTTTTATCTAATAAATCATGATTATTTCAACCCAAACCCTATAGCTAACCAAAAAAAGAAAGAAAGAAAAGGAAATGGTTGTTGAGACATTGACAACTGAACAAGCTTATTAAAATACAAGGCATCATATGTCCTCGAAATCCTATAACCAACAAGCAAGGAAGGGAAAAATAATGCATGCGACTGAGCAATGTCGGCAAATCTCATATAAGCTATTCAATAGGGAATGCCCTTGACCTTAAAATAGAGTCAGCCAAAAGGTATAAGCGTGTGGATCAAATATATCTAGCTTAACGATCAGTCTTAGAGAAGTCTCATAATGTAAGATTTATTTATAGTTAAGAAAGTGTACTAATTTTTTAATTTATTTTTTGATATTGATTTTGAATTTTCAATCCAAACCAATCAAGTTTTTGTTTAACTATTACTTAAGAAGCATAACCACTATTTTCATTTCTATGGGAAGTCATGGATAAGAATGCCATCCTAATTAATTTGGAAACTTAGTCACAATTTCTTTAATGGGAGAAAATTAGTTATTAGAATAACTCACTAGAGATTATATATAGATAATATTAACATGAGGTTAGTTTATAGATTTGAATATATGTATTGATTTTGTGGAATGTAAAGTTAATTATTTAACCAGATATAAATAATATGTAAATGATATCTTTAATGTTATTAATTTAATTTAATTTTATTGTGATGATTTTTTTTGGATATATATATATATATATATATATATAAAGAATATAAACATGTTAAGAAAAATGGATCATATGTGGAGATTCACACCATAGTTTACTATGTCATTAATTGCTTCTTGGAAGTCATACAACTTCATTGAAAGACACTCATATTGAACAAAACTATTAGCTGCTTGAAACTCATTTTATTATAAAATTACATGGTGGTATGCTTAACACTACATGGTGGTATGCTTACCACTACATAGTGGCATTGCTATAAACTTTGTACCACTCCTCATTGTTAGGTTTGTTATGTATTAAAACTTTCAATAGAATGTGTTTGATTGAATTCTACCTTTCTAAAATCCTTGTGAATTTTGATATAAATAAAGTATTTATTTCCAATGAACCGGATTGTGTCTTCTTAAGTAGTCTAATTAAATAACATTGACCAACATTATGCACTTTTATTCACACAAATGTATCTGCCAATCTCTTGCACAACATTGTCAATGCTTACTTCAAAAATCCTAAGAACAATGTCATAAGGTAATTATGATGCCCAAATATAATCCTTGGCATCTAATCCACTTCCAAGAAGTGGCACTACAAAGAAAATACCCTCTAGCGAATGGTTTTGAGGAACCCCTTATAAAAATACCCCATACATCCATTTCTAGCAGAGGTTACTAGAGGAGGTTGGCGAGCGGAGGGTTTTGCAGATGTTCTCCTCTCGGTGCGCTTATAATCCCAAATCGCACTGGTGTGCTCTACAAAAGAAAGCACTGATGCGCATAAAACATTAGCACACCGGACACCGTGCGCTCCGTACACACCTGCACGGTGCGTCGTATTAATGTAGAGCACCAGTGCTTCACAACTCTTCCACGCCGGTGCATCATAAAACACCGCGCCAAAACAGAAACCACCCGGTGCAGTATTAAGAAATCACACCGGTGCATCATAAAACAATGCGCCAAAACAGAAATCGACTGGTCCATTCGTAAGAAACAGCACCGGTGTGCCTATAAACCCCGCACACTAGAATAGGGTTAAATAAAAAAAAAAATTATGGCCAAAAAACCGCATTTTTGACTTTTCTCAGTGCTCCAGAGCTCTCAATCACCGGTGCGCTCTAAAAGAGAAAGCACCAGTGCATAAAAAACATTGGCACACCGGACACTGTGCGCTCTATACACACCCACTCGGTGCATCGTATTACTGTAGAGCACTAGTGCTTCACAACTCTTCCATGTCGGTGCATCATAAAACACCGTGCCAAAACAGAAACTTCTTGGTGCGGTGTTAAGAAACTGCACTAGTGCATCATAAAACACCATGCCAAAATAGAAACCGACTGGTGCGTTCATAAGAAACATCATCGGTGTGCCTATAAAACCCCGCGCACTAGAACAGGGTTAAATAAAAAAAATTACGGTGAAAAAACCACATTTTTCACTTTTCTCAGTGCTCCATAGCTATCAAGCACCGGTGCAATTTATCCTTGTCTGAGCCACCCTGAAATCGGTGCTCCCATTGCACCCATTGCACGCACTGATGCTGTGCATTTCCCACCAATCTCCAGCTTGTATTTTGCAAAATGGTGGGAAAAGTTTCTTTTGCAAATTCTATAGCCAATATGCATCCTCGATGACGAAATGTACAGGTATTTTTCTTGTTTTTCCATGATTAAGCTTTTTAGCGGATTAGAATTTCAAATAACCTTAAAAGTAACCATTTAATTTTTTTTTTTTGTCACGTGGTGCACACGAGCTGTTCGGTTCGCACTGGTAAGCGGTGCGGCCTGAAAATTTTACAGGTCACATCGCAACCAGTGCTAACGGTATCTGCATCATGTTTGGGGCAGTACCGAAAGGTGCCTCACGTTATTTTAAAATTTAAAAAAAAAGTGCGGTGCGGTCATTTAGCCGGTCACACCGTTGACCATGGGAATAGCAATGCGGTGCGTTGATAGAAATATATGGCCTGGTGTCTATCAGGGCACCTCATTCGGCATTCCGACAGGGTCAATGGTGCGGCCTGGTAAAAGACCATACCATTGACTATGTAATTTGTCACGAAGTCGGTGCGCTGACAAAACTATACGTGTCGGGGTGTATATTTTAGTCAGCACACCGCTCTTCTGACACCATACATAGTCAACGGTGCTTTAAAATTTTTCAAGTGCACCACATACGGTGCATTGAATGTCATCTGGGGCACTGCCCCCGGTGTGTGACAAACAAACAACACACCATAACTAGTGCATGACTGTTTTTGTGGCACACCGACTGGTATGTTTTTTTTTCAAAAAAAAATATATATGTATATTCCTAAATACATGTCTCATTTAATAAATTTTTTATATTTAATATGTCAGTGATTCAGAGAGGAGGGGGAACAACATCAACAACAAGTGGAGTAGTATGACATGGTTCGCCTGTGGGAGGCACAAGAGAGGGAGAGAGATGCGTACCCTCATCCTATTACAGCAGCTACCCAGGGGCTCCTAAGGCAGGTAGGCCTCCTCAAGTTCTATGAGGAGGATACTTCCCTAAAGGCCCATAGTGTGTTTTTGAGACATCTTATCTGTAGGTGGAATGCCCACTGACAAGCTTTCCAGGTTGGTCCTAACCAGTGGTACACACCCACTGAGTAGGCTATATATTTCGTTACAGGGCTATCGAGGAGAGGGGTGGATTTTCACTCGTTCCCAGAGGTTCCAGCTGGTTGTGTAGCAGGGAGTCAGTTAGTTTACTCGCAGACATACATTGGAGCATCAGTACTATCTCCTGCAGATTTTCAGGTCTCTGGAGGTCAGTTACATATTGGTGCATTTTGTAGTGAGGAGGTGTAGTGCCTCTCACTTCTCATTTCGACCATCTCACACAACACCAGTGAGGGGCAACGCATTAGTTGCTCACTTCTATATTATGTTGATTCTTTAGTACAGGAGCCACGACTTGTCAGGTGGTCTGCCATTTTTTTGTGGCAGTTCTGTACAACCTTAGATAGATGTCGTGCTCATGCACAAGGGAGGGTCAACTTTCCTTTTGCTTTAGAGCTTTTTTGTTTACTTTTTGAGAGGTTTTAAGAGATGAGGCCTAATTTTGTTTGGTAGCCTTGTAGGCCAATGTTGGAGGAATGGATGCATATGTGGGGGCAGATGATGCCCAAGAGGGGCGAGACTATGTTTCCAACCAAGAAATCACATGATGCACTAGAATTACTGGCCAGTGTTGACGAGTTGCATCCCTTCATTATGGTCCCCTATCCTTATGCTAGATTGGATTAGCGAGGGTGTACCAACATCCTCTTCACAAATGATAGAGGTAATATTACTGTTTTATTTAAATTTATTTCAACATGTTCTTTAACTTGTTTTTATTAAATTGTGTAATGAAATTGTCTAATTGTTGTTGTGTAATTGTATATATTTTGCAGACATTGGCTCCTTTGATGGCGAGGAGATGTCGACACCACCACATGATCCAGGTGTGGATCCTGATGACGATCAGGGCATGCCAGATGCCGAAGATCATCAGGAGGCTGGTGCAGAGAGACATGCTCTTGTTGGTGCGCTAGTACCACCTTTTGTTAGGCGCGATCGACTTGATACTAGATACAGGTTGGGCTACCAAATTAGTGAATTGATTTTTGAGGCGGGCATCGGGCCCACTCATTACAGAGACATACAGGCCGATGATAGGCTATTACAGATGTGGAGAGGCATGCTACATGACATGTACAACCTGATGCGGCATGTCGTATGAGCTACGACAGCTGTTACACGAATGAGGAGGATTGTTGCACGTTATAGTCCTGGTCGAGCTACAACACGTGATGGACAGTTCACGAGCAGCTACTCATCATCTCATGATCGTTCACCTTGTGCTGCACGAGATGAGCACGAGCATCCACTAGCATCTAGTAGCAGTCATCATGGAGATGAGGCTGGACCATCGGCCACATCCAGTCAGCAGCCTGTAGCATCCATCAGTACTAGTCATGATCATGAGCAAGCTCGACCATCGACTGTCGAGGCTACACCATTTTCTAAGCAGGCCTCCACTATTACTGCTATTGATGTTGTACTACCACTAGCTGATCCATGAAATTTATATTATAGTTGTATATTTTTAACATTATTCAGTTATATATATATATATATATATATATGGTCCATGTATTTTATGTTCATGTTGCGGTTGTACTTAATTTACATGTTGGTGATCATCATGATGTGTATATTGTTAGGTCATGTTAGATATGTTCATTTAATGTGCAGCTTGCAGATAGATGTGTATGTGATAGCATGAGTTATTTGACATGAGACGTATATTTGATGTTTGTGTTGTGATGATGTTAATATATAATGTTAATTGTGTTTTGTTAGATGATCATGATCGTGATGATGTTAACGATTTTGAATGTGTTTTTTAGTCGAATATGGTGTTTGTATGATAGTTATCATGATCGGGATGTTTATTGATTATTTTAATATTAATGACCATGATATTTATTAAATATTATGTCGTGATTGTAATTGAAATAGAAATGTTGATTGTATGTAAAATTGTAAAATTGTATTTATATTTGTAATTGTAATTTTAACTGTAATTGTATGTAAGTTATTTAATGTAAAATTTTAATTGTAATTGTAATATTTAATTTATTGTGAAATGATTGTAATTGTAATTTTAATTGTAAATGTATATATGACAAATTGTAAAAATGTAATTGTAATTCTAATTGTATGTAAAATTCTAAAATTGTAATTGTAATTGTATGTAAAATATTTGTAAAATTGTAATTGTAATTGTAATTTTAATCGTAATTGTATGTGAAATTGTAAAATTGTAATTGTATGTAAAATATTTGTAAAATTTTAATTGTATTAATGTGAAATGATTTTAGTAAAATATTAAATTTGTAAATTTGTAAATAATTTTAAAATAATAAATCTAGAATAATATGAATTTTGTAACATAATTAAGTTTAGAAAATAATGCAAATAAATTCATGTACTTTAGAATTATCATTATTTTATCATGATCTTACATACCCAAAAAGAAAACTTTATACAGTCTAGTGCGCTTATCATCATAACGCGCTCCAGTGCGTCTCAGTACTAAGATGCACCTGTGCTTCAAAACTCTTCCACACTAGTGCATCATAAAACACCACGCCAAAATATAAACCTCGATTTTATGAAACCGCACCGATGCTCCTATAAAACCCCGCGCATCGGAACATGGTTATTTTGCAAAGTGCAGTATTGGAGGAGCAGAGGGTTAGAATCGTAGGCAAGAATTTTTCTGAGGAGATGAGGGTTTGAAAAGACGAGAGTTCGAATTTAGGATGAGAAGTTTATAGCAGAGAAAATGAGTGATTAAAAAAAAAAGACGGATAAAGACGCTTATAGGGATGCAGACGACTACAGAGCTTGACATAGTACAAAAGGAGAAAAGGAGTATAGGTTGAGACCGATAGAGAGTATTCGGTTGAGGTCGACGATAGGGTTAAGAGGTCCCATGATGGAGAAATGGAGGGCAAATTTGATGGCAGAGAAAGATCAATCGAGGCAGTCGATAAAGCTAAGAGGCACCATGAAGGGAAGGATTCTCATTCCCTTAAGGACAATAGAGAAAGATCAATTGACATTGTTGATCGGGCTGGTAGGTCCCATGAAGGGAAAGATTCTCCAGAATGCGTTTAAAAGTAGTCGGGAGTATTGTCCGAGCTTCAGTTGGCTTACAAAAACTTTTACCGGCAAAGCTGACATTGCATAAAATCACATCTTCGGTTTTCAATTGAACCTGAATGGCATCTCTAACTTGTCTAAACTGTGGTCTTGTGGATGAAACCAGTAAAAATTCTACTTGTATTATAAATGGAAATCCAGTGACCATTTATGTGGGAAGAAAAGCATAGATACCTGCAGCTACCATATTTCCACCTGCAAATCAGTTTCCCATTGGAAAAGCTAATATAATAACCCATTTTGCAATGTCTTTCCTCTGCTCAAATCTATTGTCATTTTCTATGGGAAACCATCACCTCCACATGTAATAACTGCATCGTCTAGTAAAAAATCTGTCTTCTTCCGCTAACAAATGTATAATTAATGAAGGACTCATTGTCATTGCTCCCAGAACATTCAAGGTCAGTTTCTCGTAAAACATATATTGTATAAATTTTGTTAAGATCAAGATAGAAAGAAAAAAGGAGAAAAGAGGAAATTGGATGCCAAGATGGAGGAGGAACTTACAACTGAGCAAGCAGATCATGGCCAATTAACAAGCAGATCATGGGGCACATTTTTTTGTTGCAGGTTATGGAAAGGTTCAAGTTTATTTTTCTGAATGAAGAAGAGATGTAGTTTTGAAAATAAATGACCCAAATATTTTCACAGCAAAATGTACATTTCCAACATGTCTAAAAACTAAAATATCTCCAACTTCAGTAAACTGCTTAGAAACAAAACTTTCCCAACAATTTGTGAAAACTGCCCACGTCTTAGCATAGCACATGTTCATTGCCACAATTTCCCACTTGTGCCCTATAGTATTGCATCTTCACACACACCCCACATTACATTCTCTCCACATAATCTATGGGGACCTCTTGAAATAAACAAAATGCATTGGAAGAATAGTTATTTCCATCAAGAATTTATGCAATTCCAATTCTCAATTCTAATTCTAATTATCAAGAATAAATAAAATTCTAATTCTCAATTTCTATGGTTGGAGTTTACTAAATTTTGGTGTACACACCTAAAAGTAATTTCGGTGCCTTAACCACAAATCGGTGCTACTGTACATATAACCACACCGATGTCGATGTTACAACTGGATGCACTGGTGCCAATGTTAGAAATGGATGCATTGATGCGGTGCCATTAAGTAATGCACCGCTGATGAATAAACACAAATAAAAAAAGCGCAACTCTATTTTCTTTAAGTGAAAAAAAAGCGGCAAATTGAAAAATGGGCGGAAAAATATTTTCGAAATTCTAATTTCATAAAATAATTCTTTAAATACTAAACACTTTTCATTATTTCACTATTTTTTCTAAAATTTTCAACTTGAGAGATTTGCGGGAGCATACAGGAGCGAGAGAGCACGAAACCTTGTGGGAGTAAGCGAAATATGTTCAAACAAAAGTATTTAGACAATTAGAAACAAACCTTTGGTGATTCAAACTGTATCATATAATTTCAAACCATCTTGTGATTAAATTTGATTATTTTTTTTTAACTTTTTATGTAGTTTTATCCATTTTTACCCTAAACCCTTCATTTTTTTTGTTTCTGCCCTTTCTTCTCCATATTTCTATGATTTTAGAATTAGGGATTTTCATTTTAGATTGACATTTAACCCATGAGATGCCCTGCATAGTCGGATCCCAATCCATTCAGCCCTTCCGTGAATTTTTGAAAAAAATGGATTTTTTTTTATTAGTGTGCCCTGTGTAACTGAGCACACCAGTGCATTGCACAAGTACTCTATAATAAAAAATTAAAAACAATTTTTTTTAAATCAGTGTGCCATATCTAAAATAGGGCACCGGTGCACGATGTTATGAGGATAACATTGTACGGTCTATTATATTGTTTTTGCAATGTGTTTATAATACACCCACACACCGTTGTCGGTGCGTACATCATGAACAACGTACCAGTTTCTTGAGATTTATTTTTTACCTCAAAAGTTGACAATTTATTTATAAATATATTAATGAATGATATGGTACATGTTTTAGATTGATAAAGAAATGATTGACAAGAGAACAAGTAATAAAAATACTGATAACACATCAAGTAAAACAAAAAAGGCAAGCTCCTTGTAAATTCTTTACAAACAATATTATTTTTGAACTATATGTAAGTTTAACTAATATGTATTGTTTACTGTGTATCATGCAGATCCACAAAATGACGAAGCTCGATAATATTATTTCTGATCTAGGACTAGAAGATCGCAAAATCTTGATGGAAAAATTGCAAAAGGATGAATCAAGTGAATGAAAAATTACTATCGATCCAATATGAGTTTCTTTTTTTAAATTTCATTAATAATATACTTAAAATTATTAGATAACATGTGTCAAACAATCTATTAATTCACATCGGTTTAATGTTATATGTGTTATAGGGACCAACAACTCGGGAAAAGGAAAGTTGTTCTAAGAAAAGAAAAAAATAGAACATGCAAATGAAAATGAATTGCTCCTTAGCTCTGTTTGGAGTGGTCTTTGGAGGTTAACGAAAAACTTTTACAAAAGTTTGAGGGATATAGTGGAACGAATGTATAGATATTTTTTCCACTTACAATAAAAAAACCAATCCAATGATTCCAAGAACCAAATTTTATCTAAACTACAGGAAGAGTTTCCAGAGAATTGGTCAATGAGACATGTCAGACTTTTAATAGAAAAAACGTACAACAACAAAACAGAAGGAATGAAAAAATAATATTCCTTTAAATGTTTGTCTAGAATTATTTATAAATATCACTTTTGTTACATTTACTTTTTATATATCAATATAAAAATTAAATAGTTTATTGTCATGTTACATTTTCAGGAATATTATGAAAATATCAAAAGACGAACGAGCTGATATCATAAATATGCCAGTACGAATGTCCAAAAAGGTGTACAAGGAGATGGTCAAAGAAATGGACAAAATTGCATCGTAGAAGGAGCCATCTCAACAACAACATGCTTCAAATGTAACATGTAATCATTGAATTTTTTGATCATTAGGTACAATAAATAAACAATTTAGCATTAAATATTAATTTTCAAGAATTTTCTTCCAGAAAATAAAAGAAAATGGAACCCATTCAGCACATAAAAAAGGATGACAAGGAAGAAAAGGGTTGATATCTAAGTTTGTGAGTAATTGTTACTTCCTTATAACAACTTAACTGGATTTCATTTTTGTATTTTAAAATTGTTTTACAAAAATCATCGTTGCATGTCTGTGAAACGGTCTTTAACATACACAGAATAACCATCAAACGAATTGATTGAAATTGGGTTAAATATGGGTTGTGAGTATCTGTCGGCATATCAGAAATTAATTGTGGAATTTGTAAGCATATGTCGATCTTGTTTTACTTAGCTCCGTCTATAATTAATAGAACAAAAAAAATGTTTTATATTAAATATATGATTTGTTATGGAGTATAAAAATTGCATGAAACAAAGTATGGGCTGACCTTATGAGAATGAAATTTTGAAAGATGGCATGGTGCATGGTTTTGAAAGAATGTGTGTAGTTTATGAGTCAATTGTTGCTATGGTACACCATTTTTCTTTTCGGTTTACATTAATGTATATTATTTAATATTGCAATTTTCATTATTCTCACCAATGTATATACACTCATTTCAGTTTTTTTTTTTTAATGTTTGTAGATGGGAGGTGAAGAAGAAGAAAACAATCAACACCGTGAACAAAACATTCCTGAAAATAACCCGTCATGGAAGTATCTCTAGCAGTGACAACAGTTCAAGCAAATAATGATGATCACTATGTTTTGATATCAAAGCAAGGCGTTGTATTTTTTGAAGTATGTCTGTGAAATTAGACATTTTGTTTAATGTAATGGACATACTGTCCCAATTGAAAGAAAAAGGAATAACAATTACTGTCCCATTTTGTATGACAAAGACTGTCTCACACACACACACACACACACATAATAAAATATGTTTTACTTTATTCTAATGCGTTCTCCATTGTCGCTATTGCATTCTCCATTTTCGTTCTCAAATGCACTAATAAAAATTTAATTCATATGAATATTGTTATAAGATATATATGTGTCGAATTTTGATGAATAATGAATTTTAAAAGACCACAATATTTTGATATGATATAAAAAATTAATCTAAACATCACATTCAAATGAATTAATAAAAATTTAATTAATATGAATATTATTATAAGATGTGTCGACTTTGGATGAATAATGAATTTAGAAAAATCACAATAATTGCACCGTCACAGGTCGATGTTTCTAAAAAATACAAAATAAACACCGGTGCCTGTCAGGTACTGTACACCGGTGATTTTGTATGCTAAAGCGTATTGGCTCATTTCTACGACCTATGGGCACCACACAAAGACCAAAACCAATTAAAAATCTTGGTGCGTTTGTACAATA
The DNA here is from genome assembly GCA_034641835.2 of Pinus albicaulis. NCBI lineage: Eukaryota > Viridiplantae > Streptophyta > Pinopsida > Pinales > Pinaceae > Pinus > Pinus albicaulis. The sequence continues at coordinate 1,697,641,636 of CM076578.1, forward strand.
CTGCGTACTGGTGCTTTTATGTGAGGCTACACACTGGTGAATTTGTACGACGTATGGGCAGCTGACAAATACCAATACCAATTATAAATATCGGTGCATTTGTTTTATACGGTGCACCGGTTCATTTCTATAAGTCTCTGTACCGATGGATTGAGACGACCTATGGGCACCGCACAAATCCCAAGACCAATTGGTATGGCCCCATGCATTGGATCACCAACACTGCGCCCGGTGCTGTTTTATACTTTGACGGCCTGGTGCAGAAGCCTTCAGTCACCCCGAGGTCACCGTCTAGATGACACGCACTGGTGTGTTGAAACCTTAATAGCACACCAATGAAAAAAACATCCGTAATAACCTCCTGCCGGCCAGTTTTTTTAGTTGTGTTGAATTTCCGTTAAAAGCTCCACCAAAACCTCCGTAACCATAAACGGATGTTGTAGCAAATGTTCTTTTGAAAATTTTGGCCAATTTTATAACACTAAAAACCTCCTTTATAATCTCCACTAGAGGGTCTTTTCCTTGTAGTGTGGCATAATTTTTTTGGGTTATTGGTGATATATTCACACTTACTTCTCTTTACTAAAAAAATGAATTAGTGATTTGGTTAAAAAAATTATATCTTTAAATTTATGTTTTACCTAATAAATTTTAATAATTGTTGCAAGATTGATCATTCCTACTAAAAATGTCAATATCCTTATGGATGTAATCAGGTGCACTAGAATAGATAATTGTTTACATAGGTTAGTCAATTACTGGTTCTTTCTTTTTATGTAGTGATATCAATATCCTTATGAATGTAATAAGGTACTTCAACATGGACAATAATTTACACTAGTTTCTCAATAAATTTTTATTTATTTTTATGTTTTGAATGGTTTCTTACTAAAGGTTCATAGCATATACTTAATAAAGGAAAAATGACTAATATGCAAACAATTAATTGAGGTTAGACTAGTTGGTTAGAGTTTTCTTCCAAAGAATAAGCCACTAGAAGAAGGTATTTCCATATGAATGACGTTTCTTTCAATTTCAGTATCTATGACTTTAGCAACCCCCTTCTAGTTTATGCAATTTTGTAAAGGGTTATGCTCATAGTAGCTGATAGTATCAACAACTATGGAAAAAATCCCACTAGCACTAAGGAGCTATGGCTCAAATAAGTTAGAATTAAAGTGGAAGTGAAACTAGAGAAACTTAAGCTAAATCCATGTATGATTCAAGAAATACATGTTCAAATCATGCCTCTCCACTACAAAGTTATATCTATGCTTTCATTATAAATATGCATTTCTCATTTTAAATACAATGTCTCGATATTTGTAATTAATAATATGTAATTAATATATTTCAAGGGAAATGATATGCACAATAAAGTATTTCAAGAAATCGAATAGTTATTATTATAATTATCTTAAATATTCTAATATGCATTATAATATTGTTTTTGAAGAGGTTTTTGTATATCTCAAAAGAGAATATATCAATAATGATAATAACTACTAATATTTGGAATCACAAGTATTGTAATGAAGGTAATGATTATGCATAAGTATTAGAGGAAATTTAAAACTAAAGTAGCCTCCTAAAGAAAAATAATAAAATAATAGTTAAAATAATAAAACAAGAGTTATGAATTTTGGAGGGAAAAGAAGAAAACTATTTTTTTTTAAAATTGTGTTTTTGACTTTTATCCTTATAGGTTTACTCAAATTTCAAGAGGAGACACTCATTGGATGCATAATTAAAATACACATCTAACGAGTACCCATTATGCATGCTTTTGAGAAGACCCACATTGGTAAAACTTGAAGATACATTAAAAAACGTGTTCAACATGTTTTTTTAATGTATCTTCAATTTTTATCAATGCGTGTCTTCTCAAAAACATGCATATTGGGTACTCATTGGATGTAGACTTTAATTCCGCATACAATGAGTGTCTCCACTTGAAATTTGAGTAAACCTATAAAGAGGTAAGTAAAAAATACAATTACAAAAAATATTTTTTTATTTTTTTCCCTCCAAAATATTTACATGTACCTATTTTTAAATTTAAAGGATTTGGATAGGTTTACATATTATGACATGGAAATTATGTGAAAATTTCATGGGCACTTTTAGGCTGAAAGTTCTTCTAATATGATATATGTAAGATGTGCATAATTTTTTCTTTTATAACATAAACTTGTTCGGAAGAACTTTTGAATTAGAATTAAATCACTTACTTACTGAGTCACTACATTGACACCAATATTAATGCATCTAGTAGCAGTGAGAAACCTAGAATATAAATCAAAGTAACTTTTTAGAACCTAAAGAAAAATTAGAACTTGTCTTCAATTACATATTTGAAATATGTCCCATGTATACAAGCTTTCACACTCCTTGTAGTAGCCTTTGTTCTCCTTCGTCATCTATGCATTCCAAATTATTATCATAGGAATCCAATTTTTCACTATGCGATATCAACCAATCCATACCAATTAGTAGGTCATGAGACCCCAAAGGAAGTACATTTAAAGTGGCTTGTGTAGGCATGCCACACATCTCAAACTATCATGTTTAAATGTAATCTGTCACCTTTCTTTTGGTCCCACTAGCTAATTGAACTAGCCACTACTTGGCATGTTGTTTCCTCTATAAAACAAAGGCTTTGAGAACCCGTAGAGTAATATATTTGAGATTATAACCAAGGTCAATTAAAATTTAAATAGGGCAGTTGGAAAGTATACCTTCCATCTCCACCACTGAGGTTTGGAGGTCCACATTCTTGTTTTCCACAATTGCTTAAATTTGGGGCATACTCTTGTCCACATCATTGACAATAGTAGCCTCTTATACATTGTACACCCTTCTGATATCTTATTTTTGGTGTGGAAAGTATCTCAAAAAATTCTCTTCCTTGGTTTTGAGGCCTTGTCCTTTGTTGGTTGAATTGTGGTATTCCCACTTGGAGAAGGAAACTTTTGCTGAAATTTTCTCTTGCCTAGTATATTGAACTTGACGCTTTTCCCAGTCTGCTTGTAGCTTGAGGATCATGATTCCTACTTCCTGAAGCTGGTCCTTTCTATCCTTTTCCACTCTACTTGGAATTCAATATTATGCTTTGACTAGTCATAATAGTATATAATTTTCTAGATAATGTTTTCTAGCATCTTGGGTTGATCTAATTCTATTTGGTCTTGATATGATTATGGTATTCCACTAAAGAAGAACTCAATTTTTATCTTCTCATTTATGATGTAAGGTACATACCTATAAAATTATATGATTTTTTTAGAATTTGCTTCTATAGTAGTTCCAACTTATTCTCATGGAATTCCTTTATTTTTTTTGGCAATAAAGTTACTATAGATACTCAAGGTTTTACTTCAAGGTTCCAACAAAGAGTCCCATCCCAGTCTAGCTTAGCACTGACATATTCAATCTTCCACAACTGAATAAATTATCACTCGAGGTGTGTTGAGACTTATGCATGATGATTAGTGTTTAGGCAGTGATGGAACATATTGGATCGATGAAAACATACATTGTATCCATTAACCATTACAGATAGATAATAGAAAATATTACAAAAGAAATAGTAAAGCACATTACATAGGAGCATAATACATCAACTTCAAATTTTTAAAATAGGCATATAAATACAAACATATCCACATATAAAACACAATGGAGTTCCTGTAATAACCTCATTTTATCATTATCAGGCCCGATCATTATTACATCTACAAATATGCATTATCTTAGCCAGATATGTCAAGAGCCTCTCCCAAAACCCTCACTACAATTAAAAAATTACAATAGCAGACTCTGTTACAAAATTTTGATAGCATAACAAACCTCTTCTATTATTCCTCTACTTTCACAACTCACCTTTCATGTCTATATATAGTTTTTGTCCATTTATCTTGTCCAGGTTAACTTGTGCTCACTTGATGGAGTCAACTATAATAATATTGATGAAATCCACACTCGCTTGGTCCACATTCACTTGATTCTTTCAACGGTAACAACTTGATTTATCTTTTGTGTACTTGACAAATTCCAACATAATTGCTTAGTCCTTTTATTATTGCTTGCTTATTTTCCATAGTTTTCTTCCATCCAAATTAACCATGTTGTTTTCCAAGTTGTGCTACCTATTCTCCGCAACCATATTCCAGCCAAAATTGACCAAAACAATGACCCAATAGGCCCTGAACACAACCTATTGAGTCTCCTTCGAATCCATATTTTTCTTGCTCATTTGGTCCTTATTTTTCCTATTCCACTAGTTCCTATCCTTCCTTCACCTATTCAGATGTTTATCCTTCAAATGAAGTACCCAACTCTATAATAAATTATAAAACTTTGTGGTAGAAGTAGGTAAAGATATCTACATGATCTTTCTTGGTCCCTATCAAGGTAGAAATCTTATTGAAAAAATGTTGGGTTATCTCATCATCTGGTTTCTCGGGAATTTCACTAACTATCTACATTTAGATTAAGCCAAGTAAAACTACAAATATTTTTCGTGGATAGTAGGCCTAAGATCCTGAATTACTTGTTTCTCCTTGTGCGATTCGTCCTCAAATGTAGTAATATGCACATCCTTCCAAAATATCTCCTCAAAAATCCTGTTCTGCTCAGTTGGATCAAAAATAGATAGTCTATCATCCATCAAATTCTTGAGCTCTTCTTGCAACATGTAGAATAACTAATTGCATTTGGAGAGAAGAATTGGAAAACATTACACTTGTCTGAACATATTATGAGAGCCTTCTATTTTTTGTTAATCTTGGAGTGAATAATGGTTCCTTGTTCCAAAAATTAGTTAATATGTTGAATATACTCTATAATAGGGTTTGGTATTTATTTCTGCAACTCAAAAATGGTGCATTGAAAGTATTTTTTCTTGGTTGTGATAACTTTCCAAGCATTCTCAAGTAACTCTAGACAATGGAATTGCTCATAAATGAGGATATATTCCAGAAAAATATAAATTGTCTGTAACAAGGGTGGTCACATCTGTATAAGCTTGGCATGAATGTAAACAAACTATTGCTTTGCTTTGTCCTGTTTTTTTTAAAGTTGGTATTTATCTTTGAGAGCTTGCACAAATTTCTATTGCAATGCATTTTGGGCTTGCATAAGGCGGATGATTTCCTGTTGTTATTTCTTATGTGTCTGGAAGAGTTTGGACAATTTATGAACTACTAAAGTCACTCGTTCTTCCAACTATAATGAAGAATCTCTAATAAATTGGAAATAGTTGGTCATAAGACCAGTGTTGAAGCTATTTTATAGATAAAGCATCATTCAAGGGAAACATGGTCTACATGGGTTGTCCACTTAAGATGAATTTATCTAAATGGCCTTGCTCAAGTGGTTCTTTAGTCTCTATTTTCCCTTTCTAGATAGGTTGTTGAATATTTCTAGTTCCCTGGTTGAAGGGGACACTAATTTTGGAAGTAGGACAGGGGGAGATTAAGGGGAAGTAGTGGTATGAAATGGAGTTTCAATAATTGAGTCATCAAAAAAATGTGTGGAGGGTGCATTAGAGTTGGTATTTAGAGGGTTTTTATGTTGTGGAGAAGAGACTGTCTGAGGCTGGCTTGTGCAGGGGATGGTGCATGGTTTCACTTCCTCAATAATCAATCTAGGTGCAGTAGCCACGGGTGGTTCATCATCATCCACATGAATGAGCTTTGAGATATCGATACCAACTATCTTAAAAAAATCCAAAAGAGAAGGAATAATTAGTGAAGGGGAAGTTGTAATGGGAGTTGTTATAGTTGCTTTAGTAAGAATAAGGGGAAAAAATGGGTTTGTTTGTAAAGGGGCCGCACTAGGGACTGGGGAACTTGTAGAAGGTGTAGTCACAGTATGGGTGGAAGTGGGACCAAGAGGTGGGATGATTCAAGAATGGATTTTCTTGCTAAGTTACTGGTGGTATTCAAGGTCAGAATCAGAAGATGACGATGAAGGCTGGTGCTTACAAGATGAAGAGGATGCAATTTCTAGTGGATTCTACTGCATGATGTCGCTGAAGGTGTGGTAAATCTCGTTTAGCTATTGAAGTTACTAGGAACCAGACAAAATCATGACCTTATTATGAAGAGAATCCTCTGATAGATTATAAGGTAATGGTTGGGTACAAAAATTATCTTTATCTACATCCTCAGGCTGCACATAACAATGATTATGGTCTATGCCAAACCAAATATGGTAGGCATTCCTGTCAAGCATATATTGGGGAAATATCATGATTTGAGTGGCTTCAACCATTTTGTTGTACCACACACCAAAAACATTATCTTTGACAGAAATATTGGTAGAGTCAGAATGGGTATTTCAGGGCTCAAATGTTAAGGCCAGGGCTTGTCGATATTGAGGGTCAAGAAGAATGAAACCTATAATGGGTTTCCACTTAAGAATAGCAATAGAAACAAGGAGACACTATTTTTGGTAGGATTCCTCACAAGCATGAAATAATTTGTCCAGTAAATACTTACACCAATTTAATTGAGCTCTTGGACCACAAAACTTGACCACTGAAATAATATATAGAGTGAATTTTCCCTTCGTGTAATGCCATGTAAATTTCCTGATGATCAAATGGCCTACAAATTTGAACTGGGGATTATTGATTAGATTGATGGTAGGACCTCATTCCTTCTACTTAGTGCCACAATTCTGATATATATTTGTGTGTCTGTCTTTGTACTATGCTTGGAACCTCCCTGGAATGCAATAGGGACATCCAACCCTTCCATTGATAATCCTAACAACATATGAATATTGCGTACATGAATTGGATATTATTAGCAAGCCATAAGGATACATTTTGGATTTGGTTGATAAGGAATTTGGTGCATCAAGAAACCTCACTAGTGGTGCCAAACATAGGCAAGTTGTGCAACATAGGTAAGGTGGACTCATACAACTTATCGAAGGTGGGTTTTACTTGGGGAACACTATTTTTGGATAGTAAATATGTAAAATTCAAATAAAGTTCAGGTATTAGAGCAGAAAGCAAATCTCCATTAGTAAAATCATTATCCACAAGGATAACCTTCTCATATTTACCATATAATTCATCTAGGGTGTGAACATGTGGGTTGGTCAATTCAAACTAAATAAAATTATTAAGAGAGTGAACCACGACTAAATACTTATAGGAGTAGATTTGAACAATAGGGGGCGATAGCAGAAATGAGGAACACAAGACACAAGCTCATGTACTATGGTTAAATCTTGAGGAAGACTCAAAGACAGATGACTAGAAATGGAAAAATGCTTTATACTTGTAGACTTGTATATGAATTTCCAATATTAAATTTCCACATTTGGACAATAAATGAGGTATGGGAAGATAATCGATTAAAAGGAAATTTTATTCGAGGAGTTAATTAGGAAAAGACACACATACCAAGAAAAGACATCATTGATAAGAAAATATGACATGACATACCAACTAAAGAAATAATAAAGTTGATAAAACCAAAAGCGATAAATAATTTTAATATTTTTACCATTAAAGCAAGGGTGACATGAAACAAGTGTAGAAATTATACAACAAGCATGTATATCCTGGATTCACCCGATCTAACACTGTACTAAAGTGAAATATTAAATTGCTTCTACAAATATTTTGTGAAATTAAAAACACAATCACTAATCATAGAAAGCAAAGAAGAATCAAATCACACACAACACAGATAATTTCCCGGGGAAAAATTGCTGCTCAAAACCCCACTATCTTCTATTGTATATTCAGAATGGATCATGAAACAAATACAATTTCTAATATTCTCACAAGAGTCTCCAAAACTCAGCTATCTATATCACACTGTCCTCACAGAAAACTAACCAATATTTAGCCAATTTTCAGCCTCCTGAAAACCTACCTTGCTTGCACAATCCCTAATGGATTAGATCCATAAAAGATAGGAATTATGGCCTTCCTTGATGGTGCAAGTATCATGGGAACTCTAATGGGTGTTTGGTTGCATGTGTGCAACCCAATAATGTCACAACTGATAGTCAACTTCCCTTTCACCTAGATCTCAACTGGGTCTCCACTAGATCTGACATGCATGCAACTAATAATAGTAAATCCTCAGTGGCATGTGAGATCACTCATTGTGAATTAATTAATATTTATTTCACTTCATCTTCCACTAGTGTTTCTTCAGTTACAACTAGCACAACTGAGTTTAACTCACTTAATTGAGTTAAATAGATTACAACCTGCATTAACTAATGCACCACTGCACTTCGAACTCTGTTACAACTAGAATTAATCTGCATGCCTCACCAACTACCTCTAACTCAAAATCCACTAGCTAAATGAGTTTATCACACTTATTTAATTGTTACAAGCTATTTTTAGATTTAGATTACATTTTATTGTCCATTCTAATTAAGGGATAACTAAAAATAGACATGCACCAAAAATATCATTGTGGGCCCCACCCTAGTGTAGGTACTTAATGCACTAGGCGTAGGTGCTGAAATTTTCTTGTTGAATCTCAACAACAAGGATAAAAAATAGAAAAAAAATATATTGACACATATGAGACACATGAAATTTTACCTCCCCAACCATAATCGGTTACTGTATGATGTAACAAGAAAAAATATAAGATTGACATAACTAAAATAAGTGACTAGAGCCAAAAATATTAACTAAATCTACCTTAAGACCTAATTTATGCTAAAAAAAAATCAAGAAAAATATATGAGTTCAAGGGCCATAGTAGGGCTTCAGGCGAGCGCCATTCACCCAGCCAAGCTTGAGAATACCATTGAGTTGTGCAATTGTAATAGTTCCAAACTCCTTGATTTCTCAACTATGAATGGTCCCAACCAATGCATTTGCAACTTTCTAGAATGCTTAAAATACTTGCTATCATAGAGAAAAATTGATCTCCAACTAAAAAATACTTGTTCTTAATATGACGACTATGCAAAATTTTTTGCCTTTGTTTCTCTACGCTTTGATGGAAATACGCTAAGAACCTTTGTTCGTCAAGATCCCACAACTCTTGAATTCGTTCCAAAATAGATTCATCATTTGTAATTTTGGTATCTTTCACAACATATATATATATATATATATATATATATATTTATATATATATATATATTTATATATATTTATATATATATATATATATATATATATATATATATATATATATATATATATATATATATATATATATGTGTATGTATGTGTATATATATATATATATATTTATATATATATATATATATATCTATATATATATATATATATATATATATATATATATATATGTATGTATGTATGTATGTATGTATGTATGTATGTATGTATGTATGTATGTATGTATGTATGTATGTATGTATGTATGTATGTATGTATGTATGTATGTATGTATGTATGTATGTATGTATGTATGTATGTATGTATGTATGTATGTATGTATGTATGTATGTATGTATATATATATATATATATATATATATATATATATATATATATTTTGAGAACAAGAAACTTGGAAAGAACCACAACTTCTTTACCATACACTAGCTGAAAAGGAGTATACTTATGTACCCTATTTGTGGTAGTCATATAAGCCCATAATGTTGATGTAATCATTTTATCCTAATCATCCTTTTTAGATGAAAAAACCTTGGTGATTCCCTTCTCTAGAATTTGTTGAATGCCTCCACTATTCCATTACCTTGTAGATGATAAGGACTACTCTTGTGATTTTGTGTTAAGAATTCCCATGTCATGGTTACAAAAAATGTTATTGATAAAACTAGATCCTTGATCACTAGTCAAGATTCTTGGACATCCAAATCTGGTGATAATAATCTCAAATATAAATCTTGCTGCATTACTAGCGATAAAATATTTTATAGGAGTTGTCTCTGCCCACGTGGTGAGGTAATCAGTTGCACTAATGATATACCTAGCATGGAAATGTCGCGTATGAGGATTAATGGGGTCGATAAAATAACAACATATTTTCAAAATATTGCAACATTATAATTGGATGAAGTGGAAGATCATCTTGATGAGAAGGTCTCCTAACCCTTTGGAAAACATTACAAGTCTTAGAAAATTATTTCGCATCCTTAAACAAGGTTGGCCATCGTAATCCTACCTAAAGCACCTTTCAAGCAATGGCTTTCCCTCCTACTTGTCCTCTTGCAACACCATTATGGAATTATCGTAAGATATCATCCCTCTCATGTCTCAAAATACACTTGCACAAGATATCATTAAGTCCCAAGACTTACACTCAACTGATAATAAAATTATAATCAATTTCTCACACAACGAGATGCCTCTTTTGAGTAGTAGAATAATTGTCTGGACACTTACCACTGATTAATAAAAGTGAAACATCTTCAATATAGTGTGGAATAGCATCAACTCAAAACAAGTATACATTAGAAAGATGATCATCAACAGACCCTCTAGGTTCCCTTGACTCCAAGCAGGAAAGATGATTTAATCCTACATTGGTTTGTACAATATTTACAATAAACTCAAAGGAAAAATCTTGAAATAAAAACCATCGACAAATCCTCCCTTCCATCATAGGATTATAAATAAGTATTTGAAAGCTGAATAATCGATGGAATTTTTAAAAATGACCTCCCAACAAATAATGAGGAAACTTCTGAAGTGAATAGACCATTTCCAAAGACTTGCGCTTAGTCATAGTATAGTTATGTTATGCAGTAGAGAGTTTCCGTCTAGAAAAATATATAGGATGGTCCAAATTTCCTTATCCTTATTGCGTAAGGATAAAAATAAGTGCAATACTAAAAGAATCAATATGAACATGAAATTCTTTACTCCAGTTAGGGAAGAATAGAATTGGAGCACTTACTAAATTTTCCTTCAATGTATCAAATTCCATATCACACTCATAGGTCCAAATAAATGGTTCAATCAACTTCAACAATTTCTTTAGTGGTGCAGTAATTGGAGCGTAGTTGTGGATGAATCTATGGTAATACCCTGTATGTCCAAAAGTGGATATAAGTTTTTTAATACACGTGGGATGAGGCATTTTGAGGATGATTTCAACCATGGTTGGGTCAACTAAAACACCAACCTTGAAAATGATGTTCCCCAATAAATTCCCAAAAGGTATAAAAAAATACATTTCTTCAGGTTGGGAGAGATCTGTAACTATTTTAATCGATCAAACGTCACACTTAAAAAACTTGAATTATTTTTCAAAAGAATCTAAACTATCTATTAATCCATGTATACCTTAAGTAAATTATGTATATACTCTCTAAAGGTCGTGATAACAATTCTGGAATACATTACAGGTGCATTCTTAAGACCAAATGGGATCACATGATATGCATTGGAACCCCATTCTGTTGTAAAAGTAGTTTTCTTCTTATCCTCCTCTGTGATCTAGGATGGTATCTTGAGAACCCATCTGTAAATGAGTAAAATTCTTGCCTTGTAACATTATCCAACACTTCATCACTTAAAGGCGTAGGAAATGGATCATGAACACAAACATTGTTCAAGCTGCAATAATAAACACATACTCTAATTTCCTTAGAGTCTTTCTTATCCTTGATGTCTATAGGGTTTATCCATTCAACTTAATCCACTGAAAATATGAGTCTCGCTACTAACATCTTGTCAATTTCTCTATTGAACTTCTCTTTTACTCTAGGTTTCAACTGATAATGATGGCGCTTTATTGGATGAGCATCTAACTTCAAAACAATCTTCATCTCTCCAAAATCTCCTTTAATACGCTTCAAATATGAAACTGATGTAGGGAACAAATTGATTCGAATTTATGCAGGAATGCAATAAAATACAGAAATGGACATAAGCACAAAGATGCAATGGAAATAATGCTTCATTTCATTAATATCAAATAACATAAATATGATTATAGATATAATGGAAATAAAATTGCTAGGGAGTTGGGGCGTCTACATGCCTCTGAACTGTATTACAATGAGGCTCGAAGGCCTATTTATTTTTGACAAACAATGGAAAACCCTAAACATCCAAAAACCTAACCCTAGGAGATGAAGTGCCAAAACTATGGGCCTCGTTTGGGTAAATTGGTGTTTCAACTTCCCGGGGACGTAACTTTGTCATACAATATCCATTTGACGCGCACCATACCTCGTTAGAAATATATATCCGAGGAATACAATTTATGACCAAGAGTGTATATTCTAAAATGGAATCATATTGGCCAGTGAAGTGATGCCCAAAATACATTGTTTAGGGCCTCAAAACAGCTCCGGAAGTTCAGGACCTGAAAAAATTGCTAAAAATAGTATGTTGTCCTGAAACTGAAAAACTGAAAGAACTGATGGTAGCGTTTCAAATGGAATAGGTGGGAAGCCACCAATATCCACCTGGATAATTAGGGCCCTAAAACGGCTCTGGGAGTGCAGGACCCGAAAACCTGCTAAAAATAGTAAGCTGCGATCAAAGTGAAAAGTTGCAAGAGTTGATTGTGTGCGTCCAAATGGAATAGGTTGGTGGCCACCGATATTTTTATAGGTCAATTTGGGCACCATTCCAAATGACCTGGTTAAACTAGACATCATCCCAAAAACCAATGAATAGGGTCTATCATCCCCTATCATTTCAGTTGCTACATGCCCTAGGAAAAAGAACAAAGGAAAATCATCCCTAACTTCCATTACAATATTTCCAAGATTTGAAGTATATGTTATAACACGTATGAGCTCACCAACACAGTCTCTCAAGGGGCTAAGTGCGTTGCATATTCACACAACTCCACTCAAGGGTGCGTTGGTCATTGGGAGTGAAATTCTCATTGTTCCAGAATCTGGACTTGGCCAGTGCCTTCTAGAAGAGTGCATATGTGTCAAACTTCGAATCCATGTGTCTATTTGATACCTCTGAGCTTGGGAACATGTCTTGCCTATTATTAGAAAGTCATTGATTGTAAAACTACCTTTACCTCATCTATAAATTGAGCACAGATCTTAGTGCTTGAGAAGGAAGAATTTGAGTAGAGAAATGCTGGTGTAATTTCAATTGAGGAATTGATTTGAGTGATATGCTGTTGGAGAGATGTTCATTGTGATGAAGGTGGGATGATGCTAGAGATGGTGAAATCAAATCAATCATTGGTTGTAACCTCCCCTTCTATCCATTAATAAATATTATTGTTTACTTTCCCACATATGTATCTGTATAAGATTATGTTTTCCATATTATGAATTCTTATATGATGTATATGTTTCATGCTTCATTGATTTAACTGAATAAATTGAATAGGCATCTATATATTGCTATCTCTTTTCTGTTTAGTGTTCATTCTTGCAGGAAATATTTTGGTGATCTAGCTTTGATTTGAAGCAACAAAAAGAGTGACAAAAGGAGAATTGGAAGCGCTTGGACTCCAAGTAAGTTTCTTGATTTGTTTTGTGTGTCTATTTACTGTTAGAAAAATTATCTGCAAATTCTTTAACTTGTTGTTCTAAATGCATTGGACCACATTTAGGGAAGAATGTTTTATCCGTAATTCATAATTCCACATAAAAAATTGGTGACTCCGCTGGGGAGTTTACCCTTCATCCTTGGTGTATTTTGCCTCCGTTATCAACCCAGTAGCATTTACTCTAAAAATATTAGGTTTTTTGAATTCAAATTTGCATTAGAAGTGTGTTAATCAGCTTGAGTTTTGTTCTTTGTTGTGCCCAATGCACTATTGAACAAGACATAGTGCTTTGCATAACACTATCTCCCACTCAGGGGTGCATTGCAATGCACTATCTCCCCTTAGAGACTACGTTTCCCCCTAGAGCCAACCAAATTCCATTGAATTTTTCATTGCATTTTCTTTCAGTTTGTTGTTTGCTGTGTTTTCAAAGTACTTGATGCCTCATATTGACCAATGATTTTACCTACCTCTTCCTCCTTTGAAAGAAAAGCTTGTTCAATGTTTATTTAAAGTGTTTTTCTTTATCATTGACAAATTAATTTCAAAGTATTTTCATTACTGCATTAGATCCATTTGCTTTTGAAAAGGAAATTGCTGTTAAATTCTTCATTTCCTATAGGAGAAATTGTAGTTAAAATCTTCATTTTTCCTAAAAAGAGAAATTGTTGTTCAATTCCTCAGTTCTCACAGTAAAGGGCATTTTTTTTATTGATTTGATGCACTTAGTTTCATTTTCTGCATTCACATTAAAGGGACTGAAAAGAAAAACTTGCATTTACATGTAGTGGATTGTGTGTTTTACATAGGAACAATTAGGAAAGTTGCATTTTAGTTTGTGCTCTTTGATTGTTTGCTGTCAAATTGTTTCTCTTTCCCTCTAGCTAGGATTTTCATCGAAAAAACTAAAAGTGAAAAGATTGCTTATCATTTTAATTTGAATTTTTGGAATTTCCAATACATCATCACGGTGAACCTTGAAAGGAAAATTGATAAAAAATATCAACTTAAAATTTACATCAATTTACCTAACAAAGCATTGGAACCATAACGATAACATTTAGAAGGTCTAGGCTAGAGACGTGTTCCCACGTCGTAAAACATAGCAGCTGTCATTAATTGTTTGCGATACATTCCAAGTGTGATATCTCACTCCACACACATAAGTATATCGTAGCTTGTCCACATACTTTTAGGTTTATCAGGCGATGTTACAGTACGGAAAGTATAAAGGGGTGCTCTCATTATGCAGTTTTGCATTAGACATCGCTAATACGGACTTGGGCCTCCACGTACCTTTGGGTATATTTGGGAGGATAACTTTAGGTTGCTATCCATCCATAGTGAAACAAGTGGTCCTCCTTGTAAATTGTGATACACCAAACACAACATTCGGGGAGATTGCCTGCCCGTACTTCTTGGTTTTCTAGGAGGTTTTCTGTAGTTCACAGTTTCTTGGTAAACCTTTTTCCTAGCATTACCCTTTTATTTTGTTTATTTGTTTTTGGTTAAAATAAATTAGTCATCATGGACGAACAAAATCCTTTTCCCCATCGTTCACGTAGATTAGCATTGAAACCATATTTACCACCAGAAGTTAATCCTGGTCAGTGAAGGTGACATCACTCTACCGAAACCAGTACTATCGGTACCTCTAGTGAAGCATCATCTTCCCATATACCAGAGTCAGCACAAGTTGTTTCTATACAACCCGGTTTGTCTACTGTTGTCGAGACAGAGTCCTCATAGTTACCCATGGTCACGATCCATCCAATCAGTGAGACCATACCTCCTGAACCTAACGTTGTTCAATCGGAAGTTAATCTAGATCTTGTCTCTTCTTTGCCAAAAAATATAAATCCTGAAGTCGAACAACTAGAAGTTGTTCCTCCATTGGTCATCCCACAATTTTCTATAGCCATTGATTCTCCCATATCACATTTTCAACCTCCTGAAATATACTTTGGGCTTGACGGTGAAATACTTCCACCTGGTTTGATTTCAATTGAATAAATCCCACAAGATGAGACACCTTTAAATCCAACCCATTTTGGGGAGGATATTTACCTGTAAGAGTATTTTTCTCAATCACCACCCTCTTCTTTTTTTGATCATTTTCCTATTCACATTCCCATCGATTCAAAATGGTATACATTTAGTCAAGTAATCATGCCTAAACCAACATCTTCGGTTGGGCCATCTGTTCCAATTACGTCAACACCTACCCTCGCTACCCCATCGATGTTTACAACTTCACCAGAATCATATTTTCATGGTGGCCCTATGGTCCATCAGGTTATAAATATTTATATGGAATTTTTTTTCTGGTGCATATTCAAACCCATGGACTTCACCAATGTCATCGTCTAGTATTCTAACTGGTAAACCAATAGTGAGTACTGAACGACTTTATTCTTTATAGACATCATCAAGGAAATATAAAGCTGGTCCTTCTGGGTCTATTCCATCCAGTACCATATCAACTAGACTCCCTGCATTTGGAGAGAAATATTTTCCATCTTATTATCCTCCTCATGCAGGGGGAAACCTTTGGTCACCCACTTTGATAGTACTCCATCATTTTTTGGTTAACCTAATGTGTAAATGAATGTTTGTCAATGGCAGCCCACTCTACCTATCCAATCACAAATGACTGTACACTCATATCAACCAGTTCAAACCATTACACCCACATAACTTCCACTTGTTAATAAATATTTACCCCTATTACAGAATCAAAATGTTGTACAACAACCATTTCAGGTAGGTCCTTCAACTCAATACCATCAAGTATTGGGCCCACAAAATCCAAATCCTTCGGCCAATTTACAACAACAACTTGTACCTGGAATCATATATTCACAAGATGGTTTACCATTTTATGGGATGTCACAACCACAAAAAATTTATACTTATCCTCAACCGAATCCAAGTTATCCTAATTTGGGTTATAACATTGGTGGACAGACCCCTTGGCAGCCTTAGGCACAAATGCCTCAACCTTCATTTCAACAAGTATCGTACCCAGGTTTTGGTCAACAGAATCCTCAAGAGTTTGCTGATCAAAATGACCCCTATCTGGGTTACCAGCATCAGATTCCTTATGCTGGTGCTCAAAGGCCTATTGCTCAAGTAATTCCATCATACCCTAGCTATGCTCAACCTAGCCTTAATCGATAGTTGCCTTTTGTTGCAACTTTAGAGTTACCAGATTTAAATCGGCTAACCAATAATCCAATCAACTATGCTCCTTGGTGGTCGATGATACCTCAAAAATTACCCTTGGATATTCCTAAGTTCAATGGAAACCCTGGGGAAGACCCATCGACTCATGTTATGACTTATCATTTGTGGTGTTCATCAAAATCCTTGAATGATGACTCTGTTCGACTATGCCTTTTCCAGTGTATGTTCATTGGTAAGGCTGCAAAATGGTACATTGAATTACCTATAGTTTCTTTTAGTAATTTCACTGCCCTAGATACTATCTTTTTTAATCACTTCTAGTTACCCATACGATATGAAACTGGAACGAAACTCTTGACCAATTTCAAACAGACTAATGCTATTCACATTTTTGATCATACTCATGAGTGGTGTCATCGTCGTAGAATGGTTTAGACATTTGTTCCTGATCAACTCCTTGCTGAGTGGTTCATTAAGTCCCTGTTACCATATGTAATTGAGGATGTGGCTAAGGGTGGCATCGTAACTGAAGAGAAAGTTATTTCTCATGCCCAATATTTAGACTTGATCTATACCCAATCTGGCACACTCTATGAAAAAATTCCTAATGCACCGCGATCTAATTTTACTGTTTCTCCACAATTAAAGGACTCTAATGCCAAAGACGGTTTGATTTGGTACTGCAAGAACACATCATACTACTGCATCTAATCCTACACCTTCTTCTAAAATCAATGCTGTGTCATTTGATAAAGGAAAAAGTGACAAGCAACCCGGAAGAAAGAAAAAATGGAAATCTAAGAAAAAGAAAACTTCTAACCCATAGGAAAGATCATATGATCAATCATCTAGACCTAGGAAACCTCGTTATCCATGCATAATATGTAATGAGGAACAAATTTTTCGGGATTGTCCTCATCGCTCTGAAGTCTCAAAAATAATTAAGACTTGACATGCATCAACTGTGTTGACAGATCCATTTCTGAATCCGGATACAAATTTGGTTGTTATGGATCCACCTTCTTGTTCCCAATTACTTATGTTATCTGTCACAAAACCTTCAACATATATTTTTGTGTCAACGCATAATAAATATTATGGTAGTCAAACAATTGATCAACCTACTACCTCCACTATGAATCCATCTACAGAATTGATACCACCTACTGCTATTCCTGAATTGACAATTAAGCCACCTAAGGGAGTAATTCATAAATCGACATATAATCCTCGAGCAAGAGCTGCTAAAAATTATAATATAGTTGAATATTTGGCTCAATCCCCTTCAACTATGTCTGCTCTTGAGGTATTACAAAATTTTCCCTCCCAAAAAGCCTTTATTGTCGGCTATTAGTGGAATTGATCCGACTGATTCTAATCTTGTCGTCTGTAATCATACAGGCTATGTGCCACAATTACCAGTAGAATTGGCATTCTCCATTTAAGTAAATGTTCTCAATCACCTTGTTCATCGTACTATTATTGAAAAGGGAGCATCTACATGTATTATGTCTCTAAATTGTTGGAAGTCACTTGTCTCGCCACGCTTATCTCAATCATCAACGACGTTGAAGGCTTTCGATGGACGTACATATAAGCCTTGTGGTATTATTAATAAAATTCATGTTGAACTGGGGGGAAAAACAATGAATGTTGA
This sequence comes from Pinus albicaulis, assembly GCA_034641835.2. Taxonomy (NCBI): domain Eukaryota; kingdom Viridiplantae; phylum Streptophyta; class Pinopsida; order Pinales; family Pinaceae; genus Pinus; species Pinus albicaulis. The sequence goes on from CM076578.1 coordinate 1,697,659,945, forward strand.
TGTTGAGGTTGTTGGCGGACCCCTTGACTATAATATTCTACATGGAAGGCCATGGGTATATGCTATAACTACAATTGTTTCTACATATTTTAGAATGATAACCTTTTCATATAAAGGTACAATCACAGTCATCAATCAGCTATCCTTCTTTTCTTCCCTTTGCAGGTAATTGGAAGTTTTCCGTTCATTCACGCACCCCAACTAGCACTTCAAAACATTGGTGTAGGACTCTTAAAGGATTTCACTCTCATGGGAACCTTTGCATTACCGCCACCTGCGACATCAGCAAAAATTGCAAGTATAGAGACCTGCTACATGATCTCTTCCACTCCATTTGGCTTAAGGAAGAGTATGGGTGATTCTGAAATTGTTACGTTGGATGAATTCTTGCCGCCCAGCCCTATTGAGTTGGCATAGCAATAAATCTATCTAGCTTGGGCAGTGAATCCGAAATCAACATCGTCAATTGTTTGGGTTGATCGTTCCTTAGATTTTGGTACTCCATCTGATGATTTTTCCTCAACTTTCTTGACAGACAAGAATATTTTGGAAACCATGATGTCAAAAGGAGAACCATGGGAAGATTATCATTATCATTCCCATATTCTTGATTATGAAGAAAATTATCTTAGTGAACTATATCACCCATCAATCAAAAATTTCTTTTCGAATTCTTTACCTATTAATGCAATCGATTTCGAGAAAAAATTGTCAAATATTGAAGAAACCATTTCTATCGAGATTTCAACCAAACCTGGCATAATAGAAAGTATTCATGTTAGCGTATCTTGTTCTTCATCAGAAATCGAAACATATCACTCTCTCTTTTATGAATTCCGTGACGTATTTTATTTTTCTTACGAGGAAATGGCAGGCATAGATACTAGTATCATTGAATACACTATTAATATGTATCCTGATGTCAAACCGGTGCATCAACACCTTCGTCCTATTCATCCAAAGAAGGTCGCTGCCATTAAAGCATAAGTTGAGAAAATTTTGCTTGCTGGTTTCATTTAACCTATTCCGCTAACTGAGTGGGTTTCCGACATCGTTCCTATCATGAAAAAACAAGGAACCATAAAAGTGTGCGTTAATGATCGAGATGTTAATATCACTTGTCCAAAAGACAACTATCCTACTCCCTTTATCGACTAGATCATTGACGATTGTGCTGGATGTGAAATATTTTCATTCATGGATGGATTTTCCGGCTATATTCAAATCGATATCCGCCCAGAGGATCAACATAAGATAGCATTCATCTATCCCTAGGCAATATTCACTTATAGGTAACTACTGTTTGGTTTAAAGAATGTTGGGGCAACATTTCAAAGAGCAATGGATTAAGATTTTAATGACATCAAGCACATTGTTCAACCCTATCTAGATGATTTACCCCTGCATTCACGAAATAAGACTGATCACCTGATGCATTTGAGAGCCATCTTATTACGCTGCCAACACTAAAAAATACACCTCAATCCACATATGTGTGTTTTGTGTTGGTTCTGGTCGTTTTCTTGGATTCATCATCTCAAAATAAGGAATTCAAATCGACCCATTGAAGGTTTAGGCCATTCTAGATTTGCCTACACCATAAAATCTACTTCAGATATAGAAACTTCAAAAAAAGGCTAACTTCCTAAGAAGGTTCAAACCCAACTATGCCAAAATGGCTAAAGGATTTACTCGGCTCTTGAAAAAAGGGGTTCCCTTCCATTGGGACCAAGTTGCACAAGATTATTTTGATGCTGTCAAGGATACTCTTGTTCAGGCGTCATTAATGTATCCCCCTAATTATTAGAGTGATTATTTCCTATATATCGTCGCAACTAATATGACCATTGCTATGGTATTGGTCCAAGTAGAAAATGGGATAGAACATCCGATCTGTTATTTGAGTCGTAATATCAATGATACGGAAGTTAAGTATTCGTATGTAGCAGCTTGCCTTGGAAGCTATTCAATCTGTCCAAAGATTTCACCACTATATCTTGTTCATAAAGACCATTATTGTTTCAGTTTGCAACCCCATGACTTATATCTTATCACGTCAATTGCTGGGGGGAAAATACTGAAAATGGATTGTCATTTTGGAGGAATTTGATTTGGAATTCATCAAATCCAAGTCAAAGAAGTTTTTAGTTTTGGCTGAGCTTCTCTGTGACCTTCCCTCTGATAGTACTGCTACTACATTAGAACCATCAATTCCTAATGAGTTTCTATTTCTGATCAGATCATCTGATCCTTGGTATGGATATTTCATCATTTATCTCCAAACTAATTTTTTTTGGCTTGATACCTCTTGCTCTGAACAACGAAATATTTGATACCAGGCCAAATATTATCTGATCATTGGTGATACAGTTTATCGTCATGGTGTTGATAAAATTTTGAGAAGGTTCCTCATTCATGAGGAGGCCAAAAGGTTTTAAATGATTGTCATGCTGGGGCTTGTGGTGGACATTTATCTAGATATGCTACTGTGCAAAGATACTCCGCGTCGTTTCATTTTGGCCTACCATATTTTGCGACTGCATCCTCGTGGTCAGAAGTTGTCATGCCTGGTATATTTTTTATCGTAAAATTTGTGAACTGCCAGTGCCAATGCATCATGTTGTCTCCGTGGGACCATTTTTGAAATGGGGTATTGAATTCATGACCTTTAACCCTCGTTCGTGCAGGGGGCATGGTTATATTATTGTCGCAGTAGACGACTTTACCAAATGGGCCAAAGTGATTGCTACATTCAACAACACATGACAGACAACTGCATTGTTTTTATTTAATGATGTTATTGCATGGTTTGGGCTCCCATAGGCTATAGTTACAGATCATGGGAAGCATTTCTGCAACCACATGATGATTGAATTGATTGCCAAGTTAGGATTGTCACATGATAATTCTACTCCTTATTATCCACAATCAAATGGACAAGTTGAGGCTATCAACAAGATTCTTAAACGTATACTTCAACAAATGATAGGAGTTTGTCAGAGAAACTGGTAGTTGATCCTGTACTCAGCCTTGTGGGAGTACCGAAACTTGGCGAGAAACACAATCGGATTTACTCCTTTTCAATTGGTATATGGTTTGGAAGCTATCTTTCCTATCCAATGTGAAATACCATCATTAAAACTCACAATTGACTTGTTACCTGACACCTCAAAAGAAGAAGCACATCTTTTTAACCTCATCCATCTTGATGAAATGTGTCATGAAGCCCAATTAGCCAACGAAGATGTATAAAGGCACAATATGACAAAAATGTCCAGCGTTTCATTTTCTCAGAGGGCGACTTGGTCCTCCTTTATGATCAAGAAGCTGATGTAATAGGTACAGAAAAATTTGAGCCATTATGGCATGGCCCTTATATTGTCAAAAGAGTTCTTGCTAAGGGTGCCTATGAGATAGTATATTACGATGGAATTCCATTGGCACAACCCAGAAATGGGTTGTATTTGAAACGTTACTATGATTAATCATGAACGAAGTAATTTTTTGTATTATATTGTATATATATGCTGTTGATTTTCATTTACTATCTTAGTTTTTTTTTTACAATTTTCTTGATGTTAGTAATCCACTTTGCATTTCATCGCAGATGTCTAAATATTTGGAACCATTTGTTGGATATGCAAATGGTGCTAGTCGTAGTACACAAAATCTATGCTCTACAACGTGGGCCATTTTCAATCTGAATGACGAGTCAGTGAGTTTTCAAGGGATTTGTATTGGTAGATCGACAAACAATATCGCCAAGTATAGCGCGTTGATTGAACTTCTCTCTGATGCCATTGCTTTTTGTATTAACCACATCATTATAAGGTTATACTAACAACTTGTGGTATTACAAATTACTAGTGTTTATACTGTTAGAAATCCAACACTGCATTGTTTGTTCTTAAGAGTTCGACTTTTGGAAAGACACTTTGATTTTATTCAATATCAACACATTTCCAGAAGTTTGAACACATTGACTGATTCTTTGGCTAATCAAGTTTTAGATAGACATTTGAAACACATGTAAAGAAAAAATTCACATAATTGAATAGGATTACGAAATAAACATAAATAAAAATCTGAAATCAAATAGATGGATAGTTATAGGTTTTATAAAAATTTGTGCCCAAGACACATTGGTCATCTGATCTCAAAATGTATGCAACATGTCAAAAGTAAACTAGTGGTGCTCATGCTAACATGCTATAGGTCTAACTATCCTATGTAGTAACTGCATCTAGCGGTTAGGAACACCTATAGTGTGGCGTTGTAGTCGCATGGGTAACTCTTTGATCCAGAAATCTGGAATCCCGAAGGTCAACCCCTCTATGTGCTGCTGAAGCTCAGTCAGAGTCTCAACCATGTCTAGATCTTGAAGGACGACTCTCCTAACAGCCCTCTCTGTTGGCTCATCTGCTCCATGCTTTAGTTCCTCCATCGGTTAAACTTGACCAACATCTTCATTACATCAAAACTTTATTTTACTCTTGGGAAAACATTAAAAATATAAAAACATTGTATAAACCTTAGGAAAATAAAAAACATGGTCAAAAAATTCTTACCTATTGCACCCCACTGAGTTCCTTCTGGTAAGGCTAAGTTTGGATCTCCTCAGAAATCAATACCTGCGTATGCATATTCATCAATGGAAATAATCTATCTCCTAAAGTAGGTGAAGAATGCAGTCGAGAACACAATGGTAGATTGGCTCGCATGCCTACCCATTAGTTCTACCCATCTCTACATCCTCGGATCTCTAGGATTAGACACACCTAGTGTCACATGCTGAGGTTGCATCAGTGGAATCTGCTCTAAGGCAAATTAAATGAGGATTCAACCATAACTAAAGTTATTTTTCCTTCCTCCCTTTGCTTTGTTTAGTTGTTCCTTTGTTTGGGAAAGTACAACTTTAGACCAGTTGAAGAATTTTGGCTCCATGTAATCTAGCGCATACTACATATATGATCTATTTGCTACATGTAGTGTAATGGTGCTGACAAGTTTTGTGATCATGAAAATAATGGTTCTCAAAAGAAAATCTCGAACATCTTGGATGTTTATCTTCCCATATTTTCTTGGCTCTGCCCATGGATAGCAATACTGCAAAACATAATCTCTCACAGTCTCTCCTCCAAGAACAGACCGTGAGAGGGAAATAGGCAAGCCTCTCCTCGACAAACCTGTGAGAAAATAAAAATACTCTACTATTATAGGAACCTCTTTTTTCCTAATGTGAAATTCCCCAATAGCCGGATCCCATGCTCAAACTAGGAACTCCAAGAGTTCTATCTATTGCCTCATCCGTGACAAGCATAAGTACTTTAATAACCCACAATCTCTTAGGGCTCTTATTGTACCCGGATCATTTAGGGAAACCATATTATGTTCTTCATGATCTCTTTCTCTCCATGTAATCATCATTATAGTCCGATGAAATCCTGAAACATAATCATAAGAATCATTAGAATCCTTTCAATGCAAAAAATTAGATAAATTTTGGGCATAGTACAAGAAAAAAAATTGGAGATTGCACCCAATGCAGTATTGAACAAGGGACAGTGCATTGCATATGCAGCTAGACTTTAGTTTAGGTGCTCTACAATGCACTTTTCAATGCTCAAGGGTGTGTTTCCCTTTTTGGAAGAAAAAATTACCCTAAGGGGATCAAAACCCTAAAAATTTGAACTAAAAGGAAATGAAATGATTACTAAAAGAAAGAGAAGGTTCATGGCACTAACCTGGATCAAACGATGATGAAAACCATCCATAGAATTGATCGTAATCAACAGCTGAAGTTTGGGGGCAAAAACAAGTTCAGAGCTCCAAAATGTAAATGGTAACTATTGAATGGTAAAAATGAATAGTAAACCTCTTTTTATTTAGTCATTTAATTCTTGCAATGAGTATTTATTGCTATGACTATGGTTTTATTATATTTTTATCATGAAACATGTATTTTTAATCAATTTGATGTTGTTCTGAACATGTTTTACAACTGATGAATAGATTAGCCGTGTATATTTATTTCAATAATGATTTGACCACAAAGCATACTTTTTATCCTTATTTTTTAAGCTTTGTTAAAAATTAAAAAGTATTTGAAGCACACTTTTATCTCTTTTTCGAGCTTCGATAATAGTGAAAAAGGAACCCTTGGAGTCTTCTTTTAACTCTTTTTAGACTTGGATGATGTGAAAATATTGCTGAGCACTTGTCTTTTCGAGCTCGTAAAAGTAAATGAATTGATATCTACTCAGTATAAGTTTAACCCTTTTCTGGACTGAGATATATTATTTACAAAAAAGGAAAACCTTGGTAAAAAATGACTAAAGAGGTTCTCTCAGATATTTTTTTACACTTTTCGGATTTGAGCGAAAATTTACGAAAAAGTACTTATGGAGTTTTCTTTTTGCCCTCTTTTTCAAACTCTCTGAATATGAAAAAGGACCGGGCTGTCACTGTCGTTAGGCTCATTAAAATATAAAATAGAGACGGGCTTGTTGATCATGGCAAGAATCAAGTTTCATTCATCGCTAGACTCGTTAAATTATTAAATAGAGATACATTGTTCGCCCAAAGGGTTGAATTATAAATCAAGCATATGTTATCCTCCTCACGCTTATTAAAAAATAAAGAGGTAGTGATCGATAAATGACAGGGGAAAATTTGGGAAAGTGAACAAATTTTTTTACGGTAGCAGGTCGCTCTTGAACATGACACTTCACTCCATCACCGTGACTATTTGGGTTGGGTAAGATTCTTGACGGTTCATTCATACCTATGGTCCATCATACCTTCACTTCGGTTTTGGGTCAATGCTGCCAACTCATCTTAGTGTCACTGATATGTTTAAGAAAACTCATCTAGTGAATACTCATCCTTCTGCAATACTCATAAAACTTCATTCTCATGAAAGTCATCCCTAAACATTGCTATATCAAGACATCCTTCGTCTCCAAAATCAGTAACTCCTGTTTTGAAATAAAGTGGCTTCCTGTCGATGGAAAATAATCATCCAGGGAGATCACTTAGAAACATCATATTCCAATACCATGAGGCTTGTTACAGCATCAACAAGATCCTCACTTCCAGATTTTTGACCGAAACATTTTGTTTGGTGTTTGAAATCAAATCATCTATTCACGCCTTACGAAATGTACTACGGTACCTTGAGGGCCATTGACATCAATGGTGGTTCTCTCGCATTTGTTAACAACTCACATAATTGACTGGTAATCAAATGATGTCTTACCATGTTCAAGTAAAAATCATATATTTGCATGGCTAGACTTGTACTCAAATGATCAAATGAATGATATAAGAAGACCCCAAATCTAGCTTCAGCCATCGGGGCTGCAATTTCATGATTGTTGTACACATCATATGTACTATGACCTTACATACAGATCGTCATCCGAACATGGGCCTATATCTGTAGGCATGTCTGTATTGGGCAACATTCCAATGTAGACAACTTTCTGCACTATGTACATGTTATTAGATAGTTTATGTGCTGAGCATGGGAATTCCTTCCCTCAAAAATTCGTGATCAAGAGGATATATCATGATGTAATTTATTGTAAGATTGATGCAGGTCACCACTCCGCTTCAGCTCCAGCCCATCATAGTGTAAAGCATCTCATTCAAAAAAAATTGTTATTATTGTTGTGGTTCTTGTGATTTGGCAGATTTGCTAATACCAAATGACAAGACAACATCAAACCACTTTGGGATCTCAGGATCTAGCCCTCCTAGATCCAGATAGGGATCTCTCTATAAATGTAAAGAAATGTATATATTTGATGTTCAATTTAAGGTGTTAGGCTAGTTATGCAGTACAAGGGTTTTTGTTTTGTTTTGTTTGTTTGGTTGGGAAACATGAAAGAAAGGGCTAAATGAATGTAAAGGAATGAGTAGAGAAGGATTTTAGGCAATGGGGAGACAATTCAAAGAGAACACAAGTCCATTGGTAAATGGGGTCATAAAAGGGTTTACTTGCAATTCAAATATTCAAGGCTTTCAAGGGGCTAGTCATCTATATCAAAGGATCTCTTTAGATGATAGTATGGGATGAAAAAATAAGGAAATAAATGGGAATGACAAGGAAAACCTTCCAAGGTGACCACTTCGGAGTAAGTCTAGGGACAAGACATGCCTTAAAACTCTATTATCAATACTCATAATGAGGCTAACTCCGAAGACAACAATCTAGCAGTCCTCCTGACTACTTTCAGACAATAGAAAAAATTTAAGTTCAACACAGAGCGAAACCTAAGATTAGAGAAAGAATTTTAACCTTCATTGCTTTTGGTATTCAACTCAAAGGGATCTTAGAAAGGCTAACTGTTGGAAGAGGAACCTAGGGGACAGGGCTAACTCTAAATCTCCCTGTTTCCTAATTCTTTCAGCTGAAACCTAGCAAGAACATCTAAGAAAAAAACTCTAAATTCATACATTAGTAAGCATGGAAAAACCAACTTCTATACTGGTTAAATTATGTTGAATTTGTTCTTAGATACAAAATTAGCAGAAAACATAAAAAATAAGAAAATGCAGTAAGCATTAGGGTACTTGCAGCAGTATATCCTAAGCTAAATTCACTGTTTTCTTATCATAGAAAATGGAACATAATGTATAAAAAATGAAAAATAATGAAAAAGAGAGAACACATCACCATTGATTTAGATCAGGATCTAATGAACATGCTTGTCATATTAGAAGAGAAAAAATAGTCACATACATCCTTGTCCAATAGCTTGATATCATCCAGAAATCATTTCCCAGCCTATTTACAACCACTACCCACAAAAATCTAACTCAGTAAAGCATCTTACAATCAGTGTTTTTACAATATCCAACCAAAATTTACAATGTATTTCTCAAGAGTTCTTATAGGTGAAAGAGTGATAGTAGTGGTAGATAGAACTTAAATGATTCATTAAAATAGAGGGAGAAGTGTTTTTGAAGCCCATTCTGTTTTAATATCTTTACATTAACTTTTAGTACTCTTTGGATGAATTAGGGGTCTTCGTCAGTTCGATAATAACTCCGAGGGTATGTTCCATGAAGTACTTTATGGCTGTAGTAATCTGATTATACTCTGAGACAAGAAAAGATGAAGATTTTCCTTTCAGGTCTTCCATGTTTGGTAACTAATGCACTGATAGTTTCAGGAGCTTTCTGTCAGAATAATAACTGCTCTGGATCTCAATGAAGAATAGAGAATGGGTAGTAGTGATTTGGTCCTTTCTTTAGTAAAAGGAATGTCATGTTGATATATCCTCTATGCTACTGCGATCAATGATTTGTATTTAATCTACACTGACTGTGGATTAGGCTTCCTAATCTTCAATATTATGCCTTTAACCCTTTTCAAAGATTTCTTCCTTTGCAATCTTGGCTCTGTGATAGTCTTTCTGTGCCAGGGTCGTGACTGTGAAAATAGTGAGAATTCACCACCTTTGAAACCTACAAAAAACAAGAAACATGTTATAAAAACCAGGGGGAGTGAGGGAGGACTAATTTAGAGGCTTGTGGGGATGGAAGAGAATTTATTGGAAAAGGTGTACGTAGCGGAAAATTGGCTGAAAAACCATGGCGGAAGGTGAAAACAGGTCTAGTGGTAGTTTGGGTGTGAGGATGAACGTGGGCCGTTGGATCATGGTGATCTACAATGGAGATTGTCCGATGAAGCCGTTGGGAGATCAGATGAATGGTGGACGAAATAAAACTACGATATAAAGTGGACCATTAGATTAGAAAAATCAACGGTCAAGATATTTTGATGGAGTCATTCGGGAGGTTAGATGGTGGGAAAATAAATGGGGGTGAAATTAAGTCAGGACCGTCTGATCTCAGAGATCGATAGTTGAGATTAAATCAGGAGTTACATTGTGGAGGGGGCTAAGGTGGAAAACTGGAATGTTTTTCGCGCGGTGAAATGGGGGGAAAGCAGTTTTCACTTTCGGAACGTGATTCCATTCAACGATTTCCACGTGGATTCTCAAAACCACCTTTATCGCGTAAATTTGAAATTTTAACTCTCGGGCGCAGAAATTACGTGATATGCATTTTCAGCCGTTGGATGATGGGCGAAAGATATGATGGTGCAGGTGAAAGGAGGCGGGGTCCATTGCTGAGGTCAATGTGGACTGTCCGATCAAACTTGATCAACAGTGGAGATTTAATTGGAGGTCAGGATGGTGGGGGATTATGTGAGGGACGAGCGCGATGCGATGAAGCACGAACCGTCAGATCTGGCGGAATGAATAGCTAGGATTAAATCGCATCGGAGAAAAGGAAAGAGGCAAAAGCACTAGGTCTTTGAGTTTGCGATGTGTGATTAAGCGCTGGCCGTCAGATCAGAGGGGAGATCAACTATCTAGATTGAATCAGTGGGTGTGATGTCGGAGGACTATGGTGGAGCGTGATTGAATCCTGGCCATTGGTTCTTGTGGATTCAACGGTCTAGATAAAATCGACGGAGCGATGACGGGGGACTGCGAGCAGAGCATAATTAAATTTTGGCCATTGGTTCTTGTGGATTCAACGGTCTAGATCAAATCGGAGGAGCGATGACGGGGGACTGCGAGCAGAGCACGATTGAATACTAGTCGTTGGTTCTTGTGGATTCAACAGTCCAGATCAAATCGGCGGAGTGATGATGGGGAACTGCAAGAGAAGCGCGATTGAATCCTGGCCATTGGTTGTTGTGGATTCAACAGTCCAAATTAAATCGGGGGATCGACATCAGAGGAGGGAATGGAAAGGAAAAAAGGGAAAAATGCGATTGGTGATTTGTGATGGAGCAAGAGCCGTTGATTTGAAAAATAGATCGACGGGGGAGATTTAATGATGAAGAAAAAGGAGGAATGGTGGGTTTTGGAATAGGGAGCAATATGGGCTGTTAGATCTGGGCATAGCAGATCAAAGCAATGGTGGAGAATTGATCATGAGATCGCATCAGAGGTAGGAAAATAACCATGTAAAACAAGCAAAATGTGTTTTGCGATGTGATGAACATTTGCGATGTGATTAGGCCTTAGCGCTTGGTCATAGCACGGGTTATATGAAGAACAGGGGCTAGGGCTAAGACTGAAAGGGGCTTAAGGCCTTAATGCAAAAATGAATATTTTGAAGGATTTTGAAGGGTTTTTTGAGGAATTTGAAGGTTCTGATAGATGGAAGGAGGGATTTTTAAACCAAATAAAGGGAAATTATAAGGTTTAAAGGGGTTTTAGGAAGATCTAGAGGTCAAATGAAGGGTTATAGAGGAATTTTGTGAAGGGGAATAAGGTTGACAAATGGGGATTTTGTGGAAATGAAATGGAGCAAATGGAGGCCTTTTTGAGAACAACTTCTTTCACGAACAATGGGGTTCATTAATGGAAATAGTGGTGGAGATTATTTAAAGCATAGAAGACACATGGAGGCTTCAAGAATGATAGATTTACAAGGGAAATGATTCTCTTGAAGGCTCAGAAACATATTTAGCCACCTATTTGCTTTGACAAAATATTATAAGTGGCTAACAGTGGCTCCACATGGGGATGGCATCTTATTGAAGGTGTCAAGAATATTAGATATGATCTTTGGAAGTAGGCCAGATGCCTGGTACTTAACCATATTTTTCTTCTTTTATCAGCTGTTACAAACATGATGGATATTATATCAATAGCAATACTTCCCCAAACAATCTACCTACCCATCCTACTGTCCTAATATTTTTTCTTCAAGGTGCATTTAGACTTGCAGACCTTTCACATCATCATTTTTTACTGAAAGAAAAAACTAATATAATTCTACCCTTATATCTCCATGAGACTAGATTAAACAATTGGACTCATAGCTTCTCTACCTAAACTAATATCTGCCAGGATTAAACTATCTGACAGATTTTCATTCTCTACATTCAAAAACAGAAATTGAAACACAGCCAAACCAAGATTAGAATGTTTGATTTTCTGTGGGTCCATGGAATAATGACAAGCTACACATGAATTGAAACTTTGTAGAAACTGAAACAAAATTGTGAAGGCTTGAAATTTTGAAAACTAAGGGCATCCTTCCTTTTTCTTGTGAGTTGGATTTTAAGATTTTTAGAGTCACCTTTCTTTCTTCATTTTAGCTCTGGTTTTGGTCTTGTTAGAGCTGATTCTCTTCTTTTCTTTGCTGGTTCAAGTTTTAAGCATGTTAGAACCAGCCTTTAACTTTCTCTGGCTCAGGTTTTGATTGATTTGAGCCATTCTTTTTAGAACTTCATAGGTTCAAGATTTGATCTTGTTTGAACCTTTCTTCTTATTTATTTTTTTGTATTTTTCTTTTTTCAAACAAACAAAGAAATGGTATTTACAATGGAAGTGAAAATTTTAAAATGAACTTCAGCAGTAATAATTCTTGAGCATCTTGCCATTGACAGGACCCCCAAACAGATCTGTACCATCCAATTCTTGCAGAAAAAATGCATTGGGACCAATGGCAGATTGAATGATGTAAGGGCCTTGCCATAAACTGTCAAAATTGCCATGCTTACCCTTATCCTCTCTCCTAGAGTCCCATTTGAGTACCTTGTCCCCAATTTTGAAATCACAGGCTTTAGTTCTTTTATCAAACAACTTTTTGATGTTCTCTTGCACTTTCTGAGCTTTGTTGTATACTTCTTCCCTTGTTTGCTGGAGATGTATGGTCTAATTGATTCTCCTTACCATGCTGTCTTCTTCTAACTATATTTCTTGGACCAATTTTATCACTGGTACTCCCAAACTAGTATGGAATACTGCATCTGCTCCATAAACAAGCTGATAGGGAGACATTCCAATGGATTTCTTTGTTGTCAATCTGTCTGCCCATAAAGAATGCACTAACTTATTATGCCATGATTTATTATTTTCTTCAAGAAGTTTCTTGATGATGGTCACCAAACTCTTATTTCATGATTTTGCTATCCAATTACCCTGAGGGTAATAAGCAGTAGAATGACCAAGTGCAATCTGATACCTGTGACAAAAATCAATCATCCTTTTGGAACAAAATGCAACAGCATTATCAGTGATAATTTTCCTAGGGCAGCCAAATCTATATAGGATATGGTCTTCAAGGAATTTTATGATAACTGAGTCTGTGACATTCCTAGAAGGGATGGCCCCTATCCATTTGGTGAAATAGTCAGTGGATGTGAGTATCCATCTATGTTGGGCAGATGAAGCAGGATGGATTTCCCCTATGAACTCTAGGCCCCACTGTTGAAAAGGAGCTTCAACAGTGATTGGTTGTAAAGGTAAAGGAAGGAGTTTTCTTTTTCCCTCAAATATTTGGCATTTGTGGCAGGAAACTATCATTTTGTGGACATCTTAGAAGAGGGTGGGCAAGTAATAGCCAGCTCTAAGGATTTTATTAGCAGTGGTTTTCCAGTAGAGATGGCCTCCACTCTCCTTCATGAAACTCATGCTTGATCCTCTCTGTATCAACTTCAGGCAAATTTTTAAGAAATAAACCATTGGCATTTTTCCAATATAAACATTCATTTAAAATGAAACAATTTCTAGCTTTCAACTTTAAAAATCTTTCCTTTGTCTTAGATAAATAAGGAGGAGCATTAAGATTGGTGAGCACATACAAAACATCAACATACCAAGGTGAGTTTTGGAATTTTTCTTCAATAGTGGGAGATGGTAATCCTTCATGTTCATCTAATGCATCTACCATGTTTATGTCATGGGATTGTAAGTTAGATTCAACCATTAATTGTGCTAATCCTTGAATCTTGATGAGTTTAGTGGGTTTGATTTCCAAATCATATTTGAGTATCACAACAATCCACTTGCCTCTTTTGCCATCTGTATCTTGTGACAAAATGTCTTTTACCACTATATTAGGCACCCAGGCAATAATATGGGAATGTAAAATATAAACTCCGAAATACTTTAACGCTTTTACCAAAGCATATGCCTGTTTTTCCATGATATTATATTTCATAGGGGAATCTCTTAATGCCTTGCTGAAAAATGCAATTGGTTGCTCTTGTCCCTCTGGATTTTTCTGCAATAGGACAACAACCATAGTGTGTTCTGATGCAAATGAGAATATAAGGAAATCTTTAGTAAAATCTAGGCCGATGAGAACCGGTGCTCGGGTGAGTGCATGTTTTACCAGTTCAAAAGACTTCTTGGCTTCTAGAGTCCATTTAACTCCCACCTCTTTTTAAAGCATATTAGTAATGTTTCTAAGGAGTTCTGCTAGGTTGGGTATAAACCTCCTCAAGAAATTAATCTTCCCAATAAAGGACTGTAATTCCTTGATGTTTCTTGGGTGGCTAATTTGCAATATTCCCTCAACCCTTTTTGGGTCTATTTTAATTCCCTTCTCAGATATAATATGACCAAGAAGTTTACCTTCTTGGAGACCAAACACTGTCTTTTTGGGATTTAAAGATAGCCCAAACCTTCTGCATTTTTCAAAGACCTTTCTCAAATGTTTAAGGTCTTCTTCATCAGTTTTGGAATAGACTGTAATGTCATCAAGATAAATTACAATGAAGTACCCTATTTCTTCTGAGAATGCAATGTCCATGGCTCTTTGAAAGGGGGCTCCAACATTCATTAATCCAAAAGGCATTTTCACGTACATGAAAGTTCCCCAAGGAGTGGTGAAGGCTGTTTTAAGTTGATCTTATAGGAGTACTAAGACCTGATTATACCCTGAAAAACCATCTAACTGAGAAATCCTCTTAGAACCAACTGCCCTTTGTAAGATGTGTTCCATTTTGGGCAAGGGGTAATTGTCTTTTAAGGATGATCTGTTTAAGTTTCTAAAATCAATGCACAACCTTATTTCTCCTGTCTTTTTCCTTATAGCCACGAGATTAGATACCCAATCTGAAAACCTCACAGGGACTATGATTCCAGCTTCATACATTTTCTTGATTTCTTTTTCTACCAAGGGCAATTATACAGGGTTTATTCTGCGCAGATTTTGCCTGAAAGGTTTCTTGTTTTCTTTCAATGGAATCTTATGCTGGATGATCTCTGTGTCATAAGATTTCAAATCCTCATAGCTCCAAGCAAAAACATCAACAAAATCTTTAAATAAATCAATATATTTTTGTTTGATATGTGTTGGCAAAGTTTTAGATAATTTGATCATTTTACGCTTGTATTTTCTGCCTATATTACATTCTTCAACATCAGATTCAGTGGGTTCTATAGTGGGCTTCTTTGTCACATCATTAAAATCAAAGAGGTCCTCAAGGGGTGCTATTCCTCTGGGTATGCTTTTGTCTTTGGATTGCAACACTTTTATGTCTTATTTATCTGTTTTCATGTATTCCTCTGTTTGGTTTCCAAACTCTCTGGTCATCATGTTTATTTCTGCAGAAGGGAGTGGTTTTTTCTTCATCAGTTGGCTTTTTATCCAGACAGTTTTCATCGGACTTAGAGTTTGAATCAGGTAATTCAAACTCATTCCTTCCAAGCAAGAAATACTCTATCTGTTTTTCACCTTCAAAGACTTTCCAATATTTTTCATTATCTAGTACTGTTGGTCTGTATTTTGTTTGAACAATGATATGTTTGTCACTAAGTGGTCTTTGATATGAACTAGCAGCGCAGGCCAATCCATTTTCAAGTATGTTTTGACTTCTAGGGACAAACACAAGCTCATATTCTACAAATGTTTTCAATAGATCCATGGCATCATTTCTATATGCCCTTAATCTAGGATGTTTGGCAGTGTACTCTCCATTTATTTGTTTGATGATCAGTTCTAAGTCTCCATGAACAAATATCCTCTTAGCTCCTAGTTTTTTCAGTAGATGTAGGCCTAAGAGGAGAGCTTCATACTCTGCTATGTTGTTTGTGCATTTGAAGTTTAGCTTGAAGGCATTACTCTCAGCATAATTGTTTTCAATATTGTGTAACCATACTCCAGCTCTTGCATTCCTTTTAGTGCAAGACCCATCAAAGTTCATGCTGGAAAGGATTGTTTGCAGATTTGTTATTAATTTCCTCCTTACTGTCTTCTTGTTCCTTGAGGTTAGCAGGCTGATGGGTAATCTGCTCTCTACAGTCTTGGTTCTGATTTTCTAATTCTGCAGATTGTTCAAATGTTTCTCTCTTGTTTTCTTCTGTATCTAGAGTTGCCATTACGTTAAGATTTGTGGGCTCTACTCTGCTATTTAAATTTTTGTTCTCTAGCTCTTGCTCATCTGTAAACTCATCATTGTAAAGGATAAAAGAGTCTAGGTTTGTATGGACAGAGTAAAGAGGGAAATTTTCTGGTTTCTTTGGACTGCTAACCATAAATTTCATGTGTGCTTCCTTATATAGTCTTCAAAGTTGGCTGAAAACAGGGATATTGCATATGTCATGTCCATTTGCATTGTACCTTGTAGCTTGGCACCCCATGACCTTGATAGCAACATGCCATACTTAGGAGGTACATCATCCACTACAACATCCATTACAATGCATTTGGCTGGGATTTGGGTAAAATTCACACAGAGATCTTTGATCAGGCCCAAACATTTCACTTTGCTTGAGTCAAAAGAATATAAATCTTTATATGGTCTGGTTATCTCTAGGCCTAATTTTTCCATGATCACCTTTGGCATGAGGTTATGTGAAGCCCCTGAGTCATGCATAGCATTATGTAGGATTTTTTCATGGATATTTAGACTGATATAGAAAGGAGGCACTACTCCTTCCTAAAATTTCCCTTCAATTTTTGGGCCAAACAAGAGAGCTGGTTGATCATCATTTAAGTTGACAGAGTCACTGTTTTCTCCTAAGTTTAAAGCTTTCAAGATTTGAAATTTATATGGATCTTGGGTGGCCAACTCAGTGAGAGGGACAAAATTTTTGATTTTGGCAATCTCACTTTCTATATTGAAAGGAGATTGGTTCTTTGAAAGATTCAATTCTGTCTTGTTGGTCACTGTTTTATTGGCAAAATCAGCTTGCTGATTTTCACTATGTACACTGGTTGAAACTGTTTTTTTAGGAGCAGTAGCTGCAATGCTAGTGCTACTGATTTCTTGATTTGTTTTTTCAATGTTTTGGATGTCTTTGTCCTTGTTTTTTCCAGAACTCTCAGCTTCTTTTTTGTTGCTTTCAGTAGTCCCTTTAGAAGTCTTTTTTAGGTCTTTTCTTAATAGTGATTTCAAAGGTTTTTGGTTTGGGAGTATCTATGTTATTTTTGCTTCTGAGATCATATTTTTCTCGGAATTTCATGATGGCATTCTTGAATCCTAACCTATAATCTTCAGATTCTAACCCTTCCTCATCCCAATGTGTGTATGAGGTCTTGTTATTTTCTGTGAAAAATGTGTGATCTTGGTTATCCACTCCCACCATGTTTATAATAGTTCCCTCTGATTCTTCTATTATTCCCTCATCCTCATCAAGGAAATTCTCTTGGAATGGAGGTATGATTTGTTGGTCAGAATCCCTTTGTCTTTTAGGAGGAGTGTTTCTCCTAAAGTTTTGGTTCTGGTTTTGAGACTGATTCCTATTCTGATTATTGACTTGGAAAACCATCTTCTCCGTCATTCTTTCTAGCCTCTCCATGTTTTTGTCTAGATTATCAAATTTGGGATCAGATGTAGAAGTTGTGGTGTCCTCCCTATAGGTTACCTTCTTCTCAACCCTCATCTTAGCTCTTTTTTTCAATTAAGTTTGCTTCTACACTCACATCTCCCTTCTGCATATCTTATAGAGTTGTATAGTCTCTCTCCCTTAGTTGATAGGCCATGTTAGCATCAAAACCCTCAGGATATTTCACTAAGGGCATTCCTTGGGGAGGTTTCATGTGGGGTGGAAGAGCATTATAAACACTGTTAAACCTGGTGGAGTAATCGTGAACACTCTCCCCCTGGTTTCTTTTAAGATTTTTATACTTTGCTAATATTTTCAGAGGGTTGCTTTTGATTTCCCACTTGTTTATGAAAGCTTTATGTAAATATGGAAGGTCATTGATGCTATTAGGAGTTAAGCCCTTAAACCATTTTTTTACTGCTCCTCCTAAACTTTTAGCAAATATTCTCATCCTAATGGTCTCATCTTCTATTTCCATATAATCAAAAGCATCTTCCATCCTATCTACATGGTGTTGAGCTGTGGTAGATTCTTTTCTAGTGAAATGGGGAATTTTAGACTGATAGTAATTCGGTAAAGGAGCTAGAGGCTACGGAAACACTAGAGGAGCATACCATGCTGCCATGATATTGTTTTGTGGGGGGAAGGAGTGGCTTGGACAATAGGTATGTGGATGACAAAAATTCTTGGACCAACCACAGACTATTGAGCAGACTTAGGGTGAGAGAGTCCCAAGTTATGAATGAAGTGGATGTCAGGAGGTGTTGATGGAGGGGTTTCCCTGTCACTAATATGTTGACCACTGTGTGGTGGTGAAATTGGAGGCTCAAATACCACTGGATGACTTAGTTCTTGGCAGCTTACTTGGTAAATCTAAGACAAATTGAGTATCTGATAGAGCTGCAAGGTTTTTAGGTGCTGAGTTAGCTCTATGGATGGGTATGACAATAGTTGGATCCCTAGATGTGAAATACTTCCTAAGAATGCTCTCTGGAAGGTCAACTATTTCAGGAGGATTTGAATTAGGATAAGCTCTGGTATGGATTTTTCTTGAAGCTAGTATGTTAAGTAAAATAATATTTAAGAGGCAGATTATCCTTAAACCAAGAAGCTTAATCCTATGTGTTTCCTTTAATATGGATGATGTTGAGATGAAATTGGTCTCCCAGTGGAGTCTTGTGAAAACAAAGATAGTCAACAGGCCTACTGATCACCAGTGGAGTCTTTTGGTCATTTAGGAACTGTGGAGTCACCAGGTGGATGATAAAAAATGTTCAAGGAGATTTACTGTCCACCACAGTGATTAAATAGAAAATCAAGTCTAATTTGGTCTTCTTTGAGTTCTTAGAGATGTTTTAAGGAGTGTTTTACTCAAAGGTCCCCAGCGGAGTCGCCATTATGTTGGAGACTCAATTGGCTAACACACCAAATATTCTTGAATCAAGGGGTTTTCTGAGATCCTAAGGGTATCTAAGAATAATTTCACTCAGAAGTCCCCAGTGGAGTCACCATTATGTTGTGGTTCATGTGATTTGGAAGATTTGGCAATACCAAATGACAAGACAACATCAAACCAATTTGGGATCTTAGGATCTAGCCCTCCTAGATCCAGAGAGGGATCTCTCTATAAAGGTAAAGAAATGTATATCTTTGATGTTCAATTTAAGGTGTTAGGATAGTTATGGAGTATAAGGGTTTTTGTTTTGTTTTGTTTGTTTGGTTGGGAAACATGAAAGAAAGGGATAAATGAATGTAAAGGAATGAGTGG
This sequence comes from Pinus albicaulis, assembly GCA_034641835.2. Classification (NCBI taxonomy): domain Eukaryota; kingdom Viridiplantae; phylum Streptophyta; class Pinopsida; order Pinales; family Pinaceae; genus Pinus; species Pinus albicaulis. Next base: position 1,697,679,307 of record CM076578.1, read on the forward strand.
AGAAGGATTTTCGGCAATGGGGAGACACTTCAAAGAGACCACAAGTCCATTGGGCAATGGGGTCATAAAATGGTTTACTTGCAATTCAAATATTCAAGGCTTTCAAGGGGCTAGTCATCTATATCAGAGGATCTCTTTAGATGATCGTATGGGGTGAAACAACAAGGAAATGAATGGGAATAAAAAGGAAAACCTTCCAAGGTGACCACTTTGGAGTAAGTATAGGGACATGACATGCCTTAAACCTCTATGATCAATACTCCTAATGAGGCTAACTTCGAAGAGAACAATCCAATAGTCCTCCTGACTACTTTCAAACAATATAAAACATTTAAGTTCAACACAGAGCGAAACCTAAGATCAGAGAAAGACTTTTAACCTTCACTGCTTTTGGTATTCAACTCAAAGGGATATTAGAAAGGCTAACTATTGGAAGAGGAACCTAGGGGACAAGGCTAACTCTAAATCTCCCTGTTTCCTATTCTTTCAGTTGAAACATAGCAAGAACATCTAAGAAGCAAACTCTAAATTCATACATTAGTAAGCATGGACAAACCAACTTCTATACTGGTTAAATTATGTTGAATTTGTTCTTAGATACACAATTAGCAGAAAATATAAAAGTAAGAAAATGAAGTAAGAATTAGGGTACTTGCAACAGTATATCCTAAGCTAGATTCACTATTTTCTTATCAGAGAAAATGGAACATAATGTATAACAGAGGAAAAACAATAACAAAGAGAGAACACATCACCACTTATTTAGATCCGAATCCTATGAACATGCTTGTCATATTAGAAGAGCAAACCGGTCACATACATCCTTGTCCAATAGCTTGATATCATCCATAAATCTTCTCCCAGCCTATTTACAACTACTACCCACAGAAATCTAACTCAGTAAAGCATCTTACAATCAGTGTTTTTACAATATCCAACCAACATTTACAATGTATTTCTTAGGATTTATTATAGGTGAAAGAGTGATAGTAGTGGTAGATAGAACTTAAATGATTCATTAAAACAGAGGGAGAAGTGTTTTTGAAGCCCATTCCATTTTAATATCTTTACATTAACTTTCATTACTCTTTGGATGAATTAGGGGTCTTCGTCAGTTTGATAATAACTCCGAGGGTATGTTCCATGATGTAATTTCTAGCTGTAGTACTCTGATTGTACTCTGAGATAAGAAAATATGAAGATTTGCCTTTCAGGTCTTCCATGCTTGGTAACTAATGCACTGACAGTTTCAGGAGCTTTCTGTCAGAATAATAACTACTCTGGAGCTCAATGAAGAATAGAGAATGGGTAGTAGTGATTTGGTCCTTTCTTCAGTAAAAGGAATGTCCTGCTGATATATCCTCTGTGCTACTGCGATCAATGATTTGTATTTAATCTGTGCTGACTGTAGATTAGGCTTCTTAATCTTCAATATTATTCCTTTAACCCTTTTCAGAGATTTCTTCCTCTGCAATATTGGCTCTGTGATAGTATTTCTGTGCCAGGGTCGTGACTATGAAAACAGTGAGAATTCACCACCTTTGAAACTTGAAAAAAAACGAGAAACATGTTATAAAAACCAGGGGGAGTGAGGGAAGAATACTTTAGAGGCTCATGGGGATGGAAGAGAAATGATTGGAAAAGGTGTACGCAGTGGAAAATTGGCTGAAAAACCATAGAAGAAGGCGAAAATAGGTCTGGTGGGAGTTTGGGTGCAAGGATAAACGTGGGCCATTAGATCATGGTGATATACGGTGGAGATTGTCCGATGAAGCCATTGGGAGATCAAATGAATGGTGGACGAAATGAAACTGCGATATAACATGGGCCGCTAGATTAGAACAATCAACAATCAAGATATTTTGATGGAGTCATTCGAAAGGTTAGATGGTGGGAAAACAAATGGGGGTGAAATTAAGTCAGGACCGTCCGATCTCAGAGATTGACGGTTGAGATTAAATTAGGAGTTACATTGCAGAGGGGGTTAAGGTAGAAAATCGGAATGGTTTTCGCATGGCGAAATGGGGGGAAAACGGTTTTCACTTTCGGAATGCGATTCCATTCAGCGATCGCCACGTGGATTCTCAAAACCACTTTTATCGCGTAAATTTGAAACGTTAACTCTCGTGCGTAGAAATTACATGATATGCATTTTCAGCCATTGGATGATGGGCAGAAGATCTGACGGTGTGGGTAAAATGAGACATAAGGTTAGATGCATGAGCGAAAGGAGGCAGGGTCCATTTCTAAGGTCAATGTGGACTGTCCGATCAAACTTGATCAATGGTGGAGATTTAATCGGAGGTCGGGATGGTGGAGGATTACGTGAGGGATGAGCACGATACGATGAAGCGCGAACCATCGGATTTGGCGGAATGAACAGCTGGGATTAAATCGCATCAGAGAAAAGCAAAGGGGCCAAAGCATCAGGTCTTTGAGTTTTCAATGTGCGATTAAGCGTTGGCTGTCGGATCAGAGGGGAGATCAACATTCTGGATTGAATCGGTGGGTGTGATGTCGGAGGACTATGGCGGAGCGCGATTGAATCCTGGGCGTTGGTTCTTGTGGATTCAATGGTCCAGATCAAATCGGTGGAGTGATGACATGGGACTGCGAGCGGAGTGCGATTGAATTCTGGCCATTGGTTCTTGTGGATTCAATGATCCAGATCAAATCGGCAGAGCAATGACGGGGGATTGCGAGCGGAGCATGATTGAATCCTGGCTGTTGGTTCTTGTGGATTCAATGGTCTAGATCAAATCAGCGGAGCGATGACATGGAACTACGATTGAATCTTGGCCGTTGGTTCTTGTGGATTCAACGGTCCAGATTAAATCGGGGGATCGACATCGGAGGAGGGAAAGGAAAGGACAAAAGGGAAAAATGCGATTGGAAATTTACGATGGAGTGAGGGCCGTTGATCTAAAAACTAGATCGATGGGGGAGATTTAATGATGAAGGAAAAAGAAGAATGTCAGGTTTTGGAACAGGGAGAAATATGGGCCGTTAGATCTGGGCATAGAAGATTTGATCAATGGTGGAGAATTGATCGCGAAATCGCATCGGCAGTAGGAAAATAACCATGTAAAACAAGCAAAATGTGTTTTGCAATGTGATGAAAATTTGAGATGAAATTAGGCCTTAGCGCTTGGTCGTAGCATGGGTTATATGGAGAATGGGGGCTAGGGCTAAGGTCGAAAGGGGCTTAAGGCCTTAATGGAAAAATAAATATTTTAAGGATTTTGAAGGGTTTTTTGAGGAATTTGGAGGTTCCGATAGATGGAAAGAGGGACTTAAAAACAAAATAAAGGGAAATTATAAGGTTTAAAGGGGTTTTAGGAAGATATAGAGGTCAAATGAAGGGTTATAGAGGAATTTTGTGAAGGGGAATAAGGGTGAAAAATGGGGATTTTGTGGGAATGAAATGGAGCAAATGGAGGCCTTTTTGAGAACAACTTCTTTCACGAACAGTAGGGTTCATTAATGGAAACAGCAGTGGAGATTCTTTAAAGGATAGAAGACACATGGATGCTTCAATAATGATAGATTTACAATGGAAATTTTTCTCTTGAAGACTCAGAAACATATTTAGCCACCTGTTTTCTTTGACAAAATATTATAGGTGGCTAACAATTATTATTCTAACTTCATGCTTTAGGGGGGAATTTTTTATAGGTCAATTTGGGCACCATTTCCAATGAACTAGTTAAACTAGAAATCATCCCAAAAACCAATGAATAAGGTCTATCATCCCCTATCATTTCAGTTGCTACATGCCCTAAGACAAAGAACAAAGACAAATCATCCCTGAACTCCATTGCAATATTTCCAAGATTTGAAGTATATGTTATAACACCTATGAGCTCACCAATGAAGTCTCTCAAGGGGTTAAGTGCATTGCATATGTAGGCAACTCCACTCAAGGGTGCTCTACAAAGAACTTCCTGACACTCAAGGGTGCATTGGTCAATTGGGAGAGAAATTCTTATTGTTCTGGAATCTCCACTTGGCCAGTGCCTTCTAGAAGAGTGCATATGTGTCAAAATTCGAATCCATGTGCCCATTTGATACCTCTGAGCTTAGGAACATGTCCTTCCTATTATTAGAAAGTCATTGATTATAAAACTACCTTCAAATCATCTATAAATTGAGCACATATCTTAGTGCTTGAGAAGGAAGCATTTGAGTAGAGAAATGCTGGTGGAATTTCAATTGAGGAATTGATTTGAGTGATATGCTACAGGAGAGATTTTCATTGTGATGAGTCTAGGATGATGCTGGAGATGGTGACATCAAATCAATCACTGGTTGTAACCTCCCCTTCTATCCATTAATAAAGATTGATGTTTACTTTCCCACATATGTATCTATATAAGCTTATGTTTTCCATATTATGAATTCTTATCTGATGTATATGGTTCATGTTTCATTGATTTAACTAAATAACTTGAATATGCATCTGTATATTGCTATCTCTTTGTTGTTTAGTGTTCATTCTTGCAGGAAATATTTTGGTGATCTAGCTTGGATTTGAAGCTACAACAAGAGCGACAAAAGGAGAATTGGAAGCGCTTGGACTCCAAGTAAGTTTCTTGATCTGTTATGTGTGTCTATTTACTATTAGGAAAAGTATCTGCAAAGTATTTAAATTTTTGTTCTAAATGCCTTGCACCACATTTAGGGAATAATGTTTTATCTGTAATTCATAATTCCGCATAACAGATATCCACCTAGATCACAGATCCTCATACTCTATAAGTAAATAAAAAATATCATTGGTGGTCTAATCATCCTAATAATCTCCAATATAGGCCAACATAGGTTTCTCATCAGATCCAATATTGAAGTATTGTAACTTCAAGGGTTGTAGATGTGGGGAATCCTAAGGAGGGGTTGTCGCTATTTGTTGTCGCTCTAACAAACACCTTCCAAATTTTTTTCTATGGTTGAATTTTGGAGCCTCCTTTTGATATTACGATATTTTTTTTCATGTTGATTATAGTTTATTTATGTTTGGTTCATGTTTTTCTGAGCATTTAAGACTTCTTCTGAGATTTTAACTGTCTAAACCACTTGCTTACACATTCTTAACTTTTGAGTGCATTTAGAAGCACACCTAGTTCTTGCAATCCCAGTAGTCAATGTTTACCTCTATAAAAAATCATTTCCCAGTCCTTGAGAACAATTCCTGTGCATCCTATGGAAATAGAGCATGTGTTGTCACTAGTAATAGTGATTGCACAGTCCTAGGTAATAGGAATTTCACAATTCATAGAGCCCGCGCAAACCCTACTGCCAGTGGCTTCATATTTGATAAGGACATTGCACTATGTAATCCATTCCAACAATTAGTGTGAAACATTATTTGACAATCTCTCTCACTATTAGTGGCAATTGCATCATCATTCCAATGAATCTTCTCAGCTGTTGCTTTTGCGCACCTTCGCTTTCACAAGTATCAATTTCAATTTAACGACTATCATTTTTTATTGTTTTCACTTTCGTAAGTTTATCTTTTTCTTTATATTCTCTTTGGAATGTACCACTTTCACTTTATTTAGCTTTTGTAAGTGTTGTTTTCACTTTTTCTTATTGTCGCAAGTGTCGCTTTTAACTTTTTGTACTTCTGCATGTGTTTCACCTTAGCTGTAATATTCCCAAATGGGGAAAGCAAAAATAGAGCTCACAATAATGGAAATAGCAACAAGTCTTAAAAAATTACATATGAGCCAAATGATAGATCCATGGTATTATAAATAACAACAAGAAAATAAGTACAATATCTTGGGGTTCAAGTCCTGCAAGCTAGGCAAGAGAAGCCTCTAATGCCTAAAAGTACCAATATATGAAATACCACTGCTACACAATAAACTGAAGCAAGTACAATACAGTTTCATGACTAATATTGCAAGGGAAATATATATAAATGGATCTAATGATACCATGCTAATACAAGGCCAAAAATGGAGATCTATTCTCGCATACACTTTTCCTAGACAACCCAGAAAGGGTTTCCAAAAATACACAAAATATCCGAATGCGGAATGCAACCCTAGTGCTGAATAAAATTTGCAACTAGGCACCTGAAAAGAGGTGGGTGAATCTGATATGAATCTGAAAGGAAATCCTCCAATGGAATCTTCAAGTGTAGGGCTGATCCCTCCACTGAAAAGCAAATACTCCAAATGGATCATTGAGCTTACCCCTGCAAAAAATCACTAAAGTAATGCAGTCATGGATTGGAAATGCACTGTAGGGGATGATTCTGCCTTGGCCTAATGCCAAAATATGATATGTAGCATAGGGACCCTCTTTACTGATCTCCCAATGGAAAGAAAGCTTCCTCCACTGAAGACAAGCTCAGAAATGATCCAAAGAAATCCTCCACTGCTGCACCCTGCAACTCAAGACAACTTTGAACAGATACTATGATGTAGCTAAAGACTGAAGCTTGGAAAAATTCCAGAATATGGAAATATAGTGCATATACTTCTCCTAAGTAGGCACGCAAAGTCCCCCAAGGATGAAGGTGGCATTCCCGCTCAGGAACACCCATGTGCTAAACAACATTTTAATCTTAGCTAAAAAATTGAAGAGAGCCACAAGTATTAACAAACCATAAACAAATAATAATCCAAAACATGATCACAATGGATGCCATCCCCTTCCTTATATTCTTGGTGAGCTTCCTCACCCTTGGCCCCACTCATTAAAGGCACTACTTCCATGCAAAGGATCTCCCTCCAAAACTGCGTTGTCCCTTATTGAATGTCCACTACTTCCATACTAGCGTTGTTGATTTGGTCAAAGTTGACCAGTCCACATGATTCTTCCCTTGTTGACACATAGGGGAGCTTTATCCAGCTCTATTGATTCCCTCCATTCACATTTGGATTGGTTTTATTCCTACTAAGGAGATTTATGGGTCTCCCTACCCTCTTATTCTTCTAACTAAGAAGAAAAAATAGACTTTAATATTCTAATTAGCTGCATGCTAATTTAGGAATATTACAACCCTCCCCTGCCAAATGTTGCTTGTCCTCAAGAAAATGAAAGGATAATTTTGAGAAATGTAGAGAACCTTCATCCCCATGTGAAGCTCCAATCTCCAAGCTATCATCCATATAAAATGAATCGCCTTCCAGAATGGTAATTCATAGAAAAAATCCTCCCACATGCTCATGAGAGGCTTCTCCCAAAGACTCAAGTCAATCATATGGTTTGATTCATAAAGAAACAAGTGATACATTGTAGCAGCCATATACTATCCCATTATCCTCCTTAAGCATGAAGAAGTGTGGGAAGTTTCATTCTCAATAGACACATCCAACCCATGTGTCATCCCTCCAATGATGTCCCCAACCATGATAAGAACATCATCAACATATGTGATCACAATCACAGTCGTGATAGCTGCCATGTGTAGTACTGGAGAAGGACAATGGTCCCTCAAGTGAAACCAGCGCAATTTTTCTCCTAACTGCATCAGAATATGGCATGATGAGTGGTTTCCCAACCACTTATTTGTTGCACCAATCTTCTCACATGCTTGGAGAAGGTGTATGGTGTGTGGTGCAAATTGAGCACACCCTGCATAAGATATCATTGCCCCAAGATCTCCTAGGGAGTGGCCATCATCAATACTACTTATGGCCTCAAGTAAACCATGAAGTCTAGAAGGAAGAGTTCCCCCTCTTGGAGCAATGCCTTGCATTTGAATGGTAAGGAAATGAAAATACATAGTAAATGAATCATGATGTACAAAAATACAATCTTTACCATGTAATTGGTTCAAGATAGTAAGGTGGCTCATAGATGGGCCTCCTCTCACTCCCAATGAGAAAGGAAGTGGTTGTGATAACTGTACCAAAGAGTTATGTCTCTCCTCATCCTCCAAACAATCCATGCATATCCTCATAGGATGGTGCATCTCCTCTTTGAAGCCTTCCCAAATGAATCCCTCCAGGATAGTACAATATGCCCTTATGAAACCAATGGGGTGTGAGAGAAAAATCTCGTATGCTGCATGTAGTAGCTTCTCCTTGAGCTTAGAGGCTCCATTCAAGAAGATACTAATTTGAAAATATATTACCCTATATTCCACGGAATATATCCCATGTGATAACCGGCCATCAAGAATCATACATGAAAAGATATCCTCGGAGTATTACACCAATAGCTGGGGTCTCCAATAAGGGTCAATAAAAAATAATGACAGTGCTGCTGATCTATCATGCAAAGAACCTGTCATGTTGTTGCTATCTTCTTTGACATCTCCCATGTCAAATTCATACACCAGAATGCTGCAATCTTGCCTCTGCTGCTCCTCCTGTAGCTGCTCAAGCTCTAGTGAAGGTGGAAGTTTTTGGAGGCTAGCCTTCCAAGGGAAGCTATCACCTGTCAAAAAATTTCTGAGTTTGGCCAATGCAAGCATGAGTGGCCATCAACCTCTACCATATGTGGAATATTTATCCCAATGTGGAAGTATCTTTTGATTGTCCAAAGCCATGGAATGGTCTCCTTGCACCATGATGGTGCCATCCATCCCTGAAACATCTTCTCTTAGGAAAATATTTTTAGGGAGAGTGGGTAATACTGATATTGGAAGAATGTCTCCCTCCTCCTTGAGCCTACCCTAGACTCTCTACATTGTGTCAAGTCCTCCCAAGGTTTTCACCTCTCCAGGATCTATGAGTGGTGTAACTAGATGTGATGCATCTCTCAACATCCCCTGATATGGTGGTCTCCCAGGTGGAATGCCTCCATGTAATGAGACATCAATGTCAAGAGTAGACTGCATATATGAGTGGACTTTTTTTTCCCTACTCTCACTGCGTAAATCAGTCTACTTATTTTGTGCATCAACCTTCTGAAATAGATAGGGGTGTGTGCTCCTAATCATATGGTGTTGAACATCATCCCTATCTTCTCCTTTTATCTGCAAGGTTTCACAATCTATGAATGATGGCACATCTTTCTCATGGATTGTGCCCTGATCTCCACATGTGGGATTCTTTGGAACTTCTTGCAAGGATACAAGAACTCCTCTCATTGGAGAAATTTCTCCATATCCCTCTCCATGAGGTACTAGATCTGATCCTGGTGTGACAACGTTGTTACCTCTTGCCTTCTCTTCCCCTTCAACATTAATGGAGGTTACCTCATCATCATTAAGAGACTCTTTGTCTTGATCCTCTTTTGAAAAGGATATCTCCATATCTTCCTTTTGAGAAGAGAACTCTTCCTCAAGTGGGGATATTTCCTTTAGCAAGGTATTTTTCAAGTTTTTGACCCCCTCAATAGCATTTTGGAATGGAGTTGGGTTTATGGATCCTTCCAACTCATGCAAAGGTTGTGTTTTTTTAGGCTTGGCTAGCTCAACCAAGGAAGTTTCAAAATGTTTTACATGAAATATTTTCACTAACCTCCTAGTGAAATTTGCATAAGTAGATACACTTACATGATTCAAGGAAGAAGTTTCATAAAACCACCAAGCATAAGCCTTACCTTCAATATGCAGCGCTGCTACTCTAATGGCTTCATCTTATGAAACTTGGTGCTGCTACAAATAGGTGTTTAGCTCCTTCACCCAAGCCCTAGCTGTACATTTAGGTGACCCATCAAAAGTAGATAGAAAGAAACTACCCAAATCATGTTGCTTACACCTCTTTATTCTATTGTGATTGCTAGGCCTTATATTCTCCTTGATCTTGCAAAACCCTTGGAAGTTTAGATGATATTTGAACCTATGAGTTTGAGATTCATGCTCTTGAAAATAGTCACCAAGAGTCTCCTCCTTTGGTACATATCCTTCCTCCATCTCTCTGGCTATGAACACAGGCATGGTAGATCATTGTAGATCTGGTTGTGTGGTTGAATGCTCACACCCATAATATGAAGAACTTGAGCTTTCTTCATGTGATAATATTTTTGAGGGATCTTCATGTCTTTCCCTACTCATTCCCTTGATTTCTCTGTTAAGCTCATGCATAGTTTGGAGAAGAAGTTATGAAAAATTATTTCCCTCCATTTCTCCAAATAATGGAGTCTTTCCCTTGTCTCTTCTGTAAGCCTTCTCTTTTCTATGAGAACCTTCTTCTTCTTCTGATAACATAGATGCAATGTCTTCACAATCTGAGCCAATATTATGCTCTAATACCATTGTAATATTCCCAAATGGGGAAAGAAACAATATAGCTCAAAATAATGGAAATAGAAGCAAGTATTAACAAATTACATATGATCCAAATGATAGATCCATGGTATTATAAATAACAACAATAAAATAAGTACAATATCTTGGGGATCAAGTCCAGGGAAAATTTTAAGGATGGAAGTTTATCTTAAAGTTTAGAAACCTTGGCGAATCTTACTAGTCCCCAATATGTAAATTGTAAAACTTTTGATGATTTTTTTGTAAAAATACTTAGGTTTATAACTATTTTATATTAGTATATATGAATTTTTGGTGATTTTTAGGTTAAAATAATTTTATACTATAAAATTTTGGCGAATCAATTTTCAAAAAAATGGAAATTGGAAAATCTCTTTTTTGGAAAAAGCATGGAAAATTAACCCACCTGCGAATATTAGCACCTAAAATTTTCCTTGATCAATTCCCTCAAGCTAGGCAAGAGAAGCCTCCAATGCCTAAAATTACTAATACATGAAATACCATTGCTACACAATACATCGAAGCAAGTACAAAGCAGTTTTATGACTAATACTATAGCTGGGAAATATATATAAATGGATATAATAATACCATGCTCATAAAAGGCCAAAATTGGAGATCTATGCTCCCATACACGTTTCCTAGACAACCCAGAAAGGGTTTCCAGAAATACACAAAATATCAGAATGCCAGAATGCAGCCCTAGGGATGAATAAAATATACAACTGGGAACCTAAAAGGAGGTGGCTGAATCTGATATGAATCTGAAAGGAACTCCTCCAATGGACTATTCAAGTGTAGTGATACCTCCACTGAAAAGCAAACACTCCAAATGGAACACTGAACTTACCCCTGCAACAACTCACTAAAATAATGCGGTCATGGACTGGAATTGCGCTGGAGGGGATGATGATGCCTTGGCCTGATGCCAAAATATGATATGTAGCATAGGGACCCTCTTTATTGATCTCCCAATGGAAATAAAGCTTCCTCCATTGAAGACAAGCTTAGAAATGATCCAAAGAAATCCTCCACTACTGCACCCTGCAACTCAAGACAAATCTGAATAGATATTGCGCTGTAGCTAAAGAATGAAGCTTGGAAAAATTCTAGAATGTGGAAATATAGTTCATATACTTCTCCTAAGTAGGCCCTCGAAGTCCCCCAAGGATGAAGGTGGGATTCCCGCTCGGGAACACCCTTGTGCTAAACAACACTGCAATCTTAGATAAACAACTGAAGAGAGCCACAAATCTTAACCAACCATAAGAAAATAATAATCCAAAACATGATCACAATGGTTTCCATCCCCTTCCTTATATTATTGGTGAGCTTCCTCACCCTTGGCCCCACTCATTAAAGGCACTACTTCCATGCAAAGGATCTCCCTCCAAAGCTGCGTTGTCCCTCATTGAATGTCCATTACTTCCATACCAGCACTGTTGATTTGGTCAAAGTTGACCCAGTCCACATGATTCTTCCCTTGTTCACAGATAGGGGAGCTTTATCTATCTCTATTGATGCCATCCATTCACATTTGGAGTGGTTTTATTTCTACTAAGGAGATTTATGGTTCTCCCTACCCTATTATTCTTCTAACTAAGAAGAAAAATTAGATTTTAATATTCCAATTACCTGCATGCTAATTTAGGAATATTACATTAGCATAATACTAGAGTAAACTCTAGCATACTTTTCTACATTAGATGATCATATATATCATAATACTACGCACTAGACACTTTCCCATAACTTAGCGTGCTTTCTAGTTGTATTTGACACTTGTGTCGTAACTTGTATTCTAAGTGTCGCAAAGAAAAATTTCAATTGTCACACCTAGAAATAAGTGTCTCTTTGCTATCATTTCAAGGTACGCGTGTGAATTTTGAGTAAAATGAGTTATATTTTCTTGTGTTTGATGGTATACATGTGTGTAATTCAGTTTTGGAACTTGTTTGCATCATATTTTCTCCCTTGTTCCATTGATCCGACACTTGGCCAATTATGGAGTTCATCCATGTTCTCACAACCTCTGTAAATAACGAGCATATTAAATATTATAGGTAAGTGCTGAGTAATTTTCACATTCCTAAGTCTCAATGATAAAATATTTTCCTCTTGGTCCTATGCACTCTACTCATCTTAAGGACAAACTCCTCCACTTGTACATTGAGCAACCTTGGAGTCTAGACCATCAATCTGGATGCTTAACCTTGTCAACTACGCAGTTCATGAATCCTCCTACCCTTAATTGCAAATTACATAGTTACAATGGACAATGGGGGCATAAATGCGTTATTTTCATTCCCAACTGTGTAGTCCCCTTCAGCTATTGCGCATTATGCAGTTATAATTCCCTAACTTGCTTCCTTGTCTCCCTAACTTTCTCAACTATGTAGTTCCTTCATCTAGTGGGCATCCTACTACACATTACATAGTTATAGTGGGAATTAGGTCACCTCTAGGTCACTTCATCCCTCAAATATGTAATCCTTGTTGTATTCCCCTCAATCACTACTCATTGTGCAGTTACAGTGGTTAGTCATGTCCCTCTTGTTGGTTGGAACCCCTCATTGCACAATACCTTATCCTACCTTGCCTCCTACTATGAATTTCATATTTCTATCGGATAGTGAGGTTATCCCTCAGCTCTTGTGATTCTCAACTATACAAATTTTTCCTCCTATCTCTTGAGCACTACACATCTTCAGTCAATAAGCTCATTACCTTGTCCCCTAGACTTTCCCACTGCACACAACCTTGATAATCCTTCCCTAATTGGGAATTTAGAAATTACAAAGGACAATATGGTAATCCATAGGTCCCTATAGCCCTCAAATATGCAATTCTTAGCCTCCTTCTCACATATCCCTTGCACATTTCCCTATCACAATCAACATCTTCCATGAGAAAGAAAAGGAAAAATAAGTGATTTTCGGACTGATGTTGGATTTTAATGAGTGGAATTCATCTATATGTGCTATAATTTTAACATGGAAATGTGATCCTCGTGGTAGGTCATCAAGGAGAGGCTACATGCGAAGAAGGAGAAAGGGAAGAACCATCTTGAAGGATATGAGGGAATACTGGACCAAGATAAAAGGATGTCAACTCATGTTGACTTGGAAGTTTCTGAAACTCATATAAATCCTTTGGAGGGTGAATATGAAGAACAAACAAATATTCATCATGAATAAGTCAAAGTCACAACTTCTCAAAGTGTCATTAAAAAAGTCATATGTGTCAATGTATTTTTCCACATCATTTGTGGAATTTAATTATTGTATTTTAAAAAATGAGAAAATGTAAAATGTGTGGAAGCCCAAGGTTCCCACATGGAATGTAAAAATTCACTAGAAATTTCTATAGTAATGCAGAAGCTCAAAGGTCACAAAGGAATTCAAAAAGTCATAGTATGATCTCAAGAGTCACGAGGGAAGTCAACAGTCACATGGGATATGGAGAGTCACCTCATTTGTTATAAATACACTCTCATATATCAAAGGATAGGACTTTGGAATTTCACCTTGGTTTCTCAAGCTTGGCATAGGAGAGAAGATATTTTTGTAGAAATTCTTTCGGTAGTAATCACATGCAAAAGAACGAGGTCGACGCGTTTCGAACCAACCAGTGTGGTTCATCATCAGGACTATGATGATGAACCACACTGGTTGGTTCGAAACGCGTCGACCTCGTTCTTTTGCATGTGATTACTACCGAAAGAATTTCTACAAATTTATATTATGGATCACAGAAGCTTAGATTCCAAAAAAAAAAATAGAGAAGATATTTGTTTGGAGGAGCAAGTGATGACTTGATGTTCCACTATTGGAACTAGTTTGGTAGCATTGTAATTGTATATCTTGATACTTTCACTTAATATATGAAGCTCTTAGAGCTGACACACTTTCATGCATATTTCGTGAATGATTATGAGACTATTCTTTCATTGTTTGTGGTGTATGTTTATGTTAACACATACTAGTGAAAATGAACTATTTCGTTGGCTTTAGTATGCATCCTATTGAATGTGAGTTGTTACTTGAATTTATGATCGTTGTTATCTTGTGAAATACTTTGCAAGTTAACTAAATATTATCTCCATGCTCTTGTGTGTCTCTTCTAGGATAGTACTATTAATTTTCTTCTAGAGGTGAACTCTTCCTTCTCCCTTCCATGAAAGAACCTTATATACATTGCAATTTCATAACTTGCAATTTCAACTTACTTGCTTGTTACAAAGATTGTTTTATAATATCTTATGATGATAATTGTAGCCAAGGAAAATTCCTAAGGATAATGGAAACCAACCTTGTTTCCCAATTGGTGCTCCTACTCCAAATGGCGTGAGGTCTAGTTGGGACTTCATACCAGGGATATCCCCTTGGTTGATGAATTTCCAACACCATAAAAAAGAGGGTCACCCTTAATGCTTCATTCTCCTTTAGATTATTTTAAATAAAGATGTATTAACCCATCTAATTCCTCATCATCAGGTAACTTATTGATTTTTCCACAAGAAACAACTTTTTGGAAACTTGAATAAGGTATAGTTCTGTAACTTGCATTATTAAGAAATTATGAAAAAGGTTTTTTAGTGGGAAATAAGACTCACTTTAAAACCTTCAAAGATTCTGCTAGACTTACATTTTCACTTGAAAAACTGAAATCAACATAGAATTAAGAATCTAATTCATCCCAACTAGAAGTTTGCCTCTTCATTTCGTCATTTAGATACCAGTCCCTAGGAATAGGTCCCAATATATGAATAAGGTAATGTACCCACAATTAGACAGGTATTTCGCTCTTCTTCCATTATGTGGTACCTTCCTTAATATGTATTTTAGGGTTGGTATGGCCTTGCTACATCAAGAAAATAAAAAATTCCTTTTCTAGTTTAGCAAATATGCATATGAGAGTAGTTTTGGTGATTTCCCAATATGAGAGATGGTTGTGGTGAGCAACACACAACCTAGTAGGAGTAGCTTGAAATGCAACATCAATCAAGGGAAACCTTTGATCCTACATAATAGCGCATTCAATTTCTCATACAAAAGCATGAAATAGAATAAGATTATAATAGATAATATAATACCTTACCTCGAGACCGATCCATCGAGCTATTCAAATGGTTGGGAATCTCCTATAGTATAATTTAGGGTTTCCCTACTACCAATATTCTAATGCAACCTCTGAACTAAATTCAATGTGATGCACACTTTTCCAAATGAGAGAGCCATATGCTATATGATTGATATAGTCCTTCATCTTCCCCATAGTTAGCTTATATAACTAATCTAAGACATTGGTATTTTTTTCATCATAAATAGGCTCAGTGTATCTATGACCCTAATATGGATCTAAGGGATGAATAACCTAGACACTATTCACCTCAAAAGTCATAGTATCATGCTTCATATAAATAATGGAATAATTCTCAAAAGCCCCAAAACAAACCCAATAATATTTGATATGGTTATTTTTCACAAATAATATCAACGACTTAAAAATAAACATAAGTATTCATGCCAAAAACATATACTTCCACATCCTCTAAATGACTAATAGTAAAAATAAAATATTGGTTACCCATCTACAACTGGATTGGATAGAACATCACTTTAGGCCTTCCTAGTGCCTCCCAAGTATTTTTAAGTAAGATATTAATGTCAGAGCCCAGATCCAACATATTATCTTTGGTATGATACTCATTGATGTAGAACTCTCTCCCAATTCTCCTCTTGTTGCGATTAACTCTTCTATTTTGTCGCTCTAGAAATTTTACAGAAATAGGGAATTTTGATAACTCTTCATCCCTCGCAAATCCATTTGGATTTTTTCACAACTTTTGAGGAATCTAGTAATTGGTCAAAATGTCAAGAAATAACTTATATCACATGGTAACATGCTGGGAAGACTCTGCATAAAATCGAGGGCTACCTGATAATCTCCTTCTAGGAACTATAGACTTCTCTCTTCTTGATCCTACAACCCTTGGGATTTGGGAAGAAGAACCAATATCCTTGAAAATATTCTCAACCTCCTTATAATATCTCTTCTACTCAAAAATATCATATTGAGTTGGTGACGATTCTTATTTTATGATGAGGGGTTGTTAAGAGTTTTCTTTGTCAGCACCAATCCTCATCCCATCTCGAATAATAATATTCAATATTTTATTGCTAAAAAAAATATGATATTAATGGCTCATAATTAATTAAATTAGATCCCCTTTGACAATATTTCTCCTCCCATATAGCAATTATCTCTAGATAGTCTTTTATGGCATGGGTATTGACCCAAACAATGTGAACACCAAGGTCTCCTAGGAAATCGAAAATCTCGAGCTACATGGCCCTCTTGATCAAAACTATATCATATGACTATACCTCTTCCTCTAGTCCGCACGCCTCTATATTCTCCACCTCCTCTTCCCCAAGAAGACTCATTTACCCCAAAATTAGTGCGATCCAGTCGATCATCCAGAGCATCCAAGGCTTGTCACTGGTCAATATGATGTGTGGGATACCCACAAAACTCATAGAACATAGAGTTAGGGACATTTGAATACTTTTGTAGGATGGGACATAATTGGGTAGAGTGGCCATAAGAGTGACTATTATACGTGATTTACGATTGCGGACAAGACTATCTCCCCTAGGTTCAATGGCAAACCCAGAACAATAGAGAAACAAGGAAACCAATGCTTTTCTTAAAGACAATAGACGATGGAATCAATCCTACCTGGAAGCCATCACACGCTTTGTTCCTTCTTCTACTTAAATGCTCCAATTCCAGCTCTGATTGCCAAAATTAGAGCCTGCACATTCAGATAACAAAAACCAAGAAAATACAAGATCTATGTAGTATCATCTAAGTAATCTATTCAATAGATCAACATGGTATTGAGATACATGAAATAATTTCATCACATATAGGAAAACATAGAACTCTTTTCATTAATATAAATGGAAGGAGATTATAACCACAAATAGGTGTTGATCTTGTAGAAGAGATCCTCTGAGATGTCTTGTCCTTTCCTTGTCACAATATGCACCTCCAATCACCTTAAATGCATGGAATGATACTTCACCTCAACAGCATAAGGGTAGAATCACTCTCCAAAATTATCTTGTATATGGAAGCCTGTAAATATACAGAGGAGTGGGGTAAGTTGGGAGATATTATCCAAACACCAATATAAGGTTTTAGATACAAATTTGATGGGAGAATGGGATCAAAGGATAAGGAATGGAAACTCCAAAGAAGGATAAGATAGGATCTGAATGTTTTATCTGAGGTAGATGGTTGTAACAAATTATCGAAGCTTCTGGAAGAGGAAGCTTCCAAAATTCCTCTCTTTTTCGCGAATTTATAGAACCAATGTAGGTGAAAAGGGGAGAAACCTGTAGGTGATAAATGTAGGCCACAGTGGAACAACCTATAGGTGAAAGTGATCTAGAGGAAGGCCAGGGAGAGTTGGTACTAAAACTAGCTCAGATGAGGTAATTTTAGGTAGAAATTTTGGGAAATGAAGGAGGTAAACTTAGGGCTTTGTACAATGAGGTTGAAAAGGGGTAATAGGATATTGATTGATCCCATTAGGAGGTATAATAAATAAATGTGAAAAAATGGCCTATAATATATTCCCCCCTAAAGTGAAAAGTTAGAAATGATAATTGATGACTAAAGTGCTTTACCCTGTGACAAGTCAGGATCAAGAGCAACCAACGAGCTTCATTTTTTATAAAACATTTTCATCATGACACATTTTTTCTGAGGGAGGAATACCCATACTCAACATATAAGCTAACATAACATGTATAATGTGTTAGCCACCTATAAAATTTGTTATACCAAAAGGTGGCTAAATCATTTTTGGAGCCTTCAAGGAACAAATTTTATTGTAAAAAGTGTTGGCTCTTGAAGGCTCTTAAAGGCCTCATGCCTCTGTCCAAAATCTTCCCTACTGTGCCCATTTTACACCCTAGAATTCTGCTCATTTCATGGGAGACTGCTGCAAAATCATCATTTTTCCCCTCCTTCCACTTCCAAAACTAACCTCATTTTTACCCCTTTATTCTCCATAAAAAATCCTTCATTTTCATATTTTTCCCCTTTCCCCTCCCTCAAAACCCCTTTGATAACATTTAAGACTCTTTATTTGCCTTATCGAAACCCTCACAACCATTGAAAAACTTGAAAAATCTCATAAAAAACACATTTTTATATTACAGACTTAAGCCCCCTTGGGCTAAGTTTTAAGCCATTTCCCCTCCACTTGCCCACACCCTAGAACCAGGTGCTAGACCCACAAAGCGCTTATCGCATCGCAAAATATGAGCGCATAAGTCTATTTTTCGTGTTTAAAACTCCGATGCTGATTAGCCCTGTAAATGATAGCCCCTGATCATATTGCTTTTCATATAGATTGAGGCCCCGCTGTTGGGTGCCTATCCACTTCGCATATATAAAACCATCCTGAAATATGAAACCTTTGTTTATATTAATTTTTGTGTTGTTTGCAGGGTTTGAAAAGATTTCCGCCAGTGCAAATCTTAATTCGCTCCCCACCGTCTATCTGATCTGCAGATCGACAGTCCACAAATAAATCGCCCCGGTGGTCCCCATGATCAATCACTGTACAAAACCAGAGCAGTTCTGATCGCATCGCCTTTGAAAGGAAATCTATTTTCCCCATTTGGTCACAATCAATGCCACAGGCTGACACGTGGCCGTGAGTGGTTTGGAGATACTGCCCTCCCTGGGCGTTAAAGGTCGACTGTGAGCTCAGCGTGATATTGGTGTATGCCATCCGATCTGAGACCGGCTCATCGGACGATGTTCGCACTCAAAATAATCTCGGGGGATGAAATGAGGTATGACGCATTTGTCAACATCTCCGCCATCGATCTAATCTGCAGATCGACGAACCAAAATTAGTCGCTCTGGTCCCCACATCCACGGCAGTAATCAACGGTCCCATAGAACCGGCGGTCCCAAACACCTAGTCAGCATCCACGCAGCAGTAGCGGATTGGAGCGGGCCTTGTTTGTTTGCTCGTATGATCGTGAAATCCTGACCCGGGGAACTTTATAGGGCGGATTTCATAAGGATTTCGGGTCACACTCACCCTGACGTCAGCAGGCCCCAAAACAAACCCGGGGAACTTTTTAGGGCGGATTTCATAAAAATTTCGGGTCACAAACACCTTGATGTCAGCGAACACCTTTTGTGACCCGAAATGGTTATACAACTTAGTTTTATCAAAAGTTTGAAGTCCGAATATATTATTTGGTAAAGGGTGATTATATGGTTTTTCTGTTGTGCCGAAGAAAAAGCCGAAGGCTGGGTTTTTAATTCTCGCACCTTCGATTTATTAAAGGAAGCCATCCATGGGTTCAAATTTCCACGCCTCATCAATGATTCAAAGGCATTGATGCCCCATGAGCCTTGCACAGCACTGCACACCAACATAACACAGTAAATGAATCATAAATGAAGAGTATCAGTGACGAAGACAGAAATGCACCAAAACAGAAGATTGAAGATAGATCTGGGGGGATTACGGATAAGATTGATTATCAAAAGCCTAATCCTACCAATCAAGACACAATTAAAATGAAATCAAAGCGTTTTATCAGATAGAAGGCCTCCACCACCACATTTGAGGCAGATTGATTCCTCCCAGCTACCACAGTGCCACCTGTGCCTCAAAGAATTCAAACAGGGGCCGAAGTTACTGATCAAGATCAGATATTTGCCTCAAATGCAGCCGAATATTTACTTTTTCCAAGGAAATTAATGTAAAAAATATCAATAGAATGACTATTACATAACACAGAGCCTAAAAATTCAACAAAGCTCCCATCAAGCTTAATCTTAGATGTAAAACAATTAATACAGACAAAAAGCATCTGTAAACTTCTCCATTGAGCCCCACAAAGGCTGAGAAGTCATTAATCTGTATTAATTATCTTAGGAGATATTTTATCAGATACAACCTCCTCATTCTTCCATAAATACTACTGGAGAAGATGAGAGAGGGGTTGGTTGAGTTGGTTGCTGAACTTTGAAATGTAATTGAGCTTGAGACTTCTACTTGTAAATAGTGTTCACTGGCTCTTGGAGCTCTAATTGTGATAGATAAGTTAGTCTGGGAAGTGTAGATGATTGCTAAACTAAAGCATTGGAATTAAAGCTGTAACTAGTTTGTAGCATCAATACAAGCTGATTTATGGGATCCTGGTCTATGTTGACGGTGATGTTTTTCTCATTGTAACTTGTTATTTTATTTCTATTTTCATTGTGTTCATCTTCTCTTATAAACAACAACATGCATAGAGTTAGGACCTACTGTATATCAGTACCCTTCTCTAACTGAAAATATTTATCTATATGTTTTCTTCCAATTCGTGTTATTTAGGAATGATTTAATTCAGTTTAAGCATAGGAATGCTGGCGTTCCCTCGTCCTATTGCCTTAGCTGATTGTTATTCTTCAATGTTATTTTTATTATATGTTAAGTAGAGATGAACTAAGGAAGATATGGTGTTCCCTGGTCCTAGTTTTATCCCCAAAGACTCTCTGAATGTTTCCCTTGGAATGTGTTGAAAGTTGGCTAGTGTTGAAACACTTACTAGATCTTAGGACATTCTTTTCTATCTTTGTGTTTGTCTTGAAATTTACCAAGTAGAGCAGAGCTAGGAGAGGATTTGTGGTGAGCCCGGCCTGCTAGTTTCTTCTCCAACAGTGGCCTTCAAGTTTCCCTTTGTTTTAAGAATGTTTTTCTATTGAATGTGCATCAAAAGCAGGCTAGTTTAGAAGTACTTACCTGATCTTAGATTACTTTTATGTCTTCCTTAAGTGTATGTCAAAAGAAGGCTAGTTTAGAAGTACTTACCTAATCTTAGGCTACTCTGTGTTCTTCATCTGTTTAATTCCCCTTCTTTTGTCTCATTTCATTCCATATATCAAACTTTAAAGAGATCCTTAGACATAGATGACTTTCCCCATGGACCACTCTTGCCTCTTGTTGTTTCAATTAAACCCTATTATGACTCCATAGCCTAATGGACTAAAACCTGCAATTATCTATTTTCTTGGCCAAAGCTTGTTCTATTTTCTTGCAAATTCTCACCTTTGAAACTCTTTGCATTTAGAAATTTCCACCTCAAATAGTAATCATGCTCAACCATCCAAAAAAAAACAAACCCTCGACTTTCATAACTAGCATAATATCATTACCCAAGACTTCAAAGACAAATCCATCTTTTCACTTATTGGAGAGATCCCTCTCCAGATTTAGGAGGGCTAGATCCTAGAATCCCAAAGTGGTTGAAACGATGTTGTTTCTGTGATTGGACTTTTCCAATCTTGCTAATTACAGAATCCTAACATCTCTGGCAACTCCGTTGGGGATCGAGTCGAACCCAGAATCTCTGGTTTCCCTTGAAAACTTCATAAAATCTTGTGAGTAAAAGCAGCCTTTTCAAGCACTACCAAGAAGTGGTAATCATGATGAAACTTGTTTGAATCAGTGACAAACTAGGCAAAACCTAGGATTCTCATAAGACTTTATCTAACCTTGAAAGATTAGCCGGATTAGCCATAAGAGTAGACTTTCTTTGTCTCATAACCATAGCTAAGTTGTGAAATAGATTTAGGACATTCTTAGAAACCACACAACTAAAAAATAACTCAAAAACCCAAAAATATTTCAGATTGGTATCTCATAAACATGGTGGTGGACCATAAAACCTTTTACCTCCTTAGGAGCTAAAAACTTCCACTTGGCGACTCCAAAATCCTCAAAAGACCTTAAGACTCCACTGGGAAGAACCATTATTATTATAATATCATTCAAACTCAGTTAGAGGACCGTAGGATTAAAATTTTTGTAAATAGATTAGTTGACCTTTTAAAGACTGTTATACCCGGTTAAACTTTCCTGGTTTATTTGGGTCTGAAAAACATAGCATAGTGGCTCCTAGAAAGATTCACACTAGAGCCTATCCTGACCCTGATCCACCTGAGATAGTTGATAACCCAGAAAGTATCCTTAGGAAATCTCCTAGGATTAAATTATCCACTGTTTTCAGATCACCCTTGAGAGCTAATTCAGTTCCTGAAAATATTTCAGCTTTACAACAATCACAAGTTGACTTAGTAAATCCCTTTAGAATTAGGTCTCTTGATGATTTAACTCAGCTAGATTATGAGTCTTCACTTTCATCTCCTGAAACAAGTGAACATCCTGGTAGTAGGGAAACAACACCTCCTGATTTACATTTCCTTCACAATTTAGGTGTCTCTCATCCAAGATCAACTTAACAATCTACTATTGTTCCATCCACTTCTGCTCACCCTACATCCACTGTTCAAAGCACTCCACTTCAACCCATTTTTCCTTTTATTAATCCACCTCTTTTGAATCCACCCCCACCACATATCATGGCAGCATGGTATGCTCCCTTAGTCCTTCCTGTATCATTAGTCAATCTTCCACAGGACTATCAGTCCAAAATTCCATTATATGATGCTAGTAATGCTACTACTGCATCAAAACATGTGGATAAGATGAATGAATACTTTGAAAGAAATGAAATTGATGATGATTCTGTCAAGCTTAAATTATTTGCTCAGAGTCTGGGGGGAGAAGTAAGAAAATGGTTTAAAGGCTTAACCCCCCATAGTATCAATGATCTCCAAGCCTTCCATCAGACATTCCTGAACAAATGGGAAGTAAAGAAGAATCCTCTCCAAGTCCTTTCTGATTATAAGAACCTCCATAGAAAAACAGGGGAAAGCGTACAAGCTTATTGCACCAGATTTAACAGTGTATATAATGCACTTTCCCCAGTTCTAAAACCTCCACAAGGATCAGCTTTAAACAAGTTTCCTGAAGGGTTTGACCCCGAAATGGATTATTAGCTGAGAGAAAGAGATCCTGCAACTCTTGAAGAGATGCAAAAGGGAGCTCTTGCCATGGAAGTAAACTTAATGGAGAAGAAAGAAAGAATGAAAAATGAGAAGAGAGTGTCCTTTAGAGAAGAAAATACACCCTCTACTTCCAACTCAAATATGGAGAGAATGATGGAGGAGATGATGAAGAAAATGAGCATCCTTGAGAGAGCACAAGCAAGCCAAAACCAAAATTCTCCTCAAAATAGAAATCAGAACCAGAATCAGAATTTTAGATGGAACCAACCTCCAAACAGACCTAGGGAAGATGACCAACAGATCACTCCTCCCTTTCATCAAAACTTTGTAAGTGAGGTTGAGGAAATAGATGAGATAACAGAGGAAGATGATATCACCATGCTGGGGGTAGATAATGATGACTTTGAGATTCATTATGATAGAAAACAAGGTCTATACACACCTTATGATGACAAAAGAGATGATGATGAAAATTATTATCAAGACATGGAAAATGTCATCATAGAGTCTCAATGAGAATATGACCTTAGAAGCAAAACCAGTCAACAAACTCCCAACACCAAAACCTCTAAAAAATCTTCACAAAACAACACTGCAACCAAGCCTAAAGTTGTTAAACAAAAGGACAAAACAGTGGATGTTAATTCTGATAATGGTAAAGAGAAAGGCACTCAAAACAATGAAAAACAGAGTGTAGACCTTAGCATTACTAACATTTCAGCTAGTACTCCTGTGAAAACAATTTTGTCAAAAGTAAATAAAACAAATCAACAAGCCAATGTTGTTGATAGACTAGAAGCTAGTAAGGCTGAGACAAGTTCTTCAAAAAACCAAATTCCTTTCAGCCTAGAGCAGGAAATTTCAAAGATCAAAATCTCTGTTCCCCTGACTGAGTTAGCTGCCCAAAATTTATATAGGACCCAAATTTTGAAGGCTTTAAACATAGAGGACCATAATGACACAATCAATCTTAATGATGACCAACCAGAGCTTATTTTCGGTCCAAAGATTGAAGGTAGATATCAAGAGGGGCCTGTTCCTCCCTTTTATGTGAGTTTAAACGTTCATGACAAGATTTTGCATAACACTATGCATGATTTCGGGGCTTCTCATTATTTAATGCCTAAAGCTGTAATGGAGAGCCTTGGTTTAGAAATCACTAGACCTTATAAATACCTTTACTCCTTTGACTCAAGCAGAGTAAAATGTTTGGTATTAATTAAATACCTCTGCATTAACTTAGCACAGATTATAGCCAAATGTTTAGTCATGGACCTTGTTGTGGCTGATGTGCCCCCAAAGTATGGAATGCTATTATCAAGATCTTGGGGGGCTAAGTTACAAGGGACTATGCAGATGGACATGAACTATGCGACCATCCTTGTTTTCAATCAGACAATAAGACTTTACAGGGAGTCCCATATGCAATACATGGTTACTAGTCAAGACAGATCGCACAACTCTCCCCTTTATTCCGTAAACACAGGCCTGGATTCATTTATCCTTTTCAATGATGAAACTTGTAGTGAACTAGTGACCTTGTCTGATTTAATGATAGATAGAGAGGAGGAAGAAGATAACGTAAGAGTGTCAGAACAGTTTGCTGAACCTGTAAAATCTAGCAAACAAAACATAGGTCTTGAGCTACAAATCATGCATCCATCATTGTTTAACCTTAGCAGTCAAGAGCTTGTTCCTCAACATATTGAAAAAATTGAGGAATTAAAACTTGTTCAGCTAAGTGCTGATATTCAAGAGACATCCGAAAGAACTTTAGTTGAAGAGGACAACCACCAAACAAAAAAAATCGAAATAGTCCTCTGTGGAGTATGTATTTTGATGGGGCATGCACTAGGAACAATGCTGGTGCAGGGGTCTAGATTTGCAATACTGAAAACAACCACACAGAAAGTATTTCCTGCAAATTAAACTTTCAGTGTTCTAACAACATAGCGGAGTATGAATCCCTGCTTTTAGGCTTACATCTATTAAAAAAGTTAGGAGCTAAAAGAGTTAAAGCGTATAGGGATTCAGAGCTAGTTATTAGGCAAGTCAATGGGGAGTATAACGCAAATCATCCCAGACTTAGGGCCTACCGAAATGATGTCATGGACCTTTTAAAGACTTTCTAGGAGTCCAAATTGATTTTTGTCCCAAGAAAAAGAAATATTGCGGCCCACAATTTAGCCTTTGTAGCTAGAACATGCTTAACACCATATGAAACCAAAGACTACACAACTCAGATAAAATTCAGACTAGCCGTGCTTGATAATGAAAAATATTGGTAGGTGTTTGACAGAGACAAACAAATATAATACTTCATGCAATTCAGAAATGAATTCGAACTACACAGTTCGGACTAAGATTATGAAACAGACTGCAGTGAAGAAAATTTTCTTGGTGAAGAAGAGCCGTCTCCTGAGCTTGTCAATATTAATCTTCTGACTAGAAAACTTAAAAACAAAATAGAACTGACTGCAGAGTTAGAAACCCTGCAGTCTAAAGATGAAAGTTTTCCAAGCGGTTTGGCCCCTTTAGAAGAGTTGTTTGATTTTAGCAATGTGGCGAATAAGCCAAAACTGGAACCTGTAGAGAATGAAGTAGAAGAGTGCAATATGGGCAGTGAACTTAAACCGAAAATGATTAAATTGTCTAAAAATTTACCAGCTCACATTAAACTCAAATACATAGAGCTGTTTAAAGAATTTGTTGATGTTTTTGCGTGGAGTTACGAAGATATGAAATCCTATGACACTGAAATAATACAACAAAAAATTCCTCTCAAACAAAACCAAAAACCATTCAAACATAAAATGTGCAGAATAAACCCTATTCAGCTGCCTTTGGTTGAGAAGAAAATCAGGAAAATGTATGAAGCTGGTATTATTGTCCCTATTAGATATTCTGAGTGGGTGTCTAATCTGGTGTCAGTTAGGAAGAAAACTAGAGAGATCAGGCTTTGCATAGACTTAAGAGACTTAAACAAAGCTTCATTAAAAGACAACTACCCTTTACCTAAGATGGATCACATTTTACAAAGGCTGGTAGGGTCTAGAAAAATTTCTTTGCTTGATGGCTACTCAGGGTACAATCAGATCTTAGTTCACCTTGCTGATCAATTAAAGACAACCTTTACTACACCATGGGGCACTTTCATGTATGTGAAAATGCCTTTTGGTCTAATGAATGCTGGAGAAACTTTTCAAAGAGCCATGGACATAGCATTCTCAGACGAAATGGGTTACTTCATCATTATATACCTTCATGATGTCACTGTGTTTGCAAAAACAGATGACGAGCACTTAGAACATTTAAGAAAAGTTTTCGAGAAATGCAGAAAGTTTGGGATATCTTTAAACCCTATGAAAACACTATTTGGGCTCCAAGAAGGTAAACTTCTTGGGAACATTATCTCAGAAGAGGGTATTAAGATAGATCCCAAAAGGATTGAGGCCATATTGCAAATCTCTCATCCTCGAAACATCAAGGAGTTGCAATGTTTCATTGGAAAGATTAACTTTTTGAGAAGGTTCATCCCTAACTTGGCTGAGCTCCTTAGAAATATCACAAACATGTTAAAGAAGGAGCAAGGGGTAAAATGGACCTTGGAAGCAAAGAAATCCTTTGAGCTGGTGAAACAAGAGTTAACCAAAAAACCGGTTCTTATAAGTCCTGATTTTTCAAAAGATTTCTATATTTTTTCGTTTGCATCAGAACATACCATAGCTGTTGTCCTTCTACAGAAAAATCCACAAAGACAAGAGAAGCCTATTGAATATTTTAGCAAGGAATTGAGGGATGCCCCTTTGAAGTAAACATTACGGAGAAGCAAGATTTTGTGTTGGTTAAAGCTTTGAAAGACTTCAGAGTATACATCCTTCACTCACACATCATTTCCTTTGTCCCAAAATCAGTTGTTAAAGACATTCTAACACAGGACCCAGATGGTAAGAGAGGTAAGTGGATTGCTATTATTCTTGAATATGATTTAGAGATAAAGCCCACTAAACTCATCAAAGGCCAAGGTATAGCTAGATTAATGGCTGAATCCAATTTTGAGGTTCTCGATATTAATATGATTAATGCTTTGGATGATCAAGAGGAAATCTCAACTCCCATTGTTGAATATCATTTTACCAATTCCTCTTGGTATGCTGATATTATTTATGTTTTTCTTAAATTAAATACACCTCCTGGTTTGACAAAAACAAAGGCAAGATTCCTAAAGTTGAAAGCTGTAAACTATTGCATTATAGATAGATGTCTTTATTGGAAAAATGCAAGTGGTGTATTGCCTAAATGTTTGCCTGAGTATGATGCAGAGAAGGTTAAGCACGAGTTCCATGAAGGAGAGTGTGGAGGTCATTTGTATTGGAAGACAACAGCCAAAAAAATTTTGAGAGCTGGTTTCTATTGGCCTACTCTTTTTCTTGATATACACAAGATGATCATTGCCTGTCATAAATGTCAACTTTTTGAAGGCAAAAGAAAACTGCTACCCCTACCTTTGAATCCAATCATTGTTGAAGCTCCTTTTCAACAGTGGGGACTTGACTTCATAGGAGAAATCCACCCACCATCTTCTGCTCAGCATAGATAGATTCTCACTTCCATAGACTATTTCACTAAGTGGATAGAAGCCATACCTTGTAGGCAGGCCAATGATTCTGTTATTATAAAATTCATGGAGACATACATTCTCTCCAGATTTGGCTGTCCTACCAAGATCATCACTGATAATTCAACAACATTTGGATCAAAGAAGATGGTTCAATTCTGTCACAGATATCAGATGACATTGGGGCATTCCATGGTCTATTACCCTCAAGGTAATGGACTTGCAGAATCCTCAAACAAGAGTTTAGTGAACATAATCAAGAAACTGTTGGAGGACAACAAAAAGTCTTGGCACACAAAGCTAGTTCATGCACTCTAGGTTGATAGATTGACTTTGAAGAAATCTATTGGTATGTCACCTTTCCAGATTGTGTATGGTACTGATGCAATTTTTCCAACCAGCCTTGGTGTACCAGTTATGAATTTGATTCAAGAGTTTCAAACTGAAGATAATGACATGTTCAGAAGAATAAATTAGACCATTCATCTTCAGCAGACCAGAGAGGAGGTTTATAACAAAGCATTGCAGAAGTAGGATAGCATTACAAATATTTTTGATAGAAGAACAAAGGCCAAAAATTTCAATATTGGGGACAAATTTTTGAAGTGGAACTCAAGGAGGGAAGACAAGGGAAAGCATGGAAAATTTGACAATTTATGGCTTGGCCCTTACTCTATCCATTCAGCTGCTGGTAATAATGCTTATTTCTTGCAAGAGTTGAATGGAGCAGAATTGTTTGGGGGTCTTTTTAATGGCAGGATGCTTAAGCATTACTTCTCTTGATCCATGTTATGTTCCGAAAGCCTTTTTATCTTTTTTCTCATTTTAAATACTTCACCCATCATTGCATTCAAAGTTATAAAAATCCAAAATACAAAAACAAAGAAAGAAAGAAAAGAGGGCACATTGTAAAAACAAGAAAGGTATAGCCCCATACCAAAAAAGAGAAACAAATCTAAAAGTGTGCAAGCTCAAATGCCGCTCCTAAAGAACACACTTCTAGTTAGTCAAACAGCCTAATATTGGCTAATTAGTTTTACATTTTCTGCTGATAGGATAGTGAATTCAATTTTCCAAACTGTTTAATCTTGGCTTATCAGTAGATCGTTTAGGTTAGAAATTAAAGGTTCAAACAAGCTCAAAATCTGAACCTAAGTTCCCAAAGAGAGTGAATCAAATCTGTTTCAAATTCTGAGTCAAAAAAGATGTAAATCTGGTTCCAATTAGCTCAAAATATGAACTAGTTGATTAAAGAAAAGACAGCTCAAAACAAAGTCAAAACAAAGCTGTAAAAAAGATGAAGGAAATGCTTTGAAAGATCAGATCCTAAGCCTTCCATTTTGATTTAAATTTCTGCAAAATAAGATCTATGTGTAGCTTGTTTTTTATGCCATAGATCAACAACAAGTTATACTATTCAATCCTGACTTGTATGCTTTTAAATTTTTGTTGTAGAATGTAGAGAAGGAAAATCCGTTGGACAGTTTAATCCCAACAAATAGTACATCAGGTAGAGAATCATATGGGCTCAACTGTTTAATTCGAGTCCATGAAGAAATAAGGAGTAGAAATAGATTAGATTTCCTGCTTTTAAAATAATAAAATGTTGTAAATTTTTTTTCCAATCCAAGTGAACTCTATTTAAGAAAAAATGTTAGATCTGTAGGATTGGGTAGGTATAAAGCTTGTTGATGAAAGGTCCATTGTTTTTATGGCTGCTAACTTGATTTTAGACCAAAAGGAGATCATCCCAGCAAAGGAAGGGCAGCCTAATGGATGAGGCACTGATCAACATCCCAGAGAATGCAAGTTTGAAGTTGTTGATGCCTTCAAGAAGGCACCATCCCCAAGTGGAGCCACTGTTAGCCACCTATAAAATTTGTTATACCAAAAGGTGGCTAAATCATTTTTGGAGCCTTCAAGGAACAAATTTTATTGCAAAAAGTATTGGCTTTTGAAGGCTCTTAAAGGCCTCATGCCTCTGTCCAAAATCTTCCCTACTGTGCCCATTTTACACCCTGGAATTCTGCTGATTTCATGAGAGACTACTGCAAAATCATCATTTTTCCCCTCCTTCCACTTCCAAAACTAACCTCATTTTTACCCCTTTATTCTCCATAAAAATTCCTTCATTTTAATATTTTTCCCCTTTCCCCTCCCTCAAAACCCCTTTGATAAAGTTTAAGACTTTTTCTTTGCCTTATCGAAACCCTCACAACCATTGAAAAACTTGAAAAATTTCATAAAAAACACATTTTTGTATTACAGAATTAAGCCCCCTTGGGCCAAGTTTTAAGCCATTTCCCCTCCACGTGCCTGCACCCTAGAACTAGGTGCTAGACCCACAAAGCACTTATCACATCGCAAAATCTGAGCGCATAAGTCTATTTGTTGTGTTTAAAACTCCGATGCCGATTAGCCCTGTATATGATAGCCTCTGATCATATTGCATTTCATATAGACCGAGGCCCTGCAGTCGAGCGCCTATCCACTTCACATATATAAAACCATCCCGACATATGAAACCTTTTTTTATATTAATTTTTTTGTTGTTTGCAGGGTTTGAAAATATTTCTGCCGGTGCAAAGATTAATTCGCTCCCCACCGTCGATTTGATCTGTAGATCGACGGTCCACAAATAAATTGCCTCGGTGGTCCCCACGGTCGATCACTGTACAAAACTGGAGCAGTTTTTATCACATCGCCTTTGAAAGGAAAGCTGTTTTCCCACTTTTGTCACGATCAATGCCAGAGGCCGACACATGGCCGTGAGCGGTTTCGAGATACCGCCCTCCCTGGGCGTTAAAGGTCGACTGTGAGCTCAGCGCGATATTGGTGTATGCCATACGATCTGAGACTGACTCATCGGACGGTGTTCACACTCAAAAGAAGCTCGGGGGATGAAATGAGGTACGACGCATTTTTCAGATCATCTCCACCGTCGATCTGATCTGCAGATTGACGGTCCAAAATCAGTCGCTCTGGTCCCCACAGCCACGGAAACAATCAGCGGTCCCACAGAACCGGTGGTCCAAAAAACCTATTCAACATCCGCGTGGCAGTAGCGGATTGGAGCGGGCCTTGTTCATTTTTTCGTATGATCGTGAAATCCGGACCCAGGGAACTTTATAGAGGGGAACTTTATAGGGCAGATTTCATAAGGATTTCGTGTCACACTCACCCTGACGTCAGTAGGCCCCAAAACGGACCCGGGGAACTTTTTAGGGTGGATTTTATAAAAATTTCGAGTCACAAATACCCTGACGTCAGCGAACACCTATTGTGACCCGAAATGTTTATACAACTTAGTTTTATCAAAATTTTGAAGTCCGAATATATCATTTGGTAAAGGGTGATTATATGGTTTTTCTATTATGCTAAAGAAAAAGCCAAAGGCTGGGTTTTTAATTCTCGTGCTTTCGATTTATTAAAGGAAGCCATCCATGGGTTCAAATTTCCGTGCCTCGTGAATGATTCAAAGGCATTGATGCCCCACAAGCCCTGCGTAGAACTGCACACCAATAGAACACAGTAAATGAATCACAAACAAAGAGTATTAGTGACGAAGATAGAAATGCACCAGAATAAAAGATTGAAGCTAGATCTGGGGGGATTATGGCTAAGATTGATTATCAAAAGCCTAATCCTCCCAATCAAGACAAAATTAAAAGGAAATCAAAACGTTTTATCAGACAGAAGGACTCCACCGCCACATCTGAGGCAAATTGATTCCTACCAGCTACCACGGTGCCACCTGTGCCTCAAAGCATTCAAACAGAGGCCGAAGTTATTGATCAAGATTAGATATTTTCCTCAAACGAAGCTAAATAGTTATTTCTTCCAAGGAACTTAATGTAAAAAATATCAACAGAATGACTATTACATAACACAGAGCCTCAAAAGTCAAAAAATCTCCCATCAAGCTTAATCTTAGATGTAAAACAATTAATTCAGATAGAAAGCATATGTAAACTTCTCCATTGAGCCCCACAAAGGCCGAGAAGTCATTAATCTATATTAATTATCTTAGGAGATCTTTTATCGGATCCAACCTCCTCATTCTTCTATAAATACTACTGGAGAAGATGAGAGAGGGGTTGGTTGAGTTGGTTGCTGAACTTTGAAATGTAATTTAGCTTGAGACTTCTACTTGTAAATAGTGTTCATTGGCTCTTGGAGCTCTACTTGTGATAGATAAGTTAGTCTGGGAAGTGTATATTATTGCTAAACTAAAGCATTGGACTTAAAGCTGTAACTGGTTTGGAGCATCAATACAAGCTCATTTATGGGATCCCGGTCTATGTTGATGGTGATGTTTTTCTCATTGTAACTTGTTATTTTATTTATATTTTCACTGTGTTCATCTTCTCTTATAAATAACAACATGCATAGAGTTAAGACCTACTGTATATCAGTACCCTTCTATGACTGAAAATCTCTATCTATATGTTTTCTTCCAATTCGTGTTATTTAGGAATGATTTAATTCAGTTTAAGCATAGGAATTCTGGTGTTCCCTCGTCCTATTGCCTTAGCTGATTGTTATTCTTGAATGTTATTTTCAGTACTTGTTAAGTAGAGATGAACTAAGGAAGATATGGTGTGCCCTGGTCCTAGTTTTATCCCCAAAGATTGTCTGAATGTTTCCCTTGGAATGTGTTGAAAGCTGGCTAGTGTTGAAACACTTACTAGATCTTAGGCCATTCTTTGTTATATTTGTGTTTTTCTTTAAAGTTACCAAGTAGAGTAGAGCTAGGAGAGGATTTGTCGTGAGCCCGACCCGCTAGTTTCTTCTCCAATAGTGGCCTTCAAGTTTCCCTTTGTTTTAAGAATGTTTTTCTATTGAAAGTGCATCAAAAGTAGGCTAGTTTAGAAGTACTTACTTGATCTTAGATTACTTTTATGTCTTCCTTAAGTGTATGTCAAAAGCATGCTAGTTTAGAAGTACTTACCTGATCTTAGGCTACTCTGTGTTCTTCATCTCTTTAATTCCCCTTCTTTTGTCTCATTTCATTCCATAAATCAAACTTTAAAGAGATCCTTAGACATATATGACTTGCCCCATGGACCACTCTTGCCTCTTGTTGTTTCAATTAAACCCTATTATGACTCCATAGCCCAATGGACTAAAACTTGCAATTATCTATTTTCTTGGCCAAAGCTTGTTCTATTTGCTTGCAACTTCTCACCTTTGAAACTCTTTGCATTTAGAACTTTCCACGTCAAACAGTAATCATGCTCAACCATCCAAAAAAAAAAACGCTCAACCTTCATAACTAGCCTAATATCATTACCCAAGACTTCAAAGACAAATCCATATTTTCACTTATTGGAGAGATCCCTCTCCGGATTCAGGAGGGCTAGATCCTAGAATCCCAAAGTAGTTGAAACGATGTTGTTTCTATGATTGGAATTTTCCAATCTTGCTAATTATAGAATCCTAACATAATGATCAAAATATGCATCCACAAATGAAATTTGTGGACCCATGACTGGATGACTGTTTGTATGATCATGGCCATCATATATTATGATCTCTGTATAACTCTTGAAATCGCAACCCGGATGGATGAAACTAGATCCAGGGTCTTATATCTCATTCACATGAACAACCAATGTATGAGTCTATCCATGTGACTCAATGAATTGAGGTTGAACATGGTAGACACCATATGATTACCAACAAAATATGCAAGCCATGAACATATGCGAGAGAAACCACCATGATGTTAATGGCTCTCCAGGTACTCCAGTATAATTTGTATGGTGTGAGTAAATGATTTCATTTTGAAAACCACACAGAGTCTTTCGGTCGAAGGCCAATGATGTAAACTTGTTGCCGATAGCGATGAAAATTTCCATTGATGTATGCAAGAACCAAGGTACCAAAGGGGTGTTTCTAAGTCAACTTCCTAGATGATGTGATGATGTCGACAAGAAGAAACCCATCATAGAAGGGATTTGATGTTTCCACCATTATTGATCATGACTAACTGTCTACACAACCATCCAAAGAGGGCTGGTGAGAAATTGATCGCCAACAAACCTGCATTTCGGGCCATATGATCTATCCACCTCGTCATCTATGGGGATCTCAAATCAATAGGCTCGAGTATAACGTGTTGATGCTTTATTAGTGGTACCCACTATTAGGTCCCTATATTACTAGTGTAGTCCCTTATTATTGTTAGTGTAACCCCCTTATTGTTATTTTTGTACCCATGTAACCCCGATATTGTTATTATTATGCAATTACATTATTATTGTTAGGTCGGCTAGGATTATATTGTGACCCCATGGACTCCTATATATAGATGGAGGTTTTGTCATTTATATCATCCAAGAATTGTTCATTTATGTAATGTAAATGAGGTTCCCCCCTAGAAGTGGCTTATTTCTAAGGTGTTGATCTCTCTTTTCTTCTATTTTTGGAGCTCATTTCATAACATTTGGTATCATATATTTGGATTCTAGCATTTTTTTGCTCCAAATAGGACATTGTGGCATTTTCGATATAAATTTTTTTCTACGAAGGTTCAGAAACTAAAAATTTTATCACACGAAGCTGAAATCCTGAGTAAATATTTTAGATATTGGTTCGCAATATTTTCGGAGATATTTTCTGTGGAAGTTAGGGTTTTTGTAGGCTCCCACATTTCATCTAAAAGAGGTGAACTTGGTAAAATCGTCATCACTCTCTCTCTGAGCATCGGATTGGAATTCTATAAAAAGTGGCAAAAGTGCATGTACTGTAGTTTCCTGTGTATAAATTTTAGAGCCAAAGGAGGAACCAGTGACACATGGCATGCCATACAAGTTCGGTCTACTGATCCAATCCATAATTAGGTGATTGTGGGAGATTGGGCATAACTTTGCCTTGAAGCATCCAAATCAGGTCATACCTATGGAATTCAAAAGAAACTTCAGAGGGCTACTATAGGACCGAATTTCAGATATTGAAGATCTGAAATTATAGGGATACATCAGTTTCAATATCGAGCTCCTCAAAAGCAAGAAAAAGGTGTGTATTTTTTTTCAAATTGCATAAGTCTTGTTTGAAAAATCAGTTTTAAGTGATTGCAAGGGAATATTGAAACACAAATATCAGTATTGGGTTCTAAAATGCCACCTAAAAAGAATTCAACACCCATTAAGCCTTCAAAAGGCTTTACTATGACTCATGAAGAGGAAGAAGTGCAACATGACATATCAAAATAACAAGAGCAAGTGCACCAAATTTATCTCTTGCAAAAAGAAACAAAAAATGAAATGGAAGTTTTGAAGAAAGGCATGGAAGATATGATGGATGGTTTGAAGAAAGGCATGGAAGCCAAGATGGATGGTTTTAAGAATGGCATGGAAGCTAAGATCGATGAAAAAGTGAAATACAACATGGAAGACATGAAGAATGATCTAAAAGAAGACATGGATGGTTTAATGACAAGGTTGATGCAGGAAATTATTCCTAATGGTGGGAATATGGTAGAGGAAACTCACAATGAGAATAAAATAAATGTTAATCATGATTTTATAAACTCTAATATTGGATTGAAGACCCACCATATTCCAAAGATCGATATGAGGAAGTTTGATGGCAAGGATCCTGTAACATGTATATTACAGATGGATCAATATTTTGACCTCAATAATGTGAAAAACACATAAAAGGTATGCATTGCAAATTTATATTTAGAAAAAAATACATTTGTATGGTATCGATGGCTTTTCTCCCGTAAAAAAAATTGTCACTTGGTTAATTTTTACGGAGGAAATGATAGCATATTATGAGGATACAAATAGAAACACTTTCTTTAGACAATTGATAAATCTCAAACAAAAGGGTTCAGTGGTGGAGCACATTTAGGACTTCCAAAAATTGAATATAAGGGTAGATAATATTTGAGAGGAACACGTGATTGATGTCTTCATAGGGACTTTAAAGGATAACATCCAACATGACGTTTTAGTTTGGGAACCTAATTCACTGGAGAAGGCATTCAGGTTAGAAAGAAAAATTGAATGTAAAATTATGGCAAAAAGGGAGCCTACCCCTCACATATATAAAGATGGAAGTGTTGCTAATCATAGACTTCCACAACCTACAAGGTTGACACCACAAAAATTGGAAGAAAAAGAGAAAAAGGGATTTTCTACAGTTGTGATAGGAAATACACTAAAGGTCATAAGTGTGTTGAGAATAAATTATTTTACACAGATTTTCAAGAGGAGGAAGAAAATGAACAAGGAACTTCAAAAGAAGAGGATATACACCAAGAACCAACCCTAGAGAAATAAGAAATGAGTCTGACCATATCGTGTAATGCATTGGCAGGAATTAGCACTCCTCAAAATCTCAGGATATAAGGACATATCAAGAAGAAAAAGGTAATAGTGTTGATTGATTCGGGTAGTACCCATAATTTTATTCATTGTAAGGTAGCCAAGGAATTAAATTTCTTCTTATACCCAACACCAGAATGTCAAGTGATGGATGCAAATGGAGGAACTATAAATTGCTATGGAAAATGCCATAATATAAATCTAGCCATGGGGGAATATGTATTGAATAGTCCAATGATTTCCATTGCAATGGGAGGTGCTGATGTTGTACTAGGAGTATAATGGTTACAATCTTTGGGGACTATAACTTTTAATTTTCAAGAACTTTTCTTGAATTTTTTTTCGGAAGGAAAGGAAGCCGAATTACGAGGTATCACAGGGAAGTTGGGAAAGATAATAAGCTCTAATGTCATGACAAATATTCTAAAGAAAGAACAATGAGGCGTAATTGCAGAATTATGCTCACTATAAATTCCAAGATCAAAATCATCTATTTCTCCAAATCTCCAAAAAGTCCTGGACAATCATTTCAAGGTGTTTGAAACTCCTAAAGGAATCTCACTTATTTGTGATCATGATCATGCTATTCATTTTATTCCAGGAAGTGTTCCTCCAAACATCAGACCTTACATATATCCTTATGTCCAAAAAATAAAAAATGAACGTATGATTGTAGAAATGTTAGAGGCTGGTATAATTCAACCTAGTCAAAGTACTTTCTCTGCTCGAGTAGTATTGGTGCACAAGAAGGATGGATCATAGCGCATGTGTCCAAATTATAGGGAGCTCAATAAGCTCACTATTAAATATAAATTTCCCATTCCCGTGATTGATGAATTATTGGATGAATTACATGGAGCAATTTATTTTACCAAGTTGGATCTTCGTTCAAGATATCATCAAATTCGAATGAAGACTGAAGATATTCCAAAAACAACATTTCGAACTCATGAGGGTCATTATGAATTTTTTTTAATTCCTTTTTGCCTTACCAATGCACCTTCTATATTTCAAGGGTTGATGAATTCCATTTTCAAAGCCTTCCATGTTAGTATTTTTTGATGATATACTAATCTACAACAGGTCTTGGAAGGATCATGTTCAACATGTTGACAGGGTGCTCAAACTATTGGAGGAGAAATAATTATATGCAAAAACCTCCAAATGTTTCTTTGTAGTACAAGAGGTGGAATATATGGGTCATATTGTATCTCAGGAGGGTGTTAAGGTAGACTCTAACAAAATTAAAGGCATTAAGGAATGGAAGTTCCCCACAACCATAAAGCAGTTGTGAGGATTTCTCAGGTTAAAAAGGTATTATCTCAAGTTTATTAAGAATTATGGGAGAATAGCAGCACCTATAACAACATTATTGAAGAAGGATGCATTTTCATGGACTCCTTAATCAACCAAGGCCTTTGAACATCTTAAAGAGGCAATGTGTCTAGCACCAGTCTTAACTATGCTAGACTTCACCAAAACCTTTATTGTGGAATGTGATGCCTCAAGAAATGGAATTGGTTGTTTTAATGAAAGAAGGAAGACCCATTGCTTTTGAAAGTGGTCCAATCAAAGGAAAGTATTTACAAAGCATATTTATGAGAAGGAAATGTTGGCAATACTACATGCAGTAAAGAAATGGCAATACTGATATAGTGAAAAAATGTTTGGAAGGATATCTTCATTGTTTTGTTTCTGATAAACAAACAAAATGGGTCAAGTGGTTACCTCTGGCTGAATGGTGGTATAACACTTCCTTCCATAATGCGGAAAAAATGACCCCATTTATGGCACTTTATGGATATCATCCACCATCCATCACATCATAGTTAAGAGAAAATTATTAGGTTCAAGCATTGGAAGATCACATCGAGCATCAAATACAAGTTCTCCAAATCTTTAAGGATAACCTAAATTTGGCACAAAATTGAATGAAACAATAGGCATATCAACATCGTAGCGAGAGAAGTTATGATGTAGGAGACTAGGTATTTTTACGGCTACAACCATACAAACAAATGTCCCTCAAGAAAGCTAAGAAGGATAATAAATTATCGCCAAAGTACTATGGTCCTTACAAGGTGTTGCAAAATATTGGTTCTATGGCATACAAATTGGAGCTTCCTTCTTCTTCGAGAGTGCATCCAGTTTTCCATGTTTCATGCTTAAATAAGGTTATAGGTGAAAAAATTCCAGTACAAACAATATTTCCAGAACTTGATGAGGAAGGAAAAATCATATTGGAACCTGAATCAGTCACGGAAACAAGAACTCGGTAGCTACGAAATCAATCAATTTCAAATTATCTCATCAAATGGAAGAACTTACCCACTGAAGATTCTACATGGGAGGATGAGAATTTTGTACAAAAGCATCTAGAGCTACTCAAGCATTGAGGACACCTCTTTTTTTAAAGGAAAGGAGCATGTTAGGTCCCTATATTACTAGTGTAGTCCCTTATTTTTGTTAGTGTAGCCCCCTTATTGTTATTGTTGTACCCCTGTAACCCCAATATTGTTATTATTGTGCAATTACATTATTATTGTTAGGTCAGCTAGGATTATATTGTGACCCCATGGACTCCTATTTATAGAAGGAGGTTTTTTCATTTGTATCATCCAAGAATTTTTCATTTATGTAATGTAAAGGAGGTTTCCTACTCTAAGTGGCTTATTTCTAAGGCGCTGATCTCTCTTTTCTTCTATTTTTGGAGCTGGTTTCATAAAAATTGCTCTAGAGAAAAAGAGACTAAGATCAAACCATAGCTGAATTCATTTAAATTCCTATATTTCACTTTAGTCAGTTTTTCCTTCATATTGACCAAGACACCCTCACTCCAGTTGAACATTGTTGGTTCTAGAAATTCTATCCCATACTGCATGTATGATATACTTGCTACATGGAGTGTTGAGCTACTTTCCAATATCATGATGATAAACATGATCATTATCAAAGGTATCTGAGCCACATATTTGATAGTGATATTTCCATCCCTAGTAGGATGGGCTCACGGTCTGAAATAGGTATGGATATAGGCTTTCATGGTCTCCCCACTAGTCCTTCCACCTGGGAGAGAGATGGGGGCACCCCTCTTGGAGAAACCCGTCAGAAAGTATATATAATCTACCTTTATCTCAAGAAGATGTTCCCCAAATCTAAATTCTGGTACCTGAAAATCCATAAACGGATAAAATATTTCTATAATTCCATATTTTGCCTCATAAGAGGTAGCCAAAATAATTTCAACAATCCACATTTTTTAGTGCCTGGATAGTGGCAGGATCATTTTCTGTAGTTAAATCATGTTCTTCATGTTCTCTTTATCAACAAACGAATTCCATTTTGTACTAATGAATATCTGAAACATCAACAAAGGATTCATTAGGGTCCTTTTCATGCAATAAATTTGACACAAACTGAGGGGAAACTGATAAACCATTGAGAATTTTTCACCCAACGCACTCGAGTAGTTCATGAAAGAGAATTTCACCTCTCCCAACAGTGATAATCTACCTAGGTGCAACATAGATTTCGACACAAGTGGGTGTGTTGTTCATAGGGCATGTTTTTGGAACCCCAGGGCCATCAAAACCTCAAAAAATTTCCATTAAATCACAAAAAATGGACCATCAAAATAAAGATAATGGTTTTAGCTCCTACCTAGAAGCGACAATACTCGAAATGATCCACTGGATTGGACTAAATCAGTTGCACAATATTGAGGGAAAAATTCTCCAAAAATCTCACTGTTGAAGGTAAATGTGAAATGGTAAAAATGAATAGTAATTTTGGATATTTAAGGTCATTTCTTGCATTATTTTATACATATTTAATGTTTTGACCTAGATATGCTTCATTTTTACTATGAAACAAATATGTTTAATATTTTTTGTGATGTTTTGAGTAGGTAGACATTTGCTAATGGTTTTTTATCATGCTTTAATGAGGTTATTATGACTAAAGAGTTTACTTTTAACTATTTTTCGAGCTCTATAAACCTATGAAAAAGGAACCACATGGTGTCCTCTTTGAACTATTTTCAGGCTCCCAAAATATAAAAATATTGTCGAGCAATTGTCTTTTTGAACTCATTAAAGTAAATGAAAAGACATCTACTCAGTATAAGTTTAACCCTTTTATGGACTAAGATAGAGTACCCTGTATGGTCACCAATTTTTAATATGAGATTTACGATTGCAGAAAAAAGTATCTCCCCTAGTTTTGATGTCCAACCTAGAACAAAAAAGAAA
Organism: Pinus albicaulis; assembly: GCA_034641835.2. Taxonomy (NCBI): domain Eukaryota; kingdom Viridiplantae; phylum Streptophyta; class Pinopsida; order Pinales; family Pinaceae; genus Pinus; species Pinus albicaulis. The sequence continues at coordinate 1,697,719,630 of CM076578.1, forward strand.
CAAGGAACCCACCATTTTCCTTAAAGTAAATAGATGATGGAATGAACCCTACCTGGAAGCCGCCACACACTTTATTCCTTCTTTAGCTTAAATGCTCCAATTCCAGCTCTGATTTCCAAAATTAGAACTTGCACAGTCAGATTACACAAGCCAAGAAACTACAAGGTATATGCAGTATCATCTAAGTGCTCTATGCAATAGATCAAAATGGCATTGAAATACATGAAATAATGACATCACATATAGGAAAAAAATAACGCTTTACATTAATATAAATGGAAGGAGATTACAAACAAAACTAGGTGTTGATCTTGTACAAGAGATCCTACAAGCTGTCTTATCCTTTCCTTGTCATAATATGCACCTCCAATCACCCTAAATGCATGGAATGCTAATTCTTCACCTAAGCAACATCAGGGTAGAATCACTCTCCAAAATCCTAACACTCTTGCATATTGAAGGATGTAAATATATAAAGGAGTTGGGTAAGTTGGTAGTTCTTATTCAATTACTAATATAAGGTTTTAGATCTATCTTTGATGGGAGGATGGTATCAAAGGATAAGGGATGGAAACTTCAAAGAATGATAGGATATGATCCAAATTTTTTTATGCGAGGTAAATGGTTATAACAAATTCTGGAAGCTTCTGGAAGAGGAAGTTTATGAAATTTCTCTCCTTTTCCCGAATTTCTAGAACAAATGCAGGTGAAAAGGGGAGAAACTTGTAGGTGATAAACATAGGCCACATTGGATCCAAATATAGGTTAACGTTGTCTAGAGGAAGGCCAGGGAGCATTGGTACTAAAACTAGCTCATATGAGGTGATTTCAGGAATAAATTTTGAGAAATTAAGGAGGCACACTTAAGGCTTTGTGCAATGATGTTGACAAGGGGAAATAAGTTGTTGATTGATCCCATTAGGAGGAATAATGAATGAATGTGACAAAATGAACTATAACAGATTTCTCCCTAAAGCACAAAGTCAGAAATGATAACTGATAACTGAAGTACTTTACCTTGTGACAATTCAGGATCAAGGGACACCAACAAGCTTCATTTGTTAAAATACATTTTCATCATGACATATTTTTGTTGAGCGAGGCATACCCATAATAAACACATAAGATAACATAACATGTATAATTATCAAATATGCATCCACAGATGTAACTAGTGGACCCATGACTAGATGAATATTTGTATGATCATGGTCATCATAAATTTTAATCTCTATATAAATCCTGAAATCACAGCCCAGATGGATGAAACTAGATCCATGGTCTTCTATCTCGTTCACACGACCAACCAATGTATGAGTCTATCCATGTGAATAAATGAGCTGAGGTAGAACATGGTAGACACCATATGATTATCCTCTACCTTTATCTCGAGCAGATGTACTAGAACGTTGTCCAAAGGAAGGCTATGGAGTGTTGGTACTAAAAATGGCTTAGATGAGATTATTTCAGGCAGAAATTTTGGGAAATTAAGGAGGAACACTTAGGGCTTTGTGCAATGATGTTGACAAGGGGGAATAGGATGTTGACTGATCCCATTAGGAGGCCTAATTACTGAACGTGACAAAATGGCCTATAACATATTCCCCCCTAAAGAACAAAATTAGAAATGATAACTAATGAATGAAGTGCTTTACCTTGTGACAAGTCGGGATCAAGGGAAACCAACGAGATTGATTTGTTACAATACATTTTTATCATGAAATATTTTTGTTGAGGTAAGAATACCCATACTCAATGCATAAGCTAACATAACATGTATAATGATTAAAAGACGCATCCACAGATGCAACTGGTGGACCCATGATTGGATGATTGTCTGTATAATCATGGTCATTAGACATTGTGGTCTCTGTATAACTTCTGAAATCGTATCTCGGATGGATGAAAATAGATACAGGGTCTTCTATATCGTTCACATGACCAACCAATGTATGAGTCTATCCATGTGAATCAATGAGCTAAGGTCGAACATGGTAGACACCATATGATTATCCTCTACCTTTATCTCACGCGGATCAGAAATTAGATATCCTCTACCTTTATCTCGAGAAAATGTTCCCCAAACCTTAATGCTTGTACCTGAACATCCCATGAATGGAGAAGATATTTCAATACTTCCATCTATTCTCACATACCAGGTAGCTAGATTAATTTTAACAATCCATAGTTTGTCAGTGCGCGAATAGTGGCAAGATCATTTGTTGTAGTTAAATAATCTTCTTCATGTTCTCTTTATTTCTAAATGAATGCCATTTTGTGGTAATGAACACCTGAAACATCAACAAAGGATTCATTAGGATCCTTTTCATGCAAGAAATCTGACAAAATTTTAGGGTAAATTGATAAACCATTGAGCATTTTGAGCCCAACGTACCCTTGTAGTGCATGAAAGAGAATTACACCTCTCCTAGTAGTGATAATATGCCTAGGTACAATGCAGATTTTGACAAATTAAGAATTTTAAAGTAGGCATATAAACATGGAAATATACACACATAAAACAAAATGGAGTCCCCTACAATGACCTCCTTTTATCATTATCAATCGTGATCATTATTACCTCTATAGATCAACATTATCTTATCTATATCTGTCAAGAGTCTCTCCAAGAAAATTCACTACAATCATAGGATTACAATAATATACCATGAGACAAAATTTCAGTAGCATAGAGGCCCTCTTATACTATTCCTTTGCTTGTGAAACTCACCTTGCATGTATATTTATAGCTTTGGTCCATTGATCTTGTCCAAGTTAACCTACGCTCAATTGATGGGGTAAAATCTAATAATATTGATGAGATCCATGCTTGCTTGGTTCACATTCTCTTGATTATTTCAAATGTAGTGGCGTGATTTCTCTTTTACGGGCTTGATAAATTTCAGCATAACTACTTGGTCCTGTGCTTCCCGCTTGCTTCTATTCTACTATTGTCTTATGTCCAAATTAACCATGCTCTTTTCTGGCTTGCACAAGCTATTCTCCACAAACCATATTTTGACCAATTTTTTCTAAAAAATGAAGGACCCAACAAATTTTCCATAAAAATACCTTTTTAACATGCATTCTCCCTGAAGTACCTCTCAAATTTTCTCTAGGTAAACTTATTCTCTAGAATTACCTTAAAAAATATTAAGGTCTTCCCACCATGTATCAACCTTTCCTCTTATATTAAATATAAATATTCATTCATTCATGTTTTTCTAGTAATCATTCAACCTAAAATATTTCTTTAGGCCTAGAAGCCATTCCCTGCCTAGGATAGGAGGTTTTTTATTTCTTAAATTATTCGATAAACACACTCTTCACAACCCTATTCCTCTTTTCCTTATTCAAACTTGATTTTACTGTTGTGCTAGACAACTTATCAAAACTATCAATCACATCCTTAGAGGTGTCTACTAAAGTGCCCTCACTTGTTGTATTCTCTCTTGGTCTTCTGTGCCTCTTTCTTAATATATTCCCTTCTAATTTTTTGGTCACTAGTCTATACTTATATATTTTTGATGGACTACGAACCTCTTTGGACTTATGCATATCCAAATTACTATCATACCGTTCTATTTTCCCTGCAAAAAAAACCCTCCAATTTTTTTTCCTAATTCAATTTTGGAGCCTACATGAACCATTGTTTCTAGCCCCTTAGTGTTGTCACATTGTTTTACTTTTTATTATTATGTTTTCTCTAAGTGTCACATACTCCTAAGTCAATGTTTCCTAAGTGTCATGGAAAAACCTTTAGAAGCGCTTGTGTTATCTAGACCATGGTTAGGTGAGATCATAACTTTTATTGACTTAGAAACTAGAATTTTTCGCCATGCACACACATGAAAAACACTCAAAATCACACAAAAGTAAATAAAAGAAACAAAAAAAATCACTTTTAAGGAAAAATCAAACTTTAAAAAGACAAAGACTTGATCTTGTGTTGAGCATTCTCCTTCAGGTTGAAGAACTTCGCCTTCCGTGAGTGCACTCCTTCATTATTAGAAAGTGTGCCATCCTTGAGCCATTCCTTCATCATGAAGATACGAGCTCTTCTAGAACTCATGCATGCACTTTCTTGCTGCATGTGGGCGCACTCCTAGAAAATAGGATCCCACTTAACTTCCTTTAACTAACTCATTCACTCATAAACAAGTGGCGAGCATGTAAGAGATGGATTTTCATGTTATCTATTTTAAATTAACCCAGTTAATTATTCAATATCATCATCATTCTAATTTGGGTTGGGCGCACATCGTTGGATCAAGAAACTCTTCGTCGGTCTACATTCAAAATAGTTTTTGCATGTCAATTATTTTTGTTTCATTTCATGATTTTGCTGTCGATATTGTTTATTCAGTAATTTCTCATTTCTCATTCCTTCTTTGCATGATATCGAGCTCTGGAGAGCTAATGCATTAAGCCAAAGATTTTTCTAGTGTTTTCAAAGGTTTACATTGCACATTATCAAGCGAGGCTGCAAATTATCAACCGAGGCTGCAAATTATCTAGCAAGGTTGTAAATTATCAAATGAGGCTGTGAAGACATTAAAGAAATCAGGCAGAAAAAAGAAGGACAAACAAGGGTGGCCAATGCCTGAGATATGAACCAGTAGACATAAATTTGATCAATGAATACCCAATAGTAGTGGAAGTCTTCAAAAGGATAGGTTGCTTACGATTTTGTGAGAAATTACAAGGCTATCATACACAGGTTTCCAAAGAGCTTTCTTTGAATTTTAGTAGAACAGCCACCAAAGTAGGAATGCTCAGTATTTACATCACGCCAGAAGTTATTACAGCTGCTATAGGGATTCCTAGAGGATAGAAGAAGTGGTTCAAAGGTTTCAAGTTTAACATGGAGCAATGCAAAGAATTCATGAAGCTTGAAAAAAGTGAAATGGATCTCTCCAATGCCATCTGTTACACAGACGTATCCTAAGGATATCTAGAAATAAATAGACAAATGTAGACCATTTTCTCCAGACCATTATGCTTAAGAATTATTAATTAACTATGGAGAGATGCTCCTACCTAAAGTTCAATGCTTTACTCGGTCTTCAATCCAGTCGCTCCAGAAGATATTGATCCAGCGTATAAGATCTGCAATCAAAGACAAGCAAACAAGATCAAAATCATTTGCAAGATATGATAATTCAAAAGAAATAATCTATCTTAGTGATCAAGGAATCCAAGAATTAAATTATTCAAAAGATAGATGAACAACTCAATGAGAAAATAGAATCCATTTGCATTAACTTTGAATAAAAGAAGAAACCTTACAACCTTGATGCCTTGATGTTTGTATAGGTTCTTCCGGGGTCCCAAAAAATAATTTTCCTCAGTTTAACAAGACTCCAACTCTTTGAATTGGCATAAGACTATGGCTATGAGTATGTGATCTCTCTCATGCCAATGATGCCAATTGTGGAGAGTATAATTTCTTCAGCAATTCTCTTCTACCAAGTAAGTACTAACTACCCTTGAGACTGAAACTTGGTCTCAATTTATAGCAGAAGGGAGGTAGTTTCAGCTCCAATAAGGAAGGGATAAAACCCTCTCATCATGGGATTTTATCTCCAAAAACCAAGGGATATCTCCATTTATGAAGGGATAAAGGTTCATGAATGGAAGGGGCGAAGCTCGACCAAATAGCGCTTCTAGAAGGCCCCAGTTGGGAGAATATTCGACGATTTGGGCTTCTAGAACTTACTTTTCTTTTTATTTTACCTTTTACGGGGGTCCATAGTTTTAATGAGCAATACGTGTGGGATGTACCATAGGTTTTATAGCAATAAACTGCGGTACCGCAGGAAATGACTAGGAAAAGTGCGAAGTTAGGCTTTTTAGGGTTTTAAAAAGATTTTTCCCAATTCCAAGATTTGATTTAGGAACTTTATGGTGACAAATTTTAGTGTAATAGATTGCCCCCTAAATTCCAAAGTCTGAAGAGTTCTAAAGAGTGAAGTGCTTTATCATTCCGAGGATCGGGCTGTAGGCACACTAGTTGAAACCCTGAAAAAACATTCGATGCAAGCATATGTATATGTATATCATCGCTAAGGTAGGCATTCCCATACTCAAATCAAAACTAACTACATGTTCTGATACATAAATGATTTTAGAATTACATGAAGTAGTAGACACAACATGGACGCAACCATATATTATAAGTAGTCTACTGTATGATGAATAATAAAATTCCTCATAGCCTGGATGGTGGAAACTTGATCCAGGGTCTTGATTTTCGTTACCTGAACTAGTATGATTCTATCCATGCGATTGATTGTGTCGAAGTCAAACATGGTAGAAAACACTTGATTACCAGTCAATGACGTGAACTGTTAAAAAGTGTGAGAGAAACAACCAATAATGATAATAGTTCTCAAAGTACTCAGTACAATCCATGAAGTGAGAATGAATGATTTGAAGTCGAACATTTCACAGAATCATTCAATCAAAGGTCAATGATGCAACCTACCGTCGAAGGCGAGAAACCTGCCATTAGGGCATGCAGATCCCAAGGTACTGATAGGATTCTAGATCAAATTTCTAAATGATGAGCTATCGTTGATAGAAAGTGACCCGCCGTAGGAAATCCCACAACACGAAACCATTAGATTAAGTTTTGAATTTTTTTTAGCAAAGACTAACTCAGGGATGGTCAATGTGAATGGAGACAAATATTTGCGATGAATGGTTTATTAAACTGATCTCTTGAACACATAACGACACTGCAGATGGTCACGATTGACCTAAAGCTAATACCCAGAAACCGGTTGAAGAATTTCAATGTGGCTCGATTAACTATTTTGCCAAAGGATTTTCCCAACCCAAATATGAATGTGACAAGAGTGTCGTGTTCAAGAGTAGTATACAACTTTTTGAAATGAAGTGTGACAATTGAATTCATTTTCTCTCTTTTCCCCCACCATTTCTGGCAAGTACCTCTTTATTTTTTGACAAGCTTGAGGATGATAACATTTTCTTGTTATATAAGCTCATCCTTCGGATGAGTCCAACTTAGTATTAAAATCGAACCATAAGAAGGAGTGGTTTGTTCTTGTTTATAATTTACAGGTCCTTTACTGTTAAGTTTTAACAAGTCCAGTATATGTGAAACTCGGTGTTTTTCAATTTTAGGGAGTCAAAAGAAAAACTTAAGAAAACTCTGTGGGTGTACTTTTTCATAAATTTAGTCTCTCAAACCCGAAAAAGGATAAAATAATGCAGGAGAGATCTCTATTGACCATGATTAGCCAATGTATACCTTTTTCGTAAATATTCCATTTCAGTCCAGAAAAGGGGTAAAATTATACTGAAGGGACGACTGTTCATTTCCTTTAACGAGTTCGAATAGTCAAGTACTTGGTAATATTTTCATATTTAGAGAGTCTGAAAAGGGCTTAAAAGAGAACTCCAGGGTTTCTATTTTTCGTAATTTTCAAGAGCCCGAAAAAGTGATAAAATTATACTCATCATCAAAATAATCCTTTTCACTTGACAATCTTGTTTTCTGCACATATATGTTTCCAATAAGTAAAAAATTTTGAAAAATAACTTTTTAAAGTGGAAAATAAATAAAATAATATTTTATTTATTGAAAAAATCTTATAAAAAGTAGTTCAAAAAAATCATTTTTACCTTTTGTGTTCAGAATTGAAAATTGAGAGCTCTGGGGAAAAAACATTCCAGAGGTGATAACGGGAGAACCTAACAGTCAAATCGAAATCCGTCGAATCCAGGTAATCCACAACACTCTTTTCTTCATTTTCATCTATTTGCATTCTCTTTTTTATTTTTTAAATTAATTTTTTTTGGGTGGCGGGGGGGGGGGGTGGGGAATGTTCAAAATTTCGCTCACGGGGGTCCGCGGGTCAGCCATTGGTTACCTGTAGGCCTCGATAATTTTCCTAAGGAAAATTATCGGGATACTGCATTTTTTATGAAGGATGTGTGCAGGGGTCCACACTGTCTTTATATAAAAATTGCGAGGGTGTCGTAAGAAAATGAAATTGAAGAATTCTCTCAAAAATGAATAATTTTTTTTACTCTAATATCTTTTAACCATTAAATGTGTCCATTTTAAGGTTATTTACACAATGTTGGAGTGGTGAGAACACGAACATGAAGAGGTAGATGATATGGCCATGAATAATCTAGCCATAATTCATACTTTGAGAGATTGCAGTTTATACAAATTCTAGGCCATTTAGGGTATGAAGGCACAGGTAGAGATAATGACCTGGGTAGTGAATAGATGGGAAGTTCAGGAACAATGCTTTATCATTGGAGATCACAAGCTAGAAATTGAGCTTGAAGATATCTACTTCCTCACCGGTTTACCCAAAAGAGGTGAACCAATCTCTTTGGTTAGGGCTAGGCAAGGTGGCCAGCCTATCTCTAGCTACCAAAAGGAGTTCTGTAACGAGGCAAATTATCCCAAAGACAACCAGATATACATAAAAACTATCATACGTCTTGATCTGAAAGTCATTGCATTTACTGTTACCAGATTATGTGGGAGTGCAGCTCTATACGTGGCTACCAGGTCACAGATGCATATAGCTGTTGAATGCTTCATACACACTATCTTAAATTGGTGTGAAGGGGTTTTGACCAAAATGAAGGGTCAACTGACCAGAGCGAAGAAATCAAAGTTGAAAAACTTTGGCTATGGAGAAATCTTAGTATCTTTCGCTTTGGAGAGGATTCCGTCTCTTTCCCCTCAGTTGATTTTTTTAAATCTTGGTGAACTCAGAGAGCCTCACATGATGCACTGGGTTGCACTGATGGCTCGTCATGGTGGTGACAGTTGTACAATAGTCCGGTTCACTTCATCATATTTCCATTGGTTAGAGAACCAAATATTTTCTATTGAGGATTTCCAATATGTAGGCATATACTTTCGAGGAGACCCCAAGATGTCCTTACCTCCAGGGACACAATGGGATGAGTTAGGTAATTGAATTATTTTGATGTATTTTAATTATAATTTTTATTTGTTTTTTAATCGTCCAATATTGATAACAAAAATTAAAATGCAGATGTTGGTCCACGAAGACCAGCTAATCTTCGCCGCTTCGAGAGGAAGCGAACAGATCCTATTGCACTTCCAGAGAACCAGGCAACATAGATTCTCATTGATATAGAGAAGAATCTGGAGAGGTTGAATAGAGACATCCCAAATACTACGATGGATGATATTCCTCTTTGTCTCTAGAGGCATGTCGCTGGCGTTCCTGGCTAGTTTCGGAGATACCTACGTAGAGTGGCACGGGCTATAGTATATTATCATGATCATCATCAAGGATAGTGATGATCATCGTAGAATATTGTATTTTTGTTTTTTGTATCATTATCTTTCGGATCATAAGGTGGTTTAAACCTATGGTCCTAGACGATGTAATATTTTTTGAAACATAACTCTATCTATGATATGAATACTTTTACCAACTATCATGTTCAACACATATTGAATGTTGTTTTAATTTAATTTTAATGTCACAAATGTCTATTTATAACATTTTTAGCTAATGCATCAGCCAATGTATTTAATATTCTTCAAATGTGTTGATATTAGATGTAATCAAACTGCCTTTCCAAGAGACGAAACTTCAAAAATAATCTCAGTAACACTGGATTTTTAATTGCGTATACTCTATTTAAATGTAATACAATGATTTCTGAATCTAACCTAACGATCAAACGCCGAATGCCAAATGAAATGGAATCATATAATAACTCAATCACTGCGCTAATTATGCTACATTATTCGTTGTTTGACCAAGGCTTACCCCATGCATAGAAACTAACTCATCGGTGGATGAATAGATAACCCAGGTGCAAAAGAGATATTCCGTGTACTACGACAAGCACCATCAACAAAACCAATGTATGCTTGAAGGGACGTCGACATCTACAATATCAAAAGTAATCAAGATAATTAGGAATAGTAGTCAACACAAACTTAAACTAGACACACTCATCTGATCTAAAGAAAATAATCTTAGAAAAAATAGCTAATGTATAAGTATGATCTTCACACAAAAAATAAATCATAATATCTCATAAGATAAAGTCAATTTCTGGGTTTATCTAAAGAGACCCCATCATAATCAATCAATTCATAAGCCCCTTTTGCAAGCACTTGCTTGACAATATAAGGACCATGCCACATGTGTTCGAATTTCCTAGCTCCTAGTTTATCGTTAGCTTGGTCATATACCAGTACTAGGTCACCTTCTAAAAAAACACGAGGTGTAACACTTCAGTCGTACTGAGATTTAATGTGTTTTTTATGAGCTTCAACTGTTAATGCAGCGGTGCGCCGAGTCTCATCTAATTGTGGTAGGTACAAAAAGCGTTTTTCCTCTTCAAAAGTGGCTGGTAGTGACTCTATGGCTAATTGGAGTGACAGTATTTCGAATTCAATCATTGACGCAACTTCTAAACAGTAGACTAGTTGAAAAGGAGTGAACCCTGTTGCAATTTTTGCTGAGGTTCGGTATGACCAAAGTGCTAAGAAAAGCATAGTATGCCAATTAGATTTATGAATTATGATTATCCTTTTAACCATAGTGGTTAAAAATTTATTGACGGCTTCAACCTGACCATTAGCCTGCGAGTAATATGGAGTAGAGCTATCATGGGGTAGGCTAAGTTGGTCAGAAAGTTTGGTCATAATGATGTTTCGAAATTGACTCCCATGATCAGTAATGATAGCTTGGGGTACACCAAATTGAGCAATCACGTGATTGAATACAAATGTAGTTGCAGTTTTGCCATCTTTCGCAAATGTAGGCATCGCCTCAGCCCATTTGGTAAAATAATCTATTACGAGAATAATATACCCATGCCCCCCAGCCAAGTGAGGGTTACATGTAATGAAATAAATGCCCCATTTTTTGAAAATATTGACAACAATTATGGGGTGAAGACGAGCTGGTGGTGCACGCATATTTCGATAAAAAATATGACAGTTGTGGCATTTTCAGACCGCAAGAATGCAATCTTTGAATAACGAAGGCCAAAAATAGCCAGCGCGCAATATTTTTTGGGTTGTGGCATACCCAGATATATGACCGCCACACGCTCCATAATGGAAGTAATTCAAAACTCGTTCAGCCTCTTCATGAGTGAAACATCGTCGAAATACAGAATCCGCACTACGACGATAAAGCGTGTCCCCAACAATATTGTATTGTTGGGATTGGTAACTGATCTTCCGTCGATGTGAACGTGAAAGTGTAAGCCAAAAATTTTGGGTTTGGAGATAAATGATTATATCTCCATACCAAGGATCTAACGTACTAATAAGAAACAGAGATTCATCAATGATCAGATGCTCTACCATAGTTTCTATCTCAGTATTTGGGAAGTCACACATAAGTTCGGCAAACACTAGTGATTTATTTGATTTGGATTTTTCAAATTCTAAATAAAACTCTTGAAGGATAGCTATCCATTTAGATTATTTTCCCCCGAGATTTTTTTTTGTCAAAATGTACATCATCGGGTTACAATTAGAAATCACAGTTGTTTTTCATAACAAATGTAATGACAAAAACATTGGACAAATTTTACTGCTGCCAAGGCCAATTTCTCCACATGTGAATATTTAATCTTTGTTGGATTGAGATTCCGACTGAGGTAATAAATCACATGCTCATTGTGGAATTCATCCTCCTGAACTAATACCATTCCAATGGTGGAATCAGTGGCTGCTAATTATAAAAAGTAATCCTGGCTGTAATTTGGTGGATACAATAACGGTGCATGGGTCAACACGTGTTTTAAAGCATCAAAAGATCGATCAACGATCTCATCTCAAATAAAAGGAACATTCTTTTTCAAAAGCCTAGTAAAACCTTTGGTTAACTCAACATACTTCTGGATAAATCTACGCAGAAATTTTGCTTTCCCCTGAAAACCTTGGAGTTGGCAGACTTTAGAAGGAGGAGGTAAATTGATAATGGCCTCAACCTTCAAAGGCTCGACATGAATGCCTTCTTTCAAAATGAAAAATCTCAGTAATTGACCAGATTGTACACAGAAAACACACTTGTGTGGATTCAAGCGAATCTTATAATACCTGCATCTCATAAAAATCGCTCGTAAGTGAGTAGGATTATCTTCCCTATGTAATGAATGAGTAGGTAAATCATTGAGATAAGGTTGCACAATGTGTTTAATTTCATGAAAATCATAGGAAATTTCCCTTTGAAACGTTTCCCCAGCATTCTTCAATCCAAAAGGTGGTTTACAATAAACAAATGTTCCCCAAGGACAAATGAATGCTATTTTTGGTTGATTAGCAGGGAGTATGTTGATCTGATTGTATCCAAAAAATCCATCCATAAATGAATACATTTCATTTCCGGCACAATCATCAATAATTTGGTCGATATAAGGGGTTAGATAATTGTCTTTAGGACAAGCTTTGTTAATATCCCTATAGTCGACACATACTCATATTATTCCTTGTTTTTTTGTAACAGGAACGATATTAGATACCCAATCTGTTAACGAGAACAGATAAATAAAGCCTGCTCTCAGTAATTTCTCAACTTTGGCTTTAATAGTAGCAAATTTTCTTGGATGTATTGGATGTAATCACTGTCTGACAGGTTTAGCATTCGGGTAAGTCTTTATTTCATGAATGATTATATTGGGATTGATTCCTAGAATTTCTTCATAAGACCAGACAAATATGTCACAGAATTCTTGAAATAGGGATTTATATTTAGAAATTTCATCTGACGTACACGAAGCACCTATATGAATGTTTTCAATAATTTCTGGTTTAATGGATATGTCAATGGGAATCGTAGAAGAAATATTTCCCAAATTAATTTCAGAATCCGAATGTGCAATTGATATTAGACTCTGAGGTTCGTTGACATAATATATTGGAAAAAGAGATGAAAAATTATTTTCAAATCTATTAAGCTTAGGTAAAAATGATGACCTATGATGAAGATCATCCCATGGTAATTCATCTACAGAAAAGGATTCACGAATGCTTTCATCAGTATGAAACACTTGTTGAAAAGGATTAGGAATTGATGTTATAGATGAGCTTGATGGTGAAAATGATTCTTCGTTGATCACATTCATTAGATCATCATTAGTTGATAAAGGATTGGAAAATGACTGTACTGCTTGATATGCTATCTCAAAAGGATTCAAAGGCATCACGCCATTGAATGAATCCAGTTCTGATTCTAAAGGCACTATCCAAGGATTAGCAAATGGAATAGTGCTTGATGTAATCATATTGATATTAGCAATATTGCGCGGTAAGTTATGTGGAGGCATAGAAAAAGTTCCCATTAAAGTGGAATCTTTGATTAAACCTACTCCTACATCCTCATAAGGGATAGTTGATTTTCCAACATGCTGAATACTATCTGTAGAAGCTGGGTCAGATAAATAATATGAGAGCTGATCAATTTTTACAATCTTTCCTTGATGAGGAAACATGATTAATTGAAAGATGGATAACACGACAACAGTCATAGCATAAGACCAAATTCAACCCAGAAGAAGGTTGTAATCTAGAGGGGCATCAACTACTTCCACATCTAAATTAACAGTTTTACCTTCGACCTCTATAGGTAAATCCAGTAAAATTCTGAATGGATGGAATCCTCTTTTGTCAAAAGCTTTGAGGATTTTCAGTGATTGGTTAAGCGTTGGAGAAACAAGTGATTTCCAACAGTTTAATGACATGATACACGTAGATGCTCCTTCATCAATAACAGTACGAAAGAAACATCTGTTTTTTACTAGTACTAGGATCTAAAAAGCCATTTGATGAGGGAGATGATGTGTAAAATTTTCTAAATCGAATACCATGAGGTTTGAATCCTGAAGATCTACATCTCCAATTGGTGATAAGAGTAATTTACTTTGTACTAGCCATGATTGCAGTACTTCCAAGGTCGACATTGCTGAAGGATATATTGCTAAATCCTCCACAATGTTGTAATTCTGAGCAGCTCTCACATGTGGATTGAAAGCTGATTTACGAAGTACACCTTTAGTAGGCGGTTTGATTACTAAATCAGGATTCAGTTTCTCGATATGTGGTGGATTAGAAAATGAACGAGATGTAGCTGGTGCAGAATTAGAATTTTCTACTTCTTTGCCAATAACGGGATTCTTACTGCCATAATCTTGCGATCAAGTCGCAACCATTACTTGAGACATCATCAAAATATCTACTGATGTATTAGAAGAATATCCAATCATTTTTCTATCTTGAACAAGAAAAGGATCCTTGAAAACAACAGGGGTGGATGAACATTTGACGAACTTAGATACCTCAGCACTATGCAGACATTCCTTGGTGAAATGATCCTCATCACAGATAAGACAAGGATAATGAGGTTTCCGTTTATCATCAGTCGATTCATTTTTATTGGTTTTTTCCCTGGAAGATGAAGTCTGTTTACTCTTATTCTTTCCTTTCTTCTTGCTACCATATTTTGACTTTGTAGTAGATGAATCTACAATATGAATATCAGAAGAAGTTTCCAGGGAAGATTCTCCTTTCGGTGAATCTGGTAAAGTTATTATGGGAGAAGTAACATTCGAAGATTTATTCTTACTCTTAGTTGTACTAAATGAACTGATTACACCATCAACGACATGAGACCCTAAAGGAGTTGTTGTTATTTGACCAGGATGTGGTAAATCAGGAATTTTCTCGTACAAAGTACCTGACTAGGTATATACCAATTCAAGATACTGAGCTTGAGCAATAACTTGTTCTTCTATAACAACTCCTCCTTTAGCTATGTCTTCGGTGATTTTTGGTAGCAATTATTTGATAAACCATTATGCCAATATTTTATCCAGGATAAAAACTTTTACCAAACATCTTCTGCGTCTCCATTCATGTATATTATCTAATATGTACGTAGATGTAGATTATTTTAGTGAAGTTAATAATTCTGTGCCATAGTTGTATCTGACTGGCAACTGAAAATGAGTTAAGAAAGCAGTTGCTAGAGCGTTGAAATTGGTAAATGAGCCTCATGGAAATTAAATGTACCACTTAGCAGCTAATCCTATTAATGTTCTCTGAAAAAGTCTAAGTCAAATGGAATCGTCGATTAATGAGTTCGATGCACACCAAAGGTGGTAAGTCATGACATGGTTAGAAGGATATTTTCCTGATTTTCCTTCAAAATTAGGGATATCACTGGGAAAATTATGCGGCATGGGTGGCCAATACAGATGATAATAGATAGGATCATTCATAAGGCAACATAAATTAGGTAAATCTAAATTTGCTATGAATGGCAATCAGCAGGTAGGGTCTTGTTGATAACCTTGTGAGACTAAACTAGTCTTAGGAGGAGGATAACCAGGATATCCAGGAATAGCTTGTGCATTGGGAATTGGAATACCTCTTGGATAACCAGGAATAATTAGACCATATTGGGGTTGAGCAGGTGTCTGATATGTATACCCAGGATACGGTTGTTACGGGTAAGTTGGATTTTGTGGAACAGGTCCATATTGGTATGACCCCTGATACAGTTGATAAGTAAACTGAGGTTGAATTGTTATAACTATAATTGTACTAGGTTGTCCTGCAGGCATCTGAATAGTAGTCTGAATTGTAGGTCCAGACTGCGGAATAGAAACTTGAGAAATCTGTACCGATGTTTGAGGGGCAGAAGTAATAGGAGTTGTAGACACTCTAGGAATAGGTGTGGTAGGTTGAACAGAAGTCTGAGCAGAAGTTTGTGGCGGAGTTGTAGGTGTACTTGGACCAGGCTGCTGAATAGGACTAGATGCAGGTATTTGTATAGTAGGCTGGACTAGTTGTTGAGGTTGATTATAACCAACTTGTTGTCCAACTTGATAATAAGGTACTTGCACATATGGTTGTAAATTTTGTTGGACTTGGGATGGATCCCACATCATTCTGGGATATGAAGGTCCCAATGAAGGTTGTGCATAAGACAGACCATAACTTGGTTGAACATATGGATGATAACTGGCTGGATAATTCTCACCTCCTTGTAACATTTGATGTTCTGGATAGAAGTTTTGTCCTAAAGGAGGTTGCAATCCTTGAGTTGGGTATTTCCCTTGAGGTTGATATTGACCTTGAGGCATGTACTGACCTTGAGGCATATACTATCCCTGAGGTTGATATGGACTCTGAGGTATGTACTTTCCCTGGGGTTGATATTGACCCTGAGGTATATACTGTCCTTGAGGGTGCTCCCTAGGCTGTATTTGACTACTTTGAGGTTGCTCCCCTGGCGATACATTACTACCTTGAGGTCTGGGGTTTGGAATATTTCCACACATCATATAAATTTTCTCATTTTTCAAAGTTCCAGTATTTGATTCACTCGGGCCAGATGATGACATTGGTTTGTTGGGAAGAGGAGATGCTCCTGAAAATTTACCACAGAGCGACTGATAGCCTACAGAAACAGATGGACCACCATACAAAAATGTTTCTGGAGATTCAGTAAACATAGATGACTCACTAGACATGTTTAATGGAGGTCTATAACCTATTTGTGTAGGGTAAAAAGGAATTTGGGCACTACAAGAAAAAAGCACATTGGTGAGGGTCATGCTTGTGACGGACCTTTAAGGTCCGTCACCAATGTCACATATGGTGACGGTCATTAAAAAACCGTCACTGTAAGTGTATATAGTGATGGTCCTTTATGGTTCGTCACCAAAGACATTTTTAATGACACTTTTGGTGACGGTCGTTAAAGGCCCATCACTAATTCTCTCTTTGGTGACACTTCTAGTGATGAACTTTTAATGACCCTCACTGATGTTCTTTTTGTTACTTTTGGTGACGGTCAAAAAATGTCCGTCATCATTGATCACTAAAAACCATCACTGTAAGTGTATATAGTGATGGTCCTTTATGGTCCGTCACTAAAGACATTTCACTTTTGGTGAGGGTTGTTAAAGGCCCATCACTAATTCTCTCTTTGGTGACACTTCTAGTGACGAACTTTTAATGACCCTCACCAATGCTATTTTTGTTACTTTTGGTGACAATCAAAAAATGTCTGTCATCATTGATCATTCCAATGAGTTTTTGATGATGCTATGTGCCTTTAATATATTTTTTTTAAAAAGATAACGATTTAATACCATTATTGTTGAGAATTTTTTATATTATGTCCAAGGCCATAGTGGTAAGGGTCAGTCAATTTTTTAAGAAGTAATAAGCGTGTATCATTTCCCTCAAGTAATGACTAGTCGAATAGAGATTTCCTATGATTCAACACATGATTCATATCTATTAAGTTTATTATCTAGAAAATTCCATTTTGTTGAAGATGGCAACAAGAAACAGTGAAGGAGGCATCCTGAAACATCTTTCCTGATCCTAGTTGGAACGTGATCACCAAAACTAGGTGGGGGCCACACAAGTGATTTTTGTCGCAAAGTCTATTTTTAGACATATGGATCATGGTCTATGAGTTGCAGGATGCTATTTATGGATGATTGGTCATGTTGGTAAAAATAGATGGACCTATATTTTTAGACATTGGGCGGTTTCTATTTTTAGACTGTCGGGCTAAAAATAGAACAGTCAAATATTATTAACCCTTAATAATATTTAGACTATAAACATTATCTTATCCTCTTGGAGCACTTCAGTTTGATGCTTGGATGTGGAAAATGCAGCTGACAGAAGGAATTACGCTATTCCTAGGGGTTAGTTGAGCTATTGCATGGTTGACTTCAGTTAGAACTCATGTGGCAGAGTTTGGTGGAGTTGATGAGATAGTTGATGGAGTTGTGTTTGGTTTAACTTAGTTGAACTAGTTGTATTTAGTCTAACTGATAAATACACTAGTGATGAGTGGTGTGAATTAATTATTAATTAATTCACTAATTATTAACTCATAAATCAACTAAAGAATACATCAGTTAACTGCAGTGCATGGACAGTTCAGTGGAGACCAGTGTTAGAGGTGGTGAAAGGGTGAGTCTACTATCAGTTGTGACTATAGCTGTGCATGAGATTTGCACACACATTGATTGAGATTGCCAATGAGGATTGCGCAGTACAAGCCAAGGGGATTCGAACTTGGATCTCATCATTCTTCATCTTGGATTGCGCAGTAGAGGCAGGCAGATAGGTGGAGCAGATTGGAGCATGGGATGTGCATGATCTGAGCTTGTTTTGTGTGTAGCATGTGAGATAGTGCTGAGAGCTTGTGAGGAGCTTTGTGCTATGTATTGTTACATGTTCTCTATCATTATAATATACAGATAGTTGGGGGTTTTTAGCTGTAAGCTTTCCCCATTACATACTGTGTTATATGTGTGCTTGATTATGTTTTAATGTGCGCATGCGACTGCTTCTAATTTCCGAAAATTGATGATCAATTGTAGAAGAGGTTATGTATTATGAATGAAGCTCAAATAGTGTGTAATTAGGATAATCTATGTGAATAATTCATCTATTATTCAAATTTATACATGGTATCAGAGAGAAATTGATCATCGGATCTATTACGATGATTACATTTTATTTCGGTAGACAGAGTCTGTACAAGGGCCAGGTAGCCTCTGGATCCATCCTTTCTTTGAAAGGTGACATATCTAGTAAATGCCCCTATAGTCGATCTCTGTGCTAGAAATACTTTTTTCTCACAGATCAGAAGTGGTTGAGTTTTGAGCTGGTGGAATTTGAATTTGTAGTAGTGTTTTCTTGGTGTCGAAGTCAAAATGTCTTTCAACGGATTGCGATTGGAGTATGCCCTTGAGGGCAGCTCGAATTATTCTGCATGGAAGGACAGGATGGAGGCATTGTTAGATGACAATGGGCTGAAGGAGTTCATAGATGTTGAAGTCCCAAAGCCTACTGATGCTACTCAAGTTGAGGCTTGGCAAAAGAAGACAACAAAGTGTCGAAGGATTCTGTTGGAGGGAATGAAGGATCACATAGTATCCAGCATGCATGGTAAAGCTTCTCCATTCTTGATGTGGAAATATTTGACAGATTTGTTCCAAATCAAGAGTCACCAAAGGAAGTTGGCGCTCAAGGATAAACTCAGGAAAATAAAGATGGAGAAGAATGACACTATTCGGGTATACTTGACAAAGTTTGTCCATTGCAGGGATGAGCTTGGGAGTGTAGGAGTTAGTGTGGATGATGAGGAATTGGTGAGCTTGGCTCTCCTTGGGCTTCCGAAGAGTTGGCATTCCTCAGATTACGTGTGGTGGAATCGCCGGGATGGGAGGCCGACTTTGGTGATCTTATGCAAGAGATAAGGCGGAGCACGGGGATGGATCTTTCATGAGCATCGATGAAGAGGATTGTGCTTTGGCTGTGAAAAGGAGGGAGAGGGCAGAAGAATTATAGTCAATCTAGAGTGCGGATGGTAAAAAGAAGCGTGACATGTCAGTGAAATGGTTTTCAGCATCACGAGCATGGGCATTACGCCACAAATTGTCCACGAAGAAGAAGAACAAGAAGAACACAGCTGGAACTCACAATTTGGTGAAGCTCTTACTCGCAATTTGAGTTGGACTTATCATTGATTGCATGCATGGTGTCTAGTGCATTGGGATAGGGGTGGTATTTTGATAGTGGCGCTTCCTTTCACATGACGGGAGATGTGAATCTTTTCAATGACTTGGTGGAGAAAGATCTCCAGCTGCATGTTGAGTTGGGCGACAATGGAAGATACAATGCGACCAAAATTGGTACCATTACCTTTCAGAGGGAGTCAGGTAAACTCATTATTTTACAAGATGTAGTGCATGTTCCAAGTTTAAAGAAGAATTTGATCTCAGTCGAAATGTTAGAGGATAAAGGGTATGAAGTTGTCTTTAGTGAAGGAAAATTTTTCCTTCGGCACAAGGCAACAGGAAAAGTCAAGAAGGTTTGGATTCGAGCAAAGAATCTCTACAGACTTGAAGTAGATGGGATTTCTACGGAGCTTCCTACTGTTGGGAAGTGTGAGAAAGCCATGCAATTGAAGCTTGAGAGGGATCAAGATTTAAGAAAGACATGCAATTGATGCTTGAGAGGGAGCAAGTTTTGCATGCAGGTAAGAGTGAACCTCGGGATGTGGAGCAACCACAAGATGAGGATCATGGAGTGGGAGAAACCACTCATGCAGAGAAATTTCGTGCCAGATGGGCAGAGGGAGTGCATGCAGCTATACCACCAGGTGAGAGGTGGGGCGACATGCATGATTAATCCCATGAGGAGATTTCTGGGAAAGATTCATGAGATGGTGTGGATCTCATGGATTGAACCTGGCTATGAGGTGCCCACAGCGCAGCAGTAGCAAGATCAGTTGGAGTGATACAGGCAGATCAAAGTGACAGCGTCGGATACTGGAGCGCAGATCAGAGTTGACAGCAAGTGCAAGAGTGCATGGGTGCAAAGAGTCAACAGCGCAGTGGTTCCTGATGACATGTGCAGTTGGCCAAGAAAAAGTCAAAGACTTTGATGATAGATGCTAGATGCATCAAGACTGATTGAGTTGTTTGGAGCCTATTCAGTTTCAGAGGAGTTGCAGAGCAGATGCATGGAGTTGCATGGTGCTTGTGAAGGTTGCAGGGCGAATGCATGGAGTTGCATGTCGCATGCAAAGACAGTCATTTCTTGTTGAGAGGGAGTGTTGAAGATTGCAACAAGAAACAGTGAAGGAGGCATCCTGAAACATCTTTCCTAATACTATTTGGAAAGTGATCACCAAAACTAGGTGGGGGCCACACAGGTGATTTTTGTCGCAAAGTCTATTTTTAGACTATGTCTATTTTTAGACATATGGATCATGGTCTATGAGTTGCAGGATGATATTTATGGATGATTGGTCGAGTTGGTAAAAATAGATGGACCTCTATTTTTAGACATTGGGCGGTTTCTATTTTTAGACTACCGGGCTAAAAATAGAACAGTCAAATATTATTAACCCTTAATAATATTTAGACTATAAACATTATCTTATCCTCTTGGAACACTTCAGTTTGATGCTTGGATGTGGCACATGTAGCTGACAGAAGGAAATACGCTTTTCCTAAGGGTTAGTTGAGCTATTGCATGGTTGACTTCAGTTAGAACTCATGTGGCAGAGTTTGGTGGAGTTGATGAGACAGTTGGTGGAGTTGTGTTCGGTTTAACTTGGTTGAACTAGTTGTATTTAGTCTAACTGATAAATACACTAGTGATGAGTGGTGTGAATTAATTATTAATTAATTCACTAATTATTAACTCATAAATCAACTAAAGAATACATCAGTTAACTGCAGTGCATGGACAATTCAGTGGAGACCAGTGTTAGAGGTGGGTGAAAGGGTGAGTGTGGCTATCAGTTGTGACTATACTTGTGCATGAGATTTGCACACACATTGATTGAGATTTCCAATGAGGATTGCACAGTACAAGCCAAGGGGATTCGAACTTGGATCTCATTCATTCTCATCTTGGATTGCGCAGTAGAGGCAGGAAAACAGTGGAGGAGATTTGAACCTGTGACTTGTTTAGATCTGAGCTAGTTTGTGTGTAACAATTGGAGATAGTGTTGAGAGCTTGTGAGGAGTTTGTACTATGTATTGTTACATGTTCTCTATCATTATAATATACAGATAGTTGGGGGTTTTCAGCTGTAATCTTTCCCCATTACATACTGTGTTCTATGTGTGCTTGATTATGTTTTAATGTGCGCATGCGACTGCTTCTATTTCCGCAAATTGATGATCAATTGTAGAAGAGGTTATGTATTATGCATGAAGCTTGAATAGTGTGTAATCAGGATAATATCGGTGAATAATTCAGCTATTATTCAAATTTTTACATGGTATCGGAGCGAAATTGATCATCAGATCTATTACAGTGATTCCATTTTATTTCGGTAGACAGAGTCTATAAGCGGGCCAGGTAGCCTCTGGATCCATCCTTTCATTGAAAGGTGAAAAATCCAGTAAATGCCCCTACAGTTGATCTCTGTGATAGAAATACTTTGTTCTCATAGATCAGAAGCGGTTGAGTTTTGAGCTGGTGGAATTCGAATTTGCAGCAGTGTTTTCTTGGTGTCAAAGTCAAAATGTCTTTCAACGAAGTGCGATTGGAGTATGCCCTTGAGGGCAGCTTGAATTATGTTGCATGGAAGGACAAGATGGAGGCGGTGTTAGATGACAACGGGTTGAAGGAGTTCATAGATGTTGAAGTCCCAAAGCCTACTGATGCTGCTCAAGTTGAGGCTTGGCAAAATAAGACAGCAAAATGTCAAAGGATTCTGTTGGAGGGCGTGAAGGATCACATTGTATCCAGCCTGCACGGTAAAGCTTCTCCATACTTGATGTGGAAAGCGTTGACAGATTTATTCCAAAGCAAGAGCGACCAGAGGAAGTTGGCGCTCAAGGATAAACTCAGGAAAATAAATATGGAGAAGAATGAAACTATTCCGGTATACTTGACAAAGTTTGTCCACTGCAGGGATGAGCTTGGGAGTATAGGAATTAGTGTGGATGATGAGGACTTCGTGGACTTGGCTCTCCTTGGTCTTCCAAAGAGTTGGCACTCCTATCAGGATCCTGTCAATGGTCGGGAGAAATTTCCAGGATGGGAGCGACTTTGGTCGGATCTTGTGCAAGAGGCGATAAGGCGGAGTACCAAGGATGGATCTTCATCAAAGGCATATGATGAAGAAGATTGTGCCTTGGCTGCCAAAGCAAGGAAGGGGAAGGGCAAGAAGAATGCTTCTCAATCCGATGCGGATGGTAAAGAGCGTGACATGTCCAAAGTGAAGTGTTTTCACTGTCACGAGCATGGGCATTACGTCACAAATTGTCCACGGAAGAAGAAGAACAAGCAGGCTGCTGGAGCTGCAGCTGGTGAGGCTCTTGCCTCGCAATTTGAGCTGGACTTCTCATTGATTGCATGCATGGTGTCTAGTGCATTTGGATCGGGGTGGTATTTTGATAGTGGCACTTCCTTTCACATGACGGGAGATGCGAATCTTTTCAGTGACTTGGTGGATAAAGATCTCCAGTTGCATGTTGAGTTGGGCGACAATGGACGATACAGTGCAACCGGCATTGGTACCATAACCTTTCAGAGGGAGTCAGGTAAACTCATTCTTTTACAAGATGTAGTGCATGTTCCAGGTTTAAAGAAGAATTTGATCTCAGTTGCAATGTTAGAGGATAAAGGGTATGAAGTTGTCTTCAGTGAAGGAAAAGTTTTCCTTCGGCATAAGGCAACGAGACAAGTCAAGAAGGTTGGGATTCGAGCAAAGAATCTCTACAGACTTGAAGAAGATGGGATGTCTACGGAGCTTCCTACTGTTGGGAAGTGCAAGAAAGACATGCAGTTGATGCTTGAGAGGGAGAAAGTTTTGCATGCAGGTGATAGTGAACCTCAGGATGTGGAGCAGCCACAAGATGAGGATCATGGAGTGGAAGAAACCACTCATATAGAGAAATTTCGTGCGGGGGATAGGCGAGGAGTGCATGCGGTTATACCACAGGTGAGAGGTGGGGAGAGCATGCATGAGTAATCCCAAGAGGAGATTTACAGACTATACAGGGGATTCATGGAGATAGGGTGTGGATCTCATAGGGTTAGACCACAACTACAGTGCCCATAGATCATCGATGGCATGATCGATTGGATTCGTGCGCCAGATCAAAGTGACGGTGTCGGATCTTTAGGCTGTGATTGAGAGTTAATGACAAGTGCAGAGTGCATGGGTGCAAGAGTTCAACAACAGAGTGGTTCCTGATGACATGTGCAATTGGGCCTAGCAGAAGTCGAAGACTTTGATGATAGATGCATCAGACTGATTGAGTTGTTTGGAGCCTATTCAGTTTCAGAGGAGTTGCAGAGCAGATGCATGGAGTTGCATGGCGCTTGTGAAGGTTACAGGGCGAATGCATGGAGTTGCATGTCGCATGCAAAGACATTCCTTTCTTTTTGAGAGGGAGTGTTGAAGATTGCAACAAGAAATAGTGAAGGAGGCATCCTGAAACATCTTTCTTGATCCTAGTTGGAAAGTGATCACCAAAACTAGGTGGGGGCCACACAGGTGATTTTTGTCGCAAAGTCTATTTTTAGAATATGTCTATTTTTAGACATATGGATCATGGTCTATAAGTTGCAGGATGATATTTATGGATGATTGGTCAAGTTGGTAAAAATAGATGGACCTCTATTTTTAGACATTGGGCGGAATCTATTTTTAGACTGCCAGTCTAAAAATAGATCAATCAAATATTATTAGCCCTTAATAATATTTGGACTATAAACATTATCTTATCCTCTTGGAGCACTTCGGTTAGGAGCTACGGATGTGGCATACGGTGACAGAAGGAATTACGCTATTCTAGGGTTAGTTGAGCTATTGCATGGTTGACTTCGGTTAGAACTCATGTGGCAGAGTTTGGTGGAGTTGTGTTCGGTTTAACTTAGTTGAACTAGTTGTATTTAGTCTAACTGATAAATACACTAGTGATGAGTGGTGTGAATTAATTATTAATTAATTCACTAATTATTAACTCATAAATAAACTAAAGAATACATTAGTTAACTGCAATGCATGGACAGTTCAGTGGAGACCAGTGTTAGAGGTGGGTGAAAGGGTGAGTCTACTATCAGTTGTGACTATAGCTGTGCATGAGATTTACACACACATTGATTGAGATTGCCAATGAGGATTGCGCAGTACAAGCCAAGGGGATTTGAACTTGGATCTCATTCATTCTCATCTTGGATTGCGCAGTAGAGGCAGGCAAACAGTGGAGGAGATTTGAACCTGTGACTTGTTCAGATCTGAGCTAGTTTGTGTTTAACAATTGGAGATAGTGCTGAGAGCTTGTGAGGAGTTTGTACTATGTATTGTTACATGTTCTCTATCATTATAATATACAGATAGTTGGGGGTTTTCAGCTGTAAGCTTTCCCCATTACATACTGTTTTATATGTGTGCTTGATTATGTTTTAATGTGCGCATGCGACTGCTTCTATTTCCGAAAATTGATGATCAATTGTAGAAGAGGTTATGTATTATGCATGAAGCTTAAATAGTGTGTAATCAGGATAATCTCGGTGAATAATTCAGCTATTATTCAAAATTTTACATGGTATCGAAGCGAAATTGATCATCGGATCTATTACAGTGATTACATTTTATTTCGGTAGACAGAGTCTGTAAGCGGGCCAGGTAGCCTATGGATCCATCCTTTCTTTGAAAGGTGAAAAATCTAGTAAATGCCCCTACAGTCGATCTCTGTGCTAGAAATAATTTTTTCTCATAGATCAGAAGCGGTTGAGTTTTGAGCTAGTGGAATTCGAATTTGCAGCAGTGTTTTCTTGGTGTCAAAGTCAAAATGTCTTTCAACGGATTGTGATTGGAGTATGCCCTTGAGGGAAGCTCGAATTATGTTTCATGGAAGGACAGTATGGAGGTGGTGTTAGATGACAACGGGTTGAAGGAGTTCATAGATGTTGAAGTCCCAAAGCCTACTAATGCTGCTCAAGTTGAGGCTTGGCAAAAGAAGACAGCAAAATGTCGAAGGATTCTGTTGGAGGGCGTGAAGGATCACATTATATCTAGCCTGCATGGTAAAGCTTCTCCATACTTGATGTGGAAAGCGTTGACAGATTTATTCCAAAGCAAGAGCGACCAGAGGAAGTTGGAGCTCAAGGATAAACTCAGGAAAATAAAGATGGAGAAGAATGACACTATTCCGGTATACTTGACAAAGTTTTTCCACTGCAGGGATGAGCTTGGGAGTGTAGGAGTTAGTGTGGATGATGAGGACTTGGTGAGCCTGGCTCTCCTTGGTATTCCAAAGAGTTGGCATTCCTATGAGGATTCTATCAATGGTCGGGAGAAATTGCCAGGATGGGAGCGACTTTGGTCGGATCTTGTGCAAGAGGAGATAAGGCGGAGTACCGGGGATGGATCTTCATCAAAGGCATCTGATGAAGAGGATTGCGCTTTGGCTGCCAAAGCAAGGAAGGGGAAGGGAAAGAAGAATGCTTCTCAATCCGGTGTGGATGGTAAAGAGCGTGACATGTCCAAAGTGAAGTGTGTTCACTGTCATGAGCATGGGCATTACGCCACGAATTTTCCACAGAAGAAGAAGAACAAGCAGGCTGCTGGAGCTGCAGCTGGTGAGGCTCTTGCCTTGAAATTTGAGCTGGACTTCTCATTGATCGCATGCATGGTGTCTAGTGCATTGGGATCGGGGTGGTATTTTGATAGTGGCGCTTCCTTTCACATGATGGGAGATGTGAATCTTTTCAGTGACTTGGTGGAGAAAGATCTCCAGTTGCATGTTGAGTTGGGCGACAATGGACGATACAATGCGACCGGCATTGGTACCATAACCTTTCAGAGGGAGTCAGGTAAACTCATTCTTTTACAAGATGTAGTGCATGTTCCGGGTTTAAAGAAGAATTTGATCTCAGTCGCAATGTTAGAGGATAAAGGGTATGAAGTTGTCTTCAGTGAAGGAAAATTTTTCCTTCGGCACAAGGCAACAGGACAAGTCAAGAAGGTTGGGATTCGAGCAAAGAATATCTACAGACTTGAAGTAGATGGGATGTCTACGGAGCTTCCTATTGTTGGGAAGTGCAAGAAAGACATGCAATTGATGCTTGAGAGGGAGCAAGTTTTGCATGCAGGTAATAGTGAACCTCGGGATGTGGAGCAGCCACAAGATGAGGATCATGGAGTGGGAGAAACCACTCATGCAGAGAAATTTCGTGCCAGATGGGCAGAGGGAGTGCATGCGGCTATACCACCAGGTGAGAGGTGGGGCGACATGCATGATTAATCCCAAGAGGAGATTTCTGGGCAGGATTCATGAGATGGTGTGGATCTCATGAGTTGAACCTGGCTACGAGGTGCCCACAGCACAGAATTAGCATGATCAGTTGGATTGATGCAGGAAGATCAAAGTGATAGTGTCGGATACTGGAGCGCGGTTCAGAGTTGACAGCAAGTGCAGAGTGCATGGGTGCAGAGTTCAACAGCGCAGTGGTTCCTGAAGACATGTGCAGTTGGTACCAGCAGAAGTCGAAGACTTTGATGATAGATGCATTAGACTGATTGAGTTGTTTGGAGCCTATTCAGTTTCAGAGGAGTTGCAGAGCAGATGCATGGAGTTGCATGGCGCTTGTGAAGGTTGCAGGGCGAATGCATGGAGTTGCATGTCGCATGCAAAGACAGTCCTTTCTTGTTGAGAGGGAGTGTTGAAGATGGCAACAAGAAACAGTGAAGGAGGCATCCTAAAACATCTTTCCTGATCCTAGTTGGAAAGTGATCACCAAAACTAGGTGGGGGCCACACAGGTGATTTTTGTCGCAAAGTCTATTTTTAGACTATGTATATTTTTAGACATATGGATCATGGTCTATGAGTTGCAGGATGCTATTTATGGATGATTGATCAAGTTGGTAAAAATATATGGACCTCTATTTTTAGACATACTAGGCGGAGTCTATTTTTAGACTGCCAGTCTAAAAATAGATCAGTCGAATATTATTAGCTCTTAATAATATTTGGACTATAAACATTATCTTATCCTCTTGGAGCACTTCAGTTCGAGTGACGGATGTGGCACATGTAGCTGACAAAATGAATTACGCTATTCCTAGGGTTAGTTGAGCTATTTCATGGTTGACTTCAGTTAGAACTCACGTGGCAGAGTTTGGTGGAGTTGATGAAACAGTTGGTGGAGTTGTGTTCGGTTTAACTTAGTTGAACTAGTTGTATTTAGTCTAACTGATAAATACACTAGTGATGAGTGGTGTGAATTAATTATTAATTAATTCACTAATTATTAACTCATAAATCAACTAAAGAATACATCGGTTAACTGCAATGCATGGACAGTTCAGTGGAGACCAGTGTTAGAGGTGGGTGAAAGGGTGAGTCTACTATCAGTTGTGACTATAGCTGTGCATGAGATTTGCACACACATTGATTGAGATTGCCAATGAGGATTGCACAGTACAATCCAAGGGGATTTGAACTTGGATCTATTCATTCTTCATATTGGATTGCGCAGTAGAGGCAGGCAGACAAGTGGAGCAGGTTGGAGCATGGGATGTGCATGATCTGAGCTTGTTTTGTGTGTAACAATTTGAGATAGTGTTGAGAGCTTGTGAGAAGTTTGTACTATGTATTGTTACATGTTCTCTATCATTATAATATACAAATAGTTGGGGGTTTTCAGCTGTAAGCTTTCCCCATTACATACTGTGTTATATGTGTGCTTGATTATGTTTTAATGTGCGCATGCGACTGCTTCTATTTCCGAAAATTGATGATCAATTGTAGAAGAGGTTATGTATTATGCATGAAGCTTAAATAGTGTGTAATCAGGATAATCTCGGTGAATAATTCAGCTATTATTCAATTTTCTACAAAATAAACATGAAATTTAAATCAATACACTTACGAGGATGTTTTCTTCAACACTTTAATAAGTAGGAGTAAAAATGTATATGTGCATACTTAATTATATAATTTTACTTAATATCAATAAGAAATTAGTAAAAGAATGCTAATAATTAATTTAAATGATTATCAATTCAAACAACAAATAACTATGTAAATAAAACAATTTCATTTTTAATATTTATATATTTTCATTGTTGAAAACATTTGTCTATATGGAATTTAGTTATTTAATGTTTTCACTTTAATTTAGCTATCAAATACTTTTTGCATAAGAGATGGGTACTAAGCAACTGGATATTATAATTGCTAGGATTGTTACCCATCGTAATGTAAAATAAATAGTTCATGCATAAATGAATTATTTAAATATTTATAATATTTTAATTTTAATTCTAAGAATATAATTACATTATTTAAATAATATGATAATGGAATTATTTTTTTAAATGTTGAATAATGTAGATTGAGTTTGCAACACATTTATTGTATGCATCTATTTTTTTTAAATTATAGTGTAAAGTTAAAGGATGTGATTTAATTAAAGAATGATAAAGTTTTTTTTTTAAGGTGACAATTTCTATCTATAAAAATCACAATTTTACATCAAAATTCTTGGAAACCTATCTTGGATTATCTGTAAGGAAATTTGGCTATATATAAAATTTCAATTCCAACATTAGTTAGATAAAAATTTGACTAAGTCTAAGCAAAAACTCTAGAAAGTTTGTTTGAAATTCATGGTCTCTAGGGTTATTCTTGAGTTAGAAAACAAAAATACTAGGATATATAGTATAAAAACCATTAATATTTGTTAGATTATGAGGCTTCAATGGGGATGGGCTCTTCATTACCTACTAGAGAACAACTCGGATCAATGGATAGGCTAAGGTGGGCTTCAATTCTCCCAATTTTTTTGTCCATTGAGCACAAAAGTGCCTACAATTCATCCAATAGAAGGAGATCTCCTCTTTGGCCGTGTTTCCATCAACTAGCTTTTGATCCGGGAACAAATTTAAATAGCAATGGATATCTACTATGTGCATGTAGTGATTGTAACAACCCCTAGAATCTGTCGTGTGTGGAACCCAATCCACCACTTCTGCGAGCACCTCAGAGTTTATTAAGTAACAATTTTTTCCACAATTTATAATTATTATTAACTAATATCCTCCTTGATCCATGACATAATGAGTTCCTAAATTGAGCAATAGAGCTCTTTTCTTATCACTAGATTGAGAGATTCCCTACTTGTGATAGTAATTTTCTCCTCGCTTCACTCATGCATGTTAATGAGGCATGGTGGGTACTAGCTTCAGAGTATTCACTTTTATAGGGGAAGATGGCATCACTAAGTGGACAATGACAAAGAAATGGGTATCATGGAGAGATTTTCTAGAGAGAAAGAGTAGGAAAGTGGGAACAAAGGTAAATTTGAAGCATGAGAGTAGAAGTGATGACATGAAGAGGGGGAAGCAAAAGTAAGCGAACCAAACAAAAGTTTAGAAGGGGAAAGAGATGAGGGAATGAGAGAAGCCCATCTTCTTTGAGGGAACTTGGATACTTACACAAAACCAATGAAGGAAGTGAATTACCTTGCAAGATAGGATAGGTTGGAAGCAAGAAAAAAGTAAAAAGAACAAAATGCCAAGAATCAACCCATAGAAATACCTTAAGCCGAGTCGGTGGAGGAAAGCAAGTCCCTATCATGATAAATCATAATATATAATGTGACTTCACGTGCAAGCCATAATATATCATCCTTGTGTGTAGGGTGTTGGCACTAAGTGCAATGACTATTTCGCACCTCCAATAATGGCCAATATGCATTGTGAGAGTTGGCCCAACTATGGAATTCTACAACCAAGGATGGTGTAACTTAACTAACCAAAATATTTTTGTATGTCGAGAGATATACATTAATAAATAAAATTATAAGGATAGTATTTTCGACATGAAGGTAGAGTTAATATCCATGAAGCCTAAGGTTGATGTGATGCACATGTTAAATGTCATGGGGGGTTGGCGATGCTTCGTCTCCCTTCACTTATAATTGGTGGGATGATGATATCATATCTCCCAGTTGTCTTGCTTCAAACACCCCACCTGGGGAATGATATAGTCTCACTTACTATATTTTTAAAAGTGATTTCCAAATTTGACATATTAAGTTATGTCATAGTCGATTGGGTTCATCTCGAGTGGTTGGAAGGATTGATTGTTATTCTCCCCACTCAATAAATATCCCCACAAGTGACATGGTGAGCTTATATTGAGCATATTTTTTTAATGGAATTGAGCCTTTTATTGAATGGCCTTGAGCCTTAAATAATATCTTACCCTTGCCTATGGGCTAGAGGGTGGGGTGCTTTGTTTCAAGGATTTTTTTTTATGTCACTACTTGTACTTAAATAAAACAATGTAATATAAATAGAAAAGTGCATCTAACAAAAAAACATGATAGGAGGATATGAACTAAAAAGAGACTGAAATTAGAGGGTGGTTTAGAGGGGGAGGTGTGCATTGTGGGTGGAGGATGGGGGCGGGGGTAGGGGTAGGTTGTGAAACATAGGAATTATTCCCTTGAATCTTGAATACTTCTCCTTGAACCGCAATACTTGTTCTTATCTTGAAAAATGAATGGACACCTCAGGTATAGATGCACATTTCCATCTAAAAGTTATCTTTTAGATTTTACTTATTCTTTTCCTTTTTTGTTTTTTCTCTCTTGTCACCTTCATCTATGTTTTCTAAAGAAGTTTATGGGAAATTCTTATGTTGTTATAAAAAAAAACAATTTTTTTTTTTATTTGCAAAGAGTTAAGCTTAGGATAATGACTAATATGGGCTAATTTTTGCAAGTTATAAACTATAAAAGAACCATGAATTGAGTAAAATTGTTGGTAATTATCGAAATTATTTTGGTTGTACCACTATTTCAAGTGTCCTATGAATCATTTAGTTCCCTAAACCCTTCATTCTATAATTACTAACTTAGAAAATGAATGATTGTTGAATAAAGTGCATGCAAAGAAGGGAAATGCTTAAGCATGAGTTGAGGACTAGTTAAGAAGGTTTCCAATAGGATAATTGAGTGTTGCTTGAAATACATGGAGGAATATATGTTGAGAAATTCTTAGTGGGTGTTTATTCAAGATGAATCCTAATTCAATATAGTGGCTCAATCTTGGGGTAGGTGGGGAAACATAGGAAGTCTTCCCTTGAATCTTGAATACTTCTCCTTGAACCACAATACTTGTTCTTATATTCAAAATTGAATGAAAACCTCAGGTATATATGCAATTTTCCATCTAAAATTGACCTTTTTATTTTTTTCTGATTATTTTTTTTCAATTGGTTTTTCTCTCTGGTCACCTTCACCTATTTTTTCTAGAGATGTTTAAGGGAAATGATTATGTTGTGGTAATAAAGAACAAATTTTTTTTTTATGTACAAAGGGTTAAGACTAGGAAAAAGACTAATATGGGCTAATTTGTGTTGGTTATAAACTATAAAAGAACCAAAAATTGAGGAAAATTGTTGGTAATTATCTTAGCTATGAAATTATGTTGGTTGCACACTACTCACCCTATGAATAATTTAGTGCCCCAAACCCTTAATTCTATAATTATTAACTTAAAGAATGAATGATTGTTGAAGAAATTGCATGAAAATAAGGGTAATGGTTGGTCATGAGTTGAGGACTAGTTAATAAGGTGTCCAATAGGTTAATTGAGTGTTGATTGAAATACATGGAGGAATCTATGTTGAGAGATTCATAATTTTTTTTATTAAGATGAAGCCTAAAACAATATAGTGGCTTGAGTTTGAGAGAGAATTCATGTAGGAAAAATATTTCCATGTTAACTTGGGATTGGTATCTATCATTGATACTTATGAATGAGTGGAGAATCACTCCTATTTAGTTGAGATTCCATGTGACCCTCATTATAACTGATAAGTCTTTTGTATTAACATAAGTATATAGATAAGTTAGCTCTCTATTCACATATTGTATTTGAATCATTTGTTTTTGTTATTAATTATTAGAATTATATATTGAATGTTTATGTTGAAATAGAAAAATTAGGTACAATTATGTGTATCTAATTTTATATTGGAAGGGTGTAGATTATATTTAGAATTGTATGTGAAGAATGTGAATGTTGTATAAATTTAGATGATGAAATGAGAATTATCTTAATACATTTTTTAAAGATAATTTTTTTTTTTTTGTGTAAATTAGGTAGGTGAAACTTTATATTATATCAAAATAGGTATTACATATTAATGTTTGTGTGAGTAGTCTACCACTAAATAAATCACACTATTCACATCTCAAAATAGACTTCATCTAACAGAAACATCTAAAATTGTAATAGGAGTTTGTACAAAATTGCAAGACAATACTCACATAGCTAGTCTGCTACTAAGGAAACCACACTAGTCACACCTCAAAATAGACTTAATCTAATTGAATGATCTAAATTATAATAAAAGTTCGTACAAAAATGCAAGATAATACTGACAGAGCTAGCATTGCCTATGTTATTCCTATCATTTTCTATTGACAAACAAGAAAAGAAACCAAGCTCCAATAGAGAAATTTTGAGGTCTAAAAAGGGCCTCCTAAGGAATATTATAAAATAATAGTTGAAATAATAAAATAAGATTAGATTACATCATCAAAATTTTAGATTGAAAAAAGAAAAAATTACATTTTCAACTCGTAGTTTCAACTTATCTCCCTATATTTTTACTCAAATTTTGAGCGAGAGTACTCATTGGATGCATAATTTAATTCCTCATTGAAGGAGTACCCATGTTGCATACTTTCAATATACCCTTCTACTTGAAAAATGTGATTGCAATCACATTTTTTATGTATTTATCATTTTTCGTGTAGCGGGGTCCATCAAAAGTATACAACATGTGTACTACTTAGATGAAGAATTAAATTATGCATCCAACAAGTGTTCCTACTCAAAATTTGAGTAAAATCGTGGGGAAATAAGTTGAAAATACTAGTTAAAAAATTAGTTTTTTATCTATTTATTTATATATATTTATCATTTTACTTTTTTACTCCAAAAAGAGTGAATCATTCTCATAGTTGACATCATCATCTTGAATCCTATTGGTTCTTATAAAATTGATTTTGGCTATACATTTTTTGTTGAGACCCATTTTTTACCTCAAAATTTCTCTAATGGATTAACAAGACTACAAAACATGAAAAATCATTTAGAGAATGAATCCACTTGGAGAATTGTAAACTCTAAATTAGCCAAAATCTATGTCATCTTAGTTTTTTTTTTACCCATGTGGGATTTGACCCTTGATTTCATAGTTTACATAATATTTCATAACACGACGATGACCAATTGAGATGACTTGTAAATCTTAGTTCGTTTTTTTTATTTCCCTTCCTTAAAAGATTAATTTTATTTCTAATAGCCCACATTGCATATAATAGATAATGATGAGGTGTAATGTTAAGTCACTTTGTAATCTGAAGGTCACCAGTTTGAAACTTCGTGTGCAAAAATCCAACCATGTTAAGGGTTGTTATGGCTCAGGTAGGGTGAGATCCCCAGGTGATTTTGGCATTTTTGATGCCACTAGGTAGCAGTTTCTCAAGCCACAAACCAAAAAAATTGTTTTTAATAAATCTTGAAAAAATAAAATAAATAGTTTTTAATTTGTTATATAATCATAAATTAGGTCATCTATCTAAAATAATTTAATTTTCTTAAAATTGTATTAAATTTTTTATTTTCATTTTTTAATCACATTTTTATATTTTTTAAAATAAAGTATTATTGAATACAAACCTATTATCCCTATTATATTTTCTAGTGAAACCCATATTAATTTGGGTTTAACAAACAAAATTACAAAATTTCCGTAGTTTAACATTGTAGAATTTTTTTGGGTAAAGCTACCAAAATCACTTGGGGATCGCACCCGACCTGAGCCAAACAACCCTTAACATGGTTGGATTTTTGCGCATGAAGTTTCAAACTAGTGACCTTCACATCACGGAGTGACTTAACACTATTATATGCACCGTTTAATCTTTTAAGGAAGAGAAACAAAAAAACGAATGTGAAATACATTTATCTAAAAAACAAAAAATTATTTATTTATATCTTTAACCTGAGTCTTATTTTGTAATGTCTATATATTATTTTGTAATGTTTCCATATCTTGTGACTATGGTGGTGATTATATAATTAGTTTAATTTTATGAAAAACATGGTATAACCAACCAAAAAAAAGGTTCCAACATTACATAATGATATGTGATCTTTCTTTTTCTAGTTATTTATGTTAACATTATTAAAAAATAAGTTTCCAAACCTATATTCCAATATTATGTAATTGATATGTGATCTTGTTTTTCTTTTTTTTTTATTTATGTTACCATTCTTAAAAAATATATTTTTTACATGGAAAAAAATATTTAATTAAAATTAGATATCAACTATATAAATAACTTGTTTTCTCTTTATAATTAAATTTAAGTTTTAACATTATTAGAAAAGATAAATTTAAGTTGTTAAAGTATCACACGTTTTTTTATTTATAGTCCAAATATTATATATTGTCGTTATTTATCATGTTAATACAACCAAATTCCAATATGAATAATGTACTTATAAATTTCTACTCTATTATTACATAATAACATATTTGGGAAAATAAAAATGAATGATAACATACTTATATATAAAAACTATATATATAACTTTATTTTATATGATAATATATTTATTAATAAACAATGAGTTTAATTAATGCATTTTCGAACCATATGCATATAAATTAGGCTTTCTTCTCTTTGTTTATACATATAAAAATTTTATATGAAATAAATAAAAATTTTAAATTTTACTTCACATGTTTCTTTACATGCCTGATTACATATTAACCTTTTCTCTAACACTTTGATATTCTTCTTTTAAACATTTGAATTCCTTTCACATGGAAAAAGATGAATCTAAAAAGAAAAAACATATAAATTTATTTTCTATTTGTTATTAGATACTAACTCTCTTAAAAATGTAGATGTAGTTTAAACATTATCAAATCAAACTTGCAATACAATGTTTTCCATTATATTAAATGTATGACCTATATTTAAACTTAGAAACAAAAGCTACCTATTCTTTAACACTTATTTAATTCTTTGTTTTTATAATGATAAACAATTAAATAAATTTTAACTATTTTTAACTATTTCTTAAATTTGTAAATTACATTACATTCATTTATTTTAAAAAACATCAAAATTTAATTTAAAAAATGATAATGTTGATAAATACCAATTAAAATGATATAATTATAATAATTTAAATAAAAAACATAATTGAAATTTAACCTTCTTACCCTTCTATATTCAAAATATTTTTCAAAATGATCTCTTATTCATTAAAACTTGAACTATCTTATTTTAGATATATTAAATTAATTTATTTATATTTTGAAAAATGATATTATTATAAAATAAGATATATTAAATTAATTAATTTATATTTTGAGAAGTGAGATATTTTAATTATATATTTAAAAATAAATAAAATTAAATTTAGTTCATATTAATTTAAATTTTATAAATTTATAGAGTATTTTTATAATAAATTTTAATATTTATTTTAAATTTTAATTTTATATAACTTTTTTATTAAAAATAAATTTCAAATTTTATCTATCCTCTCATGTATATAAAACTAGTTTTATTAAAAAACTTGATATTGCATTAATCGTTCTCGATCCATTTCTCTTATATTAAAATATCTTAAATCAACTAGACTAATTTGTTAATTCAAATAACTTTAAAATAGACATGCCATTTGTTATATTTAATAAAAAAATATAAATAAATATCTCAGTTATTTTTAACAAAAATATATATATATATATATATATATATTTCCTCACACATTTATAAAATACCTCACTCCGTTCTGTGCAATTCATTATTTCATATTTTCTTTACAATAAATTGTATTTTATAAAAATAAATAAATAAATATAATATATTTTATAAAAATAAATAAATAAATTATAAAATAATATATGGAATTATTGTAAATTCAAAAAAAAAAAAAAAAAATATAATATATTTTATAAAAATAAATAAATAAATTATAAAATAATATATGGAATTATTGTAAATTCAAAAAAAATCAATCTAATAAACTGTATTATAATTAATGTTATTAATATTAAAGTTATCTTTAATGTGATTTTTTGAAAAGTTTTTTAATGTGATTTTTGATAAATTTTTTATTTATTTTTCTCATTTAATTTGTCTAATAGAGGTTACACAATTAAACTTATCAAACCACAAGTTTTTTTCTCATTTTATATTTTTCTATTTATTTATTTATTCAAACCACAAGTTTGATGGGTAAAATCTACACAATCCATGCAGTCAAAAAAATCAATTTAAATAACACAAATCAAGATTTCACCTCAGATTTTTCAGCTAAATTCCTGGCATAAAATCCACCAGAACTCCAAAAAAAAGCATTAAAAACAACTTCATTAATATTAAATAAATATTGTCAATTAATTTAATTATAATATGACGAGTGATTATCAATTTAACCCTTAGTCTAACTAGACTGCTTTTTCACCCTGAAAATCATGGAAATTCAGGTAAGATTTTAAGAAAATTCAGTAGGGATTTTTTTAAATCCACTTTATAATTATCAAACTTTAATAATTTGGGTGCCCTAAAGGTTTTGATGGTGCTGAATCCATTTCCACCATCAAAATCATGATTCAAACACTGTTAGTGTAAGATTTCTGCCAATTTTAACCATCCTCGTACTAGAAGTTTTTGATGGTGCTGAATCCATTTCTACCATCAAAATCATGAGTCAAACACTGTGTCTGTAGAATTTCGAACAATTTTGATCGTGCGAACAAATTCCTGTGTCTGATTAGACACTCCAGAAAAAACAATCCAATAAACAATTCCATTCAAATGAAAGCCAATAACATGTACAAAAATAATTAATTTAATATCAGACATAGAATATAACATGTACAAAAATAACTTGAAGCCAATCTCATGCTCAATGATTTACAGAAAGATCCCCTAACTCCTCTGTCGATCCGTTCCCCTCTCAAATACATCTATTGAATCGGTTACAGCCTGCCAGATGCATACTACTGATAAGCACCCAACTCCGTGTGATCAGTTCTAATAAAAATTAACCTTGAGCGCTGCTAAAACTGATCAGAGGAATTCATGGCTGTGGCCATATGGGCTTCCAGGACCTCCATCTGTCGCTCCAGATTACTCAGCTTCTCGTTCAGCACAACGAGCTTAGTCCTCGCAGCAGCATCTGTTACAGCCGCAAAAGCAGGCCAACAGATCACATCATCATGAGCTCTCAATCATTACCTGGTCAATGAATTTTCTGGTTCTACACAAGCAAATTCAAATTCATTCATGGATTCCCTGAAACCTAGATCATGGATTCATACTCAATCGAAATTTTTTGAAGAGTTTAAATTATTTAGTCTATATGTTTGTTGTTCTAAATGGAATTAGAACAGAATTATCTGGATTGGGTGGAATGGTTATTATCTGTTTTTATTAAAATTTAAATTTCCTGGAGTGAATACTGTAATGATTTTGTAATTATAAATATTCACTTTCATTTTGGCAAATTCTAGCGAGTCCTCAGAGAAAAGGAAAAAAAAAAAAAATTATAAAAATAAATAAATAATAAAATTATTGTTGCTCAAAAATTTTAAGCAATTTCCATTTTTTATTAGCATAAGCAAAATTAAAATATCCACTGAAACCCTAATATCTTGAATCTATGCAAACAAACATTTTTATCTTTTTCAACTGAAAAAATCGTGCCTGGTTCAGACATACCTATCAAAGCTCTAAAATCTTGAATTTATACGAACAAACAATTTTATCTTTTTCAACTGAAGAAATCGTGCCGGCTCAGACATACATATCAAAGCTCTGAAAGAACATTCAGAAATTTCTTGAATTTCATTTTAAAACCTAATAAAAAGACGAAATTGTGGATCTTTACCGTACTGGGAGACGAATTCGAACATTTTTCTGGCATTGAGGCCGAGAGAAGAGCTAGGCTGCCTGTTGTTCCAATCGGCCTGCACGGCCATGCCAACATTTACAATGTTGTTGGTGCTTTTGAAAGACATGATCTGCAGGCAGGGAACAGCAAAATAGAGATGCGGAAATGGAGGAATGAAATTAAATGTAGCAGAGGGTATCGCTATTGGTATTGCTTAAATGATGCCCAGGCCGCCTCGCCATGCGACCTTTTAACGACAGAATTGGTGTTCAGGGTACGTGTCAGATGGGTAATACGTCATGCCTCACCTCACTAGCTATCTATGGTACCTTGGATTTGACTGCACGCCGCTTCTGAAACATCATCATGGACATCACTTTACCCTAGTTTTTTAGGGTTTTTCTCCATGACAAGCTTCAAGATCGTGTGGGGCAAGGTTCCACACGGTGTAGGTTTCTCCACGTGTCATTACAACTATCATGGTGGCATGAGGTCAAAGTGTTGCGCTTCTAGCAAGTGGTTGCGAGTAGATGACGTGATTGGTGATTCTGAAACGTTTGAACCTCATATGTCTTCAATGAAATATGATTTATAAAAAGGTGGAGTTTAAGAAGTTTTAGACTTTAATTTTTTAATTGGAATTTGGTAACTTATTTTTTGTTTTTGGGTTGAAGTTGTAATTTTTGTTATTTAATATATTAATAAAATTAATATTTTCAAAGTTAATTACTGATGTTATTTGGAAAGTTGTTTGGTGTATTTTTTATTTATATTTTATCAAAATATGATTTAAGAATTTGTTAGAATTATAAGTTTGATTTGTGAATTTTGGATAGTTTATGTGTTTTAAAGGTATTTTATGAAGCTGAATTTATTTAGAAAGAAAGTATTTTTAACGTCCACGTTTGGCTCTTGTATTCCGCCCTTCTCTTTTGGAGTTTTACAATAAATGCTCCCAACTTCTCGACAAACTTCTAGTTGAATAGATTATCCCAAGAGCTTGCTATCAAAATCCTGCATAATTTTCCCTACTGTCTTTGAAGGCCTCACATTCTAAAATGAAATGTCTTTGGGTTTCCACTTTTCAGGAAGAACAAAAAATACATACTTTATATATTCAAAAGTAAATTTTGAACAATAAAAATAAATTGGACCAAAACTTGTTTTGTTTCTCACTAAAAATTCTAAAAGTTAAACAATACTTTTAAAAATATTTTGGAAATATAAATTATATAAATTTCAATAATTTAAATTTACTATAATTTTAATAAATTATAATAATTTTAAATAAAAGTAATAATTAATTATACCAAAAATATTTGCAATAAGCTATATTAAAAAATAATGTAATCTAACTTTTAAACAAAATGATTGTTTTAGAGTATTTATCTTTATTGATTTTAATCAAAATCTGATATAAATTTTTAAAAACTTGAGTTTAAGTTGTTTAATGTGTAGA
The DNA here is from genome assembly GCA_034641835.2 of Pinus albicaulis. Lineage (NCBI taxonomy): Eukaryota > Viridiplantae > Streptophyta > Pinopsida > Pinales > Pinaceae > Pinus > Pinus albicaulis. Next base: position 1,697,759,610 of record CM076578.1, read on the forward strand.
ATTTGAATGTCACAACGATTATAAGAGTCATTTATATATTCAAAAATATATTTTAAATAACAAAATATCACAATCTTACTTGAAATTATATTACCCAACTAAAATAAAAAAAACTATTTCAATTATAAATAAAACTATTCATAAAAAACTATCTTTTTACCACATTTTCATTTTCAATCCTAATTAAGCTTTTCATAAGCCTAGGATCCTTTATTGAGGTTTGTGAATATCAAGGATGCCATGGTGTCACTGAAAAGCAAGGTGATTTGAGGGCTTCAATCCATCGCTCATTGAAAGGAAGGTGATTTAAAGGTTTCCTTCCCTAGGAATGTTCTAAATCCCCCTCGTATGAGCTGGGTGATTTGAAGGTTCTGGCCATTTCCCTATCTTTAAGAAGTTGGGTGATTTGAAGGTTCTGGCCATTTCCCTATCTTTAAGAATGTTCAAGATCCTTGGGAGTGGCTATGATAAATTGAGCGATTGAATACTTGAGTGACTTTGCATGTTTTTTAGGGGCCCCAAATGTCATGGATATTGGTACACACATCGTTGTTGAGTGAGTGCCAAGTTAGGTAAACAACAAAATTCACAATACATCATGAGCATGAAAAGTTACGGTTTAGCAGAGGAAAGTTATGAAAGAGGGGCCACTCATGCATTTAATTAAAGATTGTGCATGGCCCACCAAGTCACCTTTAGAACATCTTATAAGATACATGTGTTTTAAAACTGAATTGCCACGATACTTCCTAAGGTGAAAGAGTCTCCAAGGAAGGTATCTTATCTTATAAAAAGTCCTTGCATTGTACGAGATCTCGCTAGAAGAATGTGCATTTATTGAATTGGGTAATGACATTCAAATGATTACGTTAATTTTTGACTATTTTGCCTCCTAGAAGCTAGGAAAGCGAAAGGGAAAGGCCCTCTCATGACACAATCCTATAAGCAAAAGTTGCTTAGAAAAAGCAACGTATCTTTAAAGGTTAAATGACTTTTAAAATGTAGGTTTCATTGGTATCAACGTGGTTTTTTTCAACTAGGTTTTATTGGTATCAACGTGGTTGGTTTCAACTAGGTTTCATTGGTAACAACGTGGTTTTTTCCAACTATTAAAAATAATAATAAAAAAGGTGAATTTGGTATTCAAATAATAATAACTAGCATTTGCACTAAGCGGTGCAAAGTAAGAGTGGAGAAAATAATAATTAAGTGAAATATATGGAAATTTTAGTTTCTTTATATCTTTTAAAGAATATAATAAGAGGTTAAATTTAAAAAGAAATTTACAATAACATAAAGTAACAGTAATATAATTGTCTCAAAATAATGGCATAATAATAATGGTATCGAAGATCTTTCAATACTTGTTCCAAAAAGATTGCTCTAAATCTTCAAATGTTTCAAATAATTGTAGAAACTAAGTATTCAAACTTGCTATAAATCCATCATCAAAAAGTCTTCATTGTGCTACAAAAGGATATTTCTCATATGGATTTAATCCATAAAAAAAATTTCTTTCTATATTTGTGAGAAATATCACATATACATGTTATGTGATAATTATCACAGATATACTTTACAAGCACTATACAAATTCCAAAAATTAAAGATTATTAACTTTAAATGATTTAATACATTTATAATATTTTATTTTTTATTATAAAATAATAATTTCAAATAATTTATCATAAACATTTATGTTGAAAATAAATTTATAAATAAATAATTACATTTATATAAAAGAAATTTATTTATCAAATTTCGTCTCAATAAAAAGTGAAAATTAAACTTATCATAATGAATCAACCCCACCCACACTAAGTTAACTTCAGACTCTGGAAATATTCAACGTATATTTTCTTAACCTCACTTTTATCTACCTGACTGCTCAATATCTCTATCTATCTGACTTTTGAATATCCTTCATCAACTTAAAAAGGGAATCAGAATGTATCCATCGAGATTTGGTAACATCACAATAGGAGTAGGATAGAATATCTTTTGAACATACACAGTCATCTGGTTACTTCAAAAAAATTGCTTTTCAACAACGATTCGGTGAAAAATATACCAACACCTTGAGATATGTGAATAAAATTGTTATGAATCCTCCCGTTATGAAAAAAATTTCCCGAAGATACGGTGCCTGAGCACGTTCGATGTCCAGACAAAAATTCAAGCAGCTCCGGTGATTTCAAGTTGTGCTATTTTCACGAGTGAGAGATTGGTAAGAAATAAGAATAAGCGAAGGATTGGTAAGACAAACAAGTTCAAGAACATCTTGAGAAGAGTCAAAGCAAGTACAAGGAGAGGCATGACAAACATAGAGTTGATCACAAGTTTCAAGAAGGAGACGAAGTATGGTTGCACATAAGCAAAGAAAGGATGCAAGGAGAAGGTAAAAAGCTCAAGCCTATTTGTTATGGTCCATTCAAGATTTTTAAACAAGTTGGTAATAATGCATTTCAACTTGACTTGCCTTCATATACACAAATGCATTATGTTGTTAATGTGGAGAATTTACGTTTGTATGGGCTTCCATTGATTGATGATCAAGGGAGTGACATTCAGCTGCCATCTATAGAATATTTCTCACTAGAATTTCTGGACAAGCTCAAGGAGGATGTCATCCTTGATAGGAGGACATGCACTTCTAAAAGGGGAAGTGTTGATTATCTTCAGATTGGGCTCAAGGGTAGCAAACCAAGTAAGGCAAGATGGATGGAAGTGGAAAACGTGAGGGAGTTGTTCCCTCATCTTCTGAACAGGTGATTAAAGTATTTTGGGGTCCAAAAGCTTCCCAATGGGGAGGTGTGATTAGGAGATCAAGTCATATGCTCAAAAATGAAAGTGCTAGAAACAAGTATGAACCTGAGCGAACAGAAAGGTCTCGTCGTTGTGATTCCGGCACTTTAAATGGTTCGAAAAATCGATATCGTATGAGGAAGATATCGCGTTTTGTTCGATTTCCCAAACCACAAACTTTTGGTTATTGGATGCCCAGTCAGCTTGTAGGTACAATCAGCGAAATATTCCATTTTCTTCTGAGCCAATGTGATGGCACCACGTGGCACATTGTGGGCCATTGGATGTTGATGGTACAGAAGTCGATTTTGGCCATTGGATTTGTTTATGGATGGATGAATTATTGAGTGACACGTGGCAAGCCCACAGGCTACCACGTGTCCTCACAACAGTGGGGTAAAATTTATGTGGAGTCGACGGGGGTTGAACCCGCAACCTTCTATTCACCCGCATGACCATTTTCCAATCCACCTATGCATGTTTCTTAACATAGTATGGTGTGAAGACATATTTAAAGTTTGTTAAAAAATGCGCTGAGAGCTTGGGAGGCCAGCCCCGAAGGGCCAACCTCCCTCGCATGTGACCCTAGCGCCAGAACCCTGGATTCTTGTTAAACCGCAACATCAAATCTAAACCATCGGCGGGTTTCCAATGCTGATCACATGGCGAGATTTCTAAAGTTAAATGCGACGGTTTGAAGGTTGCGGAACATCGCACTCTAGGTTCCAATCGATCCAGCGGGTTTGTTAAATGGTTGATCACATGTGGAGTAAAATTTAGTGTGACGACTAATGTTGCGGATTATGGAACCGCGTAAGTCGGGGTTCCAACCTTAAACGGCGTAGTTCAAACAATTAGTGGAGGATTTAGCAGGGGTGACATGTGACCACCGCGCCACTCACACTAACTGCCAGACTTAACTCTCTGACGTATTTGGAGTGTGCCCCTAAATTTGGGGTCTATCCATTAATTTGTCTGCAGTTGACTCCCAGTCTCCACATTTAGTGGAGCTTTTCTAGCTGTCATTGGGAAAAAATGCATGGGGAGGTCAGTTTTTGACCAATTTTGGTGAAACAAGAGTCTACCTAGACTAATTTTGGGCATTCTAGAGCCATTGGTGCAAAGAAAATAGCCATTAGAGGCCTGCAAACATATGTAATTTAAAATTTTGAGCATAATGAAAAAGAGGGACATGTCATTGGGAGTTGGACCAGCAGATGTAACCCAGGAGGGGTGAACTGCTTCATCATGCCTACTGTGTAAAACTTATGTGTGAATTTTTTTCTCTATTATGCACTGTTGTTCAGTGTTTTTAAGGATTATTTACATGCTTGAAGTTCACTAATTCATCTAATTTTCACGGTTAAAAATCTTATACCTTAAGCAAACTTATGGAGACAATTTGTACATGTTTATTTAACTGAAAGGACACTTAGCATAGCAGAACTAATAACTCCTTTCAGATCAGTTTGGATCCTAATGTGCAACACTTTGATGGAGAAAAGTGATTACTAGATTTCTGTATTGGATCTCAGGTATTGGCAAACCTACATGGTATATTGGATCATACCGTGTTCATTTTAGCAGACATGACTTGCAACAGTGATAGGAGGCAGCCCTTCTAGAGTCTCTATGTGTTTTCCTTTTGAAGGACTAAGGGGCGACTAGAGAGAAGTACGGAAGTATAGGACCGAAATGAAAAGATACGACATAGAAGTTGCAACGAATATTGTAATTGTATCTTGTATTCGATATATTGTTTTATTATTCATATTGGTTTAATATAAAAAATATTGGGTTTTACATTATTTTACAATATTTGTTAAAAATTGTGTATACTTGTGAATATGTGATTTACTCCTTTATATTTTCCACTGTGCAAAGTAGTTCTTGTTGCGATTCTTGGTTTGGTAGGGTTAGAGATTATAAGATTCTAACCTAGACCCAATATCATGGAAATTCAACATGGTATCAGAGTGTGTCTGAGCTACTTTGGAAGAAAGTGAATCAGAGTTGTGCACAAAGAAGTACATATTAAGAGGTAGATATTCACATCGTAGGTGACAGTGTCAAAGTTGCAGGCAAGTCCCTGGTATGAGGACAGGTTGGAGGGGTTGTCCAACTATAGTCCATGAAAGGAAAGGATCAAGTTGATCTTGCAGGTCAACGAGATCTGGGAGTTCTTTGAGAAAACCATCAATAATCCAACTGACCCAAAGGATCTAGAAGTGTACTAATATTTTGATACGAGGGTGAGATTGATCATCCTAGATGGTGTGAAGGATCCCCTAATACCTCATTTTTCCGGGAATAAAATTTCACATGATATGTGGATGCCTCTTCCTAATTTGTTCCAGAATAAGAATGAGAAATGGGTACTAGTATTGGAGGATAAGTTGAAGTCCACCAAGATGTTAAAGGGTGAAGGAGTGAATTCATATCCGACAATATTACCTCAGGTTAGAGATGAGATTGTTTCTATGAGAGTGACTATTTGAGATAGTGATATGGTGATAATTACCTTAAAAGGGTTTACTCTAGAATGGAAGCCCTTCATCAAAGAAATCATTGCCAGGGACAAGTTACTAGACTGGAATAGGTTGTGGGACAGCTTCATTCAGGAAGAGTTGCGAGACGAGGATCTTCATCCAACGAATAGGGCAGATGAGGACATGGAACTTGCAGCACGAATGAAGGGTAAGTAGAAGAAGGACTTGAGTAAATTCAAGTGTTTCAACTATGGCAATATAGTTCATTTTTCATTGAGATGTTCAATGAAGAAGGGAGATTATGAGAAGAGGAAATGGAAGTAGTTTTACATTGTTGCCACTTCTGTTGAGATAGATGCTCGCACCAGGAGTTTGGAGGAGGAGGACTTTGTTATGATATCTCATTTCCTACAGGGTATTGTCAATGAGGATGGATGGTATGTGGAAAATGGTGTAATGAAACATACGATAGGGTCATAGGAGGTTTTTGAGACTCTAGTTGAATGGGAATCGAAGTTGCGCATGGTGTTGGGAAACAAGAGTCATAAGGAGATATGAGGATCGGGAGTTGTGCCATTCAGAATGGAGATAGGATGATTAATGCAGGTCTAGGATGTAATATTTGTACCAGGACTCAGACATAGTGTGATATATGTCTCTATGATCGAGAAGAAGGTGTTTGAGGTCTTTTTCTAGGATGGGAAGGCAAGACTCAGACCTAACGACTCTAGCTCCAAAAGGACTATGTTAGGATTTAGAGAGAATGGTCTCTATAGGTTGACAGGAAAGTTTGTGGATCATGGGAAGAAGAAGCGGGTGGAGAAGGTACAAGTTCTAGAGAAGCAGGTGCAGGTGCAGGCTTTAGAGAGGTAGATACAGGTTCCAGAAAATAAGGTCCAGGTTCCAAAGACTCAAAGGGAGTCGATTTCTAGCGATTGCTTGTAGGTTCATAGGAAGACCTTGCAACCCAAGAAGAGTGCATGGTTAGTGGGGATAAAGGGTGCTTGTAAAACTGCCAAGAAGGAATCATGTGTTGGAAAAAATACTGAGAGGGGGGGTGAATCAGTATTTAGAGTTTATAAAATAAATTTAACCTTTTATTTGAGCAAATTTCCATACGCGGTTTTTATGAACTGAACTAGCGTATGCACGCGGAAATATAGAAGGAAACTAGCGTATACTGATTTACCTTTCAAATTTAGAAAATTTCTCAGAAGCAGTCTTTTTAAACAGATTTATCAGTTATGTATCAGGCTAGATAATCAGAAGTTATGAGCAGTAATCAACAGTGTAAAGCATCACACACATGAACACCAATACACACATGAACACTAGTATTTAAGGTGGAAACCCAATTCGAGAGAAAACCACCATTGTTGTCGTCTCTATCTTCAATATTTATTATAAATAAAACTTCTTACAATTTTGTACTGGCGCAGACTCATACCAGCACGTAGGCACCCACCTGCAGAAAGGCTACAACCTTCTCTTGTTCTCTAGCCACCACTGGAAGGGAGCTCCAACCCCCTGATTTTAACACCAGGTTCTACTGGCAGGATACTTCCACTTTCATACAGAAGGCTTCAACCCTCAGATCCACCAGATTTCATCAATTTCTTCATCAGACTTCCATCAGGTCTTCATCATTTCTTTTGCCGATCATCGTAGAGATTCATAATTTCTAGATCATGTCCATAGGTGCATCATTTATGCAGATATCTCTTAAAGAGATTTATTTATTAACAACCCTTCCACATGCACACCCTGTATTATGATCCTATTCTCCTTATATAGTTTAGCCTTTATCAATACCATGAGTCCAAACCACTCAACTGCTAATGGTATTCCTAGACGGGATCAAAATAGGTAATCCAGCGGGGTCTACCCAAGCCCCAAATAAATTTTCATTGTTTTATTTTCTTGATCTGGCAATTAATTAATCTAAAGCTTTTTAATATCTCAATCTGAGATTGAGATATTAATCCAATTCCCACTTTAGTTGTTATAAACATTAACGTGCCGCTGACTTATATAAAAAACCAACAGTAATATATACCCATATAACCTTTCGGGCCCTTCAATAATATTTAATCTTCGACTTGGGGATCTGCGCTGATAATTAAAGTTCCTATCAAAAGACCCAACCCGCGGACACAACTAGCGCACCGGATATCGAGACAAGTGCCTCCGTAGTTGACCGAGTTGACTGCGGGGATAATAGAGATGAATGGCAGAGATTGAGTGTGGGGGCACCAGCCAAAATTTTCATCCGTACCTCGAGAGCCCTCGTAGTGACGCAAGACGCTGAGTTGGTTACAACTGTCTTCCACGTCGGGTGAAGATCTTGGCATAACACAACAACATATATTGAACCAATAATGTGAAGGGAAATCGGGTCCCACACCCTTAATACATGACATAATACTTTGGGTTAAACCCGCAAACCTCAATACATGCGTATGGGCCCCAACGTTAACGGTCATCTCCATTCGACGGTTGTTATTGCGTCGCGCCGCCTCATTTGATCGGATGGATATCGCTCAGTGAAGACGCGTGAACAATAACGCGCGATGGCCGCCGTACTTTGGTTAACCTTCGTGCATCTTCCTCATACGACCACTGTCCGATGGCTTATCTCCAGATTGACGGTGCTCAACAATATCGCGCGACATCCTTGGTCGAACATTAACGTGCGATGGCACGCAGTGATGGCGGTTTTGTAAATACGCTCAGGGACGCGTGTCGCTCGTTCTATGGAATCGCTCCCAACCTCTTGAATACGGCTTACCTATCGAGAGTGGTGCGATGAAAACCAGAAACCCCCTTCACTATTTATTCTGCTCGTGGTTCCTCTCCTTTGCTCAAGTTTCCATCCATCTTTATTCTGCCATTGCTACGTTTCTCCACGAAAGCATAACTTTGTTTTAAGTGTTCTTCCTCCGTGTTATCAGTTCATATAACCATAAAATTGTTATACAGCTCTGATGAAATCCTTATGGATTATTCGACTCGGTTCTTTTGCATTCAACAGGGACACCTTTCTTTGCATTGTTTAACACATGCGGAACGCACTATTACTTTGACCGATAGAGCTTATGTGTTCTGCACACACAGAGCACGTTCGTGGCTCACTCTCCCAACAGGACCTCACATAGAGTTTTAGGGCATTCCGTACGAGAATTGAATCAATCAATACCCAAATACTCTCGGTATTCTCCACCCATTAGAGTATAACCAGAACTCAATCATACACAGGATTTCCTTTATCCACCATCAGGATGCATGCATACACCGAACTTATTCAAGAAAAGATTCACACATGATTTAACTCGTCCTTATTTACATCGAATTTCCCATTAAATACAGAGCTTCGTTCAATTCACATTCAGTCGTATATTCTGCTTGTATAGAACTGCTGATGGTTTTCTGAGAGTTTCCATCAAGGACAATCAATTCAATATACTAGGATACCAAAAATGCCAACAATATCCCCCTTTGGACTTGATGGCAACCATGACCATAAATACATTCAGCAATATTCTCCCCCTTTGACATCAAGGGCAAAGGATAGATCAATATCCTTTGTACCGACAATACCATGCCCCCCTGAGATCATGCTGCATCTTCAAACATAATTAGAATGCCAACAATGCATCCTTTCCACAAGACCAATGCTCCCCCTTAACCTGTGCATCTAGAGATACCCAACAACACTGCAGCTATGCTGAAGAATGCTAACCCAGAAAAAATTTGTCAGCAACTACCCATACGCGGTTTTCTGTCCTTCAGGAAATCCGCGTATCCAATTTAATCTTCTGTAAAAAAGTAGATCTGATCTTTTGCATGGAAGAGACTACTCCCAACTTCTATCTAAGATATTCAAACGCTTCCCTGGGTAAAGGTTTGGTAAATATATCAACAACTTGTTCTTTGGAGGGCACATATTCCAACTTCACCTTTTGTTCAAGTAATTGTTCACGTAAGAAGTGATACTTGATGGGAATTTGCTTGGTCTTGGAATGCATAACAAGATTCTTTGAGATACTAATGGCACTTGTGTTATCACACATAATGGATATAGGAGGTGAACATTTGATTTGAAAGTCTTGTAAGGTTTGCATCATCCAGAGAAGTTGAGTGCAACATGATGCGGCAGCCACATATTCTACTTCTGCTATAGATAAGGCAATAGAGCTTTGCTTCTTGCTGAACCAAGATACTAACCGGCCCCATGTAGAATGCACCACCACTAGTTCTTTTCCGATCATCAACATTTCTAGCCCAATATACATCAGTGTAAGCATGAAGAGTGAGATCAACATTCTTTGGGTACCATAGTCCAAAGTCTTGAGTTCCTTGTAGATATTTGAATATTCTTTTGACAGCCTGAAGGTGAGACTCTTTTGGATTAGCTTGGAATCGTCCAACAATTCCAACTGCATGCATAATGTCTGGTCTAGTCCCAGTGAGATAAAGTATACTTCCTATCATAGATCTGTATTCTAGTTGATTCATTGTGGGAGAATCATCATGAGAACTGAGATTACATCCGGTTACCATTGGTGTACTTACAGGTTTACAATCTTCCATACCATACTTCTTCAGAATTTGCTTAAGATATTTTTTTTGTGATAAGAATATGCCATTTGTTGCTTGTTGCACTTGCAAGCCAAGAAAGAATTTTAGTTCCCCAAGTAAAGACATTTCAAATTCTTGCTGCATATCAGAAGCAAATTTCTGACTCATAGACTCTTCATTACTTCCAAAAATGATATCATCAACATATACAACCACAATCAATATTTTATCATTTTCAGTTTTAGTGTATAAGTTGCTATCAGCAGACCCCTTTGAAAATCCTTGTTGATGAAGATATTTGTCAAGACAATAATACCATGCCCTTGGAGCTTGTTTGAGACCATATAGAGCCTTTTTAAGTCTACAAACAATATTTTCATCATTTCCCAAAATGAATCCTTCTGGTTGTTCTATATAAACTTCTTCTAGATCTCCATTGAGAAAAGCAGATTTAACATCCATTTGATAAACTTTGATTTGTTGGAAGCTTGAAAAAGCAAGAAACATTCTTATGGCTTCAAGTCTAGCTACAGGAGCAAAAGTTTCTTCAAAGTTTATACCTTCTTGTTGAGCATACCCCTTGCAAACAAGTCTAGCTTTATTTCTTATAACATCCCCATTATCATTTAACTTGTTTTTGAATATCCATTTAGTTCCAATGACATTTTTGTCATGAGGTCTTGGTACTAATTCCCAAGTGTGATTCTTTTCAATTTGATCAAGCTCTTCATTCATGGCTTGAATCCAACATTCATCTTTTCTAGCTTGATTGACATTGTGTGGTTCAATAGTGGATAGAAATTCCATATAGCTAGAAGATCCTACAAGAGTCCTTCTTGTTTGTACACCAGATCCCTTTTCTCCCAAAATTTGAGATTCTGGATGATTCTTTTGAACATATCTGGATGGAGCCTTTTCAAATAAATCATATTCGGGTTCTTCATTGGGTTCACTATCTACATCATTCCCATTTGATGTAGAAGGATATATGTCATCATCGTCTTCTGTTGTTTGTTTTTCTTCTTTTGGAGCTGTAGGAGACTCATCGATAACAACATCAATACATTCAACAATCTTCCGAAGTCTTTTATTGTAACATTTATATGCTCTACTTCTAGAGGAGTAACCAAGAAGTATTCCTTCATCTTCTATGGGTTCAAACTTGCCAAGTTTTTCATCATTATTTTATTAAAGCATTTGCTTCCAAAAACTCTAAAATGCTTCACAATGGGAGGATTACCATACCATAGTTCATATGGAGCTTTATCACTATTTACACGAACATGTGCCTTGTTAAGAATATTTACCGTTGTATGTGCTGCTTCTCCCCAAAATGTGTCAGGTGTTCTGGAATCATCAAGCATAACTCTATCCATTTGTTGAACTGTTCTATTCATTATTTCTGCTACTCCATTTTGTTGTGGGGTACCTGCTACCGAAAAATATCTTTTTATACCATGTTGTTCACAAAATTCAAGGAATTCATCTGATGTATATTCTTCTCCTCGATCAGATCTAAGACACTTGATTTTTAGATCTAATGCATTTTCAACTAGTGCTTTGAAGATCTAAAATTTTTCAAATGCTTCATCTTTGTGTTTAAGAAACCCAATCCAACACATTCTAGAGAAATCATCAATAAATAAGATGTAGTATTGATCACCACGTGGTGAATTTTTCTTCACAGGTCCACATATGTCAGTATGAATGAGTTCAATAGGCTTACTTGATGATCCTTCCTTGGCATTAAATTGCACTCTGGTCTGCTTACCGAATTGGCAAGATTTTCATATGATACTTTCAGGTAGAGTAATATTCGGAAGATCACGAACATCTTTAAGTCTGCTTGATTTGTTGATTTGAGAGAAGCTCAGATGGCCCAACCTTCTATGCCATAGCTAGTTTTCTTAATATTTACTCAAGTAACATTGTTCTTTGCAGTTCTTCAATACATACAGATTGCTTGGATTTATGTTTCCTTTTATAATTGTTTCACCTGTATCAAGATCACGTACCACACATTCTTTTGAACTAAAGACAACTTCAGTTCCTTGATCACACATTTGACTTACACTTAACAGGTTATGCTTTAATCCATCTACATACATGACATTATTAGCTTTCACCTTTTCTTTTAGAAAAACAGACCCTTTCCCCTTAATAATAGCAGGATTATCATTTCCAAATGTAACATTCTTCTCTTTTTCTAGAGCACTATATGCAAGAAGTTTGTTTTTGTCACCTGTCATGTGTTTAGAGCATCCACTGTCAATGTACCATTGATTTTCTTCACCTTCTACAAATAAAGCTATGCCACAATTTTCAACCTGTAATTCCTTCTTTTTCCACACTTTGGAGCTTGAAGGAAATTTCTCTTTTGGCTGGATTTTTCTCCTGCATTCAGATTCTTCATGGCCAAAGTTATTGCAATAAGCACATTCAAATTAATTTTGAAGAGGAGAAAAGTTGTTATAGGTATTCTTCTTTGTTCCAATATCCCTCCTTTTCTTTCTTGCTTCTCTTGTCATAATGGTTTTGTATGCAACACATTGAACAACTTTATGACCAAAATTGTGACATGAGAAACATTGTCCATTGAAGAAGAATTTTCTGCGATCATGAAATCTTCTACTTGAATCTACCTGTTGGTTGGTGTTTCTTTGAAAGGTATTCTTGTTAGTGTTCTTTGAATTGAGCTGGTCATGCTTTACCTGTGAAGATTCTTTATTCCCTTGCTGAGTGGCAGAATGTTGTATACTGGCTATAGCTGCTTTTAGATAGTTTGGTGCTGAAGTCTGAGAAGATTCTTCGATATATCCAAGATCTATCTTTATAAAAGGAGACTGTTGTACTTTGATAATCTCATCTAAGGTTTTAGATCCTTTAGCAAATCTAAGATTCAAAGTCTTCACTTTATCAATCTCTTTTCTTAGACTTACTATTTCACATTCTAATTTCTCATTATGTTTCTCCTTTTCTTCAAGCTGATTTTTTAGAGTTTCTATGGATATTTTACTTTCTTCTAAGCATATTTTACTTTATTCTAAGGATATTTTGAGTTTATTGAATTCATCAGGAAAATCATTGTCCTCTAAAGCATCCATAAAATTATCTTTTTCTTCTCTAGATTCCTTTTCAAATGCCATGAGAAATCTAAGATCTTGTTCACATTCTTCCTCACTATCAGATAACCCATCACTGTCTTCATGAGTATAGTAACTTTTTCTAGTGCTAAACCAGTTTTTTTTCCTTCTTTCTATTTCCTTTCCTTTTTCATGTGTTTCTTTGTGAGGACACTTAGCAGCATAATGACCAACTCTTCCACAAGCAAAACATTTGAAAGGAAGCTTACCTCTCAACCGTCCTGTACCAAGTTGGAGTTTCTTTACAAAATTTACCTCATCTTCTTCTGAGATATACCATGATCCTTCTGTTTCTTGTACTTCTTTCCCTTTTGTAAAAGCTCTAAAGATGGCTTCTTTGACTTCAGATGGTCCTCCTCTTTTCATTTCATATGCAGTTAGTATGCCATGAAGTTGCACCACAGTAAGATTTTGAAGATCCTGTTTTTCTTCAAGAGCAGAAACTTTTGACTCAAATTTTGTCATTAGTGATCTTAAAACTTTCTCAACCAAAGTATATTCGGTTATTGTTTCTCCCATATTTCTCATACAATTTACAATATCATCAAGACGTAAATATAAATTGGAAATGCTCTCTTCATTATGCATTTTTAGATTGTCATATTTAATTTTGAGAGTTTGGAGTTTAGCACTTTTTACCTTTGCATCACCTTCATAACTTAGAATGATTTTGTCCCATATGGCCTTTGTTCTATTCAGTTGCATGAATTTGACAAATTCTGATTCAGTTAGACTTCCCAATAGAGCATTGACCTCTTTTGCATTTGTTTCATAATTCTTTCTTTCCGTTGGATCTATTGGTACTGCGACTGGATATTGATATCCTCCTTCAACAATAACCCATACATATGCTCCCAGAGACTGAAGATAGGATCTCATCCTTGTTTTCCAGAATATTAAATTGTTTCCGTTGAAGAGCAGAGGCCTTATAGATGCTATTCCATCTTGATTGCTCATCTTGATTGATCTTCCTTCTAGCGGCTAAGATTTTTCAAAAGGACTTGCTCTAATACCAATTGTTGAGAAAAATACTGAGAGGTGGGGGTGAATTATTATTTAAAGCTGACTGAAATTTTTTTCACTTTTTGTTTCTCTTAAACCCATACATTACTTTACTAAACCTAACTCACATATAAATGTGGATATCCTTAAGAAAACTTGCATATGTCCAAAGATCTTATTATACGTTTAATTCTTTACTTAGATCATTGCATCATTCATTCATCAGATGTTTAGTAAGCAGTAAGCATGTGCAGTAATAACAGAATAAACCATCACACATAAGCAACACACATGAACACCAATATTTAAGGTGGAAACCCAATTCGGGAGAAAACCACCGCTGCTATCGTCTTTGTCTTCAATATTTTTTATAAAGAAAACTTCTTACAATTTTGTACTGGCGTAGACGAATACCAGCACGCAGGCACCCACCCGCAGAAAGGCTACAACCTTCTCTTGTTCTCCAGCTACCACTGGAAGGGAGCTCCAACCCCCTGATTTTAACACCAGCTTCTACTGGCAGAATACTTCCACTTTCATACAGAAGGCTTCAACCCTCAGATCCACCAGATTTCATCAATTTCTTCATCAGACTTCCGTCAGGTCTTCATCATTTCTTTTTCCGATCATCGTAGAGATTCATCATTTCTAGATCATGTCCATAGGTTCATCATATATGCAGATATATCTTAAAGAGATTTATTTATTAACAACCCTTCCACATGCACACCCTGTATTATGATCCTCTTCTCCTTATATAGTTTAGCCTTTATCAATACCATGAGTCAAAACCACTCAAACACTAATGGTATTCCTGGACGAGATCAAAATAGGTAATCCAGCGGGGTCTACCCAAGCCCCAAACAAATTTTCATTGTTTTATTTTCTTGATCTGGAAATTAATTAATCTAATTCTTTTTAATATTTCATTCTGAGATTGAGATACTAATCCAATTCCCCCTTTATTTGTTACAAAAATTAACATGTCGTTGACTTATATAAAAAACCAACAGTAATATATATCCATATAACCTTTCGGGCCCTCCAATAATATTTAATCTTCGACTTGGGGATCTGTGCTGATAATTAAAGTTCCTATCAAAAGACCCAACCCGCGGACACAACTAGCGCACCGGATATCGAGACAAGTGCCTCCGCAGTTGACCGAGTTGACTACGGGGATAATAGAGATGAATGGCAGAGATTGAGTGCGGGGGCACCAGCCAAAATTTTCATCCGTACCTCGAGAGCCTCCGCAGTGACACAAGACGCTGAGTTGGTCACAGCTGTCTTCCACGTTGGGTGAAGATCTCGGCATAACACAAAAACGTATATTGAACCAATAATGTGAAGGGAAATTGGGTCCCACACCCTTAATACACGACATAATACTTTGGGTTAAACTCACAAACCTCAATACATGCGTATGGGCCCCAACGTTAACAGTCGTCTCCATTCGACGGTTATTATTGCGTCGCGCCACCTCATTTGATCGGATGGATATCGCTCAGCGAAGACGCGCGAAAAATAATGTGCGATGGCCGCCGTACTTTGGTTAACCTTCGCGCATCTTCCTCATACGACCACCATCCGATGGCTTCCCTCCAGATCGACGATGCTCAACAATATCGCGCGGCATCCTTGGTCAAACGTTAACGTGAAATGGTGCGCAGTGATGGCGGTTTTGTAAATATGCTCAGAGACACGTGTCGCTCATTCTATGGAATCGCTCCTAACCTCTATTGGAAATATTGTCATTGATGGCAAAGGAGGCAGCAAAGATAGAGACAGGCAAAGAGAGCAGCATAGCAGCAATATGTAGAGAGGGTCGAGCAGCAGAGACAGGGTCATTTAAAGAAGAGGCAGCAAAAGGAGAATGAAGGAGTCAAGGAGCAGATGGAACAAAGAAAGAAAAGGAGACAGGCAGAAGAGAATGTCGAAATGTAACAGTCAAACAGTAGAACGGAAGCAACGGCACAGACAGAGAAAGAAGCACAGCTAAGGCAGAGGCAGAGTCGTGAACATAGAGGCAGAACCGTTATCACAGCAGTAGAGGCAGAGGTCCAGCAGCAGAAGCAGCTAAGGCAGAGGCAGAGGCAGTGCATATAGAGGCAGAGCGTTACATATAACATAAACACAAATTTCGGGAATCGCTACCCATGCTGGAGTATATATGCAACGCATTACATATATGTGCAGCGCATCATATAAGCAAAGGTCATATATATAAGTGGAGCGCTCTATAAACAAATAACCAAAGTATCATAAGGTGGGACCCTTCCTAATCGCATCAGAGCATCGCAGTATGGGCATATCGCAATATCACAACATCGCAACATCGCGCCATCTCACCATCGCAACATCACACCATCGCACCATCGCAACATCGCAACATCGCGCCATCGCACCATCGCAACATCACAACATCACGCCATCGCAACATCGCAACATCGCGCCATCGCACCATCGCACCATCGCAACATCGCGAAATCGCAATATCGCACCATCGCAACATCGCACATCGCAAATTTTACATTGCGCATTTTTTTTTTTGTTTGATCCGCTGATCATCGTTGTGACGTGTTGTCCACCGTCGGATGTGGGGCCCGATCCTTTCATATATTAGAGGATGTGATCCGATTTATTGGATTGTAATATAATACCAAAGGCTTAAGGTGGAGGGAAATTGTTAACGTAAAGTTGTTGCGATCATATTAAAAAGTGCCGCGTGGTCCGTGGGTTATACATATATGCCTCAGCTTAATGGGAGGGCGATTATTAATATAAAACCATTGTGATGAACGTATGTTCCGCTTGTGGTACTCGCCACATCAACAAGACACTCGTGGCATGAAAAGGGTTGGAATTGCCCTGATTTAAAAGTAAGCAATTACATTTTATTCATTTAAAAGGCTCAGTTACACGTATGCAACAATTACACCCCCACAGAGGACAGAAAAGAAAACGAAGCTGAAAGGAGATAAAACACAGTCACAGAAAAGACAAAGACAGCCAGAGAAAAAACAAATGCGTAGCGATTCAAAAGACTAAATGAGTTGAGCTGGAGTTCACATTGTAATTCGAATGTAAATTTTTTAATTGTTTTTATTGTTTGTGATGCAAAGGCAAGTATCCTAAGGAAAAGACAAAATCCCACTGTAGCTTGGAAATTTGTACATATTGTAGTAATTCTAAAAAGGAGTTGGAAAAAGGAATAAGAAGACAAAAGCCAAAGATTCATGATTGTTCACTTCGGATTCCTTGTGAAATACAAACTGTCATGTGAGAATTTCTATATATAATATCAATTTTGATAAGCTCAAGAAGAGTAAGAGAGAGAGAGAGGGAGAAAAAATAGAGAATGCAGAACATAGAAGAATAAAGCAGAAAATATTAAGAGAAGAAGAGCAGATACAGAACAGAGCTGATATCTGAGGTAAATCAGCAAACATTCAGTTTGATAAATTGAGGAAGTTGGAGCTTCCCTATCAAGTTGCAGCTTGATAGCTGTCAGTTGTAGCTGACTGAGGTTGGAGCCTCCTGTAGGTTGGTGCCTGCAGAAAATTGAAGGGAGTTGGTGCTTCCTTACAAGTTGTAGCTTGTAGAATTGAGGATAGAGCCTCCTGTAGGTTGGTGCCTGCAGAAAACAGTGGTGAGAGGGAGTTGGAGCTTGCCTTTGCATCACAACAATAATAAGATGTGGTTTTCTCCCTTTTTGGGTTTCCACTTACATATATTGTCTCTATGTGTGTTTCTTATGTGTTGATGTGATTTTTTCAATCTTATTAATTATTTGCTGCTCTCAACATAAGTATGGTGTCACATTAATTTAATACTGGCTGTAACATTTTAAGATTTTTCACATATTAAGTTGTAAATAAGTTTGGTGAAAATTTAGAATTGTTAAATATGTATTAAACTGATTCACCCCCCCCCCTCTCAGTTTAATTAAAGGTCCAACAATTGGTATCAGAGCAGGTTTCCTTTGTACAAGTCTAACAACTGAAAGGAGATCCTAGGTTCCCAATATGGCTAGTAAAGAAGGATGCTCAACCAATAAAGCCCCTTTCTTCACTGGTGAAAATTATGCTTTCTGGAAAATCAGAATGAGGACATACGTAATGTCTCTAGGAATAGAAGTCTAGGCTGTAGTGAAATTAGGATATGCCCCAAAGGCAACTGACACAGAGAAAGAAACAAAACAAGATTTTGTGGCTAACGCAAAAGCCATGAATGCCATCTTGAATGGATTATGTGAAGCAGAGTTTATTAAATTAATGCACAAAGACTCTGCCAAAGAAATATGGGATACTCTTGAGAACATACATGAGGGAGACAAGAAAGTAAAGACTGCCAAACTTCAAGTCTATAGAGCCCAGTTTGAGAACTTAAAAATGAATGATGATGAAGACATTGCCGGTTTCTTCCTAAAAGCTGCATAAATTATTAACAATATGAAAGCTCTTGGAGAAAAAATTCCAGAAATTATAATTGTGCAAAAGATTCTAAGATCTCTTCCATCTAGGTTTAATCCAAAGGTGTCTGCAATAGAAGAAACAGCTAATTGGGAGACCTTGACCATGAACCAGCTACTTGGAAATCTAATAGCCTATGAAATGAGGCTCCCACAGAAGAAGCCAAGTACGAGGGAAGCAACCTTTAAAACAGAAAAGAAGAAAGAAGAAGAGGGAGACATATGCTCTTGCTCAGATGAAGAAGAGGCAAAGTTTGTCAAGAAATTAGATAGAGGCTCAGGTAAATACAAAGGTAAAATCCCCTTCAAATGCTTTAACTGTGGAAGAGTGGGACACTATGCTGCTAAGTGTCCTCACAAGAAAGTAAGAAATCAAGCTCAAAAATCAGAGAAAGACACATCAAAGAACTAGTAGAAAGGAAATAAATTCAGCAGAAAATCCTTCTATGCTCAGCAAGACAGCAGTGCATCTGAAGACTCAGATGAATCCTCAGGAGAAGATGGAACCTCTGAATTTTTACTGATGGCCATAGAAGATCTTGAAGGACTCTTGCTAGAAGAAGAAGAAGAAGGGGAAGTCGACCTTGAGGGGGAGCTAAGAAGTGCACTGGAGGAGATTGACAGACTCAAATTAAAATGTAGAAAAAAAAAAGAGATTCTCTTCAAATGTGTGAAAGAAGAACAAAATTCAGAAGTCCTCATGCAGCTGAAGGTAAAGCTTGAAGAAGCCAAGAAGATAGAAGATATGTTACTTCAGCAAATCAAGGATAAAACTCAAGAACAAGAGAAACTGGAAGAAGAAATTGTATGTCTGAGGAAGCAATTAGAAATTTCTCAACAGAAAGTGTCTATATACCCTTCTCAAATGACAAGCTCTGGTAAGTTGAATAAAATATTGGATGCTCAAATATCTCCTCTAATAAAAACTCGGATAGGCTATGAAGGAGAATCAAGTAAAGGCAAAGAAAAGGAACACAAAAATACAATTTTTGTAAAAGCAAAGAAGGCTGATGAAGCAGCTCAAATAATTCCTACAAAAGAAGAAATCTGCAATAAGGAAGACAAAGATCAGAAGAAACCTCTAGGAGCAAAGAATGTAATAAATACTAAGACCCCTGAATATGTAAAATTTGAAAACCATCAAAGGAGATTCTTCCCTCCAATGAAGAATGCCACATGTTATGTCTGCCACAAGCTGTGACACATTGCTGCATATTGTCATACAAGGAGGAGTAATTCAAACCTGCACAAGATTCAAACAATGAAGAGACTGCCTCAAACAAGCAACTGGAGAAGACAACCTCACATCAGGTATGCAAACAGTTTCTATGGTTACTATTTTTATTGTAAATAATTTGGCCATAAAATCATTGAATGTAGAAAGGATGGACAAAGATTAATTTTCAACACTTCAAGGAGGTTTATGAATCAAAGAAATTATGTTCATACTCACAATTCTGCAAAAACTATGATCAAATGCTTTATATGCAATCAAGCTGGACATATGCCTTTCAAATGTCCTTTGAAAGAGAGTGATTCATCATCTCACAAAAGATATAAAACAAAAGGAT
The DNA here is from genome assembly GCA_034641835.2 of Pinus albicaulis. Lineage (NCBI taxonomy): Eukaryota > Viridiplantae > Streptophyta > Pinopsida > Pinales > Pinaceae > Pinus > Pinus albicaulis. Next base: position 1,697,779,672 of record CM076578.1, read on the forward strand.
GCCTCCAATGGAAAAAGAAGGAGAATAAGTGTGACCTAGCTCTAACTGCTCAAGACCTGAAAATCCAGTGGTATTTGGATAGTGGCTGCTCTAAACACATGACTGGAGATAGAAGCAAGTTTATAACTCTTGATGAAAATAAATCTGGCAATGTTACTTTTGGCAATGATAAATCAGGAAAGATCAAGGGAAAAGGCTCAGTCAGCATAGACAATGGCAGAGGAAAGGCCCAAGATGTACTATTTGTGGATGGACTGAAAGAAAATTTACTGAGTGTGAGTCAGATGTGTGACAAAGGGTGTGAAGTTCTTTTTAGAACACAATATTGTGTATTCAGGTCAAGCACAACTAGAAAGACTCTGCTCAAAGGTATTCGAACAGAGAGTAATGTGTACATAGTGAAAGAGGAAGATGAAGCCTGCCACCTTAGCAAACTTGAGGAGTCATGGTTATGGTATAGGAGATTGGGACATCTCAGCTTTGACCATATCATCAGACTGATCAAGAAGAAAGCAGTCAGAGATATGCCAGAAATAAAAAGGCCTTCAAATACCATATGCAAATCTTGTCAATTTGGGAAACAGACTCGCACATCCTTTAAATCTAAAGATGAGCTATCAACAAGAAGACCACTCCAACTTGTGCACATGGACTTGTGTGGACCTGCTAGAGCTAAGACACCAAGTGGAGAATCCTATTTCATGCTGATAATAGATGATTTCTCCAGAATGACATGGGTTGCTTTTCTCAATAACAAATCAGAAGCACTAGAAAATTTTAAGACATTCAAAGAATTAGCAGAAAATCAAACTGGATGAAAGATAAAATGTATCAGATCAGATAGAGGAGGAGAATTCACTGATTATGACTTTGCAGACCTATGCAATGAACATGGCATAAAACAACAATTTACTATTACAGGAACACCCCAGCAGAATGGAGTAGCAGAGAGACAAAACAGATCTGTTCAACAAATTTCCAGAGCCATGATGCAAGAGAATAATATTGCTCAAACCTTTTGGGCAGAAGCTGTACATACAGCATTACATATTCTAAACAAAGCTCATTTAAGACCTAACAGTGACAAGACACCTTATGAGCTATGGCATGGTAAACCTGCATCAATCAAGCACTTTAGAGTCTTTGGTAGCAAGTGCTACATAAAGAATAATGATGAAAATATCGGGAAGTTCAATGCAAGAGAAGATGAAGGGATATTTCTAGGATATGCATCCAAAAGTAAAGGATACAGATGTTACAACAAGACTCTTCGGAAAATTGTAGAAAGTATTGATGTAAGATTTGATGAAGAACTTCCAAACAAGACAAGAGATATAGATTGCAGCAGCCATCCTGAAAACCATGAAGAAGAGGACCAAGATGATGAAGAAACAAGCAAAACATCAGAAAATGCTGAACTGAACTCAAAAACCCCCTCAAGATACACTCAGAAGAATCATCCCGAAGATCAGATCATAGGAGACAAGAAAGCAGGGGTCCAGACAAGAAGGCAACTAACAGAACAAACTGAAGAGGTATACATAGCGATGTTGTCGCAAATAGAGCCAAAGAAATTTGAAGAAGCCAGCAAGGACAAGTCTTGGGTGAATGCAATGAATGAAGAATTGGATCAAATTGAGAAAAACAATACCTAGGAACTAGTTCCTAGACCCACTGAGAAAAATGTCATAGGATCAAAATGGGTATTCAAAAATAAAATGAATGATGAAGGACATGTAATCAAGAATAAAGCCAGACTGGTCTGCAAAGGATATTCACAAATTGAAGGACTTGATTACGATGAAACATTTGCCCCTGTAGCCAGAATGGAAGCTATCAGAATGTTCCTGGCATTTGCATGCTACCAAAACTTCAAAGTATATCAAATGGATGTTAAATGTGCATTTCTGAATGGAGACCTAGAAGAAGAAGTCTACATGGAACAACCAAAATGTTTCTCTTTAACAGACAAAGAAGACTATGTGTGCAGACTAAAAAAGGCTCTATATGGACTGAAACAGGCTCCCCGTGCTTGGTACTCAAGACTTGACAAATATTTGCAAAAACAAGGCTTTAAGAGAGGTGGAGTAGACAACAATCTATACATAAAAGCCCATGAAAATGAACTCCTGATTGTGGTAGTGTATGTTGATGACATTATGTTTGGAAGCAACAAAGAAGAGCTAGCAAAAGGGTTTGCTGATGAGATGAAAATAGAGTTTTAAATGTCCATGATTGGAGAGCTCAGTTTCTACTTGGGACTGCAAATTCAGCAAAATAACACAGGCACTTTCATCTCACAGGAAAAATACTTAAAGGAAATGCTGAAAAAGTTCAAAATGGAGGATTGCAAGCCTGTGTCAACTCCCATGACTACAAGATGAAAGCTATGTGCTGATGATGGAAGGGAGCTCCAACCCCCTAATTTTAACACCAGCTTCGACTGGCAGAATACTTCCACTTTCATACAGAAGGCTTCAACCCTCAGATCCACCAGATTTCATCAATTTCTTCATCAGACTTCCGTCAGGTCTTTATAATTTCTTTTTCCGATCATCGCAGAGATTCATCATTTCTAGATCATGTCCATAGGTGCATCATATATGCAGATATATCTTAAAGAGATTTATTTATTAACAACCCTTCCACATGCACACCCTGTATTATGATCCTCTTCTCCTTATATAGTTTAGCCTTTATCAATACCATGAGTCAAAACCACTCAACCGCTAATGGTATTCCTGGACGGGATCAAAATAGGTAATCCAGCGGGGTCTACCCAAGCCCCAAACAACTTTTCATTGTTTTATTTTCTTGATCTGGAAATTAATTAATCTAATTCTTTTTAATATCTCAATCTGAGATTGAGATATTAATCCAATTCCCCCTTTAGTTGTTACAAACATTAACATGCCGCTGACTTATATAAAAAACCAGTAGTAATATATATCCATATAACCTTTCGGGCCCTTCAATAATATTTAATCTTCGACTTGGGGATCTGTGCTGATAATTAAAGTTCCTATCAAAAGACCCAACCCGCGGACACAACTAGCGCACCGGATATCGAGACAAGTGCCTCCGCAGTTGACCGAGTTGACTGCGGGGATAATAGAGATGAATGGCAGAGATTGAGTGCGGGGGCACCAACCAAAATTTTCATCCGTACCTCAAAAGCCTCCGCAGTGACGCAAGACGCTGAGTTGGTCACAGCTGTCTTCCACGTCGGGTGAAGATCTCGGCATAACACAAAAACGTATATTTAACCAATAATGTGAAGGGAAATTGGGTCCCAAACCCTTAATAAACGACATAATACTTTGGGTTAAACTCACAAACCTCAATACATACGTATGGGCCCCAACGTTAATAGTTGTCTCCATTCGACGGTTGTTATTGCCTTGCGCCACCTCATTTGATCGGATGGATATCGCTCGGTGAAGACGCGCGAAAAATAACGCACGATGGCTGTCGTACTTTGGTTAACCTTCGCGCATCTTCCTCATACGACCACCGTCCGATGGCTTCCCTCCAGATCAACGATGCTCAATAATATCGTGCGGCATCCTTGGTCAAACATTAACATGAAATGGTGCGCAGTGATGGCGGTTTTGTAAATATGCTTAGGGACACGTGTCGCTCATTCTATGGAATCGCTCCCAACCTCTGTTGGAAATATTGTCATTGATGGCAAAGGAGGCAGCAAAGACAGAGACAGGCAAAGAGAGCAGCATAGCAGCAAGATGTAGAGAGGGTCGAGCAGCAGAGACATGGTCATTTAAAGAAGAGGCAGAAAAAGGAGAATGAAGGAGTCAAGGAGCAGATGGAACAAATAAAGCAAAGGAGACAGGCGGAAGAGAATGTCGAAATGTAACAGTCAAATAGTAGAACGGAAGCAACGGCACAGACAAAGAAAGAAGCACAGCTAAGGCAGAGGCAAAGTCGTGAACATAGAGGCAGAACCGTTATCACAGCAGTAGAGGCAGAGGTCCAACAGCAGAAGCAGCTAAGGCAGAGGCAGAGGCAGCACATATAGAGGCAGAGCGTTACATATAACATAAACACAAATTCTGGGAATCGCTACCCATGCTGGAGTATATATGCAACGCATTACATATATGTGCAGCGCAACATATAAGAAAAGGTCATATATATAAGTGGAGCGCTCTATAAACAAATAACCAAAGTACCATAAGGTGGGACCCTTCCTAATCGCATCGGAGCATCGCAGTATGGGCATATCGCAATATCGCAACATCGCAACATCGCGCCATCGCACCATCGCAACATCATGCCATCGCACCATCGCAACATCGCAACATCGCACCATCGCACCATCGCAACATCACAACATCGCGCCATTGCAACATCGCAACATCGTGCCATCGCACCATCGCACCATCGCGAAATCGCAATATCGCACCATCGCAACATCGCACATCGCAAATTTTACAATGCACATTTTTTTTTTTGTTTGATCCGCTGATCGCCGTTGCGACGTGTTGTCCACCGTCAGATGTGGGGCCCGATCCTTTCATATATTAGAGGATGTGATCCGATTTATTGGATTGTAATATAAGACCAAAGGCTTAAGGTGGAGGGCAATTGTTAACGTAAAGTTGTTGCGATCATATTAAAAAGTGCCGCGTGGTCCGTGGGTTATATATATATATGCCTCGGCTTAATGGGAGGGCGATTATTAATATAAAACCATTGTGATGAACGTATGTTCCGCTTGCGGTACTCGCCACATCAACAAGACACTCGTGGCATGAAAAGGGTTGGAATTGCCCTGATTTAAAAGTCAGCAATTACATTTTATTCATTTAAAAGGCTCAGTTACACATATGCAGCAATTACACCCCCACAGAGGACAGAAAAGAAAATGGAGCTGAAAGGAGATAAAACACAGTCACAGAAAAGACAAAGACAGCCAGAGAAAAAACAAATGCGTAGCGATTCAAAAGACTAAATGAGTTGAGATGGAGTTCACATTGTAATTCGAATGTAAATTTTTTAATTGTTTTTATTGTTTGTGATGCAAAGGCAAGTATCCTAAGGAAAAGACAAAATCCCACTGTAGCTTGGAAATTTGTACATATTGTAGTAATTCTAAAAAGGAGTTGGAAAAAGGAATAAGAAGACAGAAGCCAAAGAGTCATGACTGTTCACTTCGGATTCCTTGTGAAATACAAGCAGTCATGTGAGAATTTCTATATATAATATCAATTTTGATAAGCTCAAAGAGAGTAAGAGAGAGAGAGAGGGAGAAAAAATAGAGAATGCAGAATATAGAAGAATAAAGCAGAAAAGATTAAGAGAAGAAGAGCAGATATAGAACAGAGCTGATATCTGAGGTAAATCAACAAACATTCGGTTTGATAAATTGAGGAAGTTGGAGCTTCCCTATCAAGTTGTAGCTTGATAGCTGTCAGTTGTAGCTGACTAAGGGTGGAGCCTCCTGTAGGTTGGTGCCTGCAGAAAATTGAAGGGAGTTGGTGCTTCCTTGCAAGTTGTAGCTTGCAGAATTGAGGATAGAGCCTCCTGTAGGTTGGTGCCTGCAGAAAACGGTGGTGAGAGGGAGTTGGAGCTTGCCTTTGCATCACAACAATAATAAGATGTGGTTTTCTCCCTTTATGGGTTTCCACTTACATCTGCTGTCTCTATGTGTGTTTCTTATGTGTTGATGTAATTTTTTCATTCTGCTTAAATGTTTGCTGCTCTCAACATAAGTATGGTGTCACATTAATTTAATATTGGCTGCAACATTTTAAGACTGTTCACATATTAAGTTGTAAATAAGTTTGGTGAAATTTTAGAATTTTTAAATATGTATTAAGCGATTCACCCCCCTCTCGGTTTAATTAAAGGTCCAACAACTGCCACACCTACCACTTGCCCGTCGAGAGTAGTGCGATGAAAACCAGAAACCCCCTTCATTGTTTATTCCGCTCGTGGTTCCTCTCCTTCGCTCAAGGTTTCGTCCGTCTTTCTTCCGTCATTGCTACGTTTCTCCACGAAAGCATAACTTTGTTTCAATTGTTCTTCCTCCGTGTTATCAGTTCATATAACCATAAAACTATTATACAACACTGATGAAATCCTTATGGACTATTCGACTTGGTTCTTTTGCATTCAACAGGGACACCTTTCTTTGTATTGTCTAACACATGCGGAACACACTATTACTTTGACCGATAGAGCTTATGTGCCCTGCACACACATAGCACGTCCGTGGCTCACTCTCCCAACAGGACTTCACACAGATTTTCAGGGCATTCCGTACGAGAATCGAACCAATCAATACCCAAATACTCTCAGTATTCTCCACCCATCAAAGTATCACCAGAACTCAATCATACACAGGATTTCCTTTATCCACCATCAGGATGCATACATACACCGAAATTATTCAAGAAAAGCTTCACGCATGATTTGCTGTTGCTGTACAGATTTCCCATTAAATGAGTAGCGTTAATTCATTGATGTATATTACCTTGTATAGAGGCACATTTGATGGTTTTGAGAGTTGCCATCAAGGAAAATCAATTCAATATAGCTAGGATGCGAGAAATACCAGCAAATCAAGAAGCCCACTAAGCTCATAAAGGTCAATTACTAGCAAAACTTATGGCTGAATCCAACTTCCAAGCACTTGATATAAACATGTTGAATGAATTAGATGAACAGGAAGAGTTTTCAACTCCAATTATTGAAGAGCATTTTCTGAATTCATCATGGTATGCTGATATTTTGTATGTATTGCTCGACTTAAATGCCCCTCTGGGTATATCTAAAACAAAGGCAAGATTTTTAAAACTGAAAGCTGTAAATTACTGCATTTTGGATAAATTTTTATATTGGAAAAATGATAGTGGATTATTTCTTAAATGTTTGCCTGAGAATGATGCAGATAAAATCAAGCACGAATTTCACGAAGGAGAATGTGGAGGCCACCTCTACTAGAAAGCAACTACTAACAAAATCCTCAGAGTTGGTTACTACTGGCCCACCCTCTTTCAAGATGTCCACAAAATGATTATTTCTTGTCATAAATGCCAAATATTTGAAGGCAAAAGAAAGTTGCTTCCCTTACCTCTATAACCAATCACTGTTGAAGCTCCTTTTCAGCAGTGGGGTCTTGAATTCATTAGGGAAATCCATCCTGCCTCCTCTGCCCAACATAAATGGATCCTCACGGCCATAGACTATTTCACCAAATGGATAAAGGCCATACCTTCTAGGAATGCCACAGACTCTGTTATCATTTAATTCATTGAAAACCATATACTCTCTAGATTTGGCTGTCCTAGGAAGATCATTATTGATAACGGTGCTACATTTGGATCCAAAAAGATGGTGGAATTTTGTCGTAAATATCATATTATATTGGGTCATTCTACAACTTATTACCCTCAAGGTAATGGGTTGGCAGAATCCTCAAATAAAATTCTGGTTAATATAATTAAGAAGTTGTTGGAGGATAATAAGAAGACATGGCACAACAAACTAGTACATGCACTGTGGGCATACAGACTAACAATTAAAAAATCAATTGGAATGTCTCCCTACCAGCTAGTTTATGGGACTGATGCAATATTTCCAACCAGTCTAGGAGTACAAGTTATGAAGCTGATCCAAGAAGTACAGCTCGAAGATGATGACATAACAAGAAGAATAAACCAAACTATACATCTGCAAAAAACCACAAAGGAATTATACCTCAGAACACAGCAACTACAAGAAAATGTCAAGAAGCTATTTGAAAAAATAACCAAGGCAAGTGACTTCACAATTGGTGACAAAGTATTAAAATTGGATTCAAGGAGAGAAGATAAGGGCAAACACGGAAAATTTGATAATTTACGGCAAGGCCCCTATCTCATTCACTCTGCTATTGGAAACAACGCATTTTTTCTGCAGGAATTTGATGGATCTGAATATTTCGGAGGTCTTGTCAATGGCAGGATGCTCAAACACTATTTCTACTAACTAATATGTTAGTTTCCAGGATTTTTGGTTCATTGTATATAACGCTTCTTTTTAATTTGAAAAAGAAAAAATACCAAAAACAATAAAAAATAGAAAAAGAGGGCAGATTGAAAGAAGATAGGTACAACCCCATACCCAAAAAAAAAAATTAATTCTGAAAGTAAGCAAGCCTAAAATGCCACTACCAAAAAGAACACTACTATTTTAGTCATACAGTCTAATCATGACTAGATAGATTTCAATTTACTGTTGATAGGTAAGTGAAGAAGATTTTCCAAACTGTTTAATCTTGGATTATCAGTAGATTAGAATAGGATAGAAAGAGTCGCTCTAATCAGATAAAAATTCTAGCCAAAAGGAAGAAAAATAATTGGTTCTAATATGTTGAAAAATTGAACCAGGAAAAGAAGAAGACAGCTCTAAAAAGACCAAAACAAGAGCTGAAAGAAAAATGAAGGATGTTTTTTTATTTCTCAGATCTTAAAGCCTTCACAATTTTGTTTAAAAAATTTTGCACATAAATTCTGTGTGCAGCTTGTTGTTATTCCATAGACACTACAGAAAATCAGACAGCGTAATCCTGGTTTTACTGTCTTTTAAATTTATGTTTTAGAATATAGAGTATAAAATCTACCAGACAGTCTAATCCTGGCAAATTGTAGCTTAGGTAGAGAATTTATGAGTTCAACTGTCTAATATGAACTCATGGAAGAAATAAGGGTAGAGTTAGATTAGTTTTTCCTATTTTCAAAAGAATAAAATGTTGATGTCAAAGTTCTGCAAGTCTAAATGCACCTTATGAAGAAAAAATGTTAGGAAGTAGGCTAGGTAGGTAGTTGTTTGGGAAAAAAATTATGTTTGATGCAAGTACTGATTATCTTTTAAAGCTACATGATCAAAGAAAAAGCAAGCTGTCAATGGATAAGGCACAGTTCTGCATCCCAGAGATTAAAATTCTGAAGTTCTTGACACCTCCAAGGAGCTGCCATTCCCACGTGGAGCCACTGTTAGCCATCAGTAAAAAAAAATTCATAGAAAATGATGGCTAAAACAGGTCTTTAGTCTTCAAGTAACAAATATCATGTAAAATTTGTGACTTCTTGAAGCCTCTTTGTGTTCCTGGTCCAAAAAGATTAATCTTCACTACTATTCCTTAAGCAGTGCTGTTCCTTAGCATTGTTGTTCCCTAACGCTATTCCCTAACTGTTGTTCCCTAGCTGTTTTTCCCTATCGTTTTTCCCTAACTTCTGTTCCCTAAGTTTTTGTTCCCTAGTAGTGTTGTTCCCTAGTGCTATTCCCTAGCGTTGTTCCCTCTACTCCTAATCACCTTATCCCTCCACGTGACCATACCCCAGCACCTACGCTTAAGCCCCCATCACATCAACATTTCCATGAAGAACCCACACTTTCTTTATAAACTTCCCACCCTAATATCAACACTCCAATGATATCTTGTCCGTAGATCCATGTGATCTAACGGTGGAAATTCACCCCCGCCATCCCTTCCTTCCTTCCCTTCTTTTCCCTTATCCCTGCCTTACTACTCCACCAATCAATATTAGCCGTAGATCGTAGGCCTCAAGCCTTGATCTAACGGCTATTACGCCTCCCTTCCTATCCATTGATCACCCGACCCATATGAACTCATCACCCCTCTGCATTAATTGTGGCTATTGATCCACATGATCCAACGGCCCCGATCAAACCCGACTACCCAACTCCACCGGGGCCCATCTTCTGCTACACAAACCCCTCATCCAATCATCGCTTGACAACTGGCCCCCACTCAAACTCTCACCGTGCACCTCTCTCCATCAGGTTCCCCTGTAGCCATTGGATATTTCCCCCCAGATCCAATGGTCTACATTATATAACGCGTGAATTGACCCTCCGAAGTTTAACAATCTGAAATCACGTGATACCTCCAGTTTTACAAAGGCCACGCATCTCCGCTTAATTGGATCGCATTCAATCAAATGAAAATCACTTACCGCCCGAGGGTCATGCGAAAACCATTCATGGTTTTCGCAAAACCTCCAATCCCTAATTTCACGCCAAATAATGTTTTAAACCAATTTTCGCGTGTTTTTCTCCGTAAAGCCTCCTCCACCTGCATTTCACTCCTCTGCATATGCTCCTCTGCCTCCGCCAGCCTCTTAAGCAATTAAAACCCTCCACCGCAGGTTTTTATAACATATTTTGTTGTTTTTGCAGGTTTCATAATGGTTTTCGAAGCGGAAACCCTCCCCACAGTTCATGAGGGACAGCACCAAAGATGAAGACCCTCGTGATCCAAATACAAGCCCAAAGTGCAAAAACCATGGCCTGAATCGAATTTAAAAGGAGCAAAGAATAGTTTAAACGTAAAAACAAAAGTTCAAAGGCCTAAAAACCAAGCACATGGTTACACAGTAAAACCCTCTAGTGCGTAAAGAAAGCGCCTGTTAGCAAAGCCGATGAAGATTAATGAAGAACAGTAAAATAGTATCAGGAAACAAACATGACGGATTAAAATGCAAAGTTGAATATTAAAAGACTTAACCTCATAGTTTAAGGGGTGAATTCACAGTTTAAAGGTTAAAGGTGGATTAAAGGAAAGTCAAAGAAATAATCAAAGATAAAGAGTTAATACATAAAAATGGAAGATTAAGAGAGCTTAACCCAAAAATGAAGACTGAGAGCCAAATAAAAAAGGGATATTTAACAAAGAATATAGTCAGCAAGAAAGTTTAAGGCTACGAAGATAATTATAAAGGCCCAAGAGCAAGAATCAATGCCTAGTCAGTGTTTAAAAGCAACAGATCATGACATATTAGCAAAAAAAGCCTCCAAAAGCCACATCAACAAGGCTATTGCTACTCAACATGTCACCTGCCAGGTAAATTGCCTCAAAATAATACATCGTTAATGAACAGTCAGAGATGTTTTCCAAGAGACAGCCCAAAATTGATTACCAGCCTACCAAAAGACTCCAAAGTCAGCAAAAGTGACTGTTGTTGATAAAGTCGATGTAAAATTAATTAAGCAAAGTTATAACATCTAATATCTTCTCCCTTTGGCCTCCCAAGGGCCGAGACGAATTCACTCTGTGTTAATTAAACAAATAAACCTCATTTCACTGCACCCCCTCATTCTTCTATAAATACTTCTCTAGAAGACCGTATTAAGGGTGGGGTTTTGAATACTTACTTGATGTAAATAATTGTTGAGGCTACTGAAGCTCTGTTTTTAATTGAAGAAAGATAGGCTGAGAAGAGAAGATTGTAGCTGTAAAGACCCACTGGGCTTGAATATTGTAACTGGTTTGAACATCAAATATACAAGTTGATTTATGGGATCCTGGTCTATTTCAATGGTGATGTGTTTCTTACTGTAATTTTCATTTTAATTATGTTTTCATACTATCCACTATTCTCTAATAAAGAACAACAAATATAGATTAGGATCTACTGTAAAGTACCCTAAATCTCACTGAAAAATCTTCATCTTTATGTTTTCTTCTAACTTTGTTTTTTAGGATAATTCAATAGAGTATAACCAGTGAAGTGTTGGTGAGCCCATGTTTCCTGAGTATAATTTGAGATATTTTATTTGAAAGTTTCCCTAAGAGTGTGCCAAAATCAGGTCAGATTAAAAGTTCTTACCTGATATTAGGCTACTTTTTATGTTCATCTTGAATGTTTCCTTAAAGAATATGCTAAATGCAGACTAGGTTGAAAGTCCTTATTTGATATTAAGCTATTATGTGTTTTATGTTAAATGTTTTCCCTTGAGAATATGCTGAAAGCAAGCTAAGTTGAAAGTCTTCACTTGATCTTAGGCTATTCTTTGTTTTCTCTTGTGAGTATGTTGCAAGCAGGCTAGATTCAAAACTCTTACCTGATCTGAAGCTGCTCTGTGTTCTTTCTTATATGTTTCCTTCTTTCATCACACTCCTTGATGTCATCATGCCATAATTCAATCTAAGAAGATCTTTTGATATAGATGACTTTCCCCATAGACCATTCTTGGAACTTGTTGTCCAATTAAAATCCTTTATGACTCCATAGCCCAATGGATTGATATTGTTTCATACCTATCCTATCAGTTGAACCATTCTCTCAACCTACTCATAACGTCACCCTTCAAGGATTTCCCTCATTTTGATAGCATTCTACCTTACCAAAACAAAAACAAAAAAACCTTGTTCTTCATAGCTAGCCTAATATCTCACTTAAAGCCTAAATATATATCTTTCGAAAGCATCTATATAGAGAGATCCCTCTCTGAATCTGGGATCGCTAGATCCTTAGTTTCCAAAGTGGTTCTAATGTAGGCTCTACAGCGTTTGTTCTTTCCAATCTTACAAACTACAGAGACCCTAACAACATTGAAATAGCCTTGGTAAATCTTCAAGAATACATTCGTCATATCCTCCCATGTTTGAATGAAGTTCCCACCAAGGCTCATGAACTATCGGAGAGCTGCTCCTTTTAGAGTAAGAGGAAACATTTTCGACCTTTTAGCACTAGTACAATAATCATATCCTCTACAAAGTACTTCAAACTAAAATAAGAATGTATCTGGATCTTCATTTTCCAAACCATGAAATTTTGGTAGAGTAGATGGGGGAATTATGTGCATTTGTGTCACTCCTCCTAGATCTCTGATAGGAAATTCAAAAATAGCATTGTGTGCCATTTCTTACCATTATAGAAGATTTTCTTCATGTGACACTTTAAGGATCCTCCTTCAAATGTTCCTGTCAATTGGTTAGTGGAATGGGTGGTGCTTACATCACCACTTAAGTGAAATGATAATATTTCTTCAAATTTATACCTTTTTCTACTTAGCCATTCATTAAAAAAAAAAAAAAACACCTATCCTATTTAACCTCTACACAATTGATGAGAAGTGGCCTGGAGAGCAAGCATTTTTCCTGCTAATACATAGGTTCTTACCTCTCATTTTCAATACCAATTATTTCATAGAAAAAGGAAAAAAAATAAAAATACATCACTTCTAAACACACCCCCCGGAATGAGGTATGTATGTACAACTAGATATTAGTGTGGTAGTGCTATTTGACTGCCTTCCCCAACAATGACGCCAAAATGTTGGGTAAAATTAATTGCTTAATAAAAACAACTAATCACCTATTCATTAATTGTCAACCAATGAACATATTTTTATTTCAAGACAATCGGAAAAATATATGCATAGAAATACTAATAGCTAACAATGGTTCTACATGATTATTTTCTACACTATTAAGCTCATTCGAAAATAAATGAAATGTAAGAGTTCAAAAGCAATACTAAATCTCAAAACCAGAAAGTGAATGATAGGAAAATGATTATGTTAATCACATGACTTGAATCAATAATGAATTAAATCACACATCGCTGAATTGCAAATTTAACCTATTGCACTCAACATAATTCAAATGCTAATCTAGAGCAGCAAATTAAATGAAATCTGGAAATTACGATAAATAACAAATCCGGAAAATGCAACAACAAAAAAAAAAAACTTTTAAAGAAAGGAGATATACTTTAAAGAATGAGAATTGAAATTCAAATAACAAGCACACAACTAAAATAATTTATATGTTCAAGGCAACACCTCGTCTAAGGTAGTGGGCCCGACTGCCCAAGACTCAATTCTGCCTTGGGAAGAAACTTAGATCAGATTACAAGTAACAGATGTAGAACTCAATAGATAACTTCCTTCATTGAAATATATGAGAGAAATAATTACATCATAATGAGGCTCTTGTCTTTGTCTCAAGTTCAACAATTATTCATCTCCTATTGAACAATTGTTCATCTCTTTATCCAGCAATTGTTCATCTATTCATTCCTATAATTGTTCATCTATTCCTCCCAATTATTCCCTCTCTTTAATCTCTATTTTCATTTAAATACACAGAGAGAAAATGGAAATTACAACTAACTTGATTACAAAATGATTTATCATTACAATTGGAGATTGTATACAACAAATCGATCAGCAAAATCAGATCTAAAATAGCATGACTCAGCTGGAACAAGTCGAATCTAGTATTGCAATTGGAAGAATTTGGAAAATGGCCACAACAACAAATCTAAGAAATTTTCCTTCAGAGAACCTTCCATTTCTATCAATCCACACCGAATTTTGGAAAACGGCTTATATGAAAACTGAATTGGTCCTTTTTTCACAAAACCCATGTCTCGAATTTTCAGGATTCACCTTCATTTGTTCGAAATAGCCAACACAAAACCGTAACTTTTTATACCAACGAATTTCTAAGTTCGAATAGTTGGAGATCGAATTTCCAATCTGGAAGAGATCTTGGAGGCTAAAAAGCGTGAGTGATGTTGTAACAGTTTAATAAACCATGTTTGAAAAAATCATGCATAAAATTATCAATTTGTTAGAAATAAAGGAGAATATCTAGTACTTATCGATAAGAGCATAAATTATTATGAAATGGAATTAAATAATAAATTATGCTAAAGAATGTGATAAAGAATGGTAGAAATGTATGAAATAGATGTTAGAAAGTGGTAATAATAATGACATATTTGTGGCCCAACAACAACACACTAACTTCATTCAGATCAAGCACCCATCCAAGGGTTAAGTGAAGTTATTAGAGCAGATTTTAGGAAGGAAAAATCATTACAAGGGTGGCCATGGATGTTGTAAGGATGATATGTGGAAAAAGAGGCCACTTAATGGCACAAGAAGCTAATAATAGGGCATTGCTCCACTTTACAAGGGATATGGACACGATATCTTCACAAATCAACCACTAAATGAGATACACCCTATAGTATGATGACACTTAGCAAGATTGACGATTTCCAAAAGGGGCCATATAGAAGAGCACCCCAACCCAAGAGACATAGACTTTTGTTGATTTATTATTATTATTTATTTGAAGAAAAGATGAATCCATAGCTTTCTAAAGCATTCTCTATAACATTGTATTATAAATTTATCAGTAAGAAATACTATAAAAGGAGGAGCATTATTGAACTGTAAATTGAATTAATGTGGAGGAAAAACCCCATAGGCCAAGTAGAAATTTCTTTGCAAGAAAGGGAGAAAAGTTCCATGAAAGATTTATGCTTCCATCCTCATCTTCCTTTATGTAGGTTGTATTGATGTGCAAGGCTGCCATTGTAATATTATAGTGTAATCTTCTTATTTGAAGGTGCTACTTTTGGCCATGGAAGAAGGCTCTAGCAGTGATATTTTAAAACTTTCATGCTTTAATACAATAAGATCCAATATGAATTAGATCCTTGCCTAAAATATTTTGAAAAATTGTAATAATTCTGTAATTATTTTTCAAATTTATTTTGTTTTTTTGACAAAATGGGAAGGGAAAACAAACCTATGTGATGGTTTTCCTTCCAAATGAAACCATTAAAAATGAAGGTTGTAGTGAAAAAGGATCAATGGGAGAGATGCATGTATAAAATTGGAAATTTGAATATCAAATATAAGAGCTAAAAGTGTATCCTACTTGAATATAGGAAGATGAAGGTATCAACAAGCCTGCCCATGATGAGAAAAGGTATTTCTGAGCCATACCCATCTATCATTTTGTTCTTCAGTGAGTAACAATGCTTCAAATCCGTGAGCATGCATACTTACCCTTTGTAAGGAATTTCCTAAGAAAAATAAATCTCTTTTGTTTATTATGTGTATTTGTGTAATATTTTTATTGTAGTTGTAGTTTGAATTTGATTATTTGAAAGTTATGCAACTTCACTAGATGAAATCCTCTTAATGGTTCCCTTACTATTTGTGGGCACTACTGACAATAATATAAAGAGATTTCTCAATTTTGTAAAGCACAGCCACATCACAATTTCACAGCTCGATTCCTCTCTAACTGAAACATTGCCTTAATTCCTTGGAGTTGGCCAAGTGTAGACTTGGGCATTTTTCCCTCTGCCCACATACCAGGAAAAACATTTTTTATTGCTATAAGTGTTGGCTCTTTACCCACAAACCTTACAAAAAAATCGAGAATAAATATTAGAAAATCAGGGTCAAGGGGAAATTGGAGTTGCTAGCACTTGCAACCCAACAATGGTTCTCCAAAAATCTATTGGAACAACAAATGTCATCTCTAGCCATGAGATGGACTATAGAGTTATGTCAAAGGCATGCCTTACTAAACTATTCTCTTCCATACTACAACATAGGAAACATTTCTTGTAGATTTAGTGGAACCTATTTGAAGATCAAAGAAGAGAATTGAAGATAGTTGAAGCTTTTGGGGACCAAAATATTGCAACTAGGGAGATGTGATATGAATTGAATCCTTTCCTTTAATATTATGTAAAATTTTAACAATATTATAATTGTTTTTAATCATATTTTGTCTTTGTGACAAAATGGGATAGGAAAAAAAACTAGTGTGATGGTTGGTCTTACAAAAACAACGATTAAAAATGAAGGTTGTAGTGAAGAAGCATCAATGGGAGAGAGGCAATCAAAACTCGAGAAACTTGAATAGAGATGACAACTCAAAGAGTACAAACTACTTAGAAAATTGGAGAAGGATTCAAGGGTCGTATCCATGATGAATGATGGTGTCTCTGAGACATGGCCATCTGCAATTTTTTTCTTAAGTAACAATGAATGATATTTATGATAAAGCATAGCTCGCCATTTGTAAGGAATTTTCCAAGAAAAATAAATATCTATTGTTAATACTGGGTAGTTGTGTAATTAGCTTATTGTAGTTCTACTTTTATTTTATCACTTGAAAGTTCTGCAACTTTACCAACTGAAATCCTCTTAATTGTCCACTAACTATTTGTAGGCATTACTAATAATCATCTACAAAGATTCCTCATTTGGTTAAAGCATACACACAACACATTTTCATAACTTGACTCATCTTTAATTGAATCACTGACTTAATTCTTTATAATTGGCTCAATTTATTTGTAATTTATATTTGGGTGTCTTCCCTTTGCACACATACCATACCCAACAATTTTTCTTACTTTGGGCATTTGTTCTTTTCCAACAAACCTTACAAAACATTTTTTTTATTTCTCTAAGTATTTGTTCTTTACCCATAAAACTTACCAAAGGATTTTAATGCTTCCTAGGCATATATTATTTTCCCACGAGATATACTCAGTGTTTTCTTCATTGCTGGACAACTCAATCCATTTTACTGAGTATTCCCCAATTCTTAGGCTATGTAAAGGAGTATTTGGTTAGTTTGTGTGAGTTTAGATGGATATTTTTTGGTTTTTGTCTCATATCCAATACAAATACACTCCCTTTTGCATGTAATTCACTCAAATGGAAATCCATGGAACCATTTTTATTTATAAAGGCTATATCAACCACTAGGATAATAGATTATAAATATTGAAAGCATTGGGTTTTAGCAACAACAATCATTTGTATAATATTTTCTTTGTAGAGAGAAGTGATGGACACCTACAACGAACCTCAAAAGAAAAAAAATAGATGAAACAAAGCCACTAACATCCAAAATACTTACACTCAGATTCGTAATTGCAAATGAAAAGTTTGTTCCATTACAGACAGTAAAAATAGAATGCATTAAAATTTGAGTTGATTGAACAAAAAATAGATTGATAAGAAAAATAACTCTACAATAGGAATCCATGTTGATGAAACAAGCAAGACACATGCATACCATTTGCGGATCAATTAATAAAGAAATTATTAGTTGTTCATCCTTGTTTGAAAGTTGTCTTGTCAATCCCTTTTGCGTTGATAATTGCATGGTGTTGATGTTAATTGTAGGTGAATGTGTATCCAAATGATCATTTCATTTAGTTTGCACATTAAATTGGTTGATACAATTGGCATAGTTTATGGATGATAACCTTGCTAATTTATCCATTCCATTTTAAGGCACATTCGACATCTTGCTAATTGACTCCAAAGAAAGGCACCTTTGTCCTCTTCAATTCCATCAAATTTCTATTGTAAAATTATAAAACAAACAACTTCAATAAACTGACTTTCAAATCTGCATTAATGGACAAAATTTTCATTTTATCTAAGGGAATCCTCCCTTGAACCAGAGGAGCACTAACCTAAAGTAAGGAGAATGATCATCAAGGTGTTTATGGGTGATATACTCAATTCACTCTAGGGCCAATACTTGATTGTTGGATTAATCCTTTGAAGTGTGGATATTGGAGGTGGCAAGTAAGTGGAGAATATAGCATGTTGAATCTTTTACAAGTGCAATATCAAA
This sequence comes from Pinus albicaulis, assembly GCA_034641835.2. Classification (NCBI taxonomy): domain Eukaryota; kingdom Viridiplantae; phylum Streptophyta; class Pinopsida; order Pinales; family Pinaceae; genus Pinus; species Pinus albicaulis. The sequence continues at coordinate 1,697,797,901 of CM076578.1, forward strand.
TGATCTTTGAGTATGAAGAGAAAAAAAATTTGTCACAAAAAATTGTTTAGAAGTGCTAGAGAAAGCATTGGTCCATGGTGTGTCATGTCATCTACTCAAATGGTCCTTGAGTAGGAAGAGAAAAAAAAAACCATGACAAAATATTGTCTAGAAGTGCTAGAGAAAGAAATGGTCCATAGTGTGTCACATGCTATAGAAATTGTTAGCCATATATAAGTTTTTCATATACTATGATGGCTAAAACAGGTCTTCAGCCTTCAAGAAACAAATTTGGAGCAAATCTGTGACTTCTTGAAGCCTTGCTATGTCTATTTGTCCAAAGGATCCATCTCACTGATGTCTTCACAAAATCCCTGCTGATATCATGAAGAAAATTGTTTTGAACCCCTCTTCCACCCTCTTTCATTCATATTTTCCTATTAAAAACCCCTCCACTTCCTTCAAAATCACTTAAAACCATTTTAGTCCCTCTTTATTTGGTTTTAAACCCCTTTTTAACTCTATTGGAACCCCTCAAAAAGCTTAAAAAACCTTTGTTTTTAATCCTTTCAGCCCCTTTTTATACATAAGGCTTTAAGTGCCTTCAGCCTAAGCCCTAGACCCTTTCTCCACCATAAGATCACGCCCTGCAACCAAGTGCTAAGCCCATCAGCTATCGGCCATCGCAGTTTTCAAATTTCTCACTCCCGCACTCCTTTTCCCCTGCCGATGGGATCTGAACCGTTGATCTCGCCAATCTAACGGTCCTCGCTTCATCGCACCGCCAGTGTTCCTCCCGGTCATCACTTACCAAAGCCTCCCTGCAAATGTATTTTATATCGTTGATCTGGCTCCCCCGGATCCAACGGTCGATGTTGTTTCGCCGTCCCGTTGTTCTCCGCCTCTTTCATTCATTTTTGCAAAGTCGCGATTAAATTCGGACCGTCAATCATCCTGATCAGACAGTCATCGCGCCATCGCGTTATCGCTTTTCTCCCGTCTAAACCCCTTCTGCCTGACATTCTCCAAAATATTCCGGACCGTCGATCCTCCTGATCATACAGTCAACGCTTCATCTTAGTTCACCCTTCCCCTCACACCATTCACGCCCTTGTGCGATTCCGCGATGCATCCTCCACCGTTGATCATCTTGATCCAACAGCCAACGCGCCTCTGCTTTTACCCCGCACATTTCGACCCCACTTTTAATCCCCACCGTTGATCTCGCTTCCGATCTGATGGTCCTTGCTTCATCGCAATTTCGCCATCCCCCTGACCCTTCATCTACCATCTTTAATCTCTGCTTCTCTGAGTTAATCCCCACCGTGGATCTCCAAGATCCAACGGCCCACATTCACTCTCGCGCCCATTTTACCCAACATCTCCGTCATGCTTTTTCAACGCGAAATGGGCAGTTTTAAAGGGACACGTGTCCACCACCAGTATGCATCTCGTCCACCCAGCATAAAACCATTTACCACTTATTCCCAGCGTGAAAACCACTCACAGTTTTCTGCAAAACTGCTTATCATATTTTCCGCGCCAATATTCAAACTTGCCCATGTTTTTTCCCGGTTTCTGTGACAGAACCTCCCTCTGAAAATTTTCCCTCCTTCGCATCGCTCCATAACCCCTCGACGAGCCCCGTGTTAGCAGTTAAACCACAAACACAGGTTTTTATAATTTTTTATTGTTTGTTGCAAGTTTCATGGTGGTAATCATTAAAGTCGTCCCACAGTCACTAAAGGTGACAAAGGGCCAAGGATGACGATCCTTAAAGGCCGAAATAACGAAGGAACAGGAGATTTCAGGGTTTATCATTAAATTTTTGTCAGTGATTCATGACCACTGACTATTATACTAAACCCTCGAGAGCAGCCACCTGTAAGCAAACGAGAAGATCAATGAAGAAAGAGATTAAAGGTTAAAGGTTAAAGCATAAAGCCCGAAGATCAAGAGCTTAACCCGTGAAGATTAAAGATAAAGCACAGTATTGAAGACAAATCAATTAAAGTCAAAACAGTCAGCCAGGACAAATCACAAGACAAAATTCCTCATGCACGTCAAAGCAAAGCACTTAATTCAGTCAGAATTTTTGACTGCCACCATGATCTGCATTTTACCTACCAAGGAAAAAACTGGCAGTTACTACAAATAGAGACATTTCAACTGTCAGAGTAGTTATTGTGAAAGTATGGGAAAGCCTCAAAGCCCACTCTTTCACTTAACTTGTCCCAGAAGCCTAAACATAACTACTGCAGTCAGAAGACATCTCCAAAAGAACACACGTTGGAGTTATTACTAGCATGCCAGATATGCCTCAAAGATAGAAAAAATACTAAAATGGTCCATGAAGTTAATGTGATATTCATGAAACAGAGTGGAGCATTCAAAAGGACCCCTACTCTGTCTTAATTGATCCATTGAGACCATTTACTCCACTCCTCTTCCTCATTCACCTATAATTACTCATTGAAAATTCATTGTAAAGGGTTGGAAAATTGTTAATTGTTGAACTATTATTGAGTAAGAGTTGCTGAGTAGTTGCAATATAGTAGGATGGGAAGAGAAGTATTGGAATGTAGAAAGCCATTGGAATCAAGTATGTAACTGGTCTTGGACATCAAATAGACAAGAAAATTCACTGGATCCTAATCTAAATCATTGGTGATGTTTTTCCTTATTGTCTCTATTGCTTCTTATGTTTTTCACTTTGTTCATATTCTCTGATAAAGAGCAGGAAATATAGATTAGGATTTACTTCTAAAGTACCCTAATTCTGACTGATAAGCTTTATCTTTATGTTTTCTTCTAAATTTGTGTTTGAGAATGAATCAATAGAGTATAACCAGTCAAGGAATGTTGGTGAGCCCATGTCTTGCTGAGTAGTACTTGAGATGTTGTTCTTGAATGATATTTTCACTGCATGCTAAGTAGAGTCCTAATTAAGCAAGTTTATGGTTAGCCATGTCCCTTGTTTGGTCTTAAACATCTGTTTTGAATATTTCCCTTAAGAGTATGTCGAAATCAGGATAGGTTAAAAGTCCTTACTTGATCTTAGGCTTCCCTTTGTTTACTTATATGTTTTCTCCTTTCTGAAAGTAGTCTGTTGGATTACTAGATTGTTGTCTTTTAAAGTTTGCTTTATTAGGAGTATTTCCCAAATAATTCTATGGTTTGCCCTGTCCTTTGGCTTTCTTCCAAATCAGTCACTTTGAAAGGCTTTTCTTGTTTAGTGAAGTTAATATATTCTTAATCGGTTATTAGCTTTGCTTCTTTCACATCATTTCTCAATGTTTCATACCACAAACTCAACTCAAAGAGATCTTTTGATATAGATGACTTGCCCTATGGAAACCCTTCAATAGTTGTGGTGCAAGTAAACCCTTTTATGACTCCATATCCCAATGGATTGACACTGTTTCTTGATATATCTTCCCATGCTGAAATATCCTTCAATTTATTCCCTCCTTCACACTTCACATGACCTTCCTAGTTAACGATCCCCAACCAACAAACAAAAAAATCCTTCATGCTTCATAACTAGCCTAACATCATATCATAAGCCTTAAAGGATATCATTCTAAAACACATATAGGGAGATCCCTCCCTGAATCCAGGAGGGCTAGATCCTAGGATTCCAAAGTGGTTCTAATGTTGCCTTGTCATTTGGTATGCCAATCTGCCAAATCATAGGACCTCCAACATAATGGCGACTCCACTGGGGAATTCTGAGTGAATTACATCTTATACATCCTTAAGACCTCAGAAGACCCGCAAACATCCTTATATTGGTATTTAATTGTTGATGGTGGATAGCAGCCCGCTTCAAAACATTCGAAATCATCCACTTGGCAACTCCACAACTCCTAAAAGACCAAAAGACTCCACTGGTGATCAGTAGGCCTGTTGATTACCCCTGGTTTCACAAATACTCCACTGGGACATCCAACACTACCATTAAAACATCGTTCACACCCATGATTAGGAAACTTTGAGGATTAAGTTTTCTTTGTTAAAGACTAGTTTGCCTCTAAAGATTGTCATATATGGCTAACTTTCCTTTCTTTGGGTATAAATCTTAACATATTTTCTTCAAAAATAATTCATACCAAAGCCTATCCTGATCCAAATCCTCCTGATATAGTTGATAAACCAGAAATAATTCTTAGGAAGTCTCTTATATTTAGGGATACAACTATTGGCAGACCCATTCATAGAGCTAACTCTGTGCCTGAAGTCCTTACAGCTCTACCAGATACCCAAGTTGACTTACCCTTTTCAAGAATTTTACCAATAACCAAGTCACTTAGTGGTATAGATCAGACAGACTTTTAGCCCCCAAGTTCACCCCAACATAGTGGTGACCATAGTAGCAATAGAGAAGCCACTCCACCTAATCTTCATTTCATTCATAACTTTGGTTTCTCTCATCCCAAATCTTCTCAACAGTCTCTTGTTGGTCCAAGAACTTCTGTCATCCATACATCCACTGTTCAAACCACTCCATTCCATCATCCTCCTCCCTTTCATAAATACAGTAGCACCTAATTTGGACCTCGGTAGAAGGAAGGCAAATCAGGGTAACCTCAAACCACGCTCAGCCTTGTAGCTAGCCCTACAAGGTTAGGAGAGGGCTCTCTCCATGAAAAATGTTCAATGAAGTGTAACTGCAAATTGATTTTAGGCTAGGTATAGTAGCTCAAAATGTTTTATCAATTTTTCTGGGTTGTATGGATCAGATGGGGCTAGGAAGTTTGAATCTGGGGAATTAAATTGGAGATATAGGGTATTCTATGGGGCAAGGTAGGCAAGGATTTTAACAACTTTTTTTTTAATAATTATGGAATGTTTAAGACTGGTGAGAAGCTGAAAAGGGCATAGGAGATAGATCCTCTTCAAATAATAGAAAACATAAAGTATTGAATGATTTTCCCAAGGCAGAGCATTATACAATGGATTATACCTATCTATCTTGAAAACATCCAAGCAGGAATATGAATGAATGGATGGCGGACATAAAAATTAACAAATGATCAAAAATGAAAGAACAATGTTAAAATCCATACCACAGGGATCCCATAAATCGGTGCTGCATTTCTTTATTAATTCCCTGCCAAACTGTTACAAAATGGAGCGCAAAGCGTCCTAAATGATTCCAAATTATTCCACCTTTTTATCCCCCTCCTTTACAAATGATGAAAAACTACATTAAATAGATCAGTTTCAAGGGGGGTGGATCCACAGAAGGAGGAGTTGTTTCACCTGCCTAGGAACTAAAATCTGAATATAGGAAAGAGACCAACATAATGCCTCGAAAAAAGAAGAAGAAACAATACATTTTGACCATCTGGAGGATTTGCTGTTACAGTTACTCAAACAAGGGAGAAGAAAGACAAATATGGAATCGATTCCCCTCCTTTATCGTTGTTGTCGTTTTGTGGTAAATGCTATAATGATATATGTGTTTCATAATAGCTCGTGGCCCAAAACAGAATGTCTTTTCCTTTAATATTGAAGAAAAACCCTTTTGCCGAAGGGAAAATTTCTTTGCAACCGACTAAAATCATATTGACCCCTTTAAAAAAAATCCCTTTTTATATTGAAAAGAGCGAAAGGAAGGATGGTGGGCCCAAATCGCAATCGCAAATCGCATTGGAAGGAGGGAGGGTGTATTGCATAATGGAGCGATGTGATGCAATAGTGTAAAATGGCACAGAGGAGAAGTGGAACAGGCAGAAGGGGCAGAAAGATTTGGTGGGACCGGGAGAAATCACAATTGCAAATCACAGCAGAAGAGGCGGGTATAAAGTGAGCAGAGAAATCGCGACATGCGATGGCGATGGAGTATAGACCAAGGATAAGGGAGCTATAGAGGAAGGCGGAAGAAATTCTTTTGAAACAAATATAAAATGAAATTTCTGGTTTTACACGGAGAAAAACCATTTTCTTTTGAAAAGGCGGAAGGGATTTTAGGTGGGACCCAAAACCGTAATCGCAAATCGCAATAGAAGGGGGGAGTGAGCATGTCGTATTGGAGTGATGCGGTGAAAAATTGCGATGTGATGGGAGGCCGATGGTGCGATGGAATGATCAGATCGGAGGCATCAGGGTTGGGTTAATTGCATCGATGGTAAACATCAGAGATGGTCAATTGGGAGACTATGCGATGTGATGCGATGTAATGTGATCGCATCGGAGGTGCAATGATGCAAAGTTAAGTTCTTGGGGGATGTTGCAATCGTGTAATGCGATGAAGGAATATCGCATCGGGGAAAGGGAGATGGCAGTTTCTACACGACGAGAATGCGATATGCGATGGAATGTGGACCGTTGGATCGTTGAGAATATTGATGGTCCGGATGCAATCAGGGGAAGCGTATATCGATAGGGAAACAACGGAAGGGTTTAAATATGCGGAGTGCCGATAATGCGATGCGATGGTGTGATCGAAGCATCGGGGGTGGGTCAATCGCATCGGAAGTGTTCAATCGAAAGTGTTGTGATCAGTGGCCCATGGAATTTTGCAATGTGATGCGATCGTATCAGAGTTGTAGGATACAAAAATGAAACAAAACATTAAAGTTTGAAGGGTTAATACTAATGAAAAATGGTGCTTTGGGCCTTTTATTCATTTGGGCCTATCTTCCAATCCAAAAGTCTATTTCAGGAGTATAATATATCGTCGAAAAGCTCTTTCCGAGCTCCTTCTAATGAACGCACTTGGAACATGATTTTCACTAAAAATATTGTGGAGAACACCTCTAAAATGTAGGCAGAGAAAATCCCCTTCATTGTGGTCCTTGATGATGAGCTTCAAAGGACTAGTGGTGGCTTTGTAGATATAGCAGCTTCTGAAACTCAACTCATTACATATGAAGAAATAAAATTACATAAGAAATGCATAAAAATAAGAGTACCATGTTTTCACCTCAAAACATGTTTTGAGGTGAAAATTACATCAAGCTTAATAGAACAACTCTTTGATTTTTCTAGATACCATGCTTTTGAGTTTATTCGATCTCCTCATTTCCTTGCTGATATTTATTGACACTTGGCTCATTTATTTGACCATGATGAGACCCTAGAACCTAATGAGATTAACTCTATGACCTAATAACATGAATTGCGGAGTGAAAGTGAATCATGACTGAAGACCATAGAGAGGAGAATCAACAAGTTTTGCATGAAGACGATGAAATACCACACTACCATCAATGGAACCCATGACCTAATGGAATGATGAAAATTGAAAGTATGAACTCCTCTTATAATCTTATGCAAATGCAAAAGAGTAAGTTGATCTTGATGGCGATTATGACAAAGCGACACTAACAAAACCCTCCACTATTAAACCCCCCATTCCTTCCACAAAATCCTATCATGGCTACATGGTATGCTCCTCTAGTCCTTCCTTTACCTTTATCTATATTACCACAAGGTTGCCAGTCCAATATTCCTTTATATGATGCCAGGAGTTCCACTACTGCTTCACAACATGTGGAAAAAATGAATGATTGCTTTGATAGGAATGAAATAGGTGATGATACTGTTAAACTTAGATTGTTTGCTCAGACTTTAGGAGGAGAAGTAAGAAAATGGTTCAATATCTTAGCCCCATAGAGCATCAACAATATTCCTACCTTTCATAAACTATTTTTGAACAAGTGGGAAGTTAGGAAAGACCCTCTCCAAATTTTGTCAGAATATGAGAATATTAAAAGGAATCCAGGGGAAGGTGTACAAGAATACTGTGCTAGATACAATAGGGTGTACAATACCATACTAGCCCATGTGAAACCTTCACAGGGCCTAGATTTAATGAAATTCCCTGACGGATTTGATCCTGAAATGGCATACCAACTAAAGGAAAGGGAATACCCCACATTAGAATCTATGCAGCAAGGGACAGTGAGCGTTGAGGAAAATTTGATTGCCAAAAGAGCTAGGATGAGGACTGAAAAGAAAGTAACATATAGGGAAGACACTGCACCTTCCACATCTAACTCAAAATTAGACCATCTAGCCAAGAACATGGATAGGTTAGAAAGAATGATGGAGAGGATGGTTGTCCAAACAAATGCTCAGAATAGGAACCAGCCTCAAAATCAGAACCAGAACTTTAGGAGAAACCCTCCTCAGATTAGACAAAGAGATATTGGTCAACAAATCAAACCTCCATTTCAAGAAAATTATGCTGATGAAGATGAGGGAATGATAGAAGATCCAGAGGGAACTGATATAAACATGCTGAGAGTAAGTAATGAAGACCCTGCCTTATTCACGAAAGATGACCAGGCCACATATACATATTATGATAATGAAGGCTTAGAATTTGAATACTATAGGAAAGCCTTTGAGAATGCCATCATGGAGGTCCATAAACAATATGACCTCAGGAGCAAAAAGAACCAAGAAAATCCCCAAACAAAGACCTTTGAAACTGTTGTTAAAAACAGATTTGAAAAGGTGGTTAGAAGGGCTACTAAAAAAAACAAAACAACAGCTGAAAGTTCCAGTAAAAACAAAGGGAAAGGCAGTCAAACCACTGATAAATAGAGTGGAGAACCTAACAGCACTAGCACTTCAGCTAGTTCCCTTGTAAAAATAGTTTTAACTGATGTACATAGTAAAAACCAGCAAGCCAATTTTGCTGATAAGTTAGTGACTAACAAGACAGATTTGAGCCTTTCAAAGAATCAGTTCCCTTTCAATTTGGAAAGTGAAATTGCTAAAATCAAAATATTTGTCCCCCTCACTGAGTTAGTCACTCAAGATGTATATAAATTTCAGGAGTTAAAAGCTTTGAACATAGAAGAAAATGATGACTCTATCAACCTAAATGATGATCAGCCAATCCTTTTATTTGGTCCTAAAATTGAAGGAAAGTTCCAAGAAGGAGTGGTCCCTCCTTTCTATGTCAGTTTCAATATCCATGATAAGATTTTACACAATGCTATGCATGATTCAAGGGCTTCACATAACCTCATGCCCAAAGTAATCATTGAGAGATTAGGCCTTGAGATAACCAGACCATATAAATATTTGTATTCTTTTGACTCTAGTAGAGTAAAATGCTTTAGGCCCGATCAAAGATCTTTGTGTAAACTTGACCCAAATCCCAGCCAAATGCATAGTGATGGATGTGGTAGTGGCCGATGTGCCCCCCAAATATGGCATGCTTCTTTCAAGATCATGGGGTGCTAAGATTCAAGGTACCATCACTACAAAGAAAAATCATTGGTAAGGGCGAAAATGGTATATATGCTCATTGGTGAGGAATTGAAAAACCTGTCACCATTGACGTCATAAGATGGCGTTGCAAAATCTCAGAATGTTGTGGTGAAATTTCAAGGTCCGTCACCAATAATGATTTATAGTGACGAATAGTGACCGTCACCATTTCATATGAGCAATGGTGACGAACAATAGCCTCGAGATCACCAAAAAAATGAACATCACCCAAGGGGTAATGGAAATCATTTGAGAAAGTATAATGTTGTGGTGACATTAAAGGTCCGTCACAAATAATGATTTATAGTGACAGATAATGACCGTCACCATTTCATATCAGCAATGGTGACAGAAAATAGCCTCCGTCACCAAAACACTGAATGTCACCAAAGGTGGCGTCGCTGAAAGTATGTGTTGTGGTGACATTCAAGGTCCGTCACGAATATTGATTATAATGACGGATAGTGACCGTCACCATTTCATATGAACAACGACAATTTTTTGTGATGGACCTTTCATGGCCGTCACTATTGGTGCATATATATGGCGATGTTCATTGACCGTCACCATAAACTCATTGGTGACATCAAGGTCCGTCACGAATATTGACTATAATGACAAACAATGACCCTCACCATTTCATATCAACAACAACGATTTATGGTGACGGAGCTTTAATGGTTGTAACTATTGATGCGTATATATGGTGGCGTTCGTTGACCATCACCATTTCATATTTTGGTGAGGGTCAAAAAAATGTCACCATAAGCTCATTGGTGATGGTCAAAAGAGCATCCGTCACCAAAAACTGATCTTCGTCATTTCCTATATATGAATATCAGAGCACGATGGAATCGAACCACCAACCTCCTGCTTGTAAAGCAGGTGCTCTTCCATTGAGCTAGCACCCTTTAAAGAATTAGACTTTAAACTAGAAATTGCCCCTAAAGGTGCAAAGATACACCAAAAGAATAAGAACCAGGAAAACTGAAAGAACTCAGTGTCCTTGCTCCTATTTTTATTCTACGACACTCTACAAAGTATGATCTTGATCTATGATGTATTTGTGCCGAGTGGTTCTAATTTAATAGTAAATGTTATATTAGATAAAATAAATGAATAACTAAGAGGCCTTACGGGCTAATTTTTAATCCTTACACCAAAATCTCTTAATATTCAAGTCTATGGAACAACTCGTTCAAAGTTCAATCTGAAGTAGATTTTAAATGGAAAGCCTAAAACCAGCTAAGCAATTTACAAGTTAACATTTTGGATATAGCTTCTGTTCAATTTATACGACAAGTTATGCCATAACCTTGAAACTATTTTCTTAGCTAAAAGACTTTCTTAAGTCAACAATGACAAAGAAGATAGTCATGGCAAGCAAAATTGTCTTGTTTTTTCTAATGAAGGTGCATGTAACTTGATAAAAGATGTATGAGAGTATCAAACCATAAACAGGTTCACTAAAACATGGAAATGACAAATTCTTGTTAAGCAACAAAAGCTTAATTGAATATATGAAAAGCATCGAGCTAAATGATATAATTAAGCTAAAGTAACTGTAAAAAAAATGAAATTTCCATCATATACCATCTGGTTTGGTTAGTTCTTCAGAAAGAGAAAGTGCAATTCCATGATCCAGCTCCTCATCTTGATTATGTAATGGACCATCCTAAACAAAAATGTCCTCATACAACAATCAATGTTATTGTATTGGTAAGACTTTTCATATAATCTATCAAAGCATGTACTATGTAGGAGAATAACTGGAAAGCACAACTAGAAATTTGAATCACAACATAACAATATAAAACAACATGCAACAGGAAAGGAACAAATCCACAATTTGAGAAATATGAACAATCCATGAACCTGTTCTTATATATTGATATAGATAATGAAATAGAAATCTAGATTTATGAAATTCAAGTATCACACAACAATGTCTTGAACAAATCTCAATATGTAAAATAGTATTTTTTGCATTTGGATTTACCTTGCAAAACCTCAGGAAAAAGTTTCCACAAAAACAACCAATAAACATAACAACATGGACCTCAGGAGCAATTGTGCAGGGGATAAAATATGAAGGTAAAGCACTAGAGAAGTATTCAAAGAAAATGATGAAAAGTGTATCTAGAAATAACTAAGAACCCTCTGAAGTAAACCACACATTTATCATCATGACTAGTACACTTGCAAAAAAAGATCAGAATAATTTATGAACTATTCCACCAAAAAGCAGTGAATTTTTCCACTAAAATACAGTTTCAAATTAATCAACTTTGTTAAAGTTAACAGATAGAAGATTGAAGTTTAAAAGACAATACACTCTAATGAATTAGGGATTACCGTGGCATTAGAGGGCACATGCCAAAATACATTATCATCTCCAAATGCACCCCTACGTAGTGTCCATCTGACACTTTGTGACTTGAACCTTTAAAAGGCTTGCTCAGCCACTTCATCGTTCGAGATTTATTCTGAGTACGATAGTACAATGTGACCTACATGTCCCAAATAACATGAGCCAACAATGAAAACCATAATTAAATTATTAATGCCTTACTAATTTAATCCTTGAAAAGACGAAAAACATGAATCCAAGAAAGAAAATGATAAGGTTCTCGTTAACCAACTATTATATTTACAGATATGGCAGAATTTTTGATTGGTTGTTTCAGAATTTAAAGCATTTTACGTATTCTCTCAAACATATGAAAAGACACTAAAATTACCAAGGTCATATTTCAACATAAATCTTGCAAAAAATCTTTTTCTTTGAAATTTGTGTTTTCGTTTGGGTTCGGGTTTGATCCGTTTTGACTTCAGGTTCAACTTGTGAATAGATTTGGATTAGGATTGGGCTCAAGTTTGAGGTTCAACTTTGACATTTGCAGAACCTCGGAAAATTTCAATTTTTTTTTTTAGGTTTGCCAAATTCCGAACCTGAAGATTTAGGTTTGGCAAAAATTGAAAGTGACACATTCACAATTGCACCCCTAGTCATTGAAATCCTAATTTTTTCACCCACAAACGTTAAATTATATGTTTTAGGAATCTATCCGAGCTTAAAATGAAATGTGCAGTGGAACACACTTATAATGACCATTCAAAACTGTCACATTTGAAAATGCCCTACGAAACACACCAAACCTGCAATATTCACAAAATATTAAAATACGGCCTTGGAAATATAGTCAGCACAGTATGTTGTATACACTAAATAGATTTGGACAACTATATTCAGGTCAAAGTTGACAGCTAATCCACATTTTAAAGTTTCAGAAAAAAAAAAAAAAAGGCAAAATATACTGCATCACAGTCTAACCCAGATCAAGATGAACATAAGCTTTATCAAAATATCATATACAATTAAATCGCCCATTTACAATTGTAAATCTATACAGCACATGGCCATATTGAGCAAATGAATCATTCACCTAAGTCAAAAAAGGAAATTGCATTTTGTCATTTGCTAAGCAAAACAAAGACCAAATATAGTTGCCATTTGCCTGGCCCCCTGACCAAATAAGCTGTCCAACTATATCGTATGATGAGGAATTTGCATATCTGCCATTTTAAGTAAAACACAAAACTGCATGTCTATGTGGGTCAAATGAGCTTCATTCCTAAAATACTATTAGCAATCCTAGTAAAACATTAAACTGATCCCAAAATCGTACCATCAACCAAGAAAATGCAGCAACCACAATGAAATCCTTTGGGGTTAAAATGATCAAAAAGACATGAAGGCACTGGTTACTCTTTAAATAAAAGAGGCAATTGAAAGAAAAGAAAAGAAAAAAAGAAAAAATGTCACAAAAGAGAGACAAAGAAAAGCCGGGGAACCTAACAGAAATAGAGGAAAAGAAAAATAAGACAAGGAAAAACTGAGTATAACTGATGAAAAGTGAAATAACCGAAAATAAAATTTCAGCAGATTTCAATAGCAAAAATTAGAAGCACCAGTCAGAGACTGTGAAGCACCACAGAAATTAAGTGACTAGAAAAACATCAATTTCAAAGTTCACACACTGGTTCAAATCCTCTTTATCATATTAATTTTTCTTGTCAATTAACATTCCCAATCTGGTTAGGGAATTTCAATAAAGTCCAACAGAAGGTGGATAGATGAGCAATTCAAAGCAAAACCAAAGACAATTTGACCTTGCAGATTAGAAAAATTTTAAAAATGTAAAATAGATGGTTAAAACCTAAGCGACCACAACAATAACAAAAAAAGTTTCAAACACAAATAAGATTCCATGTAAATGTAAGCACTGCAAATATTAAATTAAAAGGGGGCAGAAAAGAGTAAAGCTAAACGAGAAGGACACCAAAATGTAGCAAAGAAAGACACCAGAAACAAGAAAGCTAACCAAAACATAAAAGCAAAACTAATTAATGATTTTACCAAAATGGCATTCATCCTCAACCAAAATTTAATGCAATTTGTAGCCCCACTAGCCTATTTTTTATCATATCCATTATCTAACGTTTCCTGATTGTGCTGTGCTGCAACAGGAAGAGCATCTTTGCCTTGGAATCCCAAACCTGAATCATAAATAAAGTAATCAGTTGTGTTTCTTTGTATCATGCAACAAAAATCGAACTAAATTAGGATTTATGGATCAAGGAACTTACACTCACCATTCATGTTGATGCCACAATCCCTGCCAGGTCTGGTTTTAGCTTTTTGTTTACCTCTGAAGTGCTTCCATCCAATTCCGAGGCAAACCTGAGATAAACAGACAATTTACAATCATTTTTCAATATTACACAAGGAATTGCCCTCAGGTATGCTTCCATATATAATAAAGTTCCAATTAAAACTTGATTTATGAAAAGCACAAAGGCAAGAAACATATATGATCTTGATCATAACATACAAAGCAAACAAATAATACTTTTAGAGACAATCATTGAAATAGAGTTTACCTTGCAGCCCTTGCTTTTTTCTTGTCATCTTCCAAGGAAGCAGATTTCACATCTACTCCAAATCTAGCCAAACGTGCTTTCTTCTTTGCTTCATCATCAGCAGATGAGCACAAAGCAAGTCCAAACCTGTTTAATAATTTAGACATTGTCAGATTCCAATTATTCTGGAGTAAAACAAATGCATATCATAATTTTGGAAAAAATATTAAGCAAATTAAGCTGACGGTAAATTAGACACACAAGATAAGGAAAATAGCATCATCATAATCTCAGGAATCTGAAGACAGAAAATAAATTCCTAAATTTTGGAAGAACAAACCTCTCAGCCCTCGCTTTCCTCTTTCTTCTTCCGATATTTTTGCTTCTCCTAGTCCAGGAGAGGTAGGTTTTGGAGTACCATTTGCTGACTCACCAAATCTGTCAATAAAACATACCCGAAGGTAATTTCTGTCAATTAAGAGATGAAACATATTGACTGATAAGATTGGGGACCATGTGCACTGATCATTCAATACATAAATTACTTTCATAGCTATTAATCACTTTAAAGATTAGAGCAGAGTCCAGTAGCACCAGAACTGACACAGTGCACCAAACTTAAAAAACACCATTATGGCCAAACATTGTTTAAAATAAAATATAGCATATATTTAACAGAGATGCTGAACATTTAAGTTAAACAAACATATGTCTTGAAAATGTCAGAATCCCTAGAACCTAAATCATACAACAAGATTTTTCCACCATTCTAAAGGGTGGCATTCCAGGTCTGGAGCAGTAATTAGTGCCAGAACAAGAGGCTAATCATATATACCATACAGAGATTATCCACTGCACTCCATGCCTTCGATGACCACCCATTTCTGATGGCTGCAATATCAGTACGAGTCTTGAGAATGATTTGTCATGATCTGTCACACATGAGGTGTTGCCCTCTGACTGCATAATCAATGTAAATAGGGCTTTCATAGTATCCAAAACGATACAGGAGCCTCACTGGTTCATGGGCAATCCTCACGGCCAAAAACAAATTTTGTTTCCAATTAAGATTTTGATAGATTCTCCAATGATCTTAACTGAGCTGAGAATTTTTACATTGTGATCAGGATTTAGTTATAGAGATCATACGCTGTATATAATTCTGGTTTTGTTCAACACTACCAAGGGTTGCATCGTGTTTTGAATGGGTTACATTCTCAACAATTGTGATTTGTAACCTTTGCTGTTGGGTTGAAAACCCACATGTGTCCTCGTAGTTGGGAGGTAGTGTGTGGCACTTGCAGAGGCAAGATTGACTCTGACAACCATTACCTTGGAGGAAGATAAATGGTTCAAGATTCATGTCGGGACCTCTCAAGGGAATATCAACTCCAACAATACTTTGTAATCCTGATAGTCACTAGACTTTGATAACCATTACCTAAGAGAGAGATAAACAGTCCAGGATTCATGTTGGGGCCTCTCAAAGGAATATCAACTCCAACACATTCATAATCACCACATGGTGCCTTCATAACCAATGCCTAAGTTAATTTGGGCTGCCAGGATATGTAACACATTTTTATTTGGGAACTGAAATAGGTCAACATGGAGTCAAGGTCTGAATCACTGATTCACAGTTGCTGGAGAAGGTGGCTTATTTAACTGTTTAATGGCTTCTTAACGTTCCAAAGTTTTCTACACTTAAATAGTTTCTAAAGTATAGTTAGGCATAAATTCAAAAGGAAACATGTCTTACTGGCTCTTGGCCCTCAAGTCTGTGCATGAAGATTGCATGAAAATAAAGCTTATGGTTTTGTAGTGGCAATATGGCTTTTGTGTTGTTTAAATTTCTGTTGTGTGTAAATAATTTATTTTCTTCCAGAATTTTTGTGCATTGACTATTGCAACCTGTAGATGCACCATAAAACAAGTTACAACAAATATGAAGTAGAAGAGTTTTTTTCCTTCACACAGCCGTTGTGTAAACATGTAACCAGCCAAAAACTTATGTCGAGCCCCAGACAACCATACAAGTTGAAAATTAAGTTATAACATCAAAAAAACCCAACTTGAAAAGAAATAGGGAATAGATGCAAAACAAAAATGAAACTCAATTCAAGATATCATTACAAAGCCTCTGAAGGTTATAACTTATCACAGGTGTGGGTCAAGTAAACTCCATATAACCATATAACCTATGATGGAGGTTTAACAAGACCATTTTCAAATTTCAACAATCCTATCATGCCAATCAGGTGATTTTATAGCATTTTCTTATTTAGCTATACTGCACCAACATAACTATTCAAAAAAGGGTTACCACAGCTCTAAATCAAGAGAAGCTACTTGAACTGGACCAGTAAATTCCATGTAAACATACCCTCTGAATGAGGTTCAACAAGACCATTTTCCAATTTCAACCATGCTATCATGCCAATCAGGTGCTTTTATAGAATTTCTTGTACTGCAGAAACATAAAGATTCAAAACATAAATCATCAAAAGGATTTTTATAACACAGTAAAGCTCAAGGAAAAAAACACTACCATATATTTCTAGATTTTTAATCAAAACATGGTAATATAAAATTCAGGCTTCAAAAAATAATTTGGGTCTTAAAGCTTCATACAATGCACTATAAGCTTATTTATCCAACTTCATTTTTTTCTTGAATCGGGTAGCAGTAACACTAAGTTACATTGGGTTGACAACAGCAAAATTTTAAATTGAGAAACTTCATAA
Source organism: Pinus albicaulis (assembly GCA_034641835.2). Classification (NCBI taxonomy): domain Eukaryota; kingdom Viridiplantae; phylum Streptophyta; class Pinopsida; order Pinales; family Pinaceae; genus Pinus; species Pinus albicaulis. The sequence continues at coordinate 1,697,814,781 of CM076578.1, forward strand.
ATTTGCTCACAAACAAGTAACACACATTCCAAGTTAGCCTAAGGCCTTGTGCAACAATTATCCCTGAATTACCCCTTTCTAACAAGAGGCAAACAACTCATCATGGTTATAAGGGATAGCAAATATAGGAAATACATCAACTAAAACATGCAAGATTAATATACTGAATGTTAGATTTTTTGTTAATCTTCACATATCCTATAGACCTGCATCTCCTACAAAGCAAGGTTTTGTCTTACTATCTATGTCAGGACAGTAGAATAGTACTTTAGGAAGGTTAACTGACCTTTACTTTATGAATAGCCCTTGAGGAATAAAAATTTCCTTTTAGCCTTTATCTATAGAGAAGTCTTGAATACATTTAATTAAATAATATAAAAAGATATAATGATACAACAAAAATTGTCACAAAAAGATAGACAGAGGAGAATGCAACAAAGAATATAACATGATAATCAGGAAACTTGCATAGGTAAATTGTAGTCACAGTCTGGAAGTGTTGGAGAATTCTAGATTATGTAAGGTTGACTCATGCATTTTATTTCCAAAGCACTGCAATTCTCTATCATATATTTTACTCTCTAATATTTGTCCACTGTGAATACATCATAATTTCTGCTAAAATTAAAATATTTCAGTGGATGGTATGCCTTTTATTTGCTGTGCATTCATGCCTTAAACTATAAATTTGATTCCAATTGCTGAGCACTGTAGTGTTGCGAACACAAGATCAATATCTCTCTTAGAGCACTGAATTTTTACAGTCATAAGCCTTTACAATGAACCTCTACAACCATTACAATCATCTACATGTGACACCAATAAATGAGCAACCATCTACAATGTTAGAAGCCCAAGTTCATGTGACAATCCCACATTTATAAGTATAGTGAATTAGTTTAATAAGTTGAAAAGACTTGTTTTCAAGACAATATTTAATATATTTTAGTGTTTAGAAGCTTAGGAATTCCAATGGGTTGGAAAGAATTGTTTTCAATATAGTTAACTTCTACATTCTAACTCACTAACTCCCTAATTCCCTAATTCATTCATCCTAGTTGACCACCAAGCCATTAAACCCTTAGTCTCTAGTTCACTAATACCATAAATTTAAGTTAAGCATAAAACACTAATTCAATAACCTCAATCCATTACCATAAACCCTTTAATACATAATTTATTACCCATTAAGTCAATAAGCAAACCACTAATCTATTGAACCCTTCACCATTAATGTAATAACAAACACATTTTCTAATGATTCATCCTTAACTCACAATTCCTTAAACCATTAATCAACTAACCAATATTCCCTTATCACTAATCCATTAATTATTATAGTTTTAATTGTTCATTGACTATAATTAATTATAATTCAACATAAATAAAATGTCTTCATTATGATGTGCTTTAGCTTTCTCAATTGATCAGCTGTATCTTACAAAGTGATTTTAAGGTGTCAAGGTCAAATTTTGTCATTTCAATGAGTCTTCAAACAAAATTTGGTCGCTAGGCATTAGGTCTAGGGTTTGTTTTCACTCTTTTCAAAGTTGTCCAAATGTCGGTCCATGTCACCATTCAGCTGAGTGTACCATCATTCAGAGGGTTTTTATCATCATGTCAGGTTCCATTGGGTCATTTTACATCTTTTTCATGCTTCAGTTGTGCCTTGGTAAGGTCCATTTCCCTCACCTAGGGTTTTGGAGGTAATTTCTCTGGATGGTCAAATCATTAGAAAAACTTGTATCCTAATGTTCATACACCTTTCCCTATCATTAATGTACCTTATTAAACACTTCCCATCACTGAGATCCCCCAAATTCCTCATTTTTGCACAAACCCTAGTTTCTTGCCACAACTTGGCAATTTTCTAGGCTAGGCCTGTGTTTTTCCCTTTTGGACCCCTTCCCCTCACTCAATCTCTGAGATTCTCCTTTCCCCTGCTTCCTAACATCCCCCCCTACTTCCCAAAATTTCTCCAAGAATTTAGAAGCCCCTTATCCCCTTCATTTCGCTTCATTTCGACAAAATCCCTTGTTTCACACATCGGGATAAGTTTCACTCAAAAGATGTTTCAGAGAAATCAAAGATGAATTTCGGAAAACTGAGAGAGGTTTTTGTCCAAACCATGCCAAGGAAGAAAAACCTCCTTCACTTTTTACACAGGTGTCATGGTTTTAGAGAAAAGTCAAAAATACCGTTGCCCCAAGAGAATTGATGCACCTGCTGGGAGTAGTGTTGGGAGATTTGATTTTTGACAGGGTAAATGAAATCCAAATTGCATAATTCCACTTTGAAGTACCTTAGGTCTTTCAGCAAGGCTATCATGAGCTCCAATTTGGATGTTGGAAGTAGCTAAGACCAGAACAGAAAAGCGCCCAGCCCTTGGCTGGAGGCAGCCATATGGTCTAGGACACTAACAGGAGAGGAAGACCCACATTTGGAACACTGCATGGAACAGATTATGTCCTGAAATCTACTAATGACTTATTAGGAAATATGGATGGTCAAAAAGCTCAAAAACACCATGAAAATCACTCTGCCACCTTTTGCACCAGCAGGAAGTACTTCTGGGAGAAAGAAGTTTTGGAGGGTCAAATGAGCTCCAAATTCAGAAATTCCACTTGGGTTGGATATTCAACATCCAGGGCTTTCCAACGAGCTATCATGAGCTCAATTTGGATGCAGGGAAGTACCTCAAATTCAGGCTGGAAAACGCGCGACCACTGGATTAGGAAGACGCGGCCACTCTATTTTAAGTATTATTTCAACTGGCTCGGATTTCCATTTTTAGGTTCTGGGATTAAGTTTTGCTTGTGGATGCAGTTTTAATGATGTAAAATTATATTTTAGCATATAAATTTAACCTTTTATCAATATAAATTCACTCTCAAAAGTGAAAATCATGTAAATGAATAGTTCACTCTTTTTAAAGTAGTTGTTTAGATACTTTCAGATTGTAGTTAAACAGTTAAATTGGTTGAAACTAAGTCCCTAGAAGAGGAGATGAACCTAATGTAGGGAAGATATTGATGATCTCTCTATATTGTAATTTCTCAATCATTTTAGAGTTGGAGAGGTTGGACTCTTGGGATACTTTTGATATCATTGTACATACTTTCATATTTTGGCTAAGGAAAGATCAGGGGTTTTGCGGCACTTGTTGGGATCCTTGTGGTGTTCTGTTCTTGATGGTGTTTCTTCTTTGTTTACTGTAAGTTTCTTCATGTTTAATGTATGCCATCCTTTCATTATGCTTCTGAACTAAGTTGAATGAGTGAAATAAGGTTGAATCCATTGTTTATAGTGCTTGGCCTTTGAATTCAGTTAGTTCTATATGTTTTCAGTTGTTTGGAGAGGATCCAAGTTCTTCTTTGCCCTCTTCAGCTCCTCGTCGGTCTAATCTATCCATATATCCAATTTAAAGCATCAAGATCATCACCTACCTCGCCCTAGCTTGAACTCTGCAAAGGTCTGACCTTATCCCCGGACCCAAAATTTGTTTTCCCATTACTCCAGCGAAAACCCAAAAAAACCAAAATCAAACATACCTATCTCTTTACTAGCCTAAAATCGGTTCTTATTGTAAGTCATCTCGCATCCTATTGCTTATTTTCTCGAGATTGACGGAGAGAGCCCTCTCCTGTCCTCGTAGGGCTAGCTACGAGGCTGAGCGTGGTTTGATGTAGCCTTGAGTTTTACTTCATTTCAGCCTGAGGTAGATTTGAGTTCTAACAATAACTATTTAATTATAATTCAACATAAGTAAAATATATATGTATTCTTAAGAAAATTTTCCTTATCTAATACAAAAACACGAAAAAATTAAAGGCAACAATGATAGTTCTAAACAGAGATTTGATTTATCTTGATTTACCTTATATCCATTGGAATTTCTATCAAATTTACCTCCGTGTTAGACGAGCGCCTTTTTTAAGATGTAATGCAAAATATATGTTTCTCTAAAAAAATCAAGCTCGTCAGTGTAATATCCGAGATCAATCATGGTTAAGAAAAAGCATAAACAAGAGGTGGGATCTTGATAAGACTCAACAAAATCATGGAATAGTGCTCGGAGCATTGGAAAATTGTAAGATGATAAAAAGTAAGATTTGTAGGATAATTATTAATTTATTTACGAAGGGTGATAAGATGAATAATCAAAGTAGATTATTGTAGATATTACAAAACACACCAAGCTAATAGCCTATGGCCTCTCGCTTTTTTATTTGGCTTGGGATTCTAAATCAAGTGTGCAATGGAGTTCCTCCAAGGGATACTTTAACATTGATGGGCAAGGATTGCGAAGGCGAGCAGAAGAAAGGGTCAAGGGATGGGCAAGGATTGCGAGGCAGAGAAGAATTTCAAGGGCTAAACGAAAGCACAAGGAAGCAAAATGTGAAGATTTTTTTTCAAAATAGTTAGCAAATATATGCTTTTTTGGGTTTATTTTTAGGAGGACAATTTGTTCATCACAATACAAAAACACGAAAAATTAGGGACAACAATGATAGTTACGAAACAGATTTGATTTATCTAGGTTTGAACCCAGGTACTCCGCACCTTCTATCCATTGGAATTTCTATATAATTTTGCCTCCAAGGTAGGCCAAAAGCCTTTTTAAAAGGAGGTGATGTAAAAATATCTCGTTTACGTAACCAAAGCTCGTAGTGACACACCAAGATCAATCATGGTTAAGAAAGAATAAACCGAAATTGGTATCTTGATGGCACTCAATGAGAATCATGGAATATTGTAAGAGCATTGGGAAATCGAAATATGAGAAAAAGTGATCTTTGTAGGTTAATTATTTCTAAAGGAAGAGAAGATGAATAGTCAAAATAGATTATTGTAGATACAAAGCACACCAAACTAATAGCCTAGGGGCCTCCTCGCCTTTCTATTTGACTTGGGACTCTAAATCAAGTGTACAATGGAGTTCTTCCAAAAGGGTTGGGTCTTGCATTCCTTGATAGTTTAACATTGTGCCCAATTGTTTTGAAGATTCAGATTTTAAGGGTAGGTCCTATTATTTATCCAGATACGCAACCTCATAGTTTTAACTCCACTTTTGAGGTGTCTTTCCACTCGGTTTTGCTTCACTGAGCTTTTTTTTCTATATTGTATGATCCTTCCAATTGACTGGTCATTGTTTATTTTTTTTAAGTTCAAACCACTCCATGCTTCATCTTTCCTTTACCTCGACAAGCCCGAGGCTTTGTGATTTTCTTTGATTGCTTGAGCCTTGTCATGAACAAAAGGGAAAAAATTCTTTAGTGCGAGAAAGGAAAATGTGTAGAGCGGGACACTTTGATTCTCAAAGGGGTTGCAAAGAGATCTCCTCCAAAAAGAGGAAGATATGAGGAGCAACATACGAAGCGGTGGTAGACAAAATAGGCATCTTGCTAAAAATCTATGTTAAATAATCTTTGCAAGACTAGGGGCGCAGTGGGAACCCAAATAAAGAATAGGAGAATCCCCAAATGTATTCCTCACAAATCCACTCCCAGAAATCCTAAACGAGACTTGGGAGGTCTTTTTATTGGCTACATTGGACTCGGATTCACATTCAAGATATTCTAGCTAGCCGAGTGGTATACTTGGCTATATAAGGTATGATGATGCATGATACAAGCACAATGAATGGAGCATCAATCCACTGTAAATGAAATATTGGAGAATGGAGCTCGAATCAAGGGACTAGAAAAAAAGAAGTGGAATCAAGGTTGTACAACTTGAGGAATCCCTAGTATCCCCACTGTGATGAGAAAGACAAAAAAAGCCATCCAACCAATTTTGGGAAAATGGCTACAAAGAAGTCAAGGAGGAATGGAAAAGGCAAGGAGAATGAAGAAAGAGAGACAAAACAAAGTACATACATTGCAAATACAACAGTGATTGAGAGAGAAGAATGAAGCAAAAAGGCCCAAGGAAAGCAATCCAGGGAAGGTTTTGCAGTTGTTTAAGAAGGTTTTCGTATGTTATCAAAATGTTTATCACGTGTTGCAAGATGGCACCATCCAAGATAATAAAATCTTAAAGGCTATCAATGCTGATCTCTAGAGCATAAATCGACTCCAACTATAAGAAGGTCAGAATTTTGTTACAAGGCAAGGGTATATATATAGTGGAGAAAGTCATATCATGCCATTGGAAAGATGTCTAGAATATAATGCATTAAAAGCTCTAAAGGCCACTTCTAAACCACAACAGGGGGATTTGGTTGTGGGCACTCCGATTTTGTATTAAAAATTTTTGAATCAATAAAAGGAACATCTTTTAATTACCAAAATAAAAATAAGTCAGTATCACTATTGATATCAAAGAACATTGCAAGGCAAGGCAAATTTGGAGAGACCAATCTAGACCTAAATAAGAGAGAAATCATTTTTTAAAAAAGAATGCATACCAGAGCTTCACGAACCTTCATGTCGGGACTTGGTTCAAAGGCCATACTACCGCCTTCTTTCCATACCTTGTGACCAATTCCATGAAAGTCGGAAAAGACCGATCCATGTCTTTGTTTCCTCATCTAAATGAAAGCTGGGAAGACTTTTCCATGTCTTTTCACCAATATTGTAAATAACCACCTCTATCACTAGAAAATCATTAGTTACAAAACACGCACAATCCCCAACGCCTACGCAGCACATAACGAGTATTCGGACTCAATGAAAGTCGGATATTCACGCACATAAATGTTCACGTTAACGTGTTTCTTTCTCCACATTTTTTTGATGAAATTGTGTGATGACAGAGATTATTCCACCGCTTTTGAGACACTACGAAATCTGCACACACATTCCACTGAAGCAATGACAATATTTCTTCTTTCAAATGATCATGCAGATCATTATAGGTTGTTGAGAAATTTTTTCGATCGCACCATTTTCAAACGGAGTCATAGAGCCAGGGAAAATTGTAATTCAACGCGTTATAGTTAGAATACCTTTTTTTCAATATTTGATAACAAAAGCTAATGGTCCATTTCATAAGGAAGGTAGGAACATTTAATTTTTAGGTTGGTTACGTAATGGAAAAAGAACAAGCAATACACAACAAACACCCATGCAAATTATAAGGCTCAAAGTACACCAAAGCCATGGCTATAGCTAGTGTGACTTTCTTCTTTGTCTAAAATGGATCTGGGTTGAAACCACAAAAGGCCACATATAAAGCCCACGAAAATTTCAAGATTAAATCTCGTTGATTTGAAAAGGAAGAAAAACATATTCTTTGCAAAACCTTTATTTTTAAGAATTCACTTTTATAAGACTATACACACACATCGTACTACCCGCATTTCAGAAAAGTAAATTTTCAACTGTAAATTCAACATGCAAACCCTTGAAATTCTAAAGGGAACGAAATAGAAGATGAATACTTGAAGAAAACGTAAGTGCATACCCTTCATTCACTACAAAAACCCTAACATAAAATTAACCAAAGAAAGTTGCCTACAAAATCAAGTTTAAATGGTCTTTACCATGGTTTGAATTGAGGTTAGTTGCAATGCATCTTGTAGTGGGATTGAAGTATAGTGTGAAGAGCATGTATGTTCTGCGTGTAGCGTAATCGGGATTGTATATGTTATATTTTATTGTTCATATCGAGTGATGATGCAATTTGAAGAATTCATGTATACACTAGTGCATATGAGATCTTAAAATGTGGTCGAAGCATCTTGTTCATGATAGAGTTTACTTCTATAATGAGCAAGAGACTAATAAACCGTTAGTTGTTTTGTGAATGGAAGAGAGCTAGAGTGGACTTTCTTGCACAATAAAGAGTTCATCCAAACCTCCATCAAACATATCATTTAAATCGATTTGTTATAGCATCATAACATTCTTATATGGGTCATTGGGATCATATGAATATAGCTTTGGTGTTGAAATTAAAAATTTAGATATGCATGCCAAACTTAGCGGAAAATGGAGGAAAAAAATTGATTGAACAACCTTGGAGTGCGATGAAATGTGATGACCTACATTCGGGAAGAAATAATGATGTTATGCTTGTGGACTTATTTTCCCATTGTTTTCAAGTTATTAGTACATTTCTCTACTCTAGTATAACATGTTGTTGCAGAATTGAAGCTCTTAATACTTTTTATCAAAGGTCATAATTCCCCCCGGTTTTGTACCATGGTGCGATAAATCCGTTCCTTAATGTCTTATGCGACTACTCCATTTCTAGAAGAATGTTGTAAAAGATATTGAATCCGTGAAAGTAATCTTGTGTAAGGCAAAAATTTGACCTACTAAAGTCCTAATGGTGTGTGCGGATCTAAGCACGAGTATTGAGTAAGATTGATGTGATACCATGAATTCTTTATTTGATAATAGTTTATTGTTGCAGGGAAGAGTATGGAAAATATTTTATTAATATCGTTGAGTCTAGCTTTTGGTTGTTATAGAATGTTTATGGCCATGATAGAATTGATGTTTCTATGATGATTTGCTTATTTGGACTTAAATCATTATTGATGTTTGATCTCTTCCTTATAATTGTTTCTTGAAGATGATCATTCTCTAACCTTATAAACAAGGTGATTATACTAAGGTAATTATTTTTTTTCTACTTGGAATTTGTTTGGAGATGAATTGTGCTTGATAACCCTATAAGTTTTTTACATGTCTTCTATACCCGTTGCACTGAGATATGGCATATATTTTTACAACAAAACCTTGATGATGATACCTTGAGTTGCATCTTGGTTGAGTGTTTATAGTTTCCTTGTATATATTGATCCGATCAACACTGGTGCCGGTTTTGTACCATGGTGCAGGGGAAAGCGGTTCCTTAATGTCTTATGCAAGGGAAACAAGAACATTTTTATTTCCTCATCTCGATTATTGATTTTATTTTGTATAGATGTAAAGTCATGTTGTCAGCTTTTCCTATTACATTACCAAATCATTCATATAGATATAAATATATGCATATATGTATATTTGAAGAATGTGTTGTGGTAAGAGTAGTACAATGAATGTGAGTAGCTAACTTGTTGTTTCATTTTGTAGTTAATACCACCGCCTTCAGCAGGTGTAACGAGGAAGATGCAATGGCTAGAATATGACTTTTTCCCCCTTGTGAAAGCAAACTTGATGAATCTATGCATTGACTAGTTATTGAATTACTATCTCACAGGGAAATATCTTTGTATATATTACTACAAATTTGGTTTGAAAACCCTCATTTGGTGGAAAACCATTTTTTATGCGACAATTATATTACTTGGATTGTGCATGAAATGATTCATGTTTACAATTTTGTCAGATATTACGACGACTCGAAGCATGAGAATATCATAGAGATGCTAGATGCATTTGAAATTCCATAGGAGTTTTGTGTTGTGACAGAATTTGCGCGAGTATTTATGATTGTATTATAGCATGTGCGTACTCTTTTTTATCTTTCCGAGCTTTTGAAGTATATCATCATTAAAGATTACCGCTCCCAAATCATTTGATATAGATCATAGACTTATAAATGATTTTGATGATAGGGTGAACTATTTGAGATTCTTGAAGATGACAAATGCCTTCGAAGCACAAGTTCAAGCTATTGCTAATCATCAGTATTTTAGTCTTTATTTTATGCATTTGTAGTCTTTGCAAGTCAATTTGTGTGTGTGTAGATTTTCTCAATGTTTTTAGTGGTTGGATTAACGATATTTTTGGATTAAGCGTGACTTCTTAAAATCTTGTTTCACTGTTTATTATTATTTTTTGAAAATCCTTAGTTTTAGGACAAACATTTCATTCATGAATCTACCTCCCATTTGATGAGGAATGTGGGCATAAAGGGGTATTTGTGATGAAGAGTCCCGCCAGATTATATAAGTATCTTTTTGGAGTTAGGTTAGATTGAGAATTTGAGGGGGCGGTATTGTGTCTGTTTGGGAAGGCTTGGACTATCTATAGGGTTTAGTCATACAACATCATTGACTCTACATGTCTATCTATGCATTGTCCCATAGGCTATTTTTTAGCCTCGTGGACTTTAAAAATTCTTTCTTTCTTTTTCTTTCTTACAATAGCATTGTCTACATGCATACAACTTCATCTTATCATACAATAGCATTGTCTATATGCATAACAATAGTGTCACCTAGGCCGTCCCAAATTTGGATTATTTGAGTGCATAAGAATATCGTGGTGAAGCCCGTACCGGTGAATAATATATTCAGGGAATCCAACAATTTCATCGAAGGCAAATAGTAGCAAAATTGCTAGGCGTGGTAGAAATCAACTAATCTATTGAAATAGTAGGCATCCCCGTGCTCATTCTAGATAGTAAAGTGTGCTTGTGTTGTCCAAAATGGGATAGAAATTATAGCGAGTGAAAGCTCGAATCAAAGAGAAAAATGATGTTGTGGTGTTGAGAAAGTGATATTTGGAGAAGCGAGATCTTCGATATCGAGATTGTGGCTTACGTTTTCGAATTTCACCTACATCGTGGTATTCTATTGGAATGAAGGTCTCATTAAAGCCTATGGGCTAATTGTGAATTAACATAGAGCTTTAGGCCACTCGATAATTGTGAATTAACATAGAGCTTTAGACCCTAAGCCTACATGCATTAGGCTCCTATGTTATAATTGTACAAACATTGAATACATTAGGCTCCTATGTTATAATTGTACAAACTACTTGAACACGATCAAGGGACTTATTTAAATGCTCCTATGTTATCACGATATATAGACACTAAATAAGTGGAATTAAAAATATTCGAGAAAGTGCGAACATTTTTACACTTTCTTTGTCTATGAATTGGGATAGAAGGTATCCACCATGGTTGGTTGGTTATTACATAGAAGAGGGTAAAAATAATATTTGGTTGGTTTTATTTTGGTGAAGTCTTTCTATCTTAACCTTTTTACTTTTTAGGAGATCTAAATCCTTAGACTGTTCATTTCTCGAGCAAACAAGTCAATGGATAACCCGGAACTTCATTTTAAGTTATGAGTGAAACCCACCACATTTCTTTAGGGAAGAACTAATAGATGGAACTTCTGTGGAAGGCATAACATGGATGGAATTCGATAAATAAAAATGTACTTGTAATTCTCGATAATGTTTTTGAATGGAGAAAAATGAATTGTTGTTTGAGAGTTTTCTTTTTTTATGTAAGAGAATGTTTTCTCTCGTGTTTGGGAGATGTTTGGGAAATAGGTTAAATTGTTACGCTTTGACTACTTCAATCCTTAAAAGGAGATTATCAACGTCTACGGATACTCAAGTCTTACCAGTATTACTCTCCCGAGACTAGCCCTTATTGGCATAAATAAACATCATTATACTTAGCATCAAATCCTACAAGGTTGTACAATTATATTTTTTCTTTCCATTAATTAAGAGACAAACCCTTGTACCCCTTGGATGCCTTGTCACGGCTTACACTCGAGTTTGAAACAGATGAGATGATGCACCGTAAAATGCCATGCCGAGTTATACACGAGGGTCCTAAGCAGTTGAAGTTGGAACATTTACTTGCTTATAGAATATCTAGCTATTTTGGATTCGGTACGATTGTGGATGGTTGCATTTATTGGAGAGTTATGTTCCGTCAACTTACCATTTTTTTGGTTACATATTTTGACATCGCAGAGTAAAACTCGTTTAGATCACCTTTGGCTATGGAAACCGACATTGTAAGGTATCTATTCTCATCACAAATTCACCATGGACTTGAAATTGGTCTCATCCCCCAAATTGGCGAGCATGTTCTTCTTTTGGGATTGGACTCATAAAGCTACTGCCGTTAAGTTTAGCTTCTCATTTTAAGGTCTTAGTATAAGCACACTAAAGTCTCTATCAATTTAGGGTGTCGGCATAGTCAATTTATTCTAGCAAAGCAATGGGTATGTGAGACCCAATTTTGTGTTTTTTTGCTCTTAGTCCGTAGTGAATGTTTGAGTCTATTACCAAAAATTTTGAAGACATTTTCCCACTTGAATCCTTTTTCCCGACATTGATTAGAATAGGTCATAGCAAATCCTTGTATTTCTTATATAATGACGTGATTAGTTCCCATTTGTGTGGCTAAAGCTGAACTCAAACCTTCTCTTCACCAATGAACACAACATCTTCTTATTCATTGGCATTTACTTGTTTATTAATGATGCCATATGTTAATCTCCAAAAATTCTTCATTAATCAGGGTTAATGAAATATTTAACTCCTTTTCGTGGTTACTTTTTTTAGTTTTTTCATTTTTATTCTGGTCGGTGTTTCATCGATGCCTATACATGCTGAAAACTTAGTGTTTAGCGATTCATATTACAAAAACTAAACCACAATGGATAGTGAGGAAAAGGTTATTTCGGGTCGTTGGATGCTATTGGCATATTTACGCTGGTGGCATGAATAGAAACAAGGTAATCGTAGAAAAGAGGGTTGTAACTCGTGCTTTTACATGTGATTTGCCATAGAATCTTGGTTTGGTGTTTTGAAGTTAACGTAATAACAAGAGTCTTTGCTTGATGTGTTCTATCATCTTCAATATCCTGGACCATCTCAACTTCGCTGATCAGTTTTTACTTTGGATTCATGGTTGTCATTTTTAATTTTTGTACGTGATCTATTTTATAGCCTTTTTCGATTACTTTCTTGATAAAATTGTATTTGAATATGGTATTTTCTTTTTCTGATTGCTATCAACTTGAATACTTGAAACCTTTTTGGAAATTGCATTTTTTTTTCTTTTTTTCTTTTCGAAACTAGTTTTGTAGAATTTGTAGGATTACTTTGACAACTACCTTTCTTTTTCTTTTGGAATCCGATTTAGAAGCATTATGATATTTTAAAATGATTTTTTTTATATATACATTTTCTATTGCTATATTTTCCCATGTCTAGTCGTATTGCATCCAAATTTTTTATTAATGTTTCCACGATAATATAAGAGGGCTATCTGATTTGGTTTTCCCAAAATATAGGTGCCTGTTTACAGATCTCCCATGATACATATTTCAGACATCCTTAAGGAGTTATGGTGTTTTGACCCCCCTAACTCTAAAATTTTCATTTATTGTTATATTGGTCACATGTTACAAACCCCACGAACATTTTTTTTATAACGACAACTCATCCCTTTATGGATAGTTAACCTAGAATTAAGCTCAAACCTACCCTCACATACTTAAGTGAAGAATAAGGTTCACGGTACCTTTCCAATGCTATACAATAATCTGCATGAAGGCTACATCATAAATATTCAACATAATCAATAGCCACATCCGGAAAAATCCCATGCAAGGCGGGGAGTATGCCCTTCTAAGGCTTGAATGTGGGTCATTGTCACAATGTCTTGCCATAATTGCTATTAGAGCATAGCCCAATGAGCGAAAACTGCTAACATTTATCCAACCCTAACCACTAGCACTAATAGTAGTCACATGTTACAAAAATTAACACATTGTTATACATTATCATAATGTTGAACCTTGTTGTTTGCTCCTTTGACATCCCTCTTCAAACAAGAGCTAAACCAATAATGCTAAAACTCTTAATAATAACTTGCTTACCATCCATCTTGAGCACAAATGAGACAAACTTGGAATTGATGAAAACTACTCTCCTCCCTGTGATCTTTGGAACTTACCATTGGTGTTAACTCTTTGTTTGCCATTGATTTTGTATTAGAAAATATAGCACACAAATTGGTACTAGGGAAATGAACTCATCTAGGCAACCATGATTGCTATCTCTAGAACTTACTATTGGTTTACACTTTACTCGTTCGCTATTTCTCATACATTTGAAAGTACAATACAAAACGAGAGATACTTTGAGGGCTATGAACTCATATAAGCAACCTTCATTGAGCATCCCCTCAAATGTTCCTTCTTCTAACAAGCCTAGCAAAGGGGCTATCTTTTAAGTGCTAGTCATCCAAAACAATAATTCCCCGAGACCATTCATCCAAAAACTTGATTTGATGTTCACATGTGGGATAGCTACCATCCAATGAGTCATCCGGATAACTAACCATGATGGTGGCCGTTTTTCTAGAAGAGCAATCTAGATGGACTACACGTCTTCAATTTATTTGCAAATATTTTGTACCAGGGGGGAAACTACTTTTATTTTTTCCCTGTCTTATGGGGTACAATATTATTGTTTGGTTTTTCTTATTTACATCTATTGAGACGACCATATGCCCATTACCATGATCTCACGACTAGACAAATATATTTCAACACTTGTGACTAATTTCCATACACTCCGTAGTACCCCTTTGGATATAATTTTTGCTTGTAGTGGAATGATGCATACAATTTGGTTCTTGGTTGTTGGAACCCGATGGAGGTAGGACCCACGATCCCGGTTTTTCAAAAACTTTATTGCCCAATAAATTTCACAATGCGGGGCAAAGTCAACTCGTTCTCATTCAATCTAGGCAAAGTCAATCGTCGCCTCCATCTTACGAGCTGAAGGCTATCGCACTACCACTCCATCATCCGATGGTAGTCGCGCGACCCGGCTACACGGAGGTTAATTCTCCAAATGCGCATGATATAGATGGTATCACAAAACCGCTCAATTACACATGTCCATCGCCGGAGTATATCGTGTTGTTTTTATAAAAAACAACTCTACGCCTTCGACCTCGAGCGATACTGCCCTGGGGTTTGGATCTAAAAACTCCCTTTACTATTCAATGATCGGTTCCACTCCTTGCCTTCGGGGTTCCATCGCTCCACGGTTGAATAACCCTCGCCAATTTAAAATCCTCCTTGGTTTCGAGATTGCGGTACTCAACGCTGGTCCAATTCATGCATCGACCACGCTATCTTTGTTCCAGAGCACGGATGAACTCATCCACGAAGTAGTTGAGTATGCAATTACGAGGCTTAGAATTTATAATCCGTGCTTGAGCGAGTAGTTGTCGAAAAATTCCCTCCAATTATGGGTCCATCGGTTCTCTGTATGATGATTTAAACCAACAATATTGCCTTTGTCATGCTCCACTTGTAGTCCAACCAAGACGTCTTGAGTATCTAGTCCAGAATTTTCACGCGAGTCTTGGGCACAACCAAAAGCGCATCAACAAAGGCTTCAACTCCTCCCCACCACAAGCTAAAACCAATCTCTCCATATTGTGCCTCTTCGCTCTCCTCAAAGCTACAATCCCTTCTCTTGCAAGAAGATCAAGTGACATATAGAGTGGCCGAGATGCATCTAAAGTAGGAGATCCGGATCGAGTGCTAATAGCTTCAATTGATCAAGTGGCGTGCGGTGGAGGGAGTAGAGTAGGAAGTGGATAAAATAGGATTTTTAAGAGGCCACATAATAAATAGAGGCGGTAGAGTACAGCAGAAGAAGCAAAGGCATAGTAAAAGACGGGGAAGGCTGCCGAGCGAGTTGAATCCCTTTTCTCACCGAGAGAACGCCACCAGCTTCTTTAGCAGAATTCGCGACCCAATAATCGTTGATTCACCGCATTAGAGGCCCTCACCAACATCTCGTATAGCATCTAAGCTCTCGGTTCCATAAAATGAAGCATCCAATGAGTTGATCACAACAAAATTGTTGTGAGTGCCATCATACTTTCTTCTTCGGGTTAATGATCTTTTGAATTTTCTCATCTACTTGTCTTCTTTCTACTAAAATGATTTTCTCCCTCCGCTCGAATTTGAATAAAAGAAACCCTGCATTTACTTCACTCTTTTCATATTCTAGAGACATTGCAAGTCAATTCATTGCGAGTTTCGAATTCCCTGTTGTCGTTTATCGAATCCCATACCGCAATGATTGTGGGCTATTTCATTTTTTTTTATAAAAATTTAACCTACTAGTCACTCGAACGATATAGTTTGCGAATGTAGATCCGAGCCCCGTTCAAGATTTGCATCGAATAAAAATTTATTGATGATGCGAGACAAAGCCCTCCATGTAACATCCGGTATCGGGCATTCGGAATATTTTTCACTAAAATTGAACCCCACTATTGCTCTCCGCGACTCGCTATAAGTGTCGGAAGACCAACGTTACATTTATTACTATGCCGTCGGAAAAGCGACGTTTACCAATGTCGGAAGAGTGACGTTCCCAAAAGCGACGTTTCCAAACGTCGGAAGAGTGACACCACTAGCGTCGGAAGAGTGACGTTTCCCCAAAAGCGACGTTTCCAAACGTCGGAAGAGCGACACCACTAGCGTCGGAAGAGCGACTTCGCTCAATGCTCGGTATTGTGACACTTCAAAGCGTGGTTATCCATAACGTCGGGCTCTTTCGACACTATATGAGCATCGGTATTGCGACACTTTTAGAAGCGTCGTTAGCCATAACGTCGGTATTGCGACACTTCAGCTCGCATCGCTAGTGCGACACTTCATAAGTAGTGCAGATGCACGCTTTTGCAAAACGTCGGAACAAGTGTCACAATACCGACGGTTTATGGAAGCATCGAAAGAGCGACTTTATGAGAAACCACGCTTTGAAGTGCCTCAAACCCGTCGCTCTTGTAACGACTAGGTGTCGGAAACCAACAAATTGGTCAGTTTGTAAAGTGGGCCAAATTTACTAGTGTTATTGTAACACGATTTAAGAGGAATATAACTATCAGTTGTATTTATAGAAAATTTCCCATGTGCCATGATGGATTGCACAATCAAGGAAGGTTGATTTTCCTAATTAATATGGAGATAATTCCATAGGAATTGCGTGAGCAAGGCAGGCTGAAGGAAGGCTGAGAATTGGCTAAGTACTAGATCGATTTTTCCTAGATCAGCAGGAGACAATTGGCAGAGTGCTAGAGAATCTCAAGAGAGATTAAGCATTGTATTGTTTCATGATTCCTTAACTTAATACAAAATAGAGATAGAGGGTTTTGAGCAGTTGCTTCCCTAGATACATCTTGTGTTGTGTGATTGATAACTTGTTTCTCTTACTTATATGTGATTGTGCGATTGTGTTTTGTTTCCACAAATTGTAGGAAGGATTCGGTATCTTGTTTTAGTACATGATTACAAGATCAGATTGAATCCCGTTGGTTAGATTTTCTACATGAAATAGAAGAGAGGGTTGATACCATCTTACCTTGTGGTGGTTAGTAGGCCGCAAGGTCTGTGATAAATACCAACATAAATGGACGAGGGATTGCACTGTAATTTAGAGCCATAACAAAAGTTGACGCAAGCATACTATTGACTGAGTTAACCCTAGTTTGAGGATCGACATTGAGATCTGAAGTTCATGTCAAGATTCAGTCAAAGAAATGCCCAGAATCTATGGATCCATATGAGCTAGGTCGAGTCTCTTATGGAGGCAAGATTCGTGTTTTTTCTATGTGTGGATAGGGTTTGTTCTACAACAATTAGAAGTACATAAGTAGAATGCCCTAGTTAGGATAGTTTCCTAGCATGTTTAGTTCATAAGGTATGACCTTAAGACTGTGACAAATTTGCGTAGAAGAAGATGGGTTGTGACCCTTAGAGCGAGGTTTATTTATGCAATAAAGACCGCAGATCTGGAAGATGGTTTGCAGATTCAGTATGTGTGGAGACAACAGATCCAAAGGAGGGTGGAACCTGAGCAAAATATTGAGCATGCAGAAGAAATGTGCCATATGAAGAATGGATTGACATGTAGAGGAGTTGATTTTGGTGGACTTTCCATAGAGTTTTAGACAAAGATCTGAAGAAAACTATAAAAAATTAGTAAATGGACTGTTAGTGGCTGATTTGTGACCCTAGTTCAGTCATCTACAGATTGTTAGAAGTATGATAAGAGGAGTAGTTCATATTTGTTCATATATTGGACAACAAAGATCAAATTGTCGATACACAAGAACAACGATCTTGAGAGGACTCAAACCATTGTTAGGTGGCAGATTTGAAGAGCCCTAGATGAAGACAATATTGTGGGCCCTAGATCAGTAAAAGGAATTTGTACAAATTTTCTGAATAAATCACTTATTCAATTTGGAGATTAACCTGATCACACATCAATTTCGAATTGCATGGATAACACATAATCTCTTCTACAATTAATCGTCACATGTGGAAAGAATAGAAGCGATTCCACATCAATTCATCACACACATTAACACAGTATGTATGGGGAAAGCTTATAGCTGAAAACCCCTCAGCTATTTTGTATATTATATGGAGAGAACATGCAGCAAATACATAGCACAATACTCCTCACAAGTACTCAGTACTATCTCACAAAGCTACACACAAACTAGCTTGGTTTTGAACAAGTCATAGGTTCAAAACACAACCACTACTTCTCCTATTGTGAAATCAAGGCCGGTCTAATAAACAGAGATCCAGGTTTGAATCTCACTAGCTCCAACCGCGCAATGGCTCCAACCGCGCAATTGTCATTGGTAATTTCTCCAAGTGACCAAGTGTGGTGCAAACTTCATGCACAACCTGCTCTTAACTGATAGTCACACTCACCCTTTCACCCACCTCTAACACTGGTCTCCACTGAACTGTCCATGCATTGCAGTTAACTAATTTGTTCTTTAGTTTATTTATGAGTTAATAATTAGTTAATTAATTAATAATTAATTCACACCACTCATCACTAGTGTATTTTTCAGTTAGACTAAATACAACTAGTTCAACTAAGTTAAACCGAACACAACTCCACCAACTGTCTCATCAACTCCACCAAACTCTGCCACATGAGTTCTAACTGAAGTCAACCATGCAATAGCTCAACTAACCCTTAGGAAAAGTGTAATTCCTTCTGTCAGCTGCATGTGCCACATCCAAGCATCAAACTGAAGTGCTCCAAGAGGATAAGATAATGTTTATAGTCTAAATATTATTAAGGGTTAATAATATTTGACTTCCCTATTTTAAGGAGAGGCAAAGCCTAAAAATAGACTTCGACCTATCGACCTATAGGTCAAAAATAGAGGTCCATCTATTTTTACCAACATGACCAATACTCCAAGAATAACATACCGCAATCCCCGGACCATGATCCATATGTCTAAAAATAGACATAGTCTAAAAATAGACTTTGCGACAAAAATCACTTGTGTGGCCCCCACCTAGTTTTGGTGATCACTTTCCAACTAGGATTAGGAAAGATGTTTCAGGATGCCTCCTTCACCGTTTCTTGTTGCAATATTCAACACTCCCTCTCAACAAGAAAGCACTGTCTTTGCATGCGACATGCAACTCCATGCATTCACCCTGCAACCTTCACAAGCGCCATGCAACTCCATGCATTTTCTCTACAACTCTTCTGAAACTGAATAGGCTCCAAACAACTCAATCAATCTGATGCATCTATCATCAAAGTCTTCAACTTCGCGCAGCAACCTCCGAAATCGAATAGCTCCAATCAACTCAATCAGTCTTGATG
This sequence comes from Pinus albicaulis, assembly GCA_034641835.2. Lineage (NCBI taxonomy): Eukaryota > Viridiplantae > Streptophyta > Pinopsida > Pinales > Pinaceae > Pinus > Pinus albicaulis. Next base: position 1,697,834,124 of record CM076578.1, read on the forward strand.
CATATAGCATCTATCATCAAAGTCTTCGACTTCTGCTTGGCCAACTGCACATGTCATCAGGAACTACTGCGCTGTTGAACTCTTGCACCCATGCACTCTTGCACTTGTTGTCAACTCTGATCCGCGCTCCAGTATCCGACACTGTCACTTTGATCTGCCTGCATCACTCCAACTGATCTTGCTACTGCTGCGCTATGGGCACCTCGTAGCCAGGTTCAATCCATGAGATCCACACCATCTCAATGAATTTTCCCAAAAATCTCCTCATGGGATTAATCATGCATGTCGCCCCACCTCTCACCTGGTGGTATAGCTGCATGCACTCCCTCTGCCCGTCTGGCACGAAATTTCTCTGCATGAGTGGTCTCTACCACTCCATGATCCTCTTGTGGCTGCTCCACATCCTGAGGTTCACTATCGCCTGCATGCAAAACTTGCTCCCTCTCAAGCTTCAATTGCATGTCTTTCTCACCTGCATCCAACACTTGCTCCCTCTCAAGCTTCAGTTTCATGTCTTCCTTCCGCTTCCCTACAGTAGGAAGCTCCGTAGACATCCCATCTACTTCAAGTCTGTAGAGATTCTTTGCCCGAATCCCAACCTTCTTGACTTGTCCCGTTGCCTTGTGCCGAAGGAAAACTTTTCCTTCTCTGAAGACAACTTCATACCCTTTATCCTCTAACATTGCAACTGAGATAAAATTCTTTGTTAGACCTGGTACATGCAATACATCTTGTAAAAGAATGAGTTTACCTAACTCCCTCTGAAAGGTTATGGTACCAATGCCGGTCGCATTGTATCGTCCACCGTCGCCCAACTCAACATGCATCTGGAGACCTTTCTCCACCAAGTCACTGAAAAGATTTGCATCTCTCGTCATGTGAAAGGAAGCGCCACTATCAATATACCACCTCGATCCCAATGCAATAGACAACATGCATGCGATCAATGAGAAGTCCAGCTCAAATTGCGAGGCAAGAGCCTCACCAGCTGCAGATCCAGCAGCCTGCTTGTTCTTCTTCTTCTTGGGGCAATTCGTGGCGTAATGTCCATGATCGTGACAGTGAAAACACTTCACTTTGGACATGTCACGCTCTTTACCATCCGCACCAGATTGAGAAGCCTTCTCCTTGCCCTTCCCCTTCCTTGCTTTGGCAGCCAAAGCGCAGTCTTCTTCATCAGATGCCTTTGATGAAGATCCATCCCTGGTAGTCCTCCTGATCTCCTCTTGCATGAGATCCGACCACAGTCGCTCCCATCCCGGCAACTTCTCCCGACCATTGAAACTATCCTGATAGGAATGCCAAGCCTTCGGAAGACCAAGGAGAGCCAGGTCCACCATATCCTCATCTTCGACAGTCACCCCCACACTTCCCAGCTCATCTCTGCACTGAGTGAACTTCGTGAGGTATTTTGCGATGTTGTCGCCTTTCTCCATCTTGATGTTTCTTAGTCTATCCTTGAGCGCCAGCTTCCTTTGGTCGCTCTTGCTTTGGTACAGATCCGTCAAAGCTTTCCACATCAAATATGGAGAAGCCTTTCCATGCAGGCTGGATACAATATGATCCTTTACGCCCTCCAACAGGATCCTTCGACACTTTGCTTGTTTCTTTCGCCATGCTTCCACAACATCAACATCATTAGAAGTAGGCTTTGGAATCTCTTTCTCCATGAATTCCAACAGCCCATGATCATCTAATACAGCCTCCATGCGGTCCTTCCATGCAACATAATTCGAACTGCCTTCCAAGGCATATTCTAGTCGCAAACCGATGAAAGACATTTTCACCGCAGCACCAAGAACACAAATCTGCAAACTCGAATTTCACCACCAGCTGATAACTCAATCGCTTCCGATCTACACTTGAGAACAAATTATTTCCAAATCAGAGATTGACTGCATGGGCTTTTACCAGACCTTTCACTTTCCAAAGAAAGATGAATCTGGAGGCTATCTGGCCCGTATGCAGGCTCTGTTCGAGGAAATAAGTTTGCAATCACCGTAATAGATCTTGACAGTTAATATTGCTCCGATACCATGTAGAAATTTGCTGAATAAATCACTTATTCAATGGAGATTAACCTGATCACACATCAATTTCGAATTTCATGCATAACACATAATCTCTTCTACAATTAATTGTCACATGCGGAAAGAATAGAAGCGATAGCACATCAAATCATCACACACATTAACACAGTATGTATGGGGAAAGCTTATAGCTGAAAACCCCCAGCTATAGCATATTATAAATGGAGAGAACATGCAGCAAATACATAGTACAAACTCCTCACAAGTACTCAGTACTATCTCCCAAAGCTACACAAAAACTAGCTTGGTTTTGAACAAGTCACAGGTTCAAAACACACCCACTACTTCTCTACCTCTATTGCGCAATCAAGGCTGGTCTAAATAGAGATCCAGGTTTGAATCTCACTGCCTTCAACTGCGTAATTGTCATTGGTAATTTCCTCCAAGTGTTATGCAAATCCCATGCAAAACTGATCCTCTAACTGATAGCTTTACTCACCCTTTCATCTACCTCTTTCACTGGTCTCCACTGAACTGTCCATGCACTGAGTTAAACTGATGTGTTCTTTAGTTGAATAATGAGTTAATAATTAGTGAATTAAATAATATTTAATTCACACAACTCATCTCTAGTGTATTAGCCAATTAAACTAAATACAACTAGTTCAACTAGTTAACCAGAACACCATCTCCATTAACTGTCGCATCAACTCCACCGAACTCCGCCACTTGAGCTCTAACTGAAGTCAACCATGCATTAGCTCACCTAACTCATAGGAAAAGCGTAAATCCTTCTGGCAGCTGCATGCCCCACCTCTGAGGGTCAAAATGAAGTGCTCCAAGAGAGTAAACTGAAGTTTAGAGTCCAAATATTATTAAGGGTTAATAATATTTGACTTCCCTATTTTAAGGATAGGCATTCTAAAAATAGACTTCGACCTATAGGTCCAAAAAATAGATGTCCATCTATTTTTACCAACATGACCAATACTCCAAGAATAACATACCGCAATCCCTGGACCATGCTCCATATGTCTAAAAATATACATAGTCTAAAAATAGATTTTTCGACAAAAATCACATGTGTGGTCCCCACCTAGTTTAGGTGATCACTTTCCAACTAGGATCAGAAAAGATGTTTCAGGAGGCCTCCTTCATCGTTTCTGTTTCCATTTTCGTCGTAATTGATCAAAAGGCGCATTGATGGTAGGCCAAGTATAGTTGGAGGGTTGTTAGGTTACTATCAAAGAAGAGCCCTAACTCTTGTTCTGGTGAAGGACAACAAAATTGGTAGAAGGGCAGTTATGATCCATTATACCTTTTTATGACTAACTGATGGTGAATGTTTTAGAGAAATATCGATGGCCTTTTGTTGTCCTTTCAGATGTCAAAGATCCCGAGCATGAAGTTCACAGAAGCAGTTTGGATGGTGTTGTTACAACAAAGTGATGTTGTTACACCATGATGTTACAAACCTGCCAGCAATTTTCTGTTACACTCTGCTATTATAGAATCGTTGGCAATCACTGATACAGTTGTACCATTGACCGCTCTTGTCTATATTGTTGTTGATCTGCTCCTTGGTGGTTGCAATACAGCTGTGTTTTGTTATGATAACTGTAGGAGTTATCAACATTATATTTTTGGGATAAACATCCTAAGGGAAGTTTCGATTGTAATCTTTTAATTCCTAATCATAACTTTATTAGGGAATGGTTATAACTGCATGAGTTCTATTTTGATCAGCATGAGAATCGCAAGATTCTCATGACTGATCTAATCCTAAATTTTTTTATGTAACAACTATATATCTCTTGACCCTAGAGGTCAAGAGGTGAGCGAAGAACAACATTGTTTTGCCTCTGTAATTGCGCTCAGATTAATACAGATCATATTGTCACTACTGTTACATGTGTGATTCCATTTAAGTTCGGTTAAAGTTTCTTTTCCACCTGCGCCCTGCTAGGGAGGAAGGGCCCTCCTTAGTAGGGATTGTAGCGGTTACAATAGCTATGTGTTTATGTAATTGTATTTCAGTTTATGTATCGTTAGAGTGTTGTTGCTGATGGTTTAGCTGAGAATATATCTGCTTCGATTTCTATACTTTATATGTTGTTACATATATGATTAATAAAGACACCAGTTGGGTACTTACTGTGTGGCAAGTTAACAAATCAGTTGAAGTGTGAATGGTTCTTTTATTCCTACATGAGTGATTTATTTCTAGCATTTTTTACTTCAGCAATGATTTCTTTTCTTTGAGACTGCTTATGGTTGATGTATCGGCATAGACAGTGCTATTGTCATTGGAATAATAGACGTCCCTAGATTGACAATTAAATGTGTGTTTTTCAGTCATTAATAAGTGATTTATATACTCCAACATTTTGGCGTCATTGCCGAGGATGGCAATGATGATCCAATCAATTAGAGTTGTTTCTTAGAAGTGCAATTTCTGTGTGTTTTTTTATATATAGAGTATCTCCAGCAATACAATTTTTGGGCAGTAAGATGAGAGGTAAGAACCTACGTAGCGCTCTAACAAGCTTGAGCGGGCTTGCCAATGTCTTGCTGGGATACTTGGGAAGTTGAATTTCTGAGCATTTTGTCTTTTTTTTTAGAGTGTTTCTAGTGTTGCAATTGCTAGGCTGTAAGATGAGAGGTAAGAACTTGCGCATTGCTCTAAAAAGCCTGAGCGGGCTCACCAATGCCTTGCTGGAACACTTAGGAATTTAATTTTGTTTTTTTAGGGTGTCTTCAGCTATATAGTCGTTGGGCGGTAAGACGAGAGGTAAGAACCTGCACATTGCTCTAACAAGCTTGAGTGGGCTCACTGCTATAGAAATTGAAGCACTTATAGGATGAATTGATACGCATAGGGCCCATGTGTGCCAGTAGGACAATAATAAACATCTAAAAACACCCCCCACTCTATTAACCACAGGAAAGACGGGTCGTAAGAAGGAAAGGAAGAGCACAGATTTGGGAAGGAAAAAATTCTTTGGAGACTTGATTGCAAGAGCAGAAAAGGAACAGTCCAATTCATGCAGAGATAATCGAAAGACAGGACCGAAAAAAGTGGTTACCACATCAAGGCCTAGACCATAAGTGTCTTCCGTGTCTAGACCTCACCATCCTTAGAACAACATATCCACTCCTGATATCAAAACTCCAAATTCAAAATAACTGTGGAGAATCATTGACCAGGATTTGAGAATTGAAGGACACGAAGAGACCAATGGGGACTGTCAAGAACCTGAGACACAACAACTAGTTGATCATCAATTGGATGCTAGTAGTGCTGTCAAACAGTTGGTCCTGGAACAACAAAATCCTTTTATTTTCCAGTCTCCCATGCATTCCGAGGGCAGCTCATCTCATCAGGAAGAATTAGTCATGGGGGACGAGAATGTCAAGACCGATAGCTCTGTCACCTTTGAATTCCCAATAGTAGAGACACGGGATGAAGCTCCTATGAAGAACATCCCTTTATCATCCCTACCATCCTTTCAGGGGATGGCTGTTGAAGATCCTGATACCTTCCTGTTCAAATTCGATGTGCTGTGTAGAGGTTATGAATACACTTCAGACGCCCAAAAGCTGAAATTATTCCCTGCTACTCTAAAAGGAGCAGCATTAAGATGGCTTATGAGATTGGGTGCTGGCACGATTCGAACATGGAACAACATGAGAGAAGCCTTTCTCTTTAAGTGTCAGGACTACAGCCGAACTAGGGATCTGAAGGATGAAATTTTCAGAATTGCACAAAAGGAAGAGGAAAGCCTAGAGGACTATTTGGAGCGATTCCACTATAATTTACAGAGGTCTAAGTTCTGTAACTTAGATCTAGAGATCCTAAAGTCGATATTATTAAGAGGCTTAAGAGATGATTGTCTGGAACATCTGAATATAATAGGAAAATGAGATATATTGCAAGAAACGTTTGAGGAGATAACGAAACTCTGCCTGCGTAGCTCAATGGGATCTGTCACGGGAAGGGTTTTAGTTTGGGACCCTTCACTTCAGATGGAGAATTCCACAAGTGAAGGGGTAACCAGAGCTGAAATTGGGAATTTATTTGAAGATTTCAAAACCGATCTCCTTAGCACTCTCTCTGCCCAGATCACTATGGTACAAGTCAAGCAGGCACAAGCGTAAGCTGAAGCAACCTTAGAAATATTCTGTCCCCGATGCAAAAAGAAACATTTGGAAAGAGAATGTGGACTAAATAGTGTTAGCCTGTGCAACATTTGTGAGATGGCGCATCCTACAAATCAATGTCCTGAGTTGCCCAGACTAAAGGTAGTACTTCAAGAATCAAGCGAGGACATTCAATCTTCTTACTTTATCGAATCAAAGAGACCATGGCAGCCGCAACCTACATGTATGCCTGCATATTTTTCTTCTTTTAATCCTTGGAATAATGTTGATAATAGTCAAAAATATCCATGGCAGTATCCCACTCCTTCTTTAACACAATTTCCTTCACCATGGAACTAGTGGCCATCTCCTTCACCAATGCAATATCTTTCATCATAACCCAATCCTTGGGGTTAGAACTAGAGAAGTAATGGCCAAGGTCCAGTACCCCCTCCAATTCCAATACAACATCAACAATTACAACTGCCTTCTATTCAAAATCCTACACCTTCTGTCCAACCCCAATTACCTATACAACCTAACCCCAATCCAAATAATAAGGCAACTCAGAGCATGGATGCTCTGGTTACCCTCCAGACTTACCTTATCACTCCTATTGGACTTAATGAGGTTCAGCTTCGATTAGGGAAGGTAATCAGATCTGGACACACTCCCATTATTGTCGAATAAAGTGAATCACCCAGGAAGGGTATGGACAATTATGAGGCGGTTGTTACACATGTAACAACTGATACAACACCCGTTGTTACACCTGTAACAGCTGGCTCGGGAAAGTCTATTGGTTTTACAGCAGCTAATCCGAGTAAGGCTGGTACATCTATGGTAGCTGATTCAGCTGTTAGCATTCAAAATCCCCCATATCCTCAATGATTAACTGAAACCGAGGTGGTCTTACAACCTGAATCCGAATTCCTTAAGGATCTACAAAAGTTATATGTGCATATTCTGCTGTTACAAGCTCTTAAAGAAGTTCGTATCTATGCTAAAAAAATAAGGGATCTATGCGTTAAAAGACTTGGAAGGAAACCTAAAGACCCTGCTACCATCCGTGTCTTTCGAAAATTGTCTGATCTTATGATTGATCGGCCTTTGTTGAATAAGTATAATGACCCAGGGAACCCCACAATGACTGTCCATATTGACAACCATCCTATAACTAATACCTTGATTGATCTAGGGGCAACTATTAACATTATGACTAAAGACCTCTTCATCTCTCAAGGACTTCATGGACTTAAACCTACACCTACATTTCTTGAACTAGCAGATAGGTCCCGTGTTAAGCCCGAAGGGATGATTGAAGATGTGGTTATCACTGTGGCCTCCTGGAATTATACGGCTGATTTTCTTATTTTACAAACCAAATCCAATTTGGGGGGTCATCCTTTAATTTTGGGGAGACCGTGGCTAGCCATTGCAGATGCATATATCAAACGTAGGTCCGGATCTATGGTGATCTCAGATGGGCAGGCCACTCAGAAACTAAATCTTTATCCCCTACCAAAAACTTACATGGATTCGAAACATCCCTAGTGGGACGAATTTGTACCTAAATCTAATCTTTCCCTACAACTTCTCACGCTTGGAAAAGAAAAATACTTTAAGGATGAAATTGAGGACGATATTATCAATGGTTTTATAAAAAATTCACTCCCTGTTGCCTACATTAGAGATTTGGGAGAAGAAAGTGAGGAAGATGATGTAATTATTGAACATTTGAAAACAACTCCGCTTACTACCAGCAGTCCCGTTGAAATCGAACCTGGAAAATGTTTAAATATTAATCCTAACCTAACTGTTAAATAAAACAGACTGTTGATACAACTATTACAGAAATAAAAAAAGGCATTTGCATGGGACTATACCGATATGAAAGGAATCCATCCTACCCTATGCACTCACCGCATTTACCTTAAGGAAGATTGCAAACATGTTAGACAACCTCAGCGCCGAATGAACCCTGCACTTAAGGAGATAGTAAAAGAAGAATTATAGAAACTCCTTAATGCTAATTTCATCTACCCAATTTTTGACAGTCAATGGGTGTCTCCACTTTTCATAGTTCTGAAAAAGAATGGCAAGTGGAGGGTCTGTGTTGACTATAGAGAACTTAACAAGGGCACTCAGAAGGATCATTTTCCCTTACCATTTATTGATCAAGTTTTGGACACTCTTTCTGGAAAAAGATTCTTTTCATTTATAGATGGGTTTAGTGGCTATAATCAAATGAAGATTGCTCTAGAAAAACAAGACAAGACAACCTTTACTTGCCCATGGGGTAATTTTTCATACAGAGTCCTTCCTTTTGGTCTTTGCAATGCACCAACAACCTTTCAAAGGGAAATACTAGGTATTTTTTCAGATCTTTTGAATGATTGTATTGAAATTTTTATGGATGACTTTACACCCTATGAGGATGCCTTTGAGACATCATTAACTAATTTGGAAAAAGTGTTGGAACGTTGTGAGCAAACTAATGTTGCTCTAAGCAAAGAAAAATGTCACATGATGGTGACTGAGGGAATTGTGTTGGGACACTTCATTTCAACAGAAGGAATCAAGGTAGATCCTGCAAAATTGAGGTAATATCGAGAATCCTGACCCCTAAGACTCCGAAAGATGTATGTCATTTTTTGGGGCATGCATGATACTATAGGAGGTTTATAGAAAATTTCTCAAATATTGCATCTCCTTTATTTTCATTACTAATGAAAGATGCGGAATTTGTGTGGACAGAAAAATGTGAGCAGTACTTTCTAAAGTTGAAGAACTGTGTAACAACAACACCTGTTTTGCAAGGAACAAACTGGAAATTACCATTTCATATTGCTACAAATGCATCAGACATGGTTGTGGGTGTTGTTTTGGGGCAGTTGGAGGATAAAAGACCTTACACTATATATTACATCAACAAGAATTTGACTCTAGTAGAAATTAACTACACTGTAACTAAGAAAGAATTCGTAGTAGTAGTGCATGTTATCAACAAATTCTGACACTACATCACCGGGTATGAAGTATTCGTGCACACTGACCATGATACCATTCGTTTTTTGATGAAAAAACATGTTACTAATGGTAGAGTTACATGATGGTTATTACTGTTAGAAGAATTTGATATTACTATTTTAGCTAAACCCAGAAAAGATAATGTAGTTGCTAATTTCCTTTCTAGATTAACTATAAGTGATGACTGCAATGCCACTGAGGATTCTTTTCCATATGAGTATCTTTTTTCCATTTCTACTCACTCACAATGGTATGCATATATAGCCAATTATCTTGCTGTAGGGAAATTCCCACATCAATTGTCTTCCAAAGAAAGAAGGAGGATTATACAATAGAGTGCTACCTACTCCTGGATAAAAGGCAATATTTATCACACCGAGCCAGATTTCCAAATTAGGCGATGTGTTAGAGAAGATGAGGTATTTGAGATCCTAAAGGCTTGTCATGAAGAACCTTATGGAGGGCACTTCGCTGACAAGAGGACAGGACATAAAGTACTCTCGACAGGGTACTATTGGCCAACCATATTCTAGGATGCCAAGAAGTTTGTGAAAGGATGTGATAGTTGCCAAAGGATGGGCCAGCCTCTGAAATCAGATGAGATGCCATTACAGCCTCAGATAGTAATAGAACCATTTGAGAAATGGGCCCTAGACTTTGTGGGGCCAATCAATCCTTCATCATAGCAAAAAGCGTACATATTGGTCAGCACCGATTATGTCATAAAATGAGTCGAAGCAAGGGCATTAACTAGAGCAACAGAGCAGGCTGTTTCAGACTTCCTGTTTTAAGATATTTTTGTTCACTTCAGAATACCTAGAGAGATAGTGACAGATGGGGGTCCTCAGTTCACATCTCATTTGATCAAGAAGTTGGTTGAAAAATATAGAATCCATCATAGAATCACCACACCCTATCATGCACAAGAAAATGGGCAATTAGAAAGCACCAATAAAGTCATTGAGGGAATTTTGACAAAGACAGTAGCCAGCCACCGAAAAAAATTAGGCCAAGAAACTTCCAGAGGTACTGTGGGCTTATAGAACAACATGGATGAATACTACAAGCTTCTCACCATATGAACTGGTGTATGGTAAGAATCCCTTATTCCCCATAGAGTTTGAAATAAAGACACTGAGAATAGCATTGCAGATTGATTTGGATTTGTGTACAACACAAAATCAAAGATTGAACCAACTCAATGAGCTAGAAGAAAAACGGTTGGCTGCCATCCAACAAACAGAAATCATTCAGCAGCAGAGAGCCAAATGGCATGATAGGTTTATTAAGAATAAAAGTTTCCAGAAAGGAGATTGGGCTCTTTTGTACGATTCAAGGTTCAAAGATTTTAAAGGCAAGCTCTGCACCAGATGGCTAGGTCCTTACGAAGTGGATATAGTATTTGACAATGGGACTGTACAATTGGTCACAATTGACAGTGTTGAGACACCGTTACTGGTTAATGGGCACCGCCTAAGGCTATATCATCAACCCGCTTCGAAGGAATCATTTTTCAACATTGTCACGAACTCTAATCTTCATGTTACGACAGCAGGGAGACGTTCTCCTCTGTAGCCTTAAAAATTTGAAATTCCAATAAGTGCAGCAGCTGAAAACCACCTGTGTGGCAGCTGTTACACCTATTTTTGTTAAAATATAAATAATAAATAATAAATAATAAAAGAATAAAAGAAAATAAAAACGAAAATAAATCTAATTGTGAAAACTCCTTTTTAGTGGTGCAATTAGCCAACCAGTAATAGTTGAAAACCACTCTTGTGGCAGTTGTTACACACATGTTTTTCTCCCTGTAATATCATCTTCCTTTTTTGATCTATGTCATAGGATGATGGTATTCATGTATTTTTTTTTTTGGTACCAATTTATGTCGATCATTATTTGTATGAGAATAATCCAAAAGCTGTCTTGGTTGTTGCATATGTAACAATTGACAACCACGATTACTGTTCTTTGTAATTCATTCCATAAAAAGAAATAACAATGCCAGCTGGACACAAAAATATGAACGCTGCATACAGGACGTCGTCAACGCAATTCTTCTCCCAATGCCACCTCAGGTACGTCATCAAAAAGGTAAATGATTGTCATTATAATTTGATGATTAATTGGAAAAATAATGACGCCCCTGTGACGACCGTGGGCGATTGTCACAATTAAAGCAGGGGAGGGGATATGACTTGAAATGATTTGAAATTATTGCAAAAAGGTTGTAACCATAAACAATTTATTAAATTCGCATGCACCTAATCAATAACAAAATTATCAATAATGAATGAATCTGATGGAAAAAGTGCGTGTGTATGAAATCCCATCACTTTCCATAACAAGCTATTTATGAGTATTCGTGTAGGGTATGATTTGATAAATCCTTGAAAGCCGCCACCTTTCATCAACCTTCTTCTGAAACCTTGCATCCTCATTTTTAGACTCATCGATTGGCATAATCAAAAGACCTGAGCAGCAACTAGAGATACAACGATGTTACAGCAGGATTGAAAAACAAAGAAGAGAACTTAGAAACTCAATAACATTGTAGTATTTCCAAGATCAAGAAGTAAAGTTAGGAACAAACAACAGAAATGGGCGGAGCAACGGTCAGGTATGAGCCAAATTCTATGGATGCTCTGCAGAATTTCCTTGAAGCTTACCACATATTTAGAGAGGTTGGATGGGTTGAGTTTTTCCAAAATCTTGAAGGCTCGGACGAGGCCGTAGCAATTGAATTTTCTCAGAACTTGAATGATAATCAAACCCGAGTAAGAGGCATGCAGATGGAGGTGACTGAGGAGGTGATTTCTAGGGTAACCGCATTACTAGTTGAAGGGCAGAGGTGGTTTAATAGGAAAATCAATGACCCCTCCTTGAAATAGGATTTCCTAGTAGGGGAAGAGAATCTGGAGAAGAAAGGAAGAGGAATTGATAGAATGTCACTTCCCCACCCTTGGGAAGATGTTGCCATGGGTTTGATAAAATATATTACATGCGAAGGGAGGTCTATGATAGTATTCAACTATCACTTTCCTCTGCTCAACCACCTTCGACATCAGCAAAGGATCAATCTCCCATTCTATTTACTTGGAAACATCAAGCACATGGCAGCGGCAGTAAAAACAACAACACACCCAGAGGCATGCGTGACTAATCATGGACTTATTAAGTTCATTGTGCTGGATGCCATGGGTCAGCAGGGAAATACTTGGGAGGAATTCAAAAGGAAAATACCAAGGACAAGCCGAAGGAAACAAACCACAACCTTAGGAGAAAGTTAGTCAGAGGAGGAGACCCAAACTTTGCCTGCCGAAGTCAGAATTGGGAAAAGGCCTATTGATAAACCAATTGGGGACAAAAGACCGAAGCAAAGAGTGAAGGTTAGCATACCTGTAGAACCCTTTCCTACAGCTGAGATGTAGACAGAAGCAGAAGTTCCAAAAGAAGAAGGGCAACCTTCCTCATCAGGTAAGGATGAAACCAATGCCTTATGTCTAGAAATTGAGAAAACAAGAAAAGAAAATGAGGAATTGAAGCAGAAGTTATCTGAGGGAAGAGAAATTACGGTGTCAATATGCATAACTTGTTTTCAGAACTTAACAACAGCATGGTATAATGCCCGTAGAGAAAATATCTTCCCTATGAAAGTAGAAACAGAACAGCAAGATGCTGCTACACAAGAACCTGTTGTTGATACTGTTATTACACAAGAACCAATAGTTAAAGTAGAGCCTCCTGTAATAATCGACCTAGATGCCGACCCACAAGAACCTGTGGAAGCCCTGCCTATTATAGAAGAAAAAATAGTGGACGCAGAGGCAACTCTAGGTAAAAACAAGGGGGCTGACACACAAGAACCCACCAAAGAGGCTGTTGTTACACAAGAACCAGTAGCAGAGGTGGAACAAACCCATGAATCAGAGGCTGGCACACCTATTTTCAATGAAGATATTGAATCCAGGAGAACACCAAATCCCACCTCGGGAAGGAACTCTGAGAAATTTCTGCTAATCTCTGAGTTGCAAAAATGGAAGCAAGAAGCGATCTCCCTTTGGGATGGGATGATTTTGCTAAAAGAACATCAAAGGGAAATAGACACTTTACATAAAAAATGGATGGAATCAAAATTGAAGAAAAAGTGGGAGGGTTACAAGAATAAAGAGGCTCTGAAGAAACAAGAAGAACAATTTTTACTGTTACAGGATCATATTCGAGACCTCACTATTGATAAACATAAACTTCATGATCTCGCCCTCAACTTGTTGGGTTGTAGGTGACCTTCTCCATCATATCCTATTTTTCTGTGGGAATGTTACTTCTTGTTTTAATTGAAAACTATTTTGGAGGAAAAACCTTATGTATGTTCCTCCACTCGTACATTTCTGGATGTTTTTCGTGCCTTAGACTTTGATGATCAAAGTTTGCTGTGTGAATTGTTTTTACACAACATTATTTGTGAACATGTGAGTATGAAGATGGTTGTGACAGTCTTCTCTTATATGGGAGATCTTCAATTAAGGGCTTTTGTGTCCTTCATGAGGAATAAGATTGAATGGCATCTGGCCATTAAATCTATGAAAAATAATGAGGAGAATACAACATTATGGGTTTGGGCGGAACTAGGACGAGCTGCTGAGCTAAGAAGAGAATTCAGGAGAATACTGAGTACCCCTAGGATTATAGGACTAGTTGCCACTTATAGAAGAAGAATTGCAGACTTCTGTCTTAATCAATTTGCAATGATGAAAAGCCAAGCTTTAACAAGATGCTTAAAATGCACGGAAGCCAGCAGTGCTAAGTTATTAAAGGGAGATCCATTCTCATTCCAAAATTTTGTGGTGGCTGTTACACATGTACCAGCCTATACACAGATTGTACAATCTCTTGGAGCTCTATGGTTGGGATTAAAGTTCAAGTTTCCTTTGATATGGTTGCCCATTAAGGATTACCGAATCAATTATGAATTAAGCAAGTATGAGTCAGAATCTTGGGTACAACAGTTGATGGCCAATCAGGGATACAAGTCTGCAGACGAAGACACAGCTGTTGCTTATGATCTCACATATCTGCACCGAAGGTGTTAGTATGAATCTTTCATTGAAGTGTACGAAAAAAGACCACTTTAGCTACGCATAACTTATAGCCCTAACAGCAAAATAAGGTTGCTAATATCTTCAAATCTGCACTTAGTTGATCAAGACAAATGTTGCACAAATCCAGATCTATGCATAAAAAGACATTAAGCAACAAAAATAAGGTTTTGCTCCATGCATCCGATAGACAAGACAAGAATAATATGTTTTAAAGAATTTTATATTAAGGGCACCTGGGAGGAAAACAAGAAAGGTGTTTCCAATTCTCCTCAATGGGATGGGTTCTTGAAAGTCCTCAGCACTTCAGATATAGAATTTCTCTCTCTTGTTGGTGTAGAAAACCCAGACAAATATAGAACTCAAAGGGAGCTAACAAAGCAAATAATGAAAAATATGACAATAATAATGGCTCAAAGTCAGACCAAGAGTTTAGATCTAGAGTGATCTAAGAGGCAACAAAAGGTGATGAATGGTAGGAAAAGCCCTTCTATTTATAACAAAATATTAGGTCATTCTAGATCTTGGCATATGATTAAAATAATATTAACCAAATCTAGATCCACCTTTTATGGAATATTTTATTATATTTGTTGGAGGGGAAAGGAATTTGACTTGGGTCAAATCCCTTTATTTGTAAATAATAAATAAATAAATGATTTATTTATCATTTTAAGGAAGTGGTTGAATGATAATTAAATAAATAATGATTTATTTAATTATCTATAAATGATTTAGTCATATTTAACAAGGAATATTATTTAAATAAGATTTAAATAATTATTCCTAGAAAATAATAAGATAAATAAGGATTTATCTAATTAATTTCCTTGTTTTGGGCTAAATATGACTAGGAATAATAATTAAATCAATGTTTAATTAATTATTCCATGAGGAAAACCAAACAAATATAGATTTGTTTAATATTTCCCCTTGGGGTTTCCTGTTTAGACCATAAACAACCTAATAAATGTGTTTTATTAAGTTATTTTACATAGTGAAAGAAATTTTACTTTGGGTAAAATTGGTCTTACATGGTGTACTTAGGTCCATCTAATGATAATAGGTTAGATGACCAAAAAATGGTGTAACAGATTGCTCCCCAGTGTGCGAGTGTTAGGAGAAAATCATATGACTGAAGTACGTTGTAAGAACTCATTCACCAGACATCAAAAGGGAAGTCAGAGAGAGAAATGTAAGGTATACTAATGTGTTGAAGAACTAGACCCTGAGGAGATGAGACTTACAGGTGCAACAAGTTTATTTTTATGAATGGGTACATGTGCTAAAGGTGGCGGGGGAGGCATACCTATGCCCGCTGAGACAAAGTACAAAAGAATAGTGCGTCCAATAAACAAGGGACCGAACTGTAAAGTACATGCTGGCATAAACATGAGCTAGCTAAAAGATATAATGATGAATCCCACATACATGCTGTGCCTGGGATAACAACCAGGACTTATATAATAATATCTGAGTACATGAGATACAAATACAACCCCAATGCCCCTGTAAACAGGGAAGGGCTCACAAAATCTTACTAATACATGCAAATCAAAGAGACGCTGCAAGCAACTAAGGCCGACATCATCAAATCTGTGGAGCTGCATCGAAGGTTGAAGTGAAGAATTCATCCGGGTATGTGGGGGGCTACCTGTAGGGCCACCCCCTCATGAGGGTTGGGACATCTCACACACACCCAAGAATCACTGATATTAGCTATTGCATCACTGAAGCATCAAGTATATAGATCTCGATCATGCTGAAAGGAGCTGGAGCTGAGAAAAAATCAAGTCAAAGGGAAATAAGGAGCCCTTTTGCCTGATTCGAGGCACCGAACAAGAGTGGAAGCTAGAACCAAGGTACACTGCCCTCTAGACCTATCTTCTGGAATGAATGAGATGAAGGAGGTCTGCCATAGGTGAGGCAATAAGGGATCCTCAATGAAGGCACGAGAGAAAATAGTAGAGCGACTAAAAAAATGACACCAATGATGATGATGAAATGGGGGGTACTGAGTAGCGAATGGACGACTTCCCTTGTTAAAGCATAAAGGACATGGATGACCTGGTAGCAACTGACACAATATCATGAGGGATAGGGGATAGTGGGACTGAAGGCCATAGTGTGCGACACAAGAGAGGGACCAAGCAATGAAGGATGGAGGACTATAGTGGGATACAAAGGGACTTGGGATAGACTCCATGAATGCGATGATGACTCAACTCAGATGCTCTCGACAAGGGCGACTCGATGGTGCTGCCACACAGTAAAGGTCCAATGGGGAACCATAAAAACATGAGTAGAAGATGGTAACTCACGACGAACATCAACACGAGCATGGAAAAGTATGGAGGCCAAGTGGTGCCCCTAGTATGAGTGTTGCAAGTGAAGAAATTCGATTTTGAGGAGGGGTGAAGTGATGCTTCCTGGATCAATGAGAGCTTTCCAACGATACAGACAGTTCATCAAACTGAGCTACGGTTTGGCCGGAGCAAGTGAAAGAAAAATCAGGGGTTTTCTTTTAATAAGGCATCTTCCTTCCAAATTCACTCATTTGCAGGTGGAGCTATGGTGAATGTAGTGAGGAGAGAAGGCCCTAAATCATGCGACGATCGTAGTAGACAAACCAACCGTTGGAATTGAGATCCGTTAGTTGCAGGTAAGAGTCTTAATCCTACTCTTTCATTTCAATGGATTGAAAGTTCATTTTAGGTACCCAGAGCTCATGAACAAGCCAGGTCACATTTTTTGGGGTCTGTTTTGCGACCTGGGTAGCAAGTACTGGGCAGAAAACTGTGACCTGTCCTAGGAAATGACCTGAAAAGTGCGACTTGTCAGAGAAAGGGGGTTTCAGTGTTGTTTTTGGCTGAGATATAGGATTTTTATGGTTGAGGGGCATAGGTGCCCCTAAGCATGTTGTGGTCATGCCAAAATGTATTTAGAAAAAGGGGAATCTAAACACATTTTAATGATGTGGTGCACCATTTGTTTTCGTTATGGTTATGCAGTTTGAGAAAGGAAATGGAGGATTACCAATCTCTTTTAGTACTGCATATATGAATTAAATGGACTTTAAGTTTCCGGGTTGGCATACCTAGTGTCACTATCCCAAAGAGAGGATTTGGAGATAATGAACTGATGCTTTCCTAGAAAACCCATAGGTTGGTCAACAAGAATGTCTAAGAGACTGGGTTGCTGATGTAAGATGAAGGAACGATAAGGGGTATCATCCCTAGAGTCATTTGAAGTGATATGGGACTCTAGAGGTCTTCTAAATGTGGAAGAATAATGGTACTAAAGTCGACACGACCAGATACACTAGGAGAGTTGTGGAGAATTGCTTCTCCTGGTCTCTCAAATATGGGTGCCCCCTTACCCAAACATTGGGTTTCAATGTAATGGCCACAAGGTGTAGGTGGTTCAAATGCATGGGTTCGATGTAAGGGGGAATAGGTAAAGTCAGGGGTGGTGATTCCTTCCATAATGTCATCATCGTGATAAAATATGGGGTGATTGGTGGAAGAAATACCACTTGACGTGGCGAAGCTACCTAACTCATCATCATGAGAAGAGAGGGTCACATGCGCATCGTCACAAGGGGTGACCGAAGAGTAAGCAGATAAAGGATTTACTGATGCTGAGCCTAGGGTGATCGCTGAAGGGAGGTCAAGCGAAACATCAGGGGAAGTCTCCAAGGGGACTTCCACCGAGGGTCTCATGGATGACGATAGGTAGAAAATGGTGGTAGCAGGCTCCATCATCTCGACATTGGGAGGGGGAATGTCAATGGGAGCGGGTAAATCCTCAAGCTGAATTGAAGCATACTGTGCAAGTATGGGAGAGGCGGATTGATTTTGTTCAATCTCGTACTCTCGAACTACCTCTAAAGAGGCGCAGTAATGCCTCAGGTGGGGACAATGGTGGGAATAATGGCCATGGACACCACACATTGCACAGGGTTTGTTGGTGCAAATAGTATTTGGGTTCTTCGCTACGGTCAAGGAAGAAACAGAGGTTTCAGGGACCGTAGACTTAGGGAACGCGACTTTAACCAAGGGTTTAATACGGGGCAACTCGGGACAAGTATGGGTGGCATGACCGACGAAATCACTCAAGGCGCAAGGCTTTGTGGGCGAAGTAGGGGTAGGGTCAGTCGGGGTGGCCTTGTCTTTGGGTGCCCCCTTGCGAGCTTTGCCTTTCTTTCTCGAAGCTAGCTCAAGAGGAGAAGGGTCATGTTGAGGTGTTGATGGCAATGTAGCAATGGAAGAAGCTAGGGGAACCGGTTGAACCGGTGTCAAAGAAAGGTAGGGTTTGGGGTGACCGGGTGGGGTAGTGGCTGGAGGGTCAAGGTACCAGATGGGTATACCCAGGGTCAAGTTGGGGAGAGAAAGGGTGGCCATGATGGGAACCGAATAGACTCCGGGAGGGGGAGCAAGGAAAGGTATCTGACCAGTAGGGTAATGACCAGGAGGGACGGCTCCAAGATGGTTGAGGACAGGTGGAACCAACCCAGGAGGATAAATAGGCTCATGGGTACCAGCTATAGAAGAAGGGTCAGAAGGGGTAGGTCCAACTGGCGGGCGAGGTTAAGGTTGCTGACTAGCCGAAGCGGGCTGCTTAAGGGTAGCCCAAGACATTTGTATCATGAAAACATTCGATAATCTGGGATCAGAGATAGGGGAGGAGGGAGACCAGGGAAGGTTCCAAGCAAAAAGGAGTATTTGTAGACGCCGGGAGAGACATTGGTCAAAGAATCGACGGTTTTCTTATTAGTGATAGAAGAGACGGTCGACTCAGGGGAGGTCTGAGATTTTGGCTCATGATACGTCAACTGGTCAATGGTGACTATCTTTCTATTATGAGGAAAAGACATCTTGCGGTATACCACGAATGGGACAACAGACATGGCATAGGTGTAGCTTCGCCCCAAGATAATGTTGTAATCGAGAGGGGCGTCGATGACCTCAACGTCAACACAAACAGTCTTGCCTGCAAGAGTGATAGGACAATTACGGAATAGGCCAATGGGTTGGGAGGCATGGCCATCCCACGCTCGAAGGATGATCGTGGAAGAGGCCAATTCAGGAGATTCGAGTTGTTTCCAAATCGAAGCGGACATCACATAGGTGGACGCCCCCTCATCAATGATACACCGAGAAACGTGAGCGTTCCAGATTTTGATGGGGATTTGGAAGGCTACGGAAGCATGAAGAGGGGGTTGTTATGATTGATGGGCGTAAAAAACAATCAACTGGTCATCAGCAGGATCTACAGCGCCCATGGCGGATAGTAGAGCCTTCTTTTGAGAAAGGCATGACTGGAGGAGTTCCAGTGTTGAAATGGTGACAGGGGACTAAACCAAATCGTCTGCTATGCTATACGAATGAGCAGCTCCACTAGAAGCAGCATTTCGGCGTAATAGTCCCTTAGGAATCTTGGTAAGAACCTCAACTTTAGGCTGAGGGATATGCAAGGGACCATTGGATGTCGAAAGAGGCTCTGTAGAACCTGAATAAGGTGACTCGGGGATAGACAGAGCGAGAGGCTTGGGGTACTGACAAGACCGAGTTTGAAGGTGAAGGTCGAAGGTTAGAGGTTGATCAGAGTTCATCATGAGGATCTGGTAATCAGAGGAACGAGAAGTGGAAGGTTGAGTGGCCCCTTGTCCTTCAGGTGGTTGGGTAGCCACGAATCCTTACTGGGGGAAAGGATTGGTAAAGACAGCTGATTGAGTAGTGGCCACATTGGGGGGAGTAGAAGAGGAGGCATTTTGTCCACACAATGTGGCTTGAGACTCCCACATCTGCCACATCTGTGGTAAAAGGGGACAATCGTGAGTGTAATGACCATAAACACTGCAACAAAAACAAGGCTTATTTGTATGAATGGGCCTGTCTGGCTTGGGCTGAGTGTCCTGTTGCTGGTTAGCAGCATTAGAGTCAATACCTGGAGGATTAGGTCCATGAGTACCAGGAGCAGATTGGTTTTGATTGCCTTTCCTCTTCCTTTGAGAGGAAGGAGGATTAGTCGTGCCCTGTTGTGCAAATACTTTCCCCAGAGGGGGTGTAGTTGTTGTTGCTGGGGTTGAGAGGGCAAGGGAGGTGGAGGTGCAAATGCTGGAGGAGCCAGAGCACCAGGCTATGAAGAAGGATAATGGTGAGGTTGGGCAACATTGAGGTAAGCAGGAGGTTGGGCAAAAGGATGAGGCATGCTGTATCCTGGATACATGCTACCTGGAGGGGGAAAAGTGCTGGAGGTGCTAGCCCCTCCTGGAGGGAGACCATAGCCCATAGGAGGTTGAGCGTATGGATGAGAAAGAGCTCCAACGATATCGTCAGTAGAATGAGATGCCCCTGGGGCGTTAGCACCACTGGGTCTGGGTAGGTCAGGAAGGATGGTATAAACATAACCAGACTGAGCATAGATGAGGTCATATTTCAAGGTTATTTGGAGGGCGGCTTCTTTAGTTTGAGGGAATTGTGAGGCGACGTGTTTGCTGATGGAGGGTAAGAGAGATCTAAGGAACCAATCCATATAGACACGGTCTTCAAAGGTAGGAGCTCGACACAAGATATTTATTCTCCGCCATTCCTGGACATGATCGGAAAGGCAGGTCATAGACGATTGACGGAAATACGTCAAGAGTTTGGTACCAGTGTCGTACCAGAGAGGGAGATGGAAATAAGATAAGAAGGCTCGAGAAATGGTCGTAAAGGTGGTATGGGAAGAGGCGGTCTGATCAACATACCACTTAGAAGCTTCACCTATAAGCGTGCGTTGAAACAATCTAAGATGGATGGAATCATCGGTAATGGAATTGGATGAACACCACATGTGGAAAGATCGGATATGGTTGGAGGGATCTTCTCCAGCAAGGCCTTCGAACTTGGGAATTTCGGATGGGAGCTTGGTTGGAATAGCAGGCCAACCAACATCATGGCGGATAGGGTCATTGATCAACTGATTGAAATCAAGGAGACTGAGGCTTGCCATGTAAGGGAGCAATGGGACAGTCGAGGTAGTTCCTGTGGCAGTTCTGCTAGTAGCATTCCTGGCAGGAGGTCCGAGATTACCGCTAGCGTTAGGCCCTAGACCAGACATAGTGAAGGTAACAGGGGGAGAACCAGAAGTAAAAGGAGAACCCAATGAATCAGAAAAGGAGTCGGAGTGCAGACTCGGAGGAGGACTAACTCGACGACAGCGGGAAGGAGTAGGTCGATCGATCAGAAACTGAGGATGAAGGCCAAGAAGTCTTTGGGATATACGCCTTGGGGGCGCAATGATGACAACACAAACACGTCACAGAGGGAAGAAGAATGACCAACAAGGTTAGGGAGGTGCAGAATCAAGTGATTACAATGTCGAAACAAGGGCAGAGAGGTGCAGTGTAAATTGATTTTACAATGTTTTAAAGTCTTTGCCTGGCGGTGTTAACTAGGATCTTCTTCGCTTAGGGTGAGTGTGTGGCGTGCGTTAATTTTTAAACCCAGAAGTTTTGAGAGTAAAATAAAAAGTGTGCTATGTAACTGAAAATAAACCTGCAGAGAAAAACATATAATACTAAAAATAATAGAAAATTAACAACTAACAATGCATAAATCTAACACAAGGAGGCGGGTCTCTCAAAAAATAGTCTAACAGAGGGAAAAAATCTAGTCAAAACACACTAAAAATGAACCAATAGATCTAAGGTTGGGAGGGACAAGGATCTAAAGGATAAATCTGCTGAAAAGAGGTGCAGAAAATAGTAAAGAGACAGAGGCAAGGTTGCTGTAAAAGAGGAGGCAAAAAGCTAAAGGCAGTAGGGAGAAGAAGGTGTCTCTAAAGGCAAACCCAAACAAAACGATATGAGGTGATTTGGATGGAAAAATAGCTGATCTAAAAGGGATATGAAGATGAGGTATCAGAACTGCAAAATAAAAGGCTGAAACTTTGAAAATTTAGACACCTACAACAGCTAAAACTCTTCCAAAAAAAGTGGAGGGTACTGAAACCCTAGGGGGCTAGATTCCCACTTAGTTGAGTAAAACAGAACAAGAACAGGTCTAAACGGGTGGAGACGGAGGCTGGAAAACCCTGACAGAAGCTTCAGACAAACCCAAAAAACTTTCAAAAAATTTGCAAAAAAAGTGCAGGTCGCAGGTTCTGACCTGTTTTCTGTCTAGGTCGCAGTTTTGAGGCTGAAAAGTTCTTCCTACAGTCCAGGTCGCAGGTTTAGGGCCGAAAAGTGCAACCTGCAGTTCCGGGTCTCTCGGTGGCAAATTTCAGAAAACGTTGCCGTCTCAGTTGCAGCTGATGTCTTTTACTTGCGTAATAGGGCCAGAAACACATGGAAGTTAGAAATTTTAATGTTTGAGGGTTTTATAGGTGAAAAGTAACATAAAAATAGGAAAAACAAAAATCTGAAGAGAAACCCTAGGGTTTGAAGCAGTTGGATATGTAGGAATATGGAAAACGACAACGAACGTAATTGAAAACCTGTGTGGATTCGCCAGTTGTTAGTATGAATCTTTCGTCAAAGTGTATGAAAAAAGACCACTTTAGCTATGCATAACTTATAGCCCTAACAACAAAAGATGGTTGCTAATATATTCAAATCTACAGTTAGTTGATCAAGACAAATGCTGCACAAATCCAGATCTATGCATAAAAAGACATTAAGCAATAAAAATAAGGTTTTGCTCCATGCATCTGATAGACAAGACAAGAATAATATGTTTTAAAGAATTTTATATTAAGGGTGCCTCAGAGGAAAACAAGAAAGGTGTTTCAAATTCTCCTCAATGGGATGGGTTCTTGAAAGTCCTCAGCACTTCAGATCTAGAATTTCTCTCTCTTGTTGGTGAAGAAAACCCAGACAAATATAAAACTCAAAGGGAGCTCACAAAGCAAATAATGGAAAATATGACAATGATAATGGCTCAAAGTCAGACCAAGAGTTTAGATCCAGAGTGTTCTAAGAGGCAACAAAAGGTGATGAATGGTAGGAAAAACCCTTCTATTTATAACAAAATATTAGGTCATTCTAGATCTTGGTGTATGATTAAAATAATATTAACCAAATCTAGATCCACCTTTTATGGAATATTTTATTATATTTGTTGGAGGGGAAAGGAATTTGACTTGGGTCAAATCCCTTTATTTGTAAATAATAAATAAATAAATGTTTTATTTATCATTTTAAGAAAGTGGTTGAATGATAATTAAATAAATAATGATTTATTTAATTATTTATAAATGATTTAGTCATATTTAACAAGGAATATTATTTAAATAAGATTTAAATAATTATTCCTAGAAAATAATAAGATAAATAAGGATTTATCTAATTAATTTCCTTGTTTTGGGCTAAATATGACTAGGAATAATAATTAAATTACTGTTTAATTAATTATTCCATGAGGAAAACCAAACAAATATAGATTTGTTTAATATTTCCCCTTGGGGTTTCCTGTTTAGACCATAAACAACCTAATAAATGTGTTTTATTAAGTTATTTTACATAGTGAAAGAAATTTTACTTTGGGTAAAATTGGTCTTACATGGTGTACTTGGGTCCATTTAATGATAATAGGTTAGATGACCAAAAAATGGTGTAACAGAAGGTATTCCCATGAATGATGAGTTTGCATGAGGACATGCAAGTATTTCAGTTGGGGGGAGATGTTGGGTGTTGGTTTTGCACAGTTTTTCCTACACTTATCTCCCTTATCTTGCTTCATAACCTTAACTGATGGGATTATCTTTACCCCTTTTTCCACCTTTTTATCCTGACTTGTGTTGCTTCACCTTGCTTTTGTTATTTTTCCAATTCACCAATTATTATGATCCATTATACCTTTTTATGATTAATTTATGGTGAATGTTTTGGAGAAAGATCGATGGTCTTTTGTTGTCCTTTCAAATGTCAAAGATCCCGAACATGAAGTTCACAGAAGGAGTTCGGATGGTGCTATTACAACAAAGCGATGTTGTTACACCGTGCTGTTACAGACCCGCCAGCAATTTGCTATTACACTATATTTTTATATAATCTTTGGCAATCATTGATACAGTTTTACCATTGACTGCTCTTGTCTATATTGTTGCTGATATGTTCCTTGGCGGTTGCACTACAACTATGTTTTGTTATGATAGTTGTAGGAGTTATCAACATTATATTTTTGGGATAGACAACCTAAGGGCGGTTCCAATTGCAATATTTTAATTCCTAATCAAAACTTTATTAGGGAATGGTTATAATTGCATGAGTTCTATTTCGATCAGCATGTGAATCATAAGATTCTCATGACTAATCTTATCCTAAATTTTATGATGTAACAACTATATATCTCTTGACCCTAGAGGTCAAGAGGTGAGCAAAGAACAACGTTGTTTTGCCTCTGTAATTGCGTTCAGATTAATACAAATCATATCGTCACTGCTGTTACATGTGTGATTCCATTTAAGTTTAGTTAAAGTTTCTTTTCTACCTGCGCCCTACTAGGGAGGAAGGGCCCTCCTTCTTAGCAGGGATTGCAGCAGTTACAATAGCTGTGTGTTTATGTAATTGGATTTCAGTTTATGTATAGTTAGAGTGCTGTTGCTGACGGTTCAACTGAGAATATATCTGCTTCAATTTTTATACTTTATATGCTGTTACACATCTGATTAATAAAGACACAAGCTGGGTACTTATTATGTGGCAAGTTAACAAATCAATTGAAGTGTGATTGGTTCTTTTATTTCTGCATGAATGATTTATTTCCAACATTTTTTACTTTAGCGATGATTTCTTTTCTTTGAGACTGCTTCTGGTTGATGTATCGGCACAGACAGTTCTACTATCATTGGAATAACAAACGTCCCTGGATTGACAATTAAATGTGTGATGTTCAGTCATTAATAAGTGATTTATATACTCCAACAATTAGGATCTGCCTAAGTTCTTATGGGTAGAAGCATGTAACATAACAGTGTATATCCTTAATGGGACTCCTCATAAGGCACTAGAAAAAAGAACATCCGAGAGTGTCTTCACAGGAAAGAAGCCGGAAGTGAGTCATTTCAGGATATTCGGAAGTGTGGAATATTGTCACATTCCAGATGAAAAATGGAGTAAATTAGATCAGGCTGCAGAAAAAGGGTATCTTGTAGGATATAGTGAGACTTCGAAGGCATACAAAATCTACGTTCCAAGAAGCATGAAGATTGTAGTAAGACGAGATGTAAAGTTCATGGAAGACAGAGCTTTCTGAAAATCTCGAGAGATGCCTTCTGGAGGACAGTATGAGAATGTTCCTCTTGTACAACAGCAACAAGGGGAAGAACCAATAGGTGGACATGCTTCTAGGTCAACCACTCTGACCAACACTAGTATTTCCTTAGGTGAGAGAAGTCCAGATAGTTCACAGCAGGTGGGACAATAAGAAGAGGAACTAATTGAGCCACCCACCACCAGTGGAAAAGCTAGCAGAGAAGTGCGACAGACGCTAAGGGATGCAGAGGAGTTTTTTGGAGATCCTAGAACTAAAAAAAGGCAACGTAGACAACCTGACATATACCAAGCCTTGGTAGCACAGGTTGAAGAACCCTCTAGATTTTAGGAGGTCGTACAACATCAAGTTTGGGTGGATACCATGGTAGAGGAATACAGTTCTATCATGAAAAATGATGTCTAGGAAGTTGTACCTATACCGAAGGACATATTAGTCGTAGGTTCAAGATGGATCTACAAAATCAAGTATGTTGCATATGGTAGCGTAGAGAAGTAGAAGGCTAGGTATGTGGCTAAGGGATATGCATAGAAGGAGGGAATAGATTATGAAGATACCTTCGCCCCAATAACCATATATATTTCTATCAAATCTATTATATCCCTTGAAGCACAAGTGGGATGGGAAATTCACCAATTGGATTTCAAGACAGCATTCCTGAACGGTGATAGAAGAAGAGGTATAAAATGAACAACTTGAAGGCTTCGAAACACATGAAAAGGGGACTCATGTATGCAGGATGAAGAAAGCCTTTTATGGGATTAAGCAAGTACCCAGAGCTTGGTATGGTTGAATTGATGGCTACTTGCAGCAGTTGGGATTCATCAAGAACGATGTTGATCCCAATATTTATTATCTGGCAGTAGAGAACGAGCCACTAATTTTAGTATTGTATGTGGATGACTTGTTTTTAATAGGATCATCTAGGCTCATAAAATACTGCAAGAAGAATCTTGAAGCAAAGTTCAACATGAAGGATATGGGGTTGATGCACTATTTTCTAAGACTTGAAGTTTGGCAACAAGATGGGGATATCTTCCTTGGACAAGGGAGATATGCTATAGATATTCTGAAGAGATTCAAAATGCAGGATTGTCGACCCATGGATACTCCCGTGATTACCAACTGGAAGAAAATAGATGCATCTGAAGACAAAGAAGTGTACCCCACCTTGTATAGGCAACTCATAAGATCCCTCATGTATCTGGTCAACACTAGGCCATACATTTTCTATATTGTCAACACCCTTAGTCAATTCATGGTGGAACCAAAAAGGGAAAATTGGGCAGCAACAAAGCACATTATTAGATATGTACGAGGAACAATTGGTTATGGATTAAAGTACATCTGAGGAGATGATGTCAGATTGAGTGGATTCACAGATGTAGACTAGGCAGGAAGTTCAATAGATTGGAAAAGTACCACTAGGTATTGCTTCAATATCGGATCAGGAATGACCTCCTGGTGCAGTAGGAAGCAGAAGCCCATAGAACTGAGCTCAACAAAAGCTGAATATATGGAAGCTAGCACAACTTTGTGTGAGGCTATATGGCTTAGAAAACTGATAGTGAATTTATTTATAAGAAATATGGAAATGATTGATATCTTCTATGATAATCATAGTTGTATTAAACTCTCTGAGAATCTGGTATTTCATGATCGGTTGAAGCACATCGACATCAAGTGTCATTTTATTAGAGTTTGTGTTCATTATGGGGCAGTACAGTTGAAATACATCTCCATAGGAAATTAGGTGGTAGACATACTCAAAAAAGCTCTAAGAAGGACCAAGTTTGTTCAGTTTAAGGAGCATATGGATATGGTAGAGAATCTGTTTTAGTAGCAGGAACATGTGATGTCTCAACCATAGATGTAGCACTTGAGAGGGAGTTGCAGTAAATATGCAGTACTGGAAGTGGTAGTGTTAGTAGCAGTACAATTGTAGCAGCATCGCAGTAGTTAGTGGACAACATGTGAGACATCAACAACACAGAAGGAGATGCTTCAAAGTTGGATCAATATGCAATAGGGTATATTGCTAGAGCACATTCCTCGCTAAGAGGAAGTGTTGATTTCGGGTAGCATCATATGTGCTCTAAGTCTCAAATTTTGTGAAGAGGCTTAGACACATGTATTCAAGATAACCCATAAATAGTTTTAGGAAATTCCACTTGGAGACAATTTTATTTAATAAATTAATTATTTTTAATGAGACCCCAATTCAAAAGTTAGGAAATTAAAATAACTAATGGGTATTAATCTAAACTGTGGGTGTAACTTCTAGAAGAAGAAGATGATCAAGCTGAAATTATCTTAGCCATTGATTAGCTTCTAATCTAGGTCATTGAATGTCAACTAGAAGATTATTTAAGGAAGCTTGAGGGTCATTTGGAACACACACCAGGCAGATACTCGGTTTCCCAAGTAAGATCGATTTTTCACAAAGAAGAAATCGATTCAGAGGGAGAGTAGCAGATGGAGAGGAGAGAGAGGGTATCAGAATTAGTCGGGAGTGCAAGAGATCATGACGCAGTGTAGAGAAGGGACATCACAAAAGTAGCAGAGGGACAACGCAGTGCAGTGACGTAGAATTGTGCAGTCCTCACGCAGTGTTGATGCAGTGGTGATGCTGAGGATGCAACATGGCCTCTTAGAGATCAGGTTCTCATCAAAATTTGTGAGAAAATTTTGTCCATTGTTATCGCATAGATATATCTTTATTACTATTGATTGTTCTTTATACAAGATATTTTTTTTGACGAATAATAAAAGAAACCCTCATCTACTACACCGATTTTCCCACATTGGTTTTTTCTGGGGAAAAATTTCCAAAAATAATTATGTCATTCTTGTGATTATATTTCTTTATATCTTGTCTCAGTATTTTAATTTTGAAGGTTGCAATAAAATTTATTTCAATATTTGTTGAAGTAATTTCTATAAATAACTTGTTACTAGATTGATAAGTAGAAGAAATAATATCAGTCACTGCAGTTGGATTTCGATTTAGAAATTTTCACAACCTCTCTAAGGGAACAATGAAGGTGTAGGGGCCAAGTAAAGTGAATATTAGGCAAAGGTGGGCAAGGTATAGGAATTGGAGAGGTCATGTAAGACTCTCTCCTAGCAAAGCAAGTCTCTCTTCAAGCAAATCGTCTCAATCCAAGCCAAGTGAAGCCTACGTCAAAAAAATAAGGCCCTCCTAGGTTAGTCATTTTCTCATGAAGTCAAGCCACTCCCACTCCTTAAGGGTTATATTTCATATAAAAAATATTTTTCATTATAAAGACTTAGTGATTAGGTTGTGGATGACAAGTCAAATCATTATTTTTGTGAGAGGGTTTCAAACTAGCTGTTAGAAACAAAATTATTGAACCGAGAGGCCCTCTACAACCCAATATAGAGGAGATGTGTGGGTGTAATTTAATAAAGTAAATTTTTTTACAAATTCATATTAATATTTTCAATTTATAAGACATAAAGGATTTGTAAACATTTACATTTCGACTCAATTAAATAGTAACAAAATGTTAAAAGTAATATAAAGCCCAGTATGAAGGAGATGTTGTATCATTCATAAACATTTAAAAGTAATAAAAATAATAAAGTTCAATTGGTTATATCCTAATTTTGTTTTTATTAATAAATTACATATAGCTTTTTAGGTAAAAGAAAATCATAATATACATATCACATTAAAATATATAACATATAAGTAGTAGTTATAAGGTCCATTTTACCTTATAAATTAAAATAATGATTCTCTAACCATATTTTGTAGCCATATTTAAATTTCATTAACAAGCACATACAAACTAATACTAGATTTTTAACCATCCCTCGGTGAAGTTACACAAAAGTTAAAATTAAAGTAAAAAAATTAAAATAAAATAAATAATTATAATTATAATTATTAATAATTAATAATTATAATTATAATTATTAATTATTAATAATTATACTTATTAATTATTAATAATTATAGTTATTGATTATTGATAACTAAACCAGCCTAGATCCATCTTAACTCCAAAACTATCAAGTTCTAAGAGGGATCAAATCTCCTGAGGTGCAAACCTTTCCTCAAGTTTTGCACTCAAAAAATAGGTTTGCACCTTGAGAGATTTGATCCCTCTCCACGCTACCATGCCATAATAAGACATTTTTTTTGTAACACTTGTCTTATGGATTGATTCATCTATTATTATTCTTCTTAGCCATGTAAAAATTGTGCTTTATATGTCTTTTTGTAATTTTTATTTTCCAATTTACAAAAATTTTGTGTATCAATCATTGAGGGGCTACATAATCACATGGAAGAGGAAGGCCAAGATGTTAGTCCTCACTCACTCTGTTAGATTAGGGTTATCAAAATGTAACTGTTGGACTATCCCTTGTATGGGTTTCTTCCTTAAAGACAAGGTCTCTCCTAATACCATATTTAATTCATTGGCTAAATGTATTTCAATAGGAAATCACTTGTGTTGGAGTCCCATGATTTGGAAGATTGGCAAGCCAAATGACAGGGTAACATCAAACCAACTTTGGAGCCCTAGGACGTAGCCTTCCTGGACTCAGAGAGGGCTCTCTCTATTTGTGCAAAGGATGTAAACTTGTTTGCTTTCTATGTATATGATTTTAGGCTAGTTGTTAAGTATGTTTTGGTTTGTTTTAGGTTTTTTGAGGGAGAAATGATCAAAAGGATAAATGGATAAAATTTTGTCAGATCAACTAGGCTATGGGGTCGAAAAGGTCAAGACTGTCTCAAATGGTGGACAAGGTATATTGTAGGGCCGATTTGGTCGAGATAAATGGATTATTTCTGTGTAAGTGAAATGAGATGGACAATAAGTTTGTGAGAGACAAAGAGGTTTTAAGCATAAATAGTTTTACAGAAAACATTCATGTGGTAGGGCTGACCATTAATCACTATAAATGAAACTCAAACTGATAGATGCATAAAATGAACATTCAGGTGATGCATAGAAGTATAAGACCCTCTAACTTTGGGAAAATCACCTTCAGATTTTTGGGAAAACAAATAAGACAAACAAACAATTCAATCTATGAAGAGGGAACTCCTAAACATCATATTTTGAGCTATCAGGAACTTTGAACTAATATTGCAGAGCATAGGCAAAGGGCAAGATGGAAACAAGACCTCTTTGGTTTAACTAGGACAATAAAATATTCAGAGAAAGGTTTTAGTGATGGGGTTTTTGCTAGCTATGAGTAAGAAGGGCATACCATGAGTCATACTAGATAGCATACATAATAACCATTAATGAAATTGATGACAAGTTCTTAGGGTATCAAAGAGCAGTTAAGAATTCTTTGACATAACCAAGAAAGATGAAAACATAGAAGCTGTAATGAATCAGGAAACTTGAGGTACTTCCATGGGCATGTATCAAATCTATTCTTTACTAACCTACAACAAGCAAGAAGCATGAAAACATATATGATAAGCTAAGGAAAAAATAACAGATAAGGAACACTATACCATTCACCAAGCCATGGAATCCTACAAACAGTCCTCTTCCAACATCCAAGACAAACAAGAAATCATCCACTTCATGAGACAAAGTATTTCTTCAAAGCTTGTAATACCATGTATTGCTCTATATCATCACATTCAGCCTCTGGTTACAATGAATTCTCTTGGATTATATAGGCCAAGGAGAAGGAAACCCTCTTAGAGCAACTAGCAAGCCCATTGGCCTAATACAAATATCTGATTTTGTCCTTGAGACTTTGCAAAGCCTAAGGCACAAAATATCTTCAAAATATCTTAAAATGATAAAAATGGAATAAAATTGAATTTTTATGATTAATATTAGCTAAAAAAGGCTTAACACACATTTGGATGAGCATCTTCAGAAATCTGTCTTTTTTGCCAAAATGCTACGAGAACGTAGCAGCAGAAAATTTCCTGTCTTGCGGAGGACTTTTGAGGGACTTCCCGATGTCGAAATGAGGCCTGTGATGGCTTGTTGGAAAGCCCTAGTTGTCTAATTTCTGGAACTACTTTATTTTTACCGAAATGATGCTGGGAATTCTGTCAAAAACTGAACTAAGTGAAAAAAGCCAGAAAAGCAGCCCTTGCTGATATGTGAGGCAGAAAGTTAAAAAATCACTATTTTTTCATCTCTTTTGGGGGACTAAAACACCTCCTTTGGATTTGAAAATTTATGAGTAGCTACCCTCGAATTTATTCCATCCAAAAAAATGACTTTCATGAGCTAAGGATGCTCCTAGCACCCATGGCAGCACCTTGAAAAATGTGCAATTAGGGCCAAAAAACACAAAAAACAAAATCATGTCAAAATTTGCTCAATTTTGGCGAGCAAGCCCCTTATGGGTTCTTAGAAGCATGTAAGGAAGCTAAGGCCAAGATTTCAAGCCTAGATATTCCTTTCTCCACTTTTTCTACCGGGCGCCTCTTTGGGCAGTTTTGAGTTTTTTTTGTGCAACCTTCAATTTCCTTCAAGCAAATTGATTTAGCTTTTTGTAGTGCCCAGTCATCTTCCTTTGCTTTGAGTGGGCTTCTTTTCCCTTTTCCTCTTCGGCACTTCAATTATAGGTTGCTTGGGTAACTTGCCTCTACTTCGGAGTGCTCTAGTAACATTGGGAGTTACAACTTGAGCCACTTTCTTTCTTGAAGTTCAGGGCTTTGTTATCTTCGGAGAAGAAGTCATGGCCCCTTGCCTAGGAGAGGCAACTAGCACATGCTTTGGAGAAACCTCTTCATGCTCTCTATTTGGTGTTTTATTTTCATCATGTCTGCTTGCTTGAGGGCTGTCATGTTTCTCATCATTAGTGTCTCTTTGAGGACTATTATGACCCTCATCATCACTGTTTTGGCTGCCACTTTGTTTGTTTTCTTTAGGGCTGTCTTGTTCATCTCTGTCACTGCTTTCTTCATGACTGCTGTGTTCTTTACCTTCATTATTTTTTCCCTCATTACCCTCATGCTTACTGCTGTGTAGGCTGCCATCATGTTCCTCTTCATGACTGCTATGCTCACCATCATTTCCTTCTTCCTCACTGTCATGCTTAGATTCTTTACTTTGTCCCTCATCATCACTAGTTTGCTTCTTGTCACTTTTCCCTTCTTCATTACTAGTTTGCTTCTTGTCACTTTGCCTTTCCTCAGCACTGTTTTTCTTAGATTTATCCTTTTCACTTTCAATCATAGGGGATTTTTTCCTTTTAGGAGCGGATTTACTAGAAGAAGGAGAAACATGGTGAGTGGATGGTGAGGAAGACGCATGAGATGAAGAGGCAATGGCAAAATCAGGATGGGAGATGAAGGATTCCTGAGAAACTCCCTTTTTCTCAAGTTGATGGAGGACGATGATCTTGATAAGGGAATGATGAAATAAACAAGCTTGTTGTTGAGTGGAGGGCTTCTTTTGGACAGTAGAGGCCATCTTGTCAATGTTTCTGTAGAGGAAGAAAGGTAGGTTTAGCAACTAAGTTCTTGTGAAATGCATAAGAAGCCTGATGTGATAGGCATAAATCCAGGAAAACCTCCCTTCACATGTGAAATACTTCATGATGACTTTCATGAGGGGGGCATAGCTGCTCAATAAGTGAGAAAAAGGGAAAATATCTTGGCGAGCATCCTGATGGTCTGGTTTTAGAAAGGGTTTATAGTGATTCAGATATAGGTATGCTTGTTTGAACCAATTTTCTCCTATATAGGGGATCTTAGTTTCTTTGGAGATAGCCCTAGGAGTGAGTTTGAAGTCCAGACCTACTAGATGGACATTCTTTCCTTGCATCCTCAAAGCAAACAAATGTGTCAAAGGAGGGTGATTTTTTACTTCTTGGAATTTTTGGCAAAAATCTAAGCACCCTACTTCATGAAAATTGAAGAACACTGAAGGGGATTCATTCACCTCCTTAGTTGTAATAGGCTCATACCTATTGTGATACCTACTTCTGTTGTCCTTCTTTGGAGGCAATTTTTCTTTTGATACCCCTTACTGATTTATCAAAACAAGACTTTGAAATGATACTGAAAAATAGACCCCTTCTTTGAGCACTGCTTTTCTCTCTAGTTGGAAAACAAGTATTTGTTAAATGAAAACAAATTTACTTCTTCAGCACTGTGTTTTGAGCAAAGAGGCTTTTAATAAGATCTGTTTTTGGTTTTTGAAGACAAGTCCTCTTTTGTTTTTGACACAAACACTCTTTCCCCTCAATCATTGGATTTTTGAAATCACTGTTTAAGAGGTGAGAAAAACCCTTATAGACTGATCAAAACTTTTTCTTAATCACTGCCTTTCTCTATTTTTAAACAAATAAGGTACTCTTGAGAATCACTATGTTTCTCCCTTGAGTAATCACTGTTTAAGGGACTCCTCTAAAAATTATAACAAGTCTTTCCTTATCACTGTTTCTCTGTGATGTTTTAAACAAATAGGGTCTCCTTGAAAATGGCTATAATTCCTCTTTTGAAAATTACTGTTCTTCCTTTGAAATCTCTGTTCTTTCCTAGGCTGGAAAACAATATATGTTTTGAGAGTAAACTGTGCTCTTTTTCTCTTAATTACTCAAAACTCTTTCAAACTGTCAATAAGCCCTTATCCCCCAATCACTTTTCTCTATGATGATCTTAGCAAGCAAGTTCTTTTTGGATGAAGGTTAGTTTGTTTGTCAACATCAAAATCTTCTCTTGTTATTGAGTAAAAGGTCTTCAAAACAAAATCTTTTTTCTCTCTATAAGACTGTGTTTATCCTTAACTACTCATAGCAAGAAACCCCTCTTAAACTGAAAATAGACCTTCCTCCTTTAACATTGTTTCTCTGTATCTAAATAAACATGACAGTGTTCAAGAGTAATTGTGTTTTTTCTCCCTTAACTAGTCAAACAACAAGCCCTTTGATGATATCAAATTTTCCATCTAAATCAAACAAAATTTGGGCTTAGGAGATGTAAATACCCTCAAAATTTGTGTTTTGCTGTGTTTGGAGATGAAATTATTGTTTGAAATCTGATCTTGGCACCTTTGAAAACTTTGGAAAGTTGCCACACTCCTGGTTGACAGTGGCCCAGGCGATGGGTCGTTCAGCACTAGCCTGGGTGGTGGGCCATTCAAAGGTGGCTGTGCAGATAGTGAAAATGACAAGGGCAAGGGTGAAATATGAAATATGAGTATGGTGAGGGCATAAGGCAGGTGGGAGGATCTTTATCAGTGTGCCGAGCACTTGGAAAATGACCAAAAAAGCATGGGCGCCGCGTTCAGGAGTGGCCGCTGGGTCGGGCAGGCCTGAACGAGAAAATGCGCCACGTTTTAACTGTTGGGTCGGCCCTGGGTGCTCATTGAATGTCGGGCATAGGCATGCCACGCGTATAAGATGTTTAGCTACTTAATTACAATTCTTGCAGCTAATTTCAAGTAGCTGCCCTGGCCTAGCTTGTGATGGCCCTTTTTTTCAATCCTAGCTTTGGTTTCCTTTGAGGTTTCAGGAAACCTAGCATCAAAAGATTAAAGTCATATATGACGTAGCACACTTTTATTTTAGACATAGATAAAATTAAAGCTATTGAATTAAAGTTGTAATTTACCTTGCGGGTCCAGTTGGCATTTTTCCTTCTTTCTTTGCCCTTTTCTCTTTTCCGTCATGGATGAGTGCTCTCCAATCACTCTTTGGAACTGTGAGAGGACGCTCGTATCTAGGGTTAAATTGAAATTGCGGCCTATAGGTGTCCCTGGTATATTTCAAATATTTGCCGGCTACCCAAGCCACCGCTGTTCTGTCAAATGTGCCGACCCCAAAAAGGGCTTCTAGATAATCTAGAAGTTCTTTTTTCAAGTTGGAATTCTAGGAATTCCACCCTGTGCGTATGGTTGGGCCAAAAATTACCAACACATGGCTCTCCAAAAACCTGTAGAACTCATTGTTTCCTACACAGAAAAAAGAAGAAGAAGATATTATCATTAATTTAAAAATAAAAATCATGATAAATATGTTTTAGATAAAGTACATGAAATAGTTAAAATATTAAAATTTACTTGGGAGTTGTACATGCTTTATAGGGACACCTTCATCGTTCACCAACAATGTGCCATTAATGGTCCCTGTGGAGCTGACACGTGTAGCTCCAGGAAACGCAATAATGTAGTTGGCTATATCAGCCTCATCATTGCCAACACGTTCAGCGGTTGGCTGGGTGTCTGCTTGGGTAGGGTGTGTTTCTTGGCTGGCACCTAAAGGAGTAGAAGGTGTACGAGAGGGTTGTTGGGCAATCCCTTGCCCTTGTGTCCCACTACCACCAACACCGGGTTCAACAAGTGCCAAAAAACGCTACATACAAAAGAACCTTTTATTAGTTTAGTCAATGTAAAAATTAAAAATCAAACTATCACAATTCATCTCATGCAGAACAAAAAAAATATCCTTTTGACTTTTTATTATTACCTGATATCTTTCTAGCTGGCTCATAAGATGTTTTATCCTCTCTTCTATTTCAGGTGTTTGAGGTGCATCTATCAAAGTATTAAATTCCAACCTTGCATCTCGTGCCTTTTTTCGCAACAAGAACACTGGAGATAGGGATGAAGAAAGCTCTTCCTCAAAGAGGGAATCATCAGGCGTACCATGGCTAGGTGTCTACATATTTGAACAAAATTAATATTATTTCAATTATGTAAATAACTAAAATACCTAAAGATAGAGCAATGCTGGCACTTTACATGTTCTTCCGCTAGCCTCTTTCCGCGATCATCCCATCTCGGGGTTGTTCCCGTACTGCCCTGATCAGTCTGCCACATTGCAATAAAATTATAAATGTAAAAACTTGAAAACAATATCTAACTTGAAAACACAAAATGAAAACTGAAATAATTTCTAATAAGACACCAGAAGACAGAGTTAGAGTTTCAAATATGCCTTTCATTGAATTCAGTCCTGGAAACATGTCATTGCACATTAAGGCACCCAAACAAGAGACGAGTTGACAATGAAGACCTTATTGAATATATTGTTGGAGCAACTTCTAGTAAACTTGTTGTGAAGACCTTGAGGACATTTTTGGAGCAACATTGTTGAAGCTGATGGTATAGCATTGTTGGAGACGATCTTCAAGGGCCTTGAAGTGAAGCTTTTGGAGCAAC
The DNA here is from genome assembly GCA_034641835.2 of Pinus albicaulis. Classification (NCBI taxonomy): domain Eukaryota; kingdom Viridiplantae; phylum Streptophyta; class Pinopsida; order Pinales; family Pinaceae; genus Pinus; species Pinus albicaulis. Next base: position 1,697,870,807 of record CM076578.1, read on the forward strand.
TATTGAAAAATCCTTAGAGCATTTAAGTAAGGCACTTTCTATCTTCCATCACCTTTTTCCTTTCAATATCTTTTAAACGATTTTGTTGATATTTAATGTTTGAAATCATGTTATAATTCCTTGATTATATGTGTTTGGGGACTTTCCCTTTGAAATTACCCAAAAATACCGTGGCAATTTTATCTTCAGGATGCATGTCTGACCCTATTGTTCAATATTTTGATTGATAGTAGTAAACATAGAGAGTTAGGGGGCTCTTGAATTGGTTTGGTTGGGCCATTAGATCCCTAACATCTACTAGGGAGAACCCCCCTTGAGTTGGAGGAGAGCTAGCCCAAAGTGAAAAGAGGTTGGTGAGGTGACAATGGGGCTATTGAATTACACATGGTATCACACTTTAGCTTTAGGACTTTATCTTGAGAAGTGTGAGATTTTGCTATATCAATTCTCAAATTGTTTACAACACTATTGTTAAGAACTAATAAGAAGTGATGTTGAGGGGTTTTTGGGTATAAGAAACAATACCATTTAAAAACTAGGTTTCTCAGTCCTTGGCATTCCTTCACCTGGGCCTAGGGGCACACTAGAATAATTTCACACTAAACCATGCAAACTTAAAAGTAACTTAACAGATCCATAAAGTAATAATAATCACAATTCCTAATTTCCTATTGTACGATATGATGCAAATTATTCAAACATGAAGCAATGAAGACATGCAATGTCTGAATTTCAAGATTGATGAACCAATACAAGAAGTTATAAACTACAACTTTGATTCAATACTCTGTGTCCTAACTCCAGGAAGGAATCTAGTTTGTAGTACAGAACATGCATCGTGTATTATCAATTCTTAATTGACAAAAACTAAAGGTCATCTACCTCATCAATTCCTTCCCATTTTGTGTTTTTATGTTATATTCCTTATAAAAGTGTCAAATTTCTCTCAAAGTAAGCAACCACCGAATAAAATAAAAAATAGTTGAGATATGATTGAGAAATGGTCATTTATTTCTTGAAAGGATCTTCACAATTTCTTTGGTTGTTTTTCATCTCAAGAAATAAGAAATGACCTAAGAAACTATCGTGATGTAATATAAGAAACAACACGGTGCAATGGCCATTTCAAAGCCAAATGATGTCCATTGAGGACATGGCCTTTATTTGGTTCCTGTTTCATAGGAGTTTCGGGTAGAAATGGAACTTTGTTGTACCATTTCCAGTAGTAAAAAGGGAAAACCTTCTTTTTCCATGGGAAATAATTTACCTTTCCTTTTTTAAGATAATCTAAATCACAAAAAATATGAACTATACCGCACACATTCTTGGATAATGTGAAAGTGGAAAAGGAATACCCTACACAAGTGATGCACACATGTACATTTGAACACTAATAGATTTTTGTAGTTGAAATGCAATGCTTGTTTTCATTTAAATGTAGGGTTTTTAAAGAAGGGAGAAATAATGGTTGCCAAATTAATAAGCGTTTCTTTGGGAAAAATTTAAATCTTGTATTGGGTGATGAAGATAATAGAGGGTATTGAATCTTGATTCTTGACATCTAAAGAGAACCCTATAGCCTAACACAATCCAATGGAATTGACCAAAAAAACCCAAATAGAGTCAACTCTACTATAGGAGGAAGGGCCTGCAGTAAGAACTTACCATTTCACAAGAGCTGAGGGCGAATTTTGTTTTGCAAGAGATTACGGCCAATGTTGTTTCCGCGTAGCCAAGTGGCGACGTGTGGCGACGTTATTATGCAAGCGCCGAGGGCGACGAGGGCGAATGCTATTCCGTAAGAGTTGAGGGCAAATGTTGAGGGTGAATGCCGTTTCCTCGCAAGAGCCGAGGGCGAAATGCCGTTCTCCAAGAGCGGAGGGCGAATGCGCGCATGATATTAGACGTTAATGTAGCACATGTACATTTGAACACTAATATATTTTTGTAGTTGAAATGCAATGCTTGTTTTCATTTAAATGTAGGTCTTTTAAAGCAGGGAGAAATAATGGCTACCAAATTAATAAGCATTTCTTTGGGAAAAATTTAAATCTTGTATTGGGTGATGAAGATAATAGAGGGTATTGAATCTTGATTCTTGACATCCAGAGAGAACCCTACAACCTAACATAATCCAATGGAATTGACCAAAAAAACCCAAATAGAGTTAACCCTACTATAGGAGGAAGGGCCTGTAGTAGGAACTTACCATTTTGCAAGAGCTGAGGGCGAATGCTGAGGGAAAATGCTGTTCTACAAGAGTTGAGGGCGAATGTTGTTCTGCAAGAGCGAAGGGCGAATGCGCGCGTGATATCAGATGTTAATGTAGCTATTGCGACGGATACGAAACAATAAAATAATTTTTATGTAGCGCGCATATAAGTTTCGCATTTTTATGTAGCACGCATATAAGTGTCGTTATACTGACGATGGAAAAAGCGTCGCTATTGCAACGGGTGCCTCCAAACGTCGCAATTGCGACACTTAGACATTGTGCCGCACTTGCGACGTTTGGAGGTAGTCATCGCAATAGTGACGCTTTGGGCCATAGTGTCGCAATTGCGATGTATTCCTCCAAATGTCACAATGGCAACACTTTTCTAAGTGTCGGTATTGCAACACTTTTCTATAAACGTCGGTATAGTGACGGTTTCGGGCGGGATGGAAAAATTTGGGGAAATTTCTGACATTTGGTCAAAAGCGTCGGAACCAAGTGTCGGAATTTCCACCAAATGTAGTAGTGTCATGTTGTTGGGATATTGTAAGTGATGATATTCTATCATGGTGGATTTTGTATCACACTCCATTCCAACACTCTAACTACAATCCAAACTTCCAATCAGCCAAACAACTATTAGTTTTCCTACATACAATATTTTCATTGCAAAAATTCACAGCCTCTCCTGAAGTAATCTCAAAATTTACACACAAAACATTTCTATCATTATCCATTGAATTTAAATATATTGAAATGAAACTATCATAGCATCATATATGTGCATCACATTCATTTGAAGCATTTCATAATACATTGAAAGTTTTATTCCATCAGACCAATGAGTAAAAAATGAGACATGCATATATTTAAATTCATGAGCAATTTAGTTCTCCATTTTATTTTGCAGGCATTAAAAAGGTCATTGCAATATTTTAACAATGAATGCCCCCTAACTTAACCATACCCCTACTTGGAAATTCATGCAATACATGCATTTTTTTTGAAACAAAAGTTTCCAAATTCAACTGAAAGGAATTCTTACCCAATTCCTTTCCTTAACTTTTTTACCTTTGCTTGTTGCTTTGCTTACTTACTTGGCTACCATAAAAAACACTCTTAGGTTAAGTATTTTCAAGGAGCCTATTTGTCTTGTAATATACCTATTGTTGTGATATTTAGAATTCCTTGGAATGATTTCAACCTCACATATTATTCATAGCTCTATCAGTTCAACTGCTTACAAGTTACAATGAAATTTTGTAAAAGGAAATTTGCATTAGGTATCCAATTTACATATTCATATATTTTCCTTGTTCATACCCCCAAACATGTGCATATATATTATGGCACGCATGTACCATAAACTTTCATATTCCATGCTATTCATATGCTGTTATTTTTAGAGTTAGCATTCATCCTCTATTGTTTTAAATCATTCAAACAACAAATCTAATAAGCATAAGCATAATCACACTACTTCCTTTCCTATGGTAATCAATAGCAAGAAATAATTTTTCATACTCACTCTGTCAGTATTACATGTGACATGGAATTCATTAGGTAAACTAGAATTCTTATCTTCTTATCATTTATGCTTTCAATATATATATATATATATATCAGTCAAGCACAATTTTTAGTTAAGAGAATTCCTTGCTCAAATTATTTTCATAGTTGTAACGTCATTTTCCAGTTGGTTCATATTGATCCAGTAAAGCCCCCTTGACTGATCCTTTTCCACATATATCCTCTAATGTAGTTTTTCAAGGCAGTCCCCCAATGATCTTTAGGAATTTCATTAAGGTTGGAAATCACATGAAAAAGCATAACAAATTTTATTGCACATAGAAATACGTTTTCTCAAATTTTATTAGGCTTGCAACCCAAACTTATTTTGTGTAACAACTATGGTATGCCTTCCCTTTTAATTTCCTGTGCATATTAATGATCTACAAAAACATCATTTGTTATTCAAACTATGACATATCAATTACAACATGTAAAATATATCTATTTAGATATTTGCAACCACCCCAACCTTTCTTATGCTCAGGGGTATTTTTTCATTCAATGTACAAACCAATTTTCCTTTTCCAAAATATTTCCCCTACATTTACGTCAACAATAACAGTTAACATACATACACAACATTTTTTTAGAGTCTTTCCTAAGGTTTATAGTGACCTTAAATGTCTAAAATATTTCTAGAGAGATCAAGGGGAACCCTTCCTCTTGCATTTATATGAAAGTAGATAACTTTAGCTAGATAACATTACCAATTAAATTTCATTATTGTGGACCCTTCGACATGTTAGAGAGATTTTGGGGATGCTCCCTCATCTCTCTTCACCCCACCACAAAAGGTGGGTGACTCAAACTTCCTAAATTATATAAGCACCAACCAACTCCTAGTGTGTTGTAATGCCACTACTAGGGGTTCTTCCTACAGGTCTTCCACTCATGCAATTACCTCTAACATAATTTTGTGTATTTTTTCCATTGAAGTAGTCTCTTGGACATCGAAATTTTCATTTCCTTCATGCAAATTATAAGGGTAGTAACAAATCAGGTGTTTCTTTTTGGATTCCCAACACTTCAAAGTATTCCTTTTTATGTTACTTCCTTCTACATTTTTTTGTTGTTGTTTCACATGTTAGGAGTTTACAAAGGTTATCCTTATTTTTTTGTTTGTGACTGAATTCAAGGATTAGGTGTTCTCCTCAACAACCCCAAAATTTTAATTCCTTTTCCTTATTCCAAACTTATTAGGTTTTTCCTTGATCTTGTCATTATGACACCCTTCCATATCTCTAGTGGTTGGTCCATGTTGCAAATTCCTTTACATGTATGACAAGTCAATGTGTTTAGCTTTTCCGATTCTTATTGTTTTCTAATAAGTATTTTCATTTTATGCTTTGTGACTCTTCAAATCAACTCTCAAGCTCTTGAGGGTATCCATTCCATCAGGGGAATTTTCCTCTAACCTTTCTCCTACCGAGTCTTCTTCTTTCTCATGATGGATTTGGTCCATATTTTACTGCACCATTATACTAATTCTTCTATTTTTTCTACAAATGGTGTCTTCTTATGTGTTGTCACACACAAAAACACATAATCATCAACTAAATAATAATACAAATATTAATTGATTACCTTTTCATTGCAACACTAAGAATGTTGATTTGATGTTGTTCACACATTTAAAACACATGTTAGTTACATAAAATAAAAATCAATGTACGCATTCTATCAAGTTAGCATCCTTGATGTTTGCAAGTTCAAAGTCATCATATACAATAATTAAGCTATTAGAATAATTTGTATCCTTGATGTGTGTGCCTCTCTAGGTCTAGTGTTGAGTCTAAACTTTGATGCTAATTTGTAACATACCCATTTATTTAATGATCCATTAAGTATACATGGTATTAATTTTTCTTCTTCTTCACAAGCTTAACAATAAACTATGATACCACTCAATAGCACACTTCCTCCAACCCCCTTGGCTTATCTTGGTTGTGGGAGGTATTACCGATTAATTTTGACTCAACCTCCAAATTCTATTATGAACATGCGGTCACACGACCTCATTTTATCAAAGTATGCAAAAATAAAATTTTATGCCTCCATATAGTTCATATCATCGATAGATTTCTGATGGTATAATTTTATCTCGATCCCATTCTTGGATTATAAGTTATTCTCTTGATAAATTTTCTAATAAGAAGGGTCTGCGTTAGTATTGAATCTCCATGTGGACCCACATGGCCCTTGCCTATCCCATGTGGCGCTAATGTGGCCACTCACCCATCCATTAGGTTACCTACCCTATTGTGTGTCATGCTGAGGCGTGAAACCACCCTGAACAAACAAATATTGGTATCGTGGAAACCCCGTCCCCCCCAATTGAATGATAGGTTTGAATCTAGTTATGGGGGTGCAATAGATATCATTAGTCCATTGGAGATGGAAAATTTTATGATTATAAAAACCATGCCCCACCTACTCATTAAACATCGACCTTGAGGGGGGGGGGGCTTAATAGATCTCAATCATCAATCTTGATTAGGTAGGGATTTCACCCAATTATCTTTCATGGGTTTAAAAACCCACTCCATTAGTGAAAAGTTAATACCATTTTCCATATTTACAGGCCAACCAAAAAATTATTCCCTAAATTAAAAATGGTTCTAATTTTCTTTGAGGGTGGGGCGAAACCACTAGGATGATACATCTTATCATGTCATTTACACATAACCAACCACGCCTCATCAAATTGAACATATAATCTCATGTTATGTCACCATAATAGCACCACATGGCATTCATGGCCTCAACTTGGCCTTGGTGGCATTACCATGTCATCACTATGGGGCCTCATTAGAGTAGTCACTCCTTGACATGGATGCCTACTGCAAGGCAATAGGTTGACAATGGGCAGTGAGTAATGAGAAATGCCAAGGTTCCAAAATGGAATTGTGCCTAGGTCAAATGATTTATCATTGGTGCACCTGTAAGTTTTAACAACACACCCCCAATATTGGTGGTGGACGGAAAGGGACGGCCAATGACAAGGTTACATACTGGAAACTTAGTTAGACTAGTGGCTCTATCATTGGTCATATCAGATCAGAATCATATATGTGCAATTGAAATACAAAGGAAAAATTTCAATAGTCACGAGGGGACAATAGGCCCTTGGAACCATTTGGTTTAATTCTTGGGTTATGGCCCATATTCATACGTTATAATATTATTATGTCCTAGCTAAGGTCTTGATGAATATAAGAGTGTGTATAGTTGTGTACTGATGATAGTGGTTGCATTAGATAGTTGGGAAAGCACCAATGGCACTGTATAAAATTGAACATTGATCCATAGTCTTGAATTAATATAGGAATTATGGTATTTCCCCCACAAGGAAGCATGAAACTATATTGAATATAGGATAATGGTGTGGATTTTTCAAGGAAAGGAAGACAACCCCGAATGCCTATTTTCCTGCTTTCTAAGGAACGAGGATACAAAATCCTCAAACTTGAATCCTACTTTATATATAATATAGGGAACTGATGTCCACAACACTTATTATACAATTTCTAAAAGAAGAAGTGGGAAAAGCCCCATCACTTAACTTCATAGTTTTTCAATAGAACCATATCATTAAATTATTCTCAATTAAGCCAAACCTAAAACCTCTTGCAGGATGGTTAAATTTATATTCATAAGAATACATCCATTAATCACATAAATATGAAATACATAAAAGTGCATATTTGCACAAGGAAAGTTACATATTATCCTTTAAGAAGTATGCATATCTAATCGTTAAAGCTGTTACAATCCTCAATCACAACAATAATATGTGTGTGAATAAACCCATCGAATCACATCATTCATGAACTAAGTATTCACCATAAAAAAATGAATATTCATTCCATTATTTACATATAATACAACTTGAAAATCTAAAGGATGACGACAAGCTTCACAGTGAAAACATTCATTATAACCATAGACATACAATAATTGTTAATCATGAACATACAAATGAACCTTATGCATTAATTCATGAATATGTAGGAGTATGCATTATTCAATAACATAAAAAGGAACGTCATAGCCAAAAATAACACTTATACTTATTTGAGTGTATTAGAACGGCTAGTAGCTAAAGGAGGTACTTCCACTATCCACCCAACCACATGCTAGTTGCACTACAACTTTCTTATAGCTGACCACCCCTGAGCTAGATCCACAATTTTAGGAGTTACTTGCTTATTTATTTCACATTGAAATCTTGGCTAGAAACTCTGGTCGTGGAGTCTAATATTCTAGTGGTTTCACAACTATTCTATGGTAATAATACCATAATAACCCAATAACCTCTTTGAGTCTCCCGCTGACCACTTAATCCTAAAAAAAAGTCAGTGGCTTTAACACATCAGTAGAGAGGATGAAACCAAAATATATAACCACTGGGATTAGTCGCAAAATATAACACTTCTCCTTGATATCAATGCCTAGCTCCTGACACTCTGCAACCTATGCCTAAGGGATTCTCTACTCTCTTCATAGTGTCCTTCTTGGCTATAATTTTTTTTGTGTCTTTATCATTTTATTTTTATTTTTTTTAGTTATACATTACTTGCATCTCTTCATGTACTTGTGAGAGTGTGTTGACCCATTTCACTCTCCTTGCCAATGACAAGAAAACTGTGGGAAGTTTCCCCTATCCAATCACATATATTTCCATCCACTAGGTGGTGGTTTGATGAATTTTTCAACCTCCTTGATATTCAAGGGTGAGGGACATTGTACTCCACTTATCCACTCTCTCATGACATCATCTCATTCCATGATGTGAATTTTTGGTTGACTATGCTACCTCATTCATCATTAAGGTCGAGGGGAATCATATTGCAACCTCAATCCACAAGGGAGATGGGGATGGTCATGGTCCTCTTCCCACATTATCGAATGCCATCTCATAACTTATGTCAACATAAGTGGGTGAGTTAATCAACCATAGTGTTAGGTGTCCAATTAGTCACTATAAACTTTCTCAATGCACGCCAGAAATCAAACCATTTTCCCCTCAGGTTTCGGATCTATAAGGAAGTTCATCCTTCAATATTGAGTTAATTAATTTTAATTATTAATTAGTATATCATCCATTTGTAGTTCTCCACTCTAGTATTTTAGTGATAATTAAATATCACAAAAGTAGGGGTAAGGCGAGGGATGTCACAATTCACATACATACTGTTGACCTCAAAACTATTGCTAATTTGACATCCTTTTCCACCATTTCTTCTTCCTTTTTCACAAATCCATAAAATCAATCGGTGATAATTGAAATATTTCACATCTGAGAATGCATTTAGATGATCTCTACTTTATATTATAATGTTCCTTATTATTTAGTTGAATTTCTGTAATTAGCTACATAATTCGTGTAATTATGTAGCCAACCTTTGTTTCTGCAGTCACCGTTATTGTTTGATAGGTTTTGAGAAGCAAATGAAAAAGTGATTCATATGGGTAGCTTTGAAATGGTCCGCATATGGATCATATCCTACTTACCTGTTCGAATTCGAGAAGGAATCATGGCTACACTCACGGTCAAAGCTCAGCCACGAGAAAGAATGAGATCAACAGACGAAGAATCTCGATTTTCTCTTACATAGATAAGGAGAAAGCCATGAAGTCTTTGCTTCTGAATATACTTCTAGTTTTAGTTTTATTTTTCTTTCCATAGGTGGGATTGTCTCAGACAGTTAACTCAAAAACCTGTATAAATACCGATTCGTTGAAATCGGGAATACGTTTAATTTTTGTGATAATACTATGTTACGCTTTCAAACTCTATTTTTGCTAATAAAGAAGACTAGTTCTAGATCACTGATGCACGTATATTCTAAGTATATTTCACACTCGTTATGTTGTAGAGGGACCCTACATGGAAAGAAGGTTTTTATAGTTTTTTGTAGTTTATTTTACTGTCAATTTCATAGTTTAATTTCCTGTTGATTCATAGTTAATTTCTCATCAATTCATAGTTTAATTCCTTGTCATTTCATAGTTAGATTCTCATTGATTCATAGTTTAATTGCTCATTGTTTCGTAGTTTAATTTCATGTCAATTAGTTTTCTGAATCAGATGTTTACATTTACAGTTGACTGTTAGTACTTATGCTCACCTGAATCATCTCATGAATCTGACTCTGTCATCTTCCAATTGAATAGATTCATGCATTTGATTATACAGTAACCATAGGATTTAAAATTAAACATGTTGTTTTGCGCAATAAATACTATATCATTTCTTGCTTGCCTTAGTTAAATTTTATTTCAATCAGCACAGTAATTTAATTTCATAGCAATAGAATTTATGCTTTCTTTCCATGGAATGTTGATCTGAATGGAATGTATTAGTTATGTTGTGCTAAGTATCCAAACAGTAATAATAATGTGTGCATAAGGTTCTCCTTAAATTGCAGGTTAAAAAAATAGTTATGGCTTTGTTATCAGATTTCTGTGTGAGGATTGATTAAATATTTTAACTATTTATCATTGTACAGTAGTAAAGAACAGAGAAATAAACTTCACAAATCACATTACTCAGCAAATTGTTTAAGCAGTTCACCCCTCCTGGGTTACATCTGCTGGTCTAGCTCCCAATGGCATGTCCCTCATGAATTAATATACTCAAAATGTAAGTACAAGTGAAAATAAGCCTCAATAGGTAGAACTCTCTATAAAATCAGCTTCAAAAAGTATGAATTAGCCAGAGATGACTATTCATGTACATAAAAGAGATAAAGAAAGCCCAATACACTGCCTTCTCCATGATGGCCTTTATGGCTCCTTGATATTCCTTGAAGCTAAAACTACTGAAGATGACCTCTGTTCGACTTGAAAACTATGCCAAAAAACTCATAATGTCGAAATTACCCAAAATTGACTATTTTTGCACCCAATTTGGTCGAAAGTTGAAGGAGTTATGGAATTTTTTTTTTTTCCTAGTGTCCCCTTAAAACCTCCTCCAAAACTGGAGGAACTCTAGTTAACAGCACCAAAAATGGCCAAACTCTGAAAATGGCAGAAACACGCCCAAATTTGTCGATAACTGTTATCCGTTAAGTTAAATGTTGGAGGGTGGTCACATAGCATTTCCGTCGGAACCGTCGTCAATGATGTTTACCATAATCGTGGCATTTATCATTAACTCCGCATGGCCACATAGCTGCATTATTCCTACCGTAACCATTGGATAGTGGGCGTATGGTCGCGAGCTGTTGGGTTATATGAGGTCAGGGCTAGCCCTTTAATTTTTCTGCGCGAATGAAATTTAAAACTTAAATATACCTCGGGTTCTATAACTTATAAGAACCAACCCCATGGCACAATGGTAGAACATTGCGTTATCCGGCGTGAGGTCCCGGGTTCAACTCCTGTGGAATCATAAATTTTTTTGAAATGCCAAACCTCCTCGACTTGGGCTACGTGGCATCCAATGGGCCTGCCACGTGGCAGCCTGTAATTAGTCACAAAAACCAAAGTCGAGCCAACAGCCAATCAACATTTTCCACTTGTCAGAACATGATTCGCCCTCCATGGAATATTCTAGGGAATATTCTTTTTTTTTCCCAAATTTATAAAGTCAAACTTGGTCAACATATTTTGGAGTTTACTGGGATTTTCAAACCGTCATAACTTCTGCATACGACCTCGGTTTTGAGAACCATTTGTAGGGTCAGAATCACAACGACGAGACCTTTTCGGTTATTCAGATTGCAACCACTTCTGAGCACTTTCATTTTTGAGCATTTTTGAACTTGGACATGATCTCCTGATCACACCTCCCCACTGGGAAGATTTTGGACCCCAAAAGCTCTCTGGACTACTGAACTTGAAGATGAGGAGACTGAATCTCTGGTCTTCCAATCTTAATCCATTGAAATTTCCCTGATTTCATTAATTGGAGCTTCTCATGAAACGACAAATTTTTCCTTGAATCTGTTGACCGAATGTTGCTAACTTTGACTTTTTCATGCTACAAATTATTGAAACTTGCAGAAAAACAACTGAAATTTGCAGTAAACATATTGTCCCTACATTGGTCTACCTTCAAAGGAAACTGAAAATTACATTCACCTTGCATCCTGTCCTTATGGCGATTTTTTGGTAAATTAGCCTTGTACTTGTGTCGCTTCCGGACCAAGTTTCCTCGCCATAGAACCCTGCCATTCTAAAACCAGCAATGATCATTGCTGAACTTTGTGCCCTCTTTGCTTGGATGCTTTACCCTCTCTTGGATATTTTCACCTCCTTGCACTGATACTTTTTTTCTGCATCGATCGACACCAAAGACGATTGCTGCAACTTCTTGTCATCTTCTTTTGAAGAAAAATTTCTTTCAGACTGAAACAAATCATTATTTTCATCAGCATATACATGAAAAGGATTATGTTCAAATTACCTTTGTTTAATAAACATCAAAGTCAAATTTTGACTTGCATTGACAAGCCTTTTCATCTACCCTGCATTCACTAAAGAAGAGTCTAGATTTTTGTGATGTGCTCTCACAATAAACTCCTTGCCATCCTTGAATAAATGGTACTTGTTCTCATGGCGATGAAAGATAGCTTTCTTGTCATACAAGTAAGGACTACCCAACACCACACCTGTAATATCAAGCAGAACACCATCTAATTCAACTGTGTCAATAAAATGTGTTGTTATTGCAAAGCGCAACATGCACTTCTTTGAAACCTGTAAATTTGCATCCTTACAAATCCAACCAAGAGGATATGGTTTAGGATGTGGAATGGTTTCAAGATTTAGTTGCTTGACTAAGTCCTCAGAAATAAGGTTCACTTGCGACCCATTGTCAAATAGTGTGTCAACCTTGGTATGTTTGAAAATGACCCTCACATAAAACATTTCAATTCTCTTCTCTTCACTTGAAGCTTCTATGTGACAGTTAGAAATACTAGAACTGGGTGTGTTTACAATCTCTTTCCCCTTCAAGTTCTTTAGTGCCATTGTTATGATTTTTGTTTCATCTCCTGATTCAAACCCTAAGTCCTATTCGGCTATTGCAACTGTCTTGCCTTTCTCCTTGGCTTTATCTTTGGCTTAAAAAAATTTTGTTTTCAACTCTGGATGAAGTTTCCAAAAATGGTCCTCATCATGGCTAGTTTTAGAAAAGTGTTTGCAGAAGAATTTTCCATTCTCTTTTCTAGAATTTTCATTTCTCTTTTTTTGTCATTTTCCTTTAAACTCACTTTCCTCATTCCCATCAAAAAATTGTTTACTGCTTGCCTCTAAATATGTGGCTTGAACACAAACCTCATCTAATCTTGTAGGGTTAAACATGAGAATGGTATGTCTTAGGTAAGTATGAAAACCTCCTATATAATTGAGTAAAGTGTCTTGGCTATGAAAATCCACTCCTAGTAAAAGAGCTCTTCTTCTAAATTCTTGAGTATAAACTTGAACATTTTGTCCTTTCAACTGTTTAAAATTTTTCTAATCCATTATGGCTTTCTGCATGTGAGCTAATGGATAAAACTGTTGTTTAATTGCAGAAATGAAATTAGTCATGATAAAATAATCTTACCTTATTTTTTGATCTCTTCCCTTGCCTTGGCTTCCCACCAAACAAGAGTTGCACCTTCCATTCTCAATGAAGCTAGCTGAATTTTGGTTTCGTCATCATGAAAATTTTGAATTCTTAAGTAGACCTCTAATTGCCTAATCCAATTATCTAGCTTTTCTGCATTTACTTCACCATCAAACTTTGGCAATTCAAACTTAACATCAAGTTTAAGCAAAGGAATTTTACCCGTGTTCTTGACTTTGTGAGAATGATGTACTGAAGATGATGTAGAGGTTGATGAAGATTAAGATGAAGATGAGGGTGATGATGATGACTTTCCACTGTCTCCATTTCCTCCATTACCCTTCTTGGATTTATCCCCATCATGATGGCCTCCTGACGAGCCCTCTCCTTCCTTATGAAGTTTGGAACTTTCTTGTTCAAGTCTCTCATTCCTTTCTTGATAAAGGACTCTCACCATTTCTTTCAAATCAAGGAATGTTTTTCTAAACACCCTTTCTTCCTCTTTGGGATCAATTTCTTCATGGATTTCTCCTTCCCTTGAAGACATACTTATGGATTCTTCTGCTTCTCTTGGAGGTGAAATTGAAGGTGGAGATAATGGCACTCTTTCCCTCCTTGGCTGTGGATTAATTAAAGTCTCTGCCAATTGACCTTCTCCTCTCTTAAGCTTCAACCTAGTAAGCATGAAAAACCTTGCAAACAGTTAAACAAACTGTTTTGCACAAATGTTAAACATAGAAAATACTCTAGCTTAAACTAATGCTCAACCTAAGCTTTGATACCAACTTGATCTGAATGGAATGTATTATTTATGCTTGTCTAAGTATCCAAACAGTAACAATAATGTGTGCATAAGGTTCTCTTTAAATTTCAGGTTAAAAAAATAGTTCTGACTTCGTTATTAGATTTCTGTGTGAGGATTGATTAAGTATTTTAACTGCTTATCATTGTAAAGTAGTAAAGAATAGAGAAATAAACTTCACAAAGCACATTACTCAGCAAATTGTTGAAGCAGTTCACCCCTCCTAGGTTACATCTGTTGGTCCAGCTCCCAATGGCATGTCCTTCATGTATTAATTTGCTCAAAATGTAAGTACAAGTGGAAATAAGTCTCAATAGGAAAAAATATCTGTAAAATCAGCTTCAGAAGGTATGAATTAGCTAAATATGACTATTCATGTATATAAAACAGATAAAGAAAACCCAATACACTGCCTTCTCCATGATGGCCCTAATGGCTCCTTAATCTTCCTCGAAGCTAAAACTACTAAAGCTAACCTCTGTTTGACCTAAAACCTATGCCAAAAAACCAATAATGTCTAAATTACCCAAAATTGACTATTTTTGCACCCAATTTGGTCGAAAAATGAAGGAGTTATGGTAAAAACAATTTTTTTCCCAATGTCCCCTGAAAACCTCCTCCAAAACTGGAGGAACTCTAGTTAACAGCGCCAAAAATGGCCAAACTCCGAAAATGGCAGAAATGTGCCCAAATTTGTTAGTAACTGTTAGCCGTTAAATTAAATGTTGGAGGCTGGTCACATAGCATTTCCGTCGGAACCGCCGACATTGACGTTTACCATAACCGTGGCATTTATCATTAACTCCACGTGGCCACATGGTTGTATTATTCCTGCTGTAACCGTCGGATAGTGGGCGTATGGTCATGGGCTATTGGGTTATATGAGGTTGGGGCTAGCCCTTTAATTTTTCTGCCGGAATGAAATTTAAAACTTAAATATACCTTGGGTTCTATAACTTATAAGAACCAACCTCGTGGCACAACGGAAGAACGTTGCACTGTCTGGCATGAGGTCCTAGGTTCAACTCTTGTGGAATCGTAAAGTTTTTTGAAATGCCAAACCTCCTCGGCTTGGGCCACGTGGTGTCCAATGGGCCTGCCACGCGGCAGCCTGTGATTAGTCACAAAAACGAAAGTCAACCCAACATCCAATCAACATTTTCCACTTGTCAGAACATGATTCTTCCTCCATGGAATATTCCATGGAATATTCTTTTTTTAAAATTTTCCCAAATTTATAAATTCAAACTTGGTAAACGTATTTTGGAGTTTACTGGGCTTTTCAAACCTTCATAACTTCTACATATTACCTCGGTTTTGAGAACCATTCATGGCGCCATAATAGCATCGACAAGTCCTTTTCAGTCGTTCAGATTGCAACCACTTCTGAGAACTTTCATTTTTGAGCATTTTTGAACTTTGACATGATCTCTTGATCAAATGTAGAATAGAATTAGATTAAATTTATATTTCAATCATTCTTATATTTAAAAATAGGATAGAGTTAGATTATAATTGTATTTTGATTATTTTAGAAGTAGATTAAATGATTTGTTTTTTATAGAATTAATGCTTTCAATGGAGAAGGGAGAATATGGTTTCATTTTTTCATGTTGATAGATAAAACATCATTTAAAGATCAATAGAATTCAATCAGATTTAGAATATTGTTTTTTTTAATGAAGAATCAATTTAATTAGATATTTTCCATAGATGTTTTGCCGACCTAAAATTGTCTAACATAGCTCAGATTTTAACCATTCAAAGTTTGATTTATTTTTATGCAAAATAGATTAGTTAATTAACATTTCATTTTATTCCTTATTTTAGATTTTATATTTCATTCATTTCATTAAGAGTAATTTGTAAATCAATTCCTTTTCTTAGAATAAAAATAACATTTACTTTTATTCCTTCTTTAAGATTAAGTTTTCATCATTAAATTTCGATTTAGTTGTTCACTAGCATTTAAAGATTTCATTTAGAAGCTTATATTTCATTCCTTAAATAAATTTCAATTCTTAAATTTAGGCATAAAATACAAAACCCACCCAAAAAATATATAAAAATACACAATGAAGTAAGAAAGAAGGACATCTAAGCATATATAGTGCACCACACTTAATCATATTACTAACCTCGGTCGATAATTTATGATGGCAATTAAAGTCATTAAATTGACTAAACACATACATATTCCCTTTGGATAGATAAATGTCGAGGATACCTTTCAAAGGGGAATACATATTTCTCTCAAATACCTTATCGGAGAAAATCAGGTGATCTATCTAGATGATGTAACGATTTATTCCAAAAGGAGGATAGATCATCCATACCACGTAAAACTAGTCTTTGAAACATGGAACAACTACATAATTTCCCTTCACGCAAAGAATAGAATATTTCTTGTTGAAAAAGGTAACCTAAAACCCCCTATTATACCCCTGCTTATTATAAAAATGGTCGTGATTGTAATTCCAATATCGGAGGAATATGACTGGCTAGACCTCTGATTAAGAAAATAATATCCATTAATTGTTTAATTAACACAACTAAAGGTTGGATATCTTTATGGATCCTTGATATGAGGGAAGCTTTCTACCACCTATTTATTTTAAATCCATGTCCCCTATTAGTTAAATTAAAATAATGTAGTATTGGTGGTGCATTAGTGGGTTACACTTGTTGCATACTATATTGGGTGACTAATGTGTATGGTGAATAATACATATTCACTCAAAGACGGAGAACAATGGTATGACCAAGCGATAAATCACCTGGCACCTATAAAAATAAGATATTATACAAAGGAAAGTGCAAGAGTATCAAGTGTAGATGTAATAAGTGGAAAGGAATGCGTTCAAAATGGAATATGAATGGACCAAAAGAAAAAAAGAGAGGAGGATAATAACATAAAAATAATAGAGAAATTAGGATATGCAAGGAAGATACACTACACAAGTGCCTATTCAGAAGAAAATCATATTCATTCAAGAGAGGGAGATCATTGGCATGCACGAGTCCCATATTTTGCTAATATAGTATTTTCTAGATTAATATCAGACGACTGATGTGGATTATTAGGGCATGGTAGAGTTGATTAGGAAATAGAACTGGTTCTAATCATTGGAATGGGTAACCTGGGACTAGTGTTTTATGTCCTTGATTTTGTGCTTTGATACTTTGGGCACTTATTCAATTTACTTTGTTAGAAACCATGTATTCCTAACCATATGTGAACTACAGAAATTTTAGGGAATAATAAACACATTGGTGCGAAATTCCATAGTGCAAGAAATACCTCAGACCCTAAATCTGGCTTGGGGGTGGTCAACTACAAGAAAGGTTGAAATGTAATTGACCTATGGTTGGGAGGACAATGGAAATCCCTCCTTTAGTTTCCAACTACTCCATACCATTCAAATAAGTATTGTTTAATATACATGATAGGCTACGAGCTATGTTATGCCTTATTGTACTTGTGACTTATGTTGAATCCTATGTTAGAGCATCTGATTTAATATCTAATCAAGGTTGATTAGGTAATTAGCACTTCTTTGGTGATTTTCAACTGTTTGAATCATGCAAAAGTATCCTTATTAATAAATTACATTTAGTTTTACGTGATCCATATCTATGATCTAATAAGACTTAAGACTAAACTATGATTTTATGAGTTTATGTTATCCTTGTATGTTTCTAAGATTGGAAACTTGCAAGTTTGGGTCACATTGATGTAGATTTTTATTTATTGAATATTTTTTATTTTATATGCTATAACTTCATAATTTAGTGTCCAAGAAAAATCACCTAGGAACCTTCTATCCTAGTGTGTTTCCACACATCAAGGTTTCTTGTAAGATACTCCAAATATGCAATTTTCTGCATTTTCTATCATTTCATAGATATGGAAGTGTAGAAACATTGCAAAATTAGACTACAAAATAAAGTGGTAATCAGATAAAATCCATCCCATTTTATGTACATATATTTACCTAACTCTTAAGCATGAAATGAAATTATTTATTGTGGTATTTGAGTGTGTTTTCAAGTGCTAGTTTGTATTTTCCATTGTACTTATTCACCAATCCAATTTTAAAACTTGTTTAAATTGTCTCATAACCTTCATCATATACAAGTGTTTATAGGCATTAGTATTTTAACTTTGTGGTGATGTGCATGTATATTGGGATACCATCGTGTATTTATACAATTTCACCTAAACTAAGACAAGATCATGCTGAGGTGGCAGTGGGAATATCTCCTATGTGCTTACCCCCTATCACCTTGACCATGACCTTTCCAAACATACTAGCCCCAACAATAACAATTTTTTGGTGCCATTGTTGGAAAAAGGTCAATCATACTGGTGCTTACCATTATAATTCAAGGTGTGAATTGTCCCCTTATACAACTAACATGTTTTGGGTTCCACTATTGGGGAAAAGGTTAGTCATATCAGTGCTTTGATGCCATTATATTTCAACAACATTATATTCTCCCCTTGCACAACGACCATCGCTAGTGAGTTCTTTTTTATTGTACTTTAGTAAGATTATCTATTATTTATAACTTGAAAAGTATCATCTTGTGACTCCACATAAACAACCAACAAAAATCTGTATTCTACAAGAATAAATTCCCAAGATAAACTTCTTATTGTCCTAAAGCCTGGAATTTTCTATAGAGCAAGAAGGTATAAGCAAAAGGAAAGTGAATGCAAGTGAAAAAATAAGTTTTGAGTCTTTAACTTATACTAGAAGGTTATTTATTTTTACAAGTTTAAATCAAATGGTTTCCCCATGGATAAAAAATTCTTTCAAACGTTTTGATTTTACTAACATTTTAGACTAGCCACATGATGTTCCTAGATCATTGGAAAATATGCCCACCTTCCTTGCTGGTCATGCCATTATGGCCTAATACCACTACGATACTTCTATTGGGAATATGTTTTTATTATTATTATTATTATTATTATAATATTGATGTCATGCTTAATTGGTTTTCTTTGTCATTGGAGAAAGAAGCTAGGGAATTATTTTTAAGTTTACCTAATAATAATATTAGTAATTTTAATGGTTGTCGAGATACTTTTTGAATTAAATGGGTAGAAAATAAATATGTATTGATGTTAAATTATTTAACTAATACAAGAATGAATGAAAATTAAACTATTGAGGAATTTAACATCATATTTTATAAGATTGTGCAAGATATCCCTAATACTCACACACATAAAAATGTCTCCATCCTCATGTATTATATGATTGTGTTCCAAGGACACTTTTGGTTCCTCATCTATTAATCCAAACCTAAAAATTTGGTGGAAGCTAATGAAAAAATGGAAAACATGGATGAGATTTGGGTACATTAAATAAAACCATACATGTTGGGCCCCACCAAATCCAGGGGTGATTTGAAACCAAGATATCCTCTTCCTCCTTTGATTCCTTGTTTAGATCCTCTCATGACTAACCTAATAAAATGAAAGAGATGCAAGTAAAATCGAACATAATTCATAATTGATTGGTGTAGCTAGAACGAATTAAACAACAAGACAAGTTCCAACCAAAGAATGAATATGGAGTCCCCCCTCCAAATCAAAGGCCTTCTACAACTCTTGAATTGATTAATATGGTGGAGTGTCAACCTCCTTACTTTTGCAGATCTTGTAGATGTTTTTATGATGAAATAACATGTGACTTTTCCAATCTATGAAGGAATCCAAACAATGAGAAAAGTGAAGGATATTCCAACACCTAAAATATCGGGTTTACGGGATTAAATTGGAAACAATCATAGGTTGACCTATCATATTCAAAAATTGAAACCATACTATATGGAGAGATGCCTTTAAGAGATGAGATAAAGTAGATGTATGATAATAGTTTCAAGGAAATATTGTATTTACTAAGGAAAATAAATACCCCATAGATGTAACGTACACCTCCCAACACATCTACCCAAGTAACCGGAAAACTGGGGTAAACATGAGATGAGGGGAAGTTATGACCAGACTCAACCTCCTTAGTGACTTTAAGGAAGGGGAATTGAAGCAGAAAACTATAACACATACCTCTTGTACCTGCTACATCACCCCCAAAGGCTATCACAACCATCCACCTAACTGATCCCTAGGTCCCACTGAGTTTTTGTGAAGAAAAAACCTAGAAAATCCCTTGATATGGGCAAGGGTGCATATGGGAGGCTCTACATGCTCCCACAACATAGCCATGTGCGAAACCAGGGACTTTTTCCCTCGGACATATGCCAACATCCACGAGATTTATGGCACTTTTTAAGCCCAGAATCTTGGGCACTTCTCAAAACTTCCTGTAGCTTCTAGAATCCATCAAACCCATGATGAAAATGCCAATTTACCAAAAAATGACTCCAGGAATAGGCTTGAGCATCCCCAACGAAGACTGATATTATGTCAAACACTTGGCATCAATGAAATATATAGGTCTAGGAAAAATGAAAGAGCATGAATGACTGAAAAATATTAAGAGACATGACAAGAAGGATCACCACCATCTTCCTTGAATTGTTATGACATAAATTAGGTCTTGCATCCATTATTTTAACATTTATAGGTAAATACATGAAATAACCATGAATTAGAAAATATCAGTAAAACCAACATAAAACCATGTAAATATCAGTGAGTTAGCAACCACTAAATCCACACATTAAAAACTAAAAAATAAAGAGAACTTATCTTTTATTAAACATAGGAAATATCTGACCAGTTACGGGACTTCCACGGACCACCCAACCATAGACAGTTTGAGCCAAATCTCTCTTCATCTAGTCACCATCATGCCATATTCCAAGCATGAATGTAGGATCTCATGGATAAACCAATCCAAAAACAACTAAGAGAATCCAGAGGTTAAAACACCTTCACCCTCACCATACCATCATCATAACAAAATTGGCGTCGAGATCACGAAACTGAATTGAGCTTGGAATGCCTCCGGAATCCATCACTATCCTTAAGGACTTTTTTATCTCCTTGTCTCTCGAGCTTTACCGCAATCCAAACCAGATCTCTAGGCCCTAAACTGAGACACAACCCTCATAATTTACCATGTATCCCGCCAAAAATGGTCAAGGGATTCCTAGGATTTTGGGAATTTCCTTGAGACCACCTCAGCCTCAGATTCTGAAATCCATCTGAAAATTCCAAAGTTCAAAACTGAGATCAAATACCATCACACCATGGCTATCTAGAAGAAGGAAAGGAAAGTCTGAAAACCACTGTGAAAACCTAGCAAAATCATGTCACCGATAGCAAGAGAACCAAATACCAATACACATAATCCATGCATGTCCAAACCAGCTAGGAAATCACATATGCAATATGTTACCTGCAAGTATTCTTGTTGAAGTTGTTAGATCCTGCTCTTCCTTACTTGATCTTTTCTTTCCTTTCATTTCCTTGTCCTTCCTTTGCTTGATTTCCTCTTTCTTGGCTCAATGCTAAAATTTTCCAAGAAATATCTAAGTGTCTAAGAGTGAGAGTGTTCTGAAATAGGTGGTTGACTTGTTTTTATATGAAATCACCTTCTATTCCATTTAAATAATCTAAGGATCGTGCTCATTCATCCTTTTGTGCTCATTCATCCTTGTATCAAGTTTATATGTTGTTCACATGCTTTACGTGTGAGAAATTATCAATTGTTTTTAGTTGATTAAATGTATGAACAACAAACATAAATTGCAAATAAATAACGGGGAACACGTGACATAAAAATAATAAAGGAGTTCACCCTCAACACTTAGGCTACGTCTCCTTGAGCCTTCATAAATGGACTAGGCTCTCTTGGATTAATATGGTCAAATTATTTTACAAGTTGCTGCTCAAATCTATTGGTTTTGAAAATTGTGCCAGTGGGCTCAAGATACCAATCACTAGAAATGGACCATGGCTCCCTTGGACATGTTCTCTTCTGCTGGTGGCCTTGAGCTTCCCTAAGCTATCCTATGGTAAAAAAACCTGTAGAAGTATTCATATTCTCCTGGAACCTATCTCACTATTTCCAGAAGATGTCAATAATCCAAAATGCACTATTCATTCACTTAGAATGACCATTGTCTCCCTTGGCTATGCCTCCAACATCTGGGGGCTCTAGGTGCCATGAAACTTATCTATTGAAAAAAATCACTTATAAGTCTCCAAATGCGTTTGAAAATTGCATCATTAGATTCAAAAGGTCCAATATAGTAAAAAATGACTATTCATTTGCTGGAAATGGACTCTGGATTCTTTGGCAATGGCCGCAACACTTGATGGCCCTAGCCCTAAAAAATATTCAAACGCACAAAAACACCTGAAGATGGCCTTTTCTACCTCTTAAACCTACTTTAATGGCTTTATAATGCTCCAATTAGTCAAGAATGACTCTTCATTCACCCAGAATGGTCGAAAATTGAGCCTTCTATAGTTTTTCCTAATATCTCCTAGGAAAACTCCACTAAATGTGGAGAACTCTAGTTAACTGGAGTTAAATTAGGGCTGAGCTCCAAATTTGGCACACCCTTATCTGATCCGCCAATAAATCCGTGCATTAAAATTTATGGTTAGCGTGGTGGCCACATGCACATCCCCAACCATTAATTGGCTTATACTTTAGCGGAAACATCAGAATACAATATCAGAGTTTCATTAAACATACATATGTTCACGATCAAACAACGATTACGTTTAAAACATAATGCACATAGCCTTAAAAAAATTACATACACGTCGAACAGGGTTCACGGGTCCCACAACACACAACCAATCACAATGCATCTCAAATCGCTCACCCACAAGTTTAACTTGGTACCGATAACGCTAAAATCATAATTTATGCGAAGTGCGCTTGTGCGTAATGTCGACATGTGGCTCCCCTCATCACATCACATTTTTCAACTTTACCGCATCCTCACCAATTTAACATATCTTGCGAACTCTTAGCTTCTAAATATTTTGATTTTCAAAATCGCTTTTTAGGGTGCTGCAATCTCTGCCATTGGTTTGTTTCTCGATCCAATGATCCATGTTATATCTCTGCCTTGTCACTTCACATCACAGGTTAAACAATTTAACTTGCGAAACTATTTAACAGTAAAATTTGTTCTGTGCGATGTGCGATGTTTCTCAGTTGCGATGAGATCTCTCTCATTGATCTCCCACTGCTGATTTTATGATCTAATCACCACCGTTCAACCCTCGTTGTTGACTAGATCACGACCATCCGTTCCAATTGCAACATTTCTGCGGCTATGCAATCCCTAATTCTATATGCAAAGTTCAAGACTCCATGACAGACACCAATTTGGATCCCACTCTGTTGGTCGACTCGGTTTTGAACTTGTTTTGAAAAGCAAACAACAAGCCATAACTCAATCATATGAACTCAGAATTTGATGAAATGAGTTGCATTGGAATCTTGGTGATGATCTCTACGCTCTCATATTGGTTTGAAGAATTTTGTGCACTTTTAATTTTTAGCTAATTTTAGGCCCTGATCCAAATTATGATCGCACCTTCCCACTGAAGGGATTTTGGACCCAAAAAAACTGATAATTATCTTCTTGAGCTTCAACACTCTTCTGCTTTCAAGTTATATCAACTGATTTTACTTTAAAATTCTTTCTTGATAATTATCTTGACATGCCTTACATCGCAACTAGCTATGTCTATCAACCACTGTTATTTGGCTGTTGGTGAACCACTTCAACATTGCTGACTGTTGTTGATTGATACATATCCAACTGTACCAAATCAATCTCTATGTGCTTGGCAAACTGTTAGCCTTCCCACTGAGAATGAAGTCCCTCTTGCAACAAAGGCATATAAGCTTCTTCTTGGAAATCCTCTTATCCAAATTAAAATTTCAATATGAGTGAATTCTTGGTTTCAACACAAGAAACCAACTTGTTCTGCAATGGCTGCAAATCACTTTGCATCTCTTCCACTTCTCACTGAATGGACATCAAAATTCCTGCAACATATTTTCACAAGAACACACAATGAATCTTGAAAAGAAAACATTATGCAAGAATTGAAATATCAACCACCTCTTTTTTTGCTCCTTCAAAGCTATGACTGTCACCTCATGTAACATCAAGTACATGGCGATCTTCTTGCACATTGGTGCATCCAATATCGACTCACAATTGACAAAAACCATCAACTAAAACATAAGTCAATCAACATAATCGACAAACATAGTCGACAAACAACATGCAACATCAACAACACTAGTTGACATGAAATGTGCAACAAAATCGACATAAATCGATATGAAATGTGTGTGACACAATCGACACAAGTTGATAAACATATGTGCAGTACAATCGACACAAGTTGACATTCCAAGATACATATTTACAACACTAATGCATGTATCTATTTACAATGAACTTATCACAAGTTCCCTATTTACATATACAAAATCTCATGCATATGTACACTCTTCAACTCTCTTTTTCAAGTACAAATATGTACATAAACCCAAAACATATGGTTGATCATAAGAGCTGAACTAAATGATAAATTGATACAACATAAATGAGTAACATACCCATATTTTACACCATCTTGGCGAAATTTTGCAACAAATAGAAATGCCTTCAACCGAACAACATTCACATGCAATCTTGCATCATACAAGTTGTGATAATATGCTACAACTTGTCATACTTTCAACAGAAATTCATGCATACGTAAGGCTGAAATTTTCATCTATGTACAAAGGAATTGCATGCCTTACTTGGTCAAGAAATCGAGCCATTTCTTCCCAAACCACTTCAATGGTGATTTTTCCTATTGAATATCCTCTTCTTGTGAATCATCTTGACTCACATCGATGATGGAATCTCCTGTTCCATTCTCACCAATATTTTTCTACACTTGTTTCAAATGCTTTGGATCAGTTGTTGGATGCAGTGTCTAACATTGGGCAATTAGATGTTCCTTCATCTGAAAATGAGTGCAAATATTTTGCATCTTTGATTCAATTCACCTTTGCTTTGACTATTTCTTGTATGCTATCATTCTCTTCTAGCATCTTGAAAATTGATGGTTATACAAACCACAATATAAAAAACAATTTTTTCTCCCATTAATGCATGTAGATTTTTCATGCTTAACATAATCATAAAAAATATGATTATAGGAATAATTATACCTTGAATGTTTCTTTGAACGTTCATCTCATTCACCTTCTTGAGAAGATGAACTTGACGAGGTTCTAGCTGTCTTTTAAAGACCAACAACAATGTTCATGTCCTTAGAGATGTCACAACTCTCTTGCTCGCCATAAGCTACATGTCTACAAGCATCTTGCTGCAACATGGGATTCAAACAATTGCATTCATCTTGATTGCAAACTTTGCATGTTTGAGTTTTTGAACCTGCAACAAAATTCCTTCTTGGAACTGTTTCAAGTGCCTTCATGTCTTTAGAACTTTCTCCATAAAATTTTCCATACCCAAGACCCAAATACTTAGGCCTTTCCTCAACCATAATTGGCTCAACCATGCTTTGTGCATGTTTTCCTAATCCATTACCTTGATAGCCCATTTTTATCATCAATTTTGACCCTATTCCTCTAGTGTGTTTTTCAAATGAACCTACAGATTTATCTTGAGAGGAAATTGAATAAAAATTTGAATTATTTACCTCTTCTTCAATCACATGCTTGGCTAAGGCTTCTTTGGCATCATGGAGCTGAATCTCCATCTCATGCATCTTTTGAAGAAGTTCTTGCTTCTCTTTCTTCATGGAAACAAATTGCTCTTGAAGTTTAGTGCTATCCTTTAC
This sequence comes from Pinus albicaulis, assembly GCA_034641835.2. Classification (NCBI taxonomy): domain Eukaryota; kingdom Viridiplantae; phylum Streptophyta; class Pinopsida; order Pinales; family Pinaceae; genus Pinus; species Pinus albicaulis. The sequence continues at coordinate 1,697,896,776 of CM076578.1, forward strand.
ATCTTCATACAACTATTGCACCATATCTTTCATGATGTGAAAGTCTTGCAACATATCTTTATCAAAGAGTCTTGTAAAGGAGGATGGTTTAGAATCAACACTTTATGAAGTTGCCATCACAATTGTAATGAATGAAAGAGCTTCACAACAATTCACAAAGCTTCCTAGACTTCTTTATTGTGATTTGAGAACCATGCTCTCAATCTAACTTCTCCTTCACACATAAACTTTCAAACTATTAAATTATCCTTGCACAATTCAACAACCTTGAATAGCTAACCCTAGCTATACTTGGCTAAAATGAACTAAACTTTCTCTGATGCCAACTTGATTTGAAATAGGTGGCTAACTTGTTTTTCTATGTAAGCACCTTCTATTCCATTTAAATAATCTAAGGATCATGCTCATACATCCTTTTATGCAATTGAATAGGCTTGTATCAAGTTTACGTGTTATTCACATGCTTTATGTGTGAGAAATTATCAATTATTTTTAGCTGATTAAATGTATGAACAACAAACATAAATTGCAGAGAAATAACTAGCAACACATAAAAAAATAATAATAAAGGACTTCACCCTCATCACTTGGGTTACGTCTACTTGAGCCTCCATCAATGGACTAGGCTCTATGGGATCATTAATATGGTCAACTTCTTTTACAAGATGCTTCTCAAATCCATTGGCATTGAAATGGACCATGGCTCCCTTGGGCATGATCTCTTATGCTGGTGGCATTAAGCTTCCCTAAGCTATCCTATGGTAAAAACACATGTAGAATTATTCATATGCTCTTGAAACTTGTCTCACTATTTCCAAAACATGTCAATCATCCAAAATGCACTATTCATTCACTCAGAATGACCATTGGCTCCCTTGGCTATGCGTCCAACACGAGGTTGCTCTGTGTAGAAATTATATACATTAAGCATGCATATGTCCTAGATTCCCTTGATCTCACAATTTTTAACTTCTTGCAAGATATAGAATCATTTCGATATTAACCTATTGCGGAAAATTAATTGCACACACATGTGAAGCATAAATAAAAAAAAATCGCACATAACACAATTGTTTAACGAGAAATCCTGAAGCTAAAAACCCCAACTATCATATATCATTTATCATGGAATCATATGACAATACTCATACAAAGCTTAGTGCATCAAGCTCTCAGTACATTACAATCGTCATACACTAATTAGGAAAAATCTGCAAATCCAAGAACCGATCTTTGCCCCCTGCTAGCCTGCATCCACTGCACAATCCCTGCTGAAGAATAGCTCTGAATGAATTCGAATTACTCTTGCCTTGACTGCGCAATCCTAATTGGCAACTACAATGTGTGTGTGATGCAATCAATGCATCACTATAGTCACAACAGACCATCTTTCCCTTTCACTTATCTCTCCACTAGGTCTCCACTAGAACTGCCATGCACTATAGTTAACTGTTGTATTATTCAGTTGATTAATGAGTTATTATTTGTGAATTAATTAACTAATTAATTCAATCCACTCTCACTATTGTATCATTCGGTTAGACTAGATACAACTAGCTCAACTGAGTCTAACTGAGTTAAACTAAATACAACTCCATAAAATACTCTTCCAAATCTGTCATAACTCTGCCACTTGAGTTCTAACTGAGTCCTCCATGCATGAACTACCAGTTGCCCTTGGAAATTGCGTAATTACCTCAGTCCACTGATTTTCTGCATCTGTGCACTGAAACAAAGTGCTCCAAGAGAATAAGTTGTTGTTTAGAGTCTGATTATTATTAAGAGCTAATAATAATCGACATGCATCTATTTTTAGTTCGACGATCTATAAATAGACTTCGCCCAATATTCTAAAAATAGAATTTCATCTATTTTTCCAACTTGATCAACCATCCACAAATAGTATCCTGCAAATTCTGAAATATGATCATCATGTCTAAAAATAGACATAGCCTAAAAATAGACTTGTGACAAAAATAGCCTGTGGGCCCACTTAGTGAAGAAGGCTACCATGGCTCATCATCTTGTTGAATCTCAACACTCCCTCTCAACTTAAGATAGGATTATCTTTCACCCAATCCTGTACTCTATAGTATTCTAGATGCAATATAAAGGTAGCGAAAAGCCTTTGTCAAAACTCTCACCTGATCCTCCGTAGGAATGCACTGAAGCAACACGATCTTCCGTTGCACACAATCTCCGATATGATGATACCGGATATCAATATGTTTAGATCTATCATGAAACACAGGATTAACCGAGAGTTTAATGCAACTCTGATTATCACAATGTATCACTGTAGGATCTAAATGTGAACTGAACAAACCAACCAGAATCTTCCTCATCCAAATAGCCTCACATATGACAAACTGCACTTACGCCCAGCAATACCTTTGCCTTTGAGCGAGTGCCACGAGATATTTGTTTCTTCTTGTAGCAAGAAAGCATCATAAATCAATATTCGAAAATCCCTCCTAAGTGTGCTCTTCCACATACATTGGGCTTCTGCCCAATTTGCATCCATGAAGCAACAGTTACTATCATCCTTCTATTTTATAAACATATAGGATGTGCCCCTAATTTACCTTAGGACATGCTTGCCTGCCTTCCAAAAGAGCTTGGTAGGCTTAACCATCGCTTGTGAAAGCTGGTTCACCGCATAACATATGTCCAGTCTTGTATTAACTAAATACATGAGTGAACCCACCAACTGTCGATAAATAGTGGAATCCACTACCTTTGTCGATGTAGCATCCTCTTTCCTCCAATTTCCTGGAAGAGGAGTTTCGATAGGCTTGCAACCTTGCATTTGAAACTTCTCCAGTATCTCCTGGGCATACTTTCATTGAGACACAAAAAATTCACCTTCTCGCTGCCATATTTTCAATCCAAGGAAATAATGAAGGAGGCCCAAATCCTTCATCTCAAACTCCTTTGCAAGATCTGCCTTGCATGAGTGTATCAACTGCTCATCACCCGTTAGTATTAAATCATCAACATAAAGAACAATAATTAAAATCTTACCCTCCACCACAATTTGGTACAGGTTTGAATTCGCCTCACCCTTGGTGAAGCCAAGTCCGGTCGAAATAATTCGTCGATAAAGTGTACCAAGCATTCGGTGTATTCGTATATAGCGCTCTGCAGGCACCACACATGCAACTTATAACTGCTTTGAAGATCTCAAAACCTTCAGGCTGCTCTATATACACCTCTTCCTCAATAACTCCATTGAGGAACGCAGTCTTCACATCCATCTGATGAATGTGCCAACCCATCTGTGCTGAGAGAGCAAGGATGGTCTGTATGGAAGAATACCATGTGACAGGTGCAAAGGTTTCTTAATAGTCAATCCCCTAGATTTGTAAGAAGCCCCGGGCAACAAATATTTCCTTATACTTCTTGTCGCTCCCATAAATAGCTTGCTTTACCTTGTAGATTCATCTTGATCCTACAATTGATTTTCCCACCGGCCTTCGAACAATCTCCCAAGCAGTGTTTCTCACAATGGAGTCATACTCCTCCACCATGGAATCTACCCATGTGGGCTCCTACATTGCTTCTTCAAAATAATATGGCTCTGTCATGATACACTTGCTCATAAGAACCATGTATCCAGTAAATTGGTCAGGTGACTGTCTCTGTCTGCACTGTGATGTAGGGACTCCTACATTCTGTGCCGCATCAAGCTTCAGTCTCTCAGCTTTTGTGGTACGCTTTCTGCCTTGTCTAATGTTTGGTTCTACATGAGTGGACTCCTCCACTCCATGAATCTCCTCCTGTGGATGATCCACATATAGAGGCTCATCTTTGGGAACAAGAAGTTCCTCCTCTGCATGCAAGTGTAGCTCCCGCTCAAGTGACAACTTCATGGCTTTCACCTCATTGAATTTTATATCCCGTCACACCACATTCATCCGACTGTCTTGCAAATACACACGATAATTATGGGGTGTTTCTGTGTCCCCCAAAAATATCCCAACTTATGCAGTCGGCTCCAACTTCTTCCTGGCGTCCTTTGTCACATGAATGTAAAAATATGAGCCAAAAATCTTCAAATGAGAAATATCAGGCTTCTTACCAGTAAAAGCTTCTTCAGGTGTACTCATGCCAAGTACTCTATGAGGACAATGGTTTTGCACATAAACCGCAGTGTTGCATTCTTCCGCCCACAAGTGCATCGGTAGGCCCTGGTCATGTAGCATCGCTCATGCAGCACCCACGATAGTTATGTTCTTCCTCTCAGCGACCCCATTCTGCTGTGGGTTATGAGGCGCTATGAGTTCTCTTCAAATTCCTTCTCTGCTACAGAAGTCTTTGAATTCGTTCGAGATGTATTCACCACCATTATCGCTCTGTAGAGCTTTCACTTGCTTCCTAGAATCCTTCTCCACCAATGATTTGAACTCAAAAAACTTTGAGAACGTTTCACTCTTCTTCTGCATGAAGAAGATCCAAAATCTACGAGAATAGTCATCAAAAAATATAACATAATACCTGTGTTTTGCTGTTGAAGCAACTGAGAAAGGTCCACACACGTATGTGTCAATTCTCTCCAAGATCACCGAAGCTTGGTTCTCCTTTTCATGAAAGGTGGTCTTCAGAAACTTACCCATAGTACATCCCTTGCACTGATCTGACTGCGCAATAGTACCCTTGGGAAGTCTAGTAGAAATCTGCTGCAAAATCTTCAAAGCGCCATGGTGAAGAAGGCCTAATCTCTTGTGCCATAATTCACCCTCATCCTGGCTCACCACTTCTTCTGCTTTGCCCACCATTGCAGCGCAGACATCTACCTCAAGCTTGTAGAGATTATTAATTAGAACCCCTATCTTCTTGGTTTGACTCGTTGTTTTATGTCGAAGGAAGGATTTTCCCTCACTGAAAACAACATCATAACCTTTGTCTTCCAGCATTGCAATCGAGACCAATTAGTTCTTCATCAGACCTGGAACATGCATAACATCCTTCAGCAAGAATGGATTACTGGACTCCCTCTCAAAGGTAATGGTCCCAATTCCAGTCGCACTGTACTGACCATCATCGACCATCTCTATATGCATCTAGAGGTCCTTATCCTCCAAGTCACTAAGCAACTCCTTGTCTCCCGTCATATGGAAAGACACACCACTATCAAGATACCACACCGATCCCATACAGCTTGAAACCAAGCATGCGATCAAAGAGAAATCAAGTTCAAATTGTGAGGCTAAGGCCTCTCTAGCTACAGCTCTAGCAACCTTCTTGTTCTTCTTCTTCTATGGATAGTTAGTGGCGAAATGCCCATGTTTGTGACAGTGAAAACACTTCACTTTGGACAAATCCTGCTTCTTGCCTTTAGCTTTGGATTTTGAAGGAAATTTCTTCCCTTTCCCTTTCCTTGATTTGGAAGCCAAAGTGAAATTCTCTTCATCTTCATTCTTCTATGAAAAGCCATCCCTGGTACCCCACCTTATCTCCTCCTGCACAAGATCCAACCAAAGTCGCTCCCATCCCGACAGTTTCTCCCGTCCATTGACAAAGTCTTCGTAGCTATGCCAACTCTTCGGAAGCCCAAGGAGAGCCAAGCTCACCAAGTCTTCATCATCAACTGTAACCCCCACACTTCCCAGTTCATCCTTGCAGTGGACAAACTTCGTGAGGTATTTTGGAATAAATTTGCCCTTCTCCATTTTTATTTTTCTGAGCTTGTATTTAAGTGCCAACTTCCTCTGGTCACTTCTGCTTTGGAACAAGTTTGTCAAAGCCTTCCACATAAAGAATGGAGTGGTTTTCCCATGAAGGTCGAACACAATATGGTCCTTCACACCTTCCAATAGAATTATTCTCATCTTTGTTTTCTTCTTTTTCCATGCATCAAGTAATGCAACATCGCTAGATCCCGGCTTAGGAACATTGCTATCGTGAACTCCTTCAGTCCATTATCCTCCAGCAATGCCTCCATCCTATCCTTCCAGACTATGTAATTCGAGCTCCCATCAAGGGCATACTCCAGTCACAACCATTGAAAGCCATTTCAATGTACACTCAACTTATGCACTAAGAATATTATGTAGCAAATTCGAATTGTCCACCAGCACAAACTCACTTCACAATTGCAATCTTCAAGAATTAACAATGCTCTGATACCATGTAGAAATTATATACATTAAGCATGCATATGTCCTAGATTCCCCTGATCTCACAATATTTAACTTCTTGCAAGATACAAAATCATTCCACTGTTAATCTATTGTGGAAAATTAATTGCACACACATGTGAAGCATAAATAAAAAACAATCGCACATAACACAATTGTTTAACGGGAAAGCCTGAAGCTGAAAACCCCAAAATATCATATATTATGTATCATGGAATCATATGAAAATCCTCATACAAAGCTTAGTACATCAAGCTCTTAGTACAGTACAATCGTTATACACTAATAAGGAAAAATATGCAAATCCATGCACCAATCTTTGCCCCCTGCTAGCCTGCCTCCACTGTGCAATCCCTGCTGAAGAATAGCTTTGAATGAATTCGAATTACTCTTGCCTTGACTGTGCAATCCTCATTGGAAACTCCAATGTGTGTGCATGATACAATCAATGCATCACTATAGTCACAACAGATAGTCCATCTTGCCCTTTCACCTATCTCTCCACTGGGTCTCCACTGGAACTGCCATGCACTATAGTTAACTGCTGTATTGTTCAGTTAATTAATGAGTTGTTGTTTGTGAATTAATTAACTAATTAATTCACTCCACTCTCACTAGTGTATCATTCAGCTAGACTTGATACAACTAGCTCAATTGAGTCTAAATGGGTTAAACTAAATACAACTCCATAAACTACTCTTCCAACTCTGTCATAACTCTGCCACTTGAGTTCTAACTGAGTCCTCCATGAATGAACCACCAGTTGCCTTTGGGAATTGCGTAATTCCCTCAGTCCACTAATTTTCCACATATGTGCACTGAAACAAAGTGCTCCAAGAGAATAAGTTGTTGTTTAGAGTCTGATTATTATTAGGAGCTAATAATAATCGACAAGCATCTATTTTAGATCGACGAACTATAAATAGACTTCGCCCAATATTCTAAAAATAGAATTTCATCTATTTTTCCAACTTGATCAACCATCCACAAATAGCATCCTGCAACTTTTGAAATATTATCATCATGTCTAAAAATATACTTGCGCCAAAAATAGCCTGCGGGCCCACTTAGTGAAGGCGACTCTTTTCACTAAGCTCTTCATCTCGTTGAATCTCAACACTCTAGGTGCCATGAAACTTATCTATGGAAAAAACGCACTTATAAGTCTCCAAATGGCTCTAAAGCTACACCATTAGCTTAGGAGGTCAGATGTTGGAAATGTTGTCATTGATGGCAAAGGAGAAAGAGGCTGAAGCACGGCGAAGGCAATGGAGGCTGACAGAAATGCCAAAATGTAACGATCACAGTCACAGAAGCACGGCGAAGAACCGTTATCGGAAGGTAGAGACAGAGGCAGAGTGACAGAAGCAACAGAGGCAGAGATAGAGGTAGAGAGCCATTATATTATTCTGGGAATCGCTTAACTCCAGCGAAAAGTATGCACAAGGCTCTGTATTTAATGGGAGAATAATCGAAGCCGTGACAATTAAGAACCTGTGATGTGATGAATGGTGTTGTGCACGCAATAAGCGGAATTGATGTAAATAATGTTGATACTGTCGACAAGGGGGTGATAGAGCCACGAGTATAAGCCACATCAGAGGCATGGCTTTAACCCATGTATAGCGGAAGTGGTGTTCATTAGACGAGCACTATAGAACAAGAAGATAAGATGCACGAAGAATTATATCAAATTTGAATAAACGTTGAATCCAACGGGCGGAACCGGAGCGTAAGGGAGAAGAGCGGAACCGTGAGGGAGAATGGAACCATGACCGATGAATAGTGAACGTGGATTGCTGAAAACCGCCCTACCATTTCGCACCACTTTTCCGGAGCAGGCGGTATTTGTGGAATCAGAGCGATTCCATAGGGAAGCCGCCGCGTGTCCCGGTGGTATTGTAAAGCGACGGGTTAACGTGCGCCTTCGCGCATTAAGGATCGACGGAAGACGCCCAACGAAATATATAGGGTTCGTTGATCTGGAGAAAGGCTATCCAACGGTGGGCGCTCGCAAGACTTGCATGAGGATTAACAAAGGTGCGTGGACGATAAGTCAGGTACGGTGTATGCATTTGCGATGGTATTGTGGGCCCGGGACGGAGATCTATGTTATGAATTTGGTTTATTAACATTAATATAAGGTCCGGCGGAAATATATGTAAAGAATTGGTTATTAATGTCAGTCAACATATTGTAATGGTTTGGATATAGTTCAAGGCATTTTATATATAAGTTTTTAATGTTACAGAGCCTGAATTTAAAAAAATCAAAGGTCCAAAGCATATTTATGAAGTGATATGGAGCGCATAATACAAAGTTTTATAAGGAGGAACCCACAATATCACAACTATCGCAATATCGTAGTTGGTTGAAACTGTACAGCAACTATTGCAAACAGAAATTTGCGATTGTGATCAATCGCATTTGAAAACGTGTCAGGTGGCCCGAAAGGAGTTTTATATGTTTTAAAACAGGCTTTATTTTATGCGCCGAGAGTATGTTAAGGTGTATAAAAAGGGCAGAGTATATGATTAAATTATCTTATAATTAATCCAAGAGACAAGGTTGGGTTATATATATATATATTAAAACGCGCTGTCACACACACACACAGACACACATATATATATAACGTTGTTGCGATAAGCCGTGTGGTCTATAGATCCACGGGCCTCAGCTTAAGGGGAGGGCGATTATCAATATAATACAATTGTAATATATGTATGTTCCGGCCTGCGGAACTCACCACATCAACAAGACACTTGTGGCATGAACAGGGTTGGAATTGCTCTGATTTAAAAGACAGCAATTACATTTTATATATTTAAAGGCTCAATTACACGTATGCAGCAATTACACCCCCACAGAGGACAGAAAATAAAACAGAGCTAAAAGGAGATAAAACACAGTCACAGAAAAGACAATGACAGCCAAAGAAAAGACAAATGCGTAGCGATTCAAAAGACTAAATGAGTTGAGCTGGAGTTCACATTGTAATTCGAATGTAAATGTTTTAATTGTTTTATTGTTTGTGATGCACTAGCAAGTCTCCGGAGGAAAAACAAAATTCCCACTGTAATGCTAAAGTGATACCTACAATTATATTTTATGAATAAGCAGATAAAAGGAGTGAGAAGGCAGAAGGCAAAGAGACATGACTGTCCATTTCGAATTCCAAGTAGAATACAAACAATCATGTGAGGAAACTATAAATAATATCATCTTGATATGCAAAAGGTAGGAGAGAGAGCAAATATAGAGAATGTAGAATATAGAAGAATAAATCAGAGAAGATTAAGAGAAGAAAGAGAAGCTACAGAACATAGCTGATATCTGAGGTAAATCATCAAACATTCAGTTTTTTAAATTGAGGAAGTTGAAGCTTCCCTATCAAGTAGTAGCTTGATAGTTCTCACTTGTAGCTGACTGAGGTTGAAGCCTCCTGTAGGTTGGTGCCTGCAGAAAGTTGAAGGGAGTTGATGCTTCCTTGCAAGTTGTAGCTTGCAGAATTGAGGTAGGAGCCTCCTGTAGGTTGGTGCCTGCAGAAAAACAGTGGTGAGAGGGAGTTGGAGCTTGCCTTTGCATCACAACAATAATAAGATGTGGTTTTCTCCCTTTATGGGTTTCCACTTATATCTGGTGTCTCTGTGTATGATATTTATGTATTGATCTGATATGTATCATCTGCTTAATACCTGCTGCTCTCATATTAAGTCTACTGTTATATTATACTATTATACTAATATCTGCTGCTTACATTCTAAGATTACTCACACATTAAATTGGATATGAAATGAAGGTGTAAATAAGCTTAAAGAAAAGTTTTAAAATCAGGAAGGTGTTAAACTGATTTACCCCCCCCCCCCCCTCTCAGTTTAACTAAAGATTCAACAATTGGTATCAGAGCAGGTTCCTTTGTACAAGTCTAACAACTGAAAGGAGATCCTAGGTTCCCAAGATGGCTAGTAAATAAGGATGCTCAACCAATAAAGCCCCTATCTTCACTGGTGAAAATTATGCTTTCTAGAAAATCAGAATGAGGACATACATAATGTCTCTAGGAATAGAAGTCTGGGCTGCTGTGGAATTAGGATATGCCCTGAAGGCAACTGACACAGAAAAAGACTCAAAACAAGATTTTGTGGCTAATGCAAAAGCCATGAATGCCATCCTGAATGGATTATGTGAAGCAGAGTTTATTAAAGTAATGCACAAAGACACTGCCAAAAAAATATGGGATACTCTTGAGAACATACATGAGGGAGACCAGAAAGTAAAAACTTCCAAACTTCAAGTATATAGAGCCCAGTTTGAAAATTTAAAAATGAATGATGATGAAGACATTGCCAGTTTCTTCCTCAAAGCTGCAGAAATCATTAACAATATGAAAGCTCTTGGAGAAAAAATGCCAGAAAGTATAATTGTGCAAAATATTCTAAGATCTCTTCCATCCAGGTTTAATCCAAAGGTGTCTGCAATAGAAGAAAAAGTTGTTTGGGAGACTTGACCATGAACCAGCTGCTTGGAAATATAACAGCTTATGAAATGAGGCTCCCACAGAAGAAGCCTAGTACGAGGGAAGCAGCCTTTAAAACAGAAAAGAAGAAAGAAGAAGAGGGAGACATATGCTCTAGCTCAGATGAAGAAGAGGCAAAGTTTGTCAAGAAATTGGATAGAGGCTCAGGTAAATACAAAGGTAAACTCCCCTTCAAATGCTTTAACTGTGGAAGAGTGGGACACTATGCTGCTAAGTGTCCTCACAAGAAAATAAGGAATCAGGCTCAAGAGTCAGAGAAAATTAAATCAAAGAACTGGCAGAAAGGAAAGAAGTTCAGCAGAAAATCCTTCTATACTCAACAAGACAGCAGTACATCTGAAGATTCAGATGAATCCTCAAGTGAAGAAGGAACCTCCGAATTCTTATTGATGGCCATAGAAGATCTTGAAGGACTCCTGCTAGAAGATGAAGAAGAAGAAGGGGAAGTCGACCTTGAGGGGGAGCTAAGAAGTGCTCTGGAAGAGATTGACAGACTCAAACTGAAGTGCAGAAAGCAAAAGGACATTCTTCTTAAGTATGTAAGAGAAGACAAAACTCAGAAGTCCTCATACAGCTAAAGGTAGAGCTTGAAGAAGCCAAGAAGATAGAAGACATGTTACTTCAGAAAATCAAGGATAAAACCCGAGAACAAGAGAAACTGGAAGAAGAAGTAGTATGTCTCAGGAAGAAACTAGAAAATGCTCAAAGGACAGTGCTTATAAACTCTTCTCAAACAAGCTCTAGTAAGTTGAATGAAATTCTAGTTGCTCAAAGATCCCCAATGATAAAAACAGGAATAGGCTATGAAGGAGAATCGAGTAAAGGCAAAGAAAAGGAAAACAAAAATATTATTTTTGTAAAAGCTAAGAAGAATGATGAAGTAGCTCAAACAATTCCTACAAAAGAAGAAATCTGCAATAAGGAAGACAGAGATCAGAAGAAACCACTAGTAGAAAAGAATGTAATAAATACTAAGACCCCTGAATATGTAAAATTTGGAAACCATCAAAGAAGATTCTTCCCTCCAATGAAGAATGCCACCTGTTATGTCTGCCACAAGTTGGGACACATTGCTGCATATTGTCATGCAAGAAGGAGTAATTCAAACCAGCAAAAGATGCAAACATTGAAGAGACTGCCTCAAGCAAACAAATGGAAGAGACAACCTTACATCAGGTATGCAAATAGCTTCTATGGTTATTGCTTTTATTGTAAGGAATTTGGTCATAAAATCATTGAGTGTAGAAAGTATGGACAAAGATTGATGTTTAACACCTCAAGGAGGTTTATGATTCAAATAAATTTTGTTCATACTCATAACTTTGCAAAAATTATGATCAAATGTTGTGTATGCAATCAAGTTGGACATATACCTTCTAAATGTCCTCTAAGAAAATGTAGTCCATCATCCCACAAAAGATACCAAACAAAAGGGTGCCTCTAGTGGATAAAGAAGGAGAATAAATGTGACTTAGCTCTAACTACTCAAGACTTGAAAAGCCAGTGGTACCTGGACAGTGGCTGCTCAAAACACATGATTGGAGACAAAAGCAAGTTTATAACTCTTGATGAAAAGAAATCTGGAAATGATAAATCAGGTAAGATCAAGGGAAAAGGCTCAGTCAGCATAGATAATGGAAGAGGAAAGGCCCAAGATGTATTATTTGTAGATGGGCTGAAAGAAAATTTACTGAGTGTCAGTTAGATGTGTGACAAAGGCTGTGAAGTTCTCTTTAGAGCACAAGATTGTGAAGTCAGGTCAAGCACAATAGGAAAGACTCTGCTCAAAGGTGTTCGAACAGAGAGTAATGTGTACATAGTGAAAGAGGAAGATGAAGTCTGCCATCTTAGAAAACTTGAGGAATCATGGTTATGGCATAGGAGATTGGGACATCTCAGCCTTGATCATATAATCAAACTGAGCAAAAAGAAAGCAGTCAGAGACATGCCAGAAATAAAAAGGCCTTCTAATACCATATGAAAATCTTGTCAATTTGGGAAACAGACTCGCACATCCTTTAAATCTAAAGATGAGCTATCAACAAGAAGACCACTCCAGCTTGTGCACATGGATCTGTGTGGACCTGCAAGAACTAAAACACCAAGTGGAGAATCCTACTTCATGTTGATAATAGATGATTTCTCCATAATGACATGGGTTGCTTTTCTCAAGAACAAATCAGAAGCACTGGAAAAGTTTAAGATATTCAAAGCATTAGCAGAAAATCAAACTGGATGCAAGCTAAAATGTATCAGATCAGATAGAGGAGGAGAATTCATAGATTATGACTTTGCAGACCTATGTAATGAACATGGAATAAAGCAACAATTTACCATTGCAGGGACACCTCAGCAGAATGGAGTAGCAGAGAGACAAAACAGATCTGTACAACAAATGGCTAGAGCTATGATGCAAGAGAGTAACATTACTCAAACCTTTTGGGCAGAAGTTGTACACACAGCAGTACATATTCTAAACAAAGCTCATTTAAGACCTAACAGTGACAAGACACCTTATGAGCTATGGCATGGTAAACTTGCATCAATCAAGCACTTTAGAGTCTTTGGCAGCAAGTGCTACATAAAGAACAATGATGAAAATTTGGGGAAATTTGATGCAAGAGCAGATGAAGGAATATTCTTAGGATATGCATCCAAGAGTAAAGGATATAGATGCTACAACAAAACTATTCGAAAAATTGTAGAAAGTATTGATGTAAGATTTGATGAAGAACTCCCAAACAAGACAAGAGATACAGGCTACAGCAGCCATCCTGAAAATCATGAAGAAGAGGATCAAGATGATGAAGAAATAAGCAAAACATCAGAAAATTCTGAACTGAACTCAAAAACCCCTCAAGATACACTCAAAAGAACCAACGTCCAATGATCCACATTATATCTCCGCCTTCTCAATTCGCATTGCAGATTAAACAATTTAACTTGCGAAACTCTTTAACGGTAAAACCTGTTCTTTGCGATGTGTGATATTTCTCAATTGTGATGAGATCTCTCCCGTTGATCTCCCACTACTGATTCTGCGATCTAATCACCACCGTTTAGCCCTCGCTGTTGATTGGATCAGGACTGTCCATTCCACCTGCAACATTTCTGCGACTGTGCAATCCCTGATTTTATAAGCAGAGTTAAAGGCTCCATGAAATCCACCAATTTGGATCCCACTCTGCTGGTTGATTCGGTTCTAAACCTGTTTTGAAAAGTGAACAACAAGCCATTATTCAATCATACGAACTCAGAATTTGATGAAATGAGTTGCGTTGGAGTCCCGGTGATGAGATCTACACGCTCGTCTTTGTTTGAAGCATTTTTTAGCACTTTGAAATTTTAGCTAATTTTAGGCCCTGATCCAAACTCTGATTAGAGCAAGAGAGAGAGAATAATGAGAGAGCTCCAAAATTGAATTGACAAAAAGGTTGAGCCAAAAACTTGCCAACTGATCCTCTGGATCCTTTTTATCAATGTGGCCTCTATTTTCTTCATTTTCCTCCTCACATGCAACCTGTGAACTTTCACCTTCCTTTTCTCCTAATTTCCATTATTTTCATAAATAAATGCCAAATAATGTCTCTTGCCTTTCCAAAGCCTTTGTCATTGCCTTTGCCAATTTCTTTTAGTAATAATAACTGAAATGAACACCCGCTAGGATGTTTTTCCCAACATTAAGCTTGGAATAAGTGTCACTTAATCATGGTATCATTATTTTTCCTTTATTGACTTTTATTACATGGAATTTTCACTAGGGCTATTATAAAACCCTCCCCCTTGGGGGAACACCATCCTCGGTTTTCATTGACACCTACAAACTAGAAAATCATTGAAAATAAAATATACTACCTATGGAGATTTATAACACAACTTGTTGCAATATTTAAAATGACATCCATATATACAACCATACTGTCTATGGACTTTATAAATCTAGATCCTTACATTATTTACAATGATATACACATATACACATATGCACATTTTCTCAACCAAGAAATAAAAGGATACAATGCATGTATCTGCAACAACAAAATACAGAGGCTTAATACCTCCACCCTAAAATCAGTGCCAGGATTCACTTCCTTCCCAGGAAATCCATAATCCACTATTAGAGCTAAAACTGCATCCAATGTCCAGCGCTACAATCCTATTCCACTTGTCCTCTTAGTGAACTGTTACCGACTCATTGTTCCAGGGCACACTCCCAATTTGCATCTGATTCCATATGGAAATGATAATGACCAAAAAAATCCATCCCCAACCTTCCCTTCTATGATACACAATCTCTCAGGAAATTTTTTCATCCCTTTCTGTGCAGTGCCTGACCTTCCAAGTTCCTTGACATACCCTATCCCGGGAGATCCATGCCTTATCAAGGCTTCCTCGCATCAGAAGGTCAAATAACCAAGGCATATACCTACCTCAAAACCATCATACCAGTCATAGCATGCTCATGGAAATGAATGGACACGATTGGGTACCATTTTACCACAATGGCGCTACTCTTGATGCGCTTTACCAACATATTGATTCCTATTTCAATTCCTTTTGTTGTTGTTGCTAATGCTTGCAATCAGTTTCAACCACACAATCAGGCATTTCTGCGCTTCCTGTACCAATCACATAGTTTCCATTAGATTCAAAATAATTTGAAATAAATTCACATCATACCTCATTGGTATCTCGTTAATAAGGTACACTTGCAATTCTGTTCACTTCTTGTCATAACAAGTCAAACTAGTTGTTTGATCAAATCATCATGTGTAAACATCATATCTGGTTAGCTCAAAATACAACCATCATAAATTAAAATCATGAATCAGATGAAATCACGATAAACCATAATCATAAATCACATGTAACAATCATAAGTTAGAATCACATATCACATGAATGATATAACAGAAATAAAACATTGATACTTATCCCTCATCGGTCCTTACTTCTACCTCTGTTTTGTTGTACACACACCGGATCGGTTGCCACACCCGAAAAAAACCTAGTGCCCTTGCTTCTCTTCAATCACGTACACATACACACAATGTACATCACAACACATAAATCTACACACGACGTACAACACCATACAATACATACATCTACACCAGTAATGCAAGAAAACACATACAACTACACCCAATGTACAATAAAACACATACAACTACACCCAATGTACAATAAAACACATACATACACTTACATCAAATGTACAACACAACAAATACCTGTGTCAAAATACCACAACTACACCATGCACATGCATAGTACCGCATTCCCACAACACAACATGTATGACATGCACATAATACCACACGTATACCAATACCATATGCACAACATGTACACAGTACCACCTGTACATAGCACCACCTGCAAAACATGTGCACAACATCACATGTACATGACACCACCTGCACAATGTATACACAACAAAAAATGTAGACCACACCACCTGTAAAATATGTACACAATACCACATGTACACAACACCACATGCACGGCATGTACATGGCACCACATGTACACAACACCACATGCACGACATGTATACGAAACCACCTGCACACATCACCACATGTACAATCATGCACACAACACCACATGTACAATCATGCACACAACACCATATGTACAACACACACTCAACACCATATGTACATATCACTTGCTCAGGAGTTCATAATTTTTTCTCAAAATTTGTTGAAACCAGGATGGTTGCGTAGATCTCGAAAAACTGATGTTGTATAAGGGAGATATCGTGTTCTGATCGAAATCCAAAAAGGTAAAATTTTCGATAGGGTTGACTGGGATGCCTAGTCAACACAGTGGATTGCATAGTCAACAAAAGGAATATTATGAGAAATATTCCTTCCTCGGAGCCAACTGCAGGATGAAAAGTGGCACCATTTGGTTGGTTGAATGGTCGTACATTGTTTTTATGGGCCAATCGTAGGGTGACACGTGGCCAACCCCGAGGCCGCCACGTGTCCCCTTAGTGGTGTATTAAAATTATTATGGAGGCCACAGGAGTTGAACCCTGGACCTCCGGCAAAGTAGCCACACAACACAACCGCCCAAGCTTCACATTAGATCTTAACTATCATGGGAGGTGGTTTTCATTTATGTTTCAATATATTGACATTCGGGGGTTGGGGACCACTGGCAGTCCCATCCCGCCAGCGGTCCCTGCGATCGAGGTCACATAACAAACATCAAACATATAACTCCACGTAGTTTATGTCAACCACTCGTCAACTAACCGTAGACTCCACAACTGTTTGAGTTGTCACATTGCATGGGTTTAACGCCAACGTTT
This sequence comes from Pinus albicaulis, assembly GCA_034641835.2. Lineage (NCBI taxonomy): Eukaryota > Viridiplantae > Streptophyta > Pinopsida > Pinales > Pinaceae > Pinus > Pinus albicaulis. Next base: position 1,697,913,781 of record CM076578.1, read on the forward strand.
TCCGTGACGGTTTTCACAAACCCATCACTGAACCACGATCCAATGTTTTCGCCAAAGTTTAACGCGGGTTCCGCCAAAACCATCGTCGATTGTTAACTGAGGGGTTTGGGGGTCATGTGCCCAACCAAAAATTAAATGTAAACTGTAATTTTGGTGGAGGTTTAAACATGCCTAAATTTTGGGCGGATTTTCCAAATTGACTCCAGTTAAGTGGAGTCCTCCACTTTTAGTGGCTTTTTTCTAGGTGTAACTGGGAAAATGAGCAGGAGACTCAATTTTTGCCCATTAAGAGTGAATGAAGAGTCATTCTTAGCTAATTGGTGCAGTGTGGAGCCATTGGTCCAGAGAAAACATCTCTTAGAGGCCTATAACTACATGTATTTGCAAAATTTTGAGAATAATGAAATATGGACATGCCATTGGGAGCTGGACCAACAAATGTAGCGTAGGATGGGTGAACTTCTTCATCATTCCTGATGCATAAATGTTACGTGGTGACTTATTTCTCTGTTTTACACTGCTATTCAGTGTTATTTGTGCTTATTTTGTGCTTCTTATTCACTAAAATCATCTACAATTCTTGGTTAAATTCCTCAATCCTTAAGCAAACTAAAGAGAGAAGTATGCACATGTTTATAAAATGAAAAGACACTTAGCACAACAAAACTAATACATTCATTTTAGATCAGAATGGTATCAGAGCTAGAGTTTACTCACTGGTGTTGTTTAGTGCAAATAATTGTTTAACTGTTTGCAAGTTTTTCGATGCTTAATAGGCTCAAGCTCAAAAGAGGAGAAGGCAAATTGGTGGGACCAGAAGGGTCTCAATAAGAGCCAAATAAAAGGAGAGAAAGATTTCCACAATCTCCACCATCTATTTCACCTCCCAAGAAAGAAGAAGCTACTTTAAGCATGTCTCATAGAGAAGGAGAAATCCATGAAGAAGTTTATCCCAAAGAAAAAGAAAGAGTGTTTAGGAAAGCATTCCTTGACATGACTGAGATGGTTAGAATCCTTTATCAAGAAAGGAATGAGAGACTAGAAGGAGAAGGATCCAAACTTCACAAGGAAGGACATGAATCTTCAGGAGGTCGCAATGATGAAGATAAGTAAAAGAAGGGCAATGGAGGAAGTGGAGGCAATGGAGAGCCATCATCCTCATCCTCCTCCTCATCATCCTCTACTTCTTCTTCAGTACAAGGGCCACACAAGTCAAGAACCCTGGTAAAATTCCTTTTTTAAAACTTGATGTTAAGTTTTAATTTCCAATGTTTAATGGTGAAGTCAATGCAGAAAATCTTGATAATTGGATTAGGAAATTGGAGGTCTATTTGAGAATCCACAACCTTCAAGATGATGATACCAAAATCCAATTATCTTCATTGAGAATGGAAGGTGCAACACTTGTTTGGTGGGAAGCCAAGACAAAGGAGGAGATCAAGAAACATGGTAAGATTATGCTATCATGGTCATATTTCATTACTGCAATAAAACACTGAGTTTTATCCATTAGCTCATATGCAAAAATCCATAATGAACTGGAAAATTTTTAGGCAAGTGAAGGGACAAAATGTGCAAGCATACACCCAAGAATTTAGGAGAAGAGATACCTTATTAGGGGTAGATTTGCAGAGCCAAGATACTTTGCTTAAGTACATTGGAGACTTACATAGCTACCTAAAACATACTATTCTCATGTTTAACCCCACAAGTCTAGATGAAGTACGTGTTCATGCCACACATCAAGAAGTTAGAGGGAAGAACATATCTGAAGAGGGTAGAAAGAAACCTTTTAAGGGTAAAAAAAAATAAAATACCTCAAAAGGTAAAATAAAAAAGAATGCATCTGTTAAGAAAGAGGGAGAAAAAGTGGTTTGTAAACATTGTTCAAAAGAAGGCCATGATGAAACTTATTGTTGGAAATTACATCCTAAAATGAGGCCCAAGAAATACAATAACAAAGGGAAACAAAAAACTGTTGCTATAACTCAACATGATTTAGGAGATGATTCAGGTGATGAATCTAAGATTACAACCATGGGATTGAAGAACATTAAGGGAAAAAAAATTGAAACTAAACCCAGTTTTAGTACATCAAATTGTCACATACATGCTCCAAATGAAGAAGAAAGAATATAACTGTTTCATGTGAGGGTCATATCCAAGCATACCAAGATTGACACATTGTTTGACAGTGGGTCACAAGCAAACTTAATCTCTGAAGGCTTGGTAAAAAAACTTAACCTTGAGACCATTCCACATCCAAAACCATATCCATTAGGTTGGATTTGTAAGGATGAAAATTTATAGGTTTCAAAGAAATGCATATTGTGGTTTGCAATCACTGCACATTTTGTTGACACAGTTGAATTAGATGTGGTTCCTCTTGACATAACATGTATTGTGTTGGGAAGTCCTTACTTGTATGATAGGAAAGCGATCTTCCATCGCCATGAGAACAAATATCATTTATTCAAAGATGGCAAGGAGTACATTGTAAGAGCACAACACAAGAAGACAAATATTGCTATGGTAAATGCTGGACAGGTAAAGAGGTTGGTGAATTCAAGTAAGAATTTTGTTCTTCTAATGATTAAGGCTAAAGTTGATGTTAATCATGAAACATTTAAGGGATGTGATCCTAAGTTGAAATCATATTTATATGATGTAGTTAATGCACATCATGAGATGTTTCAGGAGCCAACAAGATTGCCTCCAAAAAGGGAGATTCAACATGAGATTCAGTTGTAGCAAGATTGTCCTCTTCCAAACATCGGTATGTATCGCATGTTGATAATGGAGAATTCTGAAACAAAGAGGTAAATCAAAGAGATGTTGGACAAAGGAATCATAAGGCCAAGCATTTCGCCTTGTGGTACACCCATAGTCTTGATTCCAAAGAAATATGGGACTTGGCGCATGTGTGTAGACTTCAAAGCTTTGAACAAGAGTACGGTAAAGAATCATTACCCACTCACAAGGATAGATGATTTGCTTGATCAAATAAAATAAGAAAAGTTTTTCACTAAGTTAGATTTACAAAGTGGATATCATCAAGTACGAATCGCAGAAAGTGATATATGGAAAACTACATTCAAAACCAAACAAGGACTATTTGAGTGGTTAGTTATGCCATTTGGTTTGTGTAATGCACCAACAACTTTCATGTGTGTTATGGATAGTGTTTTGCATCCATTCCATGATGACTTTGTGATTGTGTACTTAGATGACATATTGATTTTCAGCAAAACAAGAGATCATGTCTTGCATGTGAATAGAGTGCCTGATATTTTAAAGAAAGAGAAATTGTTTCTTAAGATGTCAAAGAATGAGTTTGGAAAGTCTTCTTTGGTGTATTTGGGACATATTGTAGGAGGAGGAGATTTGAGAATTGATCTTTCTAAAGTGGAAGCCATTGTGAATTTTCCCACACCCAAGACAATAACCGAGGTAAGAAGTTTCTTAGGTGCAACTCAGTATTGGAGAAATTTTATTGCTAACTTTTCCGTCGCAGCTCCTATGCATGCAGTGACAAGTGTGAAGAAAGGCTTCCAATGGGGAGGAAAACAAAAACAAGATTTCGAAGCTTTAAAAGACAAGATCAGTTCAACTCCAGTCCTTGCATTACCAAATTTGAGACAACCATTTGAGATTCAAACTGGTGCTAGTGATTATGCCATGGGCGCAGTACTTTTGTAGCATGGTAAGCCTATTGATTTTCATTCTGAAACATTTAATGGTGTTGTAACTAATTATACTACATATGAAAAAGAACTATATGTGTTGGTACAAAGCGTCAAGAAGTGGAAACACTACTTGATGGGTAAAGAGACTATTGTGCATACCGATCACCAACCATTACAGTACTCGCAGTTGCAAACAAAATTGCAGCAATTAAGACATTTCAAGTGGATGGGATTTCTTCAATAGTTTCACTTGGTTATAAGGTACAAGAAAGGTATTTTCAATAAAGTTGTTGATATGATTTCAAGACCAATCATTAGTGCACCTATTTTACTAAAAAATGATTCTATTATATATGATATTTACATAGAACAATATGCACATGATGTTGATTTTCAAGATGTGTATGCTAGTTTGAGTGAAGGGAATCAAGTTGAAGAAAAAGATTATCACATGTATAAATTTTTGCTGTTTCATTTGGGCAAGTTGTGTATAGCACAAGGAGAGAGGCTAAGTGTCATGAGAGAAACTCATTCATCTCTTATTTCTAGACACTTTGGGGTAAGCAAAATAGTGGCACATCTATAGAGATATTGCTATTGGCCTCACACGATAGATAGTGTGTCGCGTTTTATAAGAGGTTGTTCTATGTGTGAAAAAAGTAAGCCTAGTAATAGGAATCTTGGGTTGTACACGCCACTACTGGTGCCATCAAGGCCATGAGAGAGTTTCTCCATGGACTTTGTTGGATGTCTACCTATGTCAAGAAAACATCATGATTATCTTTATGTAGTTTTGGATAGATTCAGTAAAATGTGCATACTTATGCCATAAAACCACTACTACTGAAAAAACATCTAAAATTTATTTTCAACATGTTTGGGTTCATTTTGGATTGCCAACTTCTATTGTTAGTGATAGGGATTCCAGGTTCATTGGGAATTTTTGGTCCAATCTATGGAGTATGATGGACACAAAGTTGAAAAAGAGTATTGTTTTTCATCCGCAAACATATGGAAAAACTAAGGTGGTGAACATAATTATTGTGCATTTATTGAGAGGATATTGCAACAAACATCCTAAGTTGTGGGATGAGCAACTGCATTAAATTCAACACACTTACAACTAGGCAAAGCACTCTTCAACTCAAACATCACCTTTTGAATTATGGTGTGGGTATTTGCCAAAATCGCCATTAGACTTCATCTTTGGAAAGGATGTTGCAATGGATGGTCATAGTGATATTGACAAGGCTCGAAATTTCATTGACAAAATTCAAATTATACATCAACAAGTTCAATAACAACTTGAGAAAAGTCAAATAAAATACAAAGAGAGGCATGACAAACATAGAGTTTATCACAAGTTTCAAGAGAGAGATGAGGTATGGTTGCACATTAGCAAAGAAATGATGCAAGGGGAAGGTAAAAATCTCAAACCCATTCGCTATGGTCCATTCAAGATCATAAAGCAAGTTGGTAATAATGCATTTCAACTTGACTTGCCTTCATATATGCAAATGTATTCAGTTGTTAATGTTGAAAACTTACATTTTTATGAGCCACCTTTGATCGATGATCAAGGAAGTGGTGTTCATCTTCCTTCTATTGAATATTTCTCACTAGAATTTATGGATGAGCTCAAAGAAGATACAATTATTGACAGGAGGACAAGAGCATCTAAGAGGGGAAGTGTTGAATACCTTCGAGTTGGGCTCAAAGGCACTAAACCAAGCAAGGCAAAGTGTATGGAGGTTGGAAAGGTGAGGGAGTTGTACCCTCATCTAATGAATAGGTAATCAATTATTTTTGGGTCCAAAAGCTTCTCAATGGGGAGGAGTGATCAGGAGTTCATAAATTTTGCTCAAAATTGAAAGTTACAGGATTGGGTTGAAACTAGGATGGTTGCGTAGATATTTTCTTCTTGATTCCGGCATCGTGAACGGTTCGAAAAACCAATGTCGTATGAGGGAGATATCGCATTCTGTTCAAAATCCCAAATAAGTAAAATTTTCGACAGGGTTAACTGGGATGCCCAGTCAACAATGTGGATTGTACAATCAACAAAAGGAATATTCTAAGGAATATTCCTTCCTCAGAGCCAACTGCAGGGTGACAAGTGATGCCATTTGGTTGGTTTAATGGTTGTACGTTGTTTTTATGGGCCAATAAGAGGGTGATGCGTGGCCGCCTTGAGGCCACCACATGTCCCCTTAGTGGTGTATTAAAATTACTATGGAGGCTCCAGGAGTCGAAACCTAGACCTATGACAAATCAACCACACGACACAACCCCCCGAGATGCACGTTAGATCTTAACTATCATGGGAGGCAGTTTTCGTTTATGTTTCAATGTATTGACATTCAGGGGTTGGGGACTGCCGGCAGTCCTAACCTGCCAGCGGTCCCCACGATCATGGTCACATAGAAAACATCAAACATATAACTCCACGCAATTTATGTCAACCGCCTGTCAACTAACCGCAGACTCCGCAACCGTTTGATTTGTCACATGGCATGGGTTTAATGCCAACGTTTTCCACCGACGGTTTTCGCGAACCCATCACTCAACCACGATCCAATGTTTTCATCGGAGTTTAACGCGGGTTCCACCCAAACCACCATCGGTTGTTAACCACGGGGTTTGGGGGTCATGTTCCCAACAGAAAATTAAGCGTAAACGGTTATTTCGGCAGAGGTTTAAAAAACACCTAAATTTTGGGTGGATTTGCCAAATTGACTCTAGTTAAGTGGAGTTTTTCTAGTGTAATTGAGAAAATGAGTAGGAGACTCAATTTTCACCCATTCCGAGTGAATGAAGAGTCATTCTTAGCTAATTGGAGCATTCTAGAGCCATTGGTGTAGAGAAAAAAACCATTAGAGGCATGTAACTACATGTAATTGCAAAATTTTGAGCATAATGAAAGATGGACATGCCATTGGGAGCTGGACCAGCAGATGTAGCCCAGGAGGGGTGAACTGCTTCATCATGCCTACTGTGTAAATGTTATGTGGTGACTTATTTATCTATTTTACACCATTTTTCAGTGTTATTTGTGCTTATTTCATGCTTCTAATTCACTAAAATCATCTACAATTCATGGCTAAATTCCTCAATCCTTAAGCAAAATAAAGAGACAATTATGCACATGTTTATAAATTGAAAAGACACTTAGCACAACAAAACTAATACAGTCCTTTCAGATCATCACTGCATATACACCATGTACATAGCACTATATGTACACAACACCGTATATCCAATATGCACACAACACTGCATATCTAACATCACACAATACAGTATGTACACAACACTACATATCCAACATGTACATAGCACCATATATACCTAACAATACATATGCAATATATACACAACACCATATATACAACAGACATACAAAACATCATATGTACACAATACTACATATGTTACATGTACACATCACCATAGGTACAATCACTGAATATAAAACATGCACAAAATATACACAACAATAGTATTGCACATACATAGACGGCACATTGAATCCATAAAGAAACCTTTCTTCTAGTGTCTCTCTGTCATCCATGCTCATCCTAGCATGACGCAAAGCATACTGCTTTCATTTCGCTGATGTATCTCTCAACGTTACCTGTCCAAAACATAGGCATAGTATAAACACATAATATGAACTCATATCCACATGATATTGAACTCATAGATATGTCAAGGCTACTCTTCCCACTCGATTCCTCATAAGACCAGGAACCTATTTATGTAATTCACCTGCATAAGAAATCATTCCTCCACGAGGATGATCCCTGACGACCTTGTCAGAAAATAACATAGATACATAGATACATAGATACATATATATAATCATTAGCATAAATCAATCATGATCCTGTCAGACATGACATACATACATACATATATGCATACATAAACATAAACATAAATAAATCACGATCCCGTCAAACAAAGACACACATACATGCATATATACATATATAGACATTATCATAATCATGATCACAACATAATTACTAGATATCATAAGGTCAAGGTTAAGAGAACTCCCTTTATGCATGCATAGTATGGACAACATTGAGAACAATAGTTCCCAACATAGCCAAGGCATCTGACACTACAAATATATTCATTTTACCTTACTTGATTACCTTTCTCATGATTGTCTTTCCATTTTCCATTTACACCAATGGAACAAACCAATTCAATTCACTATCATATAATTTCATTCAAATGTACTTACTCATGCATCGAGATTTGTCTGAGTATTGCATCACATGTTGGGTACCACAAATATATCCTCAAGCTCCATTAACTTTCCTCTTTCCAAAACTAGTTCCCAAGACTCTCAAAACATAAAAGGAAATAAAAAGAACAAACAAGAAGAAAATCATGAAAACCAATAGCAATATGACACCACAAACAAAGTGGAAAGGGCTTGCACTAGACATAAACAAAACCCATAAATCAAGCTCAAAAAAATCACAAAAGACTAAAAGAACAAGGCTAGCAACAAACACCATGACTCAATCCCCATGGGTTCCCAATTCTTCCAAGGGAAAGTTTAACCTGAGCCTTCTTCAATATTTCATGGTAGTCTCTTTTTCCATGCAATTCCCTGCATCATACCACCATAAACACATAATTTTTAGTGCATAATATAAACATACAATATAACAGTTACCTTACCTTGTTATGCCACACACACTTCCTTGTATATGAACACATACACATATCATCTCTCAAGGGACTCCAATCATAACTAGAAACCAAGTGCTATACCTGTCAAATGCATGTTCATAAATATAGCACATGTCCACATAATACCAGACAAAATTAGGGTGAAGAATACTTCATGTTTCCATGCAAAGCGCTCATTCATTTGGAATTGCGGTTCCCAAACATTTCCAAAGGAATTGTTACACTATCCTTTCTTTTATCTTGTTTCAATCAATTCCTACTATGTATTGTCACATCACCCATATTTTAGTTATATAAAATCATAAAATATTACCTTGTCATGTTAATACCAAACATGTTGCCCTGCACTTCTCACACATTTCGATCACATGTTTAAAATATTATGACATCACATCTATTAACTAAATCAACATCTACTAAGACTAACAACCATGTCATAATCAACTAATAGTCAAAATCATAATACTACAACTATCACCTACTTATATTCAAGTACACATCAGCTATCTCAACACATAGTGTGTTAGTACAACCATCTTAAAACAAGATCATTACTTCATGCAATATTTCAATCACATACTCATATCATGTGATTAATCAAACATTCAAACAAACTATAAAAAACATAATAGACACCAAACACTCAAACACCAAAAAGACATCATAATCAAACATTCAAACAAAAAATAAATGACATAAGAAAACTCATACCTTAATGTATCTCAGGGGAGGCTATCTTGTCTACACAATCAATCTAGATTAGCATGATATAAATTCACAACATATCTACTCAAACATAAATAAAGTCATGATATGCATAATAGTAACTAGCTAACATGTTCACATCATAAACTCATAAAAAAATTTCATTCATGCATAACAATCACATATGCACAATCAACCTAGATTAGTATGACATAATATCACAATATATTAACTCACACATGAATTTCATAGTCATAACAATCTATACATAACAATTCAGATCAACACGATACATGTAACATCAAGATCTTAATGCAATAACCCTAATATTCAAGTTAATTAACATAACCCTAATGTACACCTCCCCTCCCATCTACCCAAGTAACCATCCAAATGGGCTAAACATGAGATGAGGGGAAGTTACGACCAGGTTCAACCTCCTTGGTGACTTTAAGGAAGTGGAATTGAAGTGGAAAACCATAACACATACCTCATGTACATGTTACAAGACCTCAATAAGCTATCCCAGTCATCCACCTGAACAATAGCTGGGTCCCACTGATTTTTTGTGAAAACAACCCCTAGACACTCTCTTGATATGGGCAAGGGTGTGTTTGGGAGGCTTTGGACACTCCCACAACATAGCCATGCGGGTGTCCAGGGACTTTTTTCCTCAGACCTGTGCCAGTGTCCACGGGATTTATGACACTTTTTAAGCCCAGAATCTCGGTCCTCTAGCTTCCATAATCCATCATATACGTGAGGACAATGCCAATGAACCACAAACATCTCCAGGGCTAGGCCTAACCATCCCCAACCAGGACTGACATTATATAAAACACTTGGCGTCAATGAAATCTACATGTCTAGGATACAAGATAGAGCATGAATGACTGAAAACTCTTAAGATACATGATAAGAAAGATCACCACATTCTTCCTTGAACTGCTATGACATAAATTAGGTCTTGCATCCATTATTTTAACATTTACAGGCAAATACATGAAATAACCATGACTTGAAACAACCATATAACCATGCTAATAACCAACATGAAACCATGTAAATAACAGTGAGATAGAAGCCACTAAATCCACACATTAATAAGTAAAAAATAAAGAGAGCTTAGATTTTATTAAACATAGGCGATATCCAACTAGTTTCGAGACTTTCATGTACCACCCAATCATAGACATGGCTAAGCCAAATCTCTCTTCAGCTAGTCACCCCTGTGCCATATTCCAAGCATGAATGTGGGATCTCATGGATAAACAAATCCAAAAACAACCAAGAGAATCTATAGGTTAAACCACCTTCACCCTCACCATACCATGATCACAAAAAAATAGGTGCCAAGATTACAAAACCGAAATGAGCTTGGAATGCCTCCAAAATCCGTCCCTATCCTTAAGAAATTTTTTGTCTCTTTGTCTCTCGGGGCACCACCTTCAAGCTTTACCATGTATCCCACCAAAACCGTTCAAGGGATTCCTAGGCTTTTGGGAATTTCCTTGATACCACCTCTGCCCTAGATTCTAAAATCCATCTAACAATTCCAAATTTAAAAAACGAGATCAAATCCCATAACACCATGGCTATCCAGAAAAAGGAAAGGAAAGTCTGAAAACCACTGTCAAACCCGGAAAAACCATGCCACTGACAACAATAGAATCAAATACCAATACACATAAGCCATGCATGTCCAAACCAACTAGGAAATCACACATGAAATATGTTACCTGCAAGTATTCCTAATGAAGCTGCTAGATCCTGCTCTTCCCTGGTTGATATTTTCTTTCCTTTCCTTTCCTTTTACTTCCTTTGCTTTCTTTCCTCTTTCTTGGCTCAATACTGAAATGCTCCTAGAAAACTCTAAGTTTCCAAGAGTGAGAGAGAGAGAGCTCCAAAAATGAACTGACAAAAATGTTGAGCCAAAAACTTTCCAACTGATCCTCAGAAGCATTTTTATCAATGAGGCCTATATTTTCTTCATTTTCCATTTTTTTCCTCCTCACATGCAACCTGTGACCTTTCACCTTGTTTTCTCCTAAATTCCATTATTTTCATAAATAAATGGAAAATAATGTCTCTCGCCTTTCCAAAGTATTTTCCATTTCAATTTCCAATTTCCTTTAGCAAAATAATCGAAATGAGAACTCACTAGGATGTTTTTCCCAACATTCAGCTTGGAATAAGTGCCCCTTAACTGTGGTATTATTATGTTTCCTTTATTAACTTTTATTACATGGATTTCACCAATTCTGTTACAATCAATTAGTTCATGGAAGGCTCTAGCTCCCCTAGTAAAGTATATTGAACAAACCAACCCCATTTTAGAGAACAATCTGGAAAAATTTCCATTAACTCCTTCTTCTAATATAAAGGTGGATATAATAGGTGTAATCAATAGTTAAATGATATTAAGTGGATAATGCATGTCATGTGAATTTAAAACTTGAATACACCTAAAAATAAAATTTGAATGACAAGGAACATAAAAATTGTATGGAAATGTTGCAAAGAGAGGAAACAAGTGGATCAAAATGTGATCAATACAATTTTTTTCCTTGACCTTTTACAATAAATGTACTTCTCAACAATAGTCACTAACATGTTTCAAACATTTGATTTTGTAGTTGTTGAATGTTGTGTAAGGACATATAACAAGAGAATAGAATGCTATCTTAAGAAAGTACAAATTGTGAAGGATGTAAATGATGATGAATTATCCCTAGTTAAAGTTTTCAAGTGGGGTTAAGAGTTAATGAGAGAGAATTTTTTTACAAATTTAGGAGGACTATAGTGGAAATAATATATCGATATTCTCCCAATTTATAATACAAAATGCAATGCATTGAATCCTAGAATCAACTTATACATAATCTACCACAAGAATTTCTAGAGTAATGGTCGATGAGACCTTTTAAACTTGCAATAGAAAAAACATATAATAATGAAAAATAATCACTTTAAATAAAGTATTATTTTTAAACATGTTTTTTTTTGTCATCTACATACATTAATCTAAAAAATACCATATATATATTGTTGGAAATGTTTTCATTGATGGCAAAGGAGATGGCAAAGGAGCAACATCTGAACCAGAAATAAGACAAAGTAGAAGATAGGTATTAGAGGCAACAAAGAGAGAAGAAAAGTAACAGAGAGGCAACTCAGACACCAGGAAGTAGTAGAGACAAAAGAGGCAACTCAGACACCAGGAGCAGCATCAGTCAAGGAGTAGAGGAATAAAAAAGAGAGGTAGTAGAGGAAGGAAAAGGACAAGAATTAGTCAAGGAGCAGAGGAAGCACAAGGAGTATGAGCGCAGTTTGAATATGAAAGTGAGAACAAAATCGATGGCATAACAGAGTATGAGCGTAGTTTGAATACGAAAGCGAGAAAAAAATTGATGGAAAGGCATGGTGCATTGAGGAGTTATCATTCTCCACGTAACAGTTATCTAGGCCTGTAGAAATGAGTCGTTGGTAATTGCAGTATGGACCAAGAAACTATGTTGAGGAATTGCACATGAGAGGCAAAGGTCGAGCAGCAGAAGCACAGCGAAGGCAGAGGCAGAGATGAAATGGTCGAGAAATGGAGGTAGAGGCAGAGCCATTATCAAACAGTGAAATGATCAGCGTTGAATTAACATAATAATGAAACAGGCTTCATATATAAAAGCACTGAAGAAATAAAGCTGAGTGGAACCTTGAGTCGATAACGGAACCTGGAGTGAATAGTGAAACCGAGGAACAAAGAAACTGTGGTTTTCGCGTGGTCTCAAATATGGTAAGCAGTTTTGAAGAAAACAACGCGATATATGTCTCCGCTCTCCACGTGTCCTAAGGTAGTTTTCTAAAACCATTTACATCACGCAACTTTTGAAGATTAACCACTCGGCACCTAATTTGCGCGATATTGGGCGAGATTTGTTGGATGAGTGCTCAAATGATTTTTGGAAGGCGATGAATGATCCACCGTTGGATCATAAGCGAAGCTGCATGGTCGGGGATACAAAGGTAAGGTGGGGTTTTTGAACAGTGTAAAATAAAGATTGTGGGGCTCGAACGATATTATATATTGGCTGGCGTCTAGGTTTAAACCAAGGTTTATATATCAGTTATAACACTCGATTCAGAGAGTATACAAATGTTGGTATTAACATATATAAGGTCGATCGATATGTGTTGAGGGGTATGATATGTTAGGGCTTATAAAAGCAAGGGCATAATATTGAATCAAGCGTTTATATATATATATATTAGTTGTCAAACCTTGTATGGGGCGAAATTGCATGATGGACATTATTAGAGTTATATGAAAGAGGTAACTTTGGGCACATAATGTATTGGGCGCTTATAAAACTAACATTGGGTTTAAAATATATGGTCGGGCGCTGGTTGTTTAACCAATGTCTGTGGTAAGGCTGTTCAAAAGGCGTTTTCACTTTGAAGACTTTGGAATATGTGAGTCCCGACATATATGGCCCCGTATGAAATATTATAAAGATTGAAATATGAAAGATATATATATGTTTGATCAGAGTTGTGGGCCCGGATGTTGAATATTATCATATGGTGGGTTGTTAAAGTGTTAACCCACACGAAGACTGATATCCGATATAATATACGTCACCGGACCATAGAGTCATAATGTGGCTTTATATAAAGTTATATATGCATAATGGAGATACGTTAAGTTTAAAACAAGCGAAATATTATAAGGTGGGACCCTCACCAATCGCATCAGAGAAATCTTGGCAGCAGAACATGTAAACAAAAGGTTGCGATTGCGATTGAGTTCCGGACCCGATATGTTTAAACAATGACATTTATATTTTTCTTGAGTTCCAGTAAATAGTGTTTCATCGCATCGGACAGAAGCAGAACATCGGAGCAATATATTAAAAGATTGCGATTGTGATGAAGAACTGGACCCGATGGGCTTATAAACTATGATTCATATATGGTTGAGTTCTGGTAAATAGTGTTTCATTGCATTGGCAAAATAAAGTAAACAATAAATTAATTGCATCGACGAATAGAGCAGAGGAGTTTAGAGTTTATAATGCTGTTGGGCCCAAATATTTCAAAGGTTAGTTGGTTTTTCATTAATATAAAACCCATGGTTTAATAAAAAGTTTATAAAACATTTGATTGGCGAGCAGATATTTGTTTTATGAGAATGAAAAATCCAAAATGTACATTTAATGAGTCAAAGCATTTCTTTTCAATACGAAACCAAAGGTTACATCTTTGATGGTTGAGGTCTTATTTCATGATAAAGATTGAGAGTACAGATATATTCGTTTTGCTAAAAAGGTTCTATAATAACGCTGAGAGTTATTTTTTTATGTTCGATTAAAAGATAGTTGTACAGGCAGCATTTATGCAACTGCAATGAACAGGGAAATGAATATAGTGAAACGAAAAAGAGAGGTGTGGCGGTTGTTGAAAAGAGAGAGGAAAACAGAGAGAGAGGAGATTTGTTGAAATGATTCGAAATTTATACTGTAATTGAATGAAAGTGTTTAACTGGTTACATTGTTTGTGATGTAATTGGCAAGTCTCCGAAGAAAGATAAAATCCCACTGTAAAGTTGAAATGGATACATTTCTCTGAGTAAATTGATAAAAGAGAAGAGAATGCAGAATTGAAGAAAAAGAAATAATCAAGCAAAAATGAATATTGGAGTACAGTAAAAAAAAAAAAAGGTATAGAACAGAGCTGATATCCAAGGTAAATCAGAAAATGTTTCTTTTATGAAAAGAGGGAGTTGAAGCTTCCTTGCAAGTTTTAGCTTGTAGAATTTGAGGTTGGAGCATCTTGTAGGTTGGTGCTTACAGAAAATCAGTGGTGAGAGGGAGTTGGAGCTTGCCTTTGCATCACAACAATAATAAGATGTGGTTTTCTCCCTTTATGGGTTTCCACTTATATCTGGTGTCTCTGTGCATGATGTGTATGTGTTGATATGGTTTATCTCATCTACTTAATACTTGCTGCTCTAATATTAAGTCTGATGTTACATTATATTAATACTTGATGCTCACATTCTAAGATTACTCATATATTAAGTTGAACATGAAATGAAGGTGTAAATAAGTTTTAATGAAAAGTTTCAAAAGTCCATGAATCTGTTAAACTGATTCACCCCCCCCTCTCAGTTTAACTAAAGGTTCAACAATTGGTATCAGAGCCGGTTCCTTTGGTGCAAGCCTAATAGCTTGAAGGAGATCTGGTTAAGTGATGGACTATCAAAATGTACATGTGTTAAATACAACAAACTTTCCTGAATGGAGAGATAAGGTTAAAATAGGATTATTAGCTTATGAACCTGAAGTATGGAAGCTTGTATGTGATGGTTACTGCACAGACTCCCCCACGGTGAAAGAACAACAGAGGAATGCCAAGGCAAAATGTGTGATATATGATAGTCTTCATAACAAGGACCTTGAGTTGATAATGGATTTAACCTCTGCAAAAGAAATCTGGGACAGATTGCATTTCATGCATGGAATAGACACAGAGGACTGCATTGTCAAGAAGGAGAAGAGAATTAAGAAGAAGAAAACTTCAGGTCAAAAGGAAAATATTCAATCAAATGAGGTACCTGCTAGTGTGAATGGTAGTAAGAACCATGAAGAAATTGCAACTGAAGAAAAAGCCAAACTTGACACTACTTTGACTGAAATAGAAAGATTGAAGAATGAAAACAAAGACCTAAAGACAGTGGTGCAAATATGTGATGAGAGAGAATATGAAGATAAGAAAGAAATTATTGGCTTGAAGACACTGCTTGAAGAAGCAAAGAAAGTAGAAGACACTCTGCTGCAACAAATGAGAGTGAAAAGTCATGAATGTGAAAGATTGGAAGAAGAAGTAGTGAGCCTGAGAAAGAATTTAGAAAAATCCCAAAGAGAACTATTAATGAGTACACCTCTAATGAAAAGCACTGGACAATTGGACAAAATTCTCAATGCTCAAAGATCTCCTCTCATAAAGGTTGGGATAGGATATGAAGGAGAAACCAGTAAGCCCGAGGTAGATGACAACAAGAAAATCATCTTTGTAAAAGTTGTAAAGGAAAATGAAGCAGCTCAGAAGATTCCCACAGAAGAAGAAACCAGCAAGAACAAGATTTGTAAAGAAACAGACAGAGTCAAGCAACAACATGAAAGAACAGAGAATGAGAGGATGAAACAATCAACTGCTAAAGGCACATATGCTCCTAAGGATGAATTGAACAAATTCGGAAGATTCCAAAGGAGGTTCCTCCCTCCTATGAAAATTGGCACGTGTTTCTCTTGTCATAAACGAGGACATAATGCAGCATATTGTAAGACAAAGCCAATCCAGTCCAACCAGCAAAGGATGCAGCAAAAGAGAAGAACCCCTGAAGCAAGCAAATGGAAAAGACAATCTTCCACTAGGTACACAAACTATTTCCATGGCTACTGTTATGCATGTAATAATTTTCGACATAAATATGTTGAATGTAAATTGTATTAAAAAAGGGAAACAAAGTATTGCACATCAACTCAAACATACCTTGGTAGAATAAGATGTTATGTATGCCTCAAGCTTGGTCACAAAGCAAAAGACTGTAAACTGCCATATATATTCAATAACTCCAGACAGATGATGAAATCCAATCCAGTTAAACGAATCTATGAATCAAAAAGGAGTGCAGACATTATGAAGAACCCCAATAAAGTATGGAAGGAAAAGAGAAAGGGGGAGCCTATTATCTCAATAACATAATGAATCCATCATAGTCTCAGGGGGAGCTGCTCTAGAAAGCGAAGCAACATCCCAGGGGGAGAGCAGTTCATATATAGACCCCATGAAAGTAGTCTAAGAAGAGCACCTTAGAATGAGAACGGCTATAAGATCAGGAAGGGAAAAGAAAAATTCCTCTAAGAACTATAGAGGAAGAAGATTATTTAGCTGGCAGATTGATGAAAGAAGAGAAGGCAGCAAGCGACCATGGTAGTAGAGAGAACATCAGCCATGAACCTGTAGAACTAACAGTGAATCACATTAAGAAGGATGTGTAAGAGAAGTGTCTATCATCATTATGTCATTACATATTTCATCTATGAAAAGTTCCCTTTGAGGAATGCAGTTAAGTGAGTGATAAACCTGTGAGTGATCTGCCCATGAAGATTCCAAGCAAAGAAATTGAAGATGTCCTCCTGAAGTTCATTATGTTAAAACAGTTGAATTGTATGTAAAGCAGCAATGATTCTAGAGCAGTCCTAGAAAAGAAAATGCAGTGACATTCCTTTGAACAGAATGGCAGAATAAGCAAATGGTTAAAGATGCCAAGATCAAATTCAGGAGATTGATGACTGTTGGTGTGAACAGTGGAAAGCTAAATAATAGAATTTATGAAGGATGTATCAAGTATGGGTTAATGTGCAAGCTAAAGTGAAATATCTGCATGATTTATCAAAGTAGCATCAATTGGTATTTAGGTACATGCAGCTTGCCTATCAACAGAATACCAGGTGTTATCAGTGGAGCAGAAATATGGTACAGGTCCTCAGGATCAAGGGATTATGGCAAAAGTACACCAAGTTAGTATCCCAAAGTTATCTGCGTTCAGCATGAAAAGGTCAGTAGCAGTGCTAAAGGATCAGCATCAGGTTTACACTTGAAGGACTATATTATGCATTGAAGCAGTATCTGTTTCTATATATATAATTGCATGTCTCCCTGAAGTCAGTACATATATCTTCAAGGTCTCTTTCTGAAGATTTTTCATAAACTGGGTGAAGTTTGTTAGCTGAGATATAAATTAAACAACTTGAAGATGTTTTTTTGTTGGAAATAATCATGACAGAATAGTTAAAATATCTGAATAATGAAGGACTAGTTGTGATTACCATTGAAGCTCAAAAGTCTTTTATTAGTCCATCCAAGCATACTTCAGCAGAAAGGAATCGCTGGTATTTCACCATTTAAAGAAAGAGTGATCATTGACATACATGTTCCTTATGTCATAAATAAATTGCATGGTTGATAAGTGAGACTATCCAATACATTGAATGTATCTAGCCTCAAGGGTTTGTTTTAAAAATACATTGAACAAGCAGGAAAGTCATTTGGTCTCTCATATTGAAAGATATTGCCTATTTTCACAATAAACTATAAGCTCTGTTTTGATTCATTGTTCACTTCAGCAACAAGGACCTTTCAGTCTTTAAGTGTAATATACCTGTCAGCAGTCTAGCACAGATCACCAACAACAGGCAGTACAGGTGAACCACAACAATAAAAGATATATTGGCATCATCAATTGAATAGATGAGTATTGTAGATGTGCAGTGCAGAAAAAGACTTACTCCATCTACAACCCTCCTCAATAGGTATGGTTGTCATCACCTACAAGTGAAAGGAGTCTATACTTTGGGATTGTATCAACCTAATGTGTATATACAAGTTCAATAATTCTCAAAAGTGTTCTCTCAACACCAGTTTGGAGCAGTAGGGTATAAAGTCAGAAGAATAAGGCCTAAACACATCTCAGAGAGACGAAATGCAGAGATAGAATCTACACTGAGAGATGTGAAACCCTTTTCCATTGATGTCAAAGGGGGAGGAAAAGAAGATAGGCAGAGGAAGCATTGGATTATTGGTGGATGTGTTGCCATCAATGCCAAAGGGGGAGACTGTTGGAAATGTTGTCATTGATGGCAAAGGAGATGGCAAAGGAGCATCATCTGAACCAACAATAAGACAAAGTAGAAGACAGGTAGCAGAGGCAGCAAAGAGAGAAGCAAAGTAACAGAGAGGCAGCTCAAACACCAAGAAGTAGCAGAGACAAAAGAGGTAGCTCAAACACCAGGAGCAGCATCAATCAAGGAGCAGAGGAAGCAAAAGGAGTATGAGCGCAGTTTGAATATGAAAGCGAGAACAGAATCGATGGCATAACAGAGTATGAGCGCAGTTTGAATACAAAAGCGAGAACAAAATCGATGGAAAGGCATGGTGCATTGAGGAGTTATCATTCTCCACGTAACAGTTGTCTAGGCCTGTAGAAATGAGTCGTTGGTAATTGCAGTATGGACCAAGAAACTGTGTTGAGGAATTGCACATGAGAGGCAGAGGTCGAGCAGCAGAGGCACAGCGAAGGCAGAGGCAGAGATGAAATGGTCTAGAAATGGAGGCAGAGGCAGAGCCATTATCAAACAGTGAAATGATTAGCGTTGAATTAACATAATAATGAAACAGGCTTCATATATAAAAGCACTGAAGAAATAAAGCTGAGTGGAACCTTGAGCCGATAATGGAACCTGGAGTGAACAGTGAAACCGAGGAACAAAGAAACTGTAGTTTTCGCGTGGTCTCAAATATGGTAAGCAGTTTTGAAGAAAACAACGCAATATATGTCTCCGCTCTCCACATGTCCTAAGGTAGTTTTCTAAAACCATTTACATCGCGCAAATTTTGAAGATTAACCACCGGGCACCTAATTTGTGCGATATTGCGCGAGATATGTCGGATGAGTGCTCAAATGATTTTTGGAATGCGATGAATGATCCACCGTTGGATCATAAGCGAAGCTGCATGGTCGGGGATACAAAGGTAAGGTGGGGTTTTTGAACAGTGTAAAATAAAAACTGTGGGGCCCGAACGATACTATATATTGGCTGGCGTCTAGGTTTAAACCAAGGTTTATATATAATTTATAACACTCGTTTTGGAGAGTATACAAATGTTGGTATTAACATATATAAGGTTGGTCGATATGTGTTGAGGGGTATGATATGTCAGGGCTTATAAAAGCAAGGGCAGAATATTGAATCAAGCATTGATATATATATATATTAGTGTCGAACCTTGTATGGGGCGAAATTGCATGATGGGCATTATTAGAGTTATATGAAAGAGGTAACTTTGGGCAAATAATGTATTGGGTGCTTATAAAACTAACATTGGGTTTAAAATATATGGTCGGGCACTGGTTGTTTAAAAAATGTCTGTGGTAAGGCTGTTCAAAAGGCGTTTTCACTTTGAAGACTTTGGAATATGTGAGTCCCAATATATATGGTCTCGTATGAAATATTATAAAGATTGAAATATGAAAGATATATATATGTTTGATCAGAGCTGTGGGCCCGAATGTGAAATATTATCATATGGTGGGCTGTTAAAGTGTTAACCCACATGAAGACTGATATCCGATATAATATACGTCACCGGACCGTAGAGTCATAATGTGGCTTTATATAAAGTTATATATGCGTAATGGAGATACGTTAAGTTTAAAACAAGCGAAATATTATAAGGTGGGACCCTCACCAATCGCATCGGAGAAATCTTGGCAGTGGAACATGTAAACAAAAGGTTGCGATTGCGATTGAGTTTCGGACCCAATATGTTTAAACAATGAAATTTATATTTTGCTTGAGTTCCAATGAACAGTGTTTCATCGCATCAGACAGAAGCAGAACATTAGAGCAATATATTAAAAGATTGTGATTGCGATGAAGAACTAGACCCGATGGGCTTATAAAATATGATTCATATATGGTTGAGTTCCGATAAACAGTGTTTCATCGCATTGGCAAAATAAAGTGAACAGTAAATTAATCTCATTGATGAATAGAGCAGAAGAGTTTAGAGTTTATAATACTGTGGGGCCCAAATCTTTCAGAGGTTAGTTGGTTGTTCATTAATATAAAACCCATGGTTTATTAAGAAGGTTATAAAACATTTGATTGGCGAGCATAGATTTGTTTTATGAGAATGACAAATTCGGAATGTATATTTAATGAGTCAAAGTATTTCTTTTCAATACGAAACCAAAGGTTACATCTTTGATGGTTGAGGTCTTATTTCATGATAAAGATTGAGAGTATAGATATATTCGTTTTGCTAAAAAGGTTCTATAATAATGACAAGAGTTATTTTTTTTATGTTCGTTTAAAAGACAGTTGTACAGGCAGCAGTTATGCAACTGCAATGAACAGGGAAAATGAATATAGTGAAACGAAAAAGAGAGGTGTGGCGGTTGTCGAAAAGAGAGAGGAAAATAGAGAGAGAGGAGAGTTGTTGAAATGATTCAAAATTTATACTGTAATTGAATGAAAGTGTTTAACTGTTTACATTGTTTGTGATGTAATTGGCAAGTCTCAGGAGAAAGATAAAATCCCACTGTAAAGTTGAAATGGATACATTTCTCTGATTAAATTGATAAAAGAGAAGAGAATGCAGAATTGAAGAAAAAGAAATAATCAAGCAAATATGAAGATTGGAGTACAGTTAAAAAAAAAAAAAAAAAAAGGTACAAAACAGAGCTGGTATCCAAGGTAAATCAACAAATGTTTCTTTTATGAAAAGAGTGAGTTGAAGCTTTCTTGCAAGTTGTAGCTTGTATAATTTGAGGTTGGAGCCTCCTGTAGGTTGGTGGTTATAGAAAATCAGTGGTGAGAGGGAGTTGGAGCTTGCCTTTGCATCACAACAATAATAAGATGTGGTTTTATCCCTTTATGGGTTTCCACTTATATCTAGTGTCTCTGTGCATGATGTGTATGTGTTGATATGGTTTATCTCATCTTCTTAATACTTGCTACTCTCATATTAAGTCTTCTGATACATTATATTAATACTTGCTGCTCACATTCTAAGATTACTCACATATTAATTTGAACATGAAATGAAGGTGTAAATAAGTTTTAATGAAAATTTTTAAAAGTCCATGACTGTGTAAACTGATTCACCCCCCCCCCCCCCTCTCAGTTTAACTAAAGGTTCAACATATATATCACACTTTTCATTTTTAGGAAGATAGATAAAATTCAAGGTAATATATGAAACATGCTAGTAGAGATGTTGAAAACAATATTTGTGAATACTTAAGTGTTTTCTTTAATATTTTTTTACAAAAATCCATAGATGTTTTATGAGATGTGCTAATATATAAAGAAAAAAAAACTTGAATATTTGATTAATATTGGACTAAAAATAAGTTTTGAATATGTGTTGAAGTATTAAGAATTAATTAAATAATTTGTAAGTAAGGCTATATTTTTTTACTTTCCTTATTCTATAAAAATGGAACAACAAGAAACATTATTATATGCATTTTTTTATCAAGGTATATAAAAATCATAAGAAACAAAATATGGAGTGAAGCCAACATAAGAAATTTTGATAAATGAAGTGAAGAATGATTTCTAAAGAATGTGATTTATTTATGAATCAATTGTTATTATGATGATACACTTTATCTTGATAAATGATATGAAGAATGATTTCTACATAATATAACTTAAATATGAATCAATGGTTGGTTGTTATGGTACACTTTTTCATTATATTATACTATAAATGTAGATATACACAATTTCACTTTATTTTACATTTGTAGATAGAATATAAAGAGATACACTGCCAAACTCAAGTTAGTTAACAAAACATTCTAAAATACCTAAATATATAGTTAGTTAACAAAGAATTCTAAAATACCTAAATATATATCCATGAAATTGATGAAGAGATGAAATATGAAAGCATTTCATACAATCACCTTTATGTTGTTCCGTTTTAATAAAAAATCTATTATTTGTATATAATAAAATGAATTTATTAATTTTATTGCATTATCCAATATCATAAAATTTCATATTGTTGATTAAATATATAAATGATTTACACTGTTACAATGAACAAAAATACCATCCATCAAAATATTTATTTAAATGATATAATTAGTAATTTTATTTAAATGCAATAATTAAATAAGCCAAATCTCTCTTCAACCAGTCACCCTCGTGCCATATTCCAAGCATGAATGTGCGATCTCATGGATAAACCAATCCAAAAACAACCAAGAGAATCCAGAGGTTAAACCACCTTCACCCTCACCATACCATAATCACAACAAAATTGGTGCCAAGGTCACAAAACTGAAATGAGCTTGGAATGTCTCCAGAATCCATCACTATCCTTAAGAATTTTTTTGTCTCCTTGTCTCTCAGGCTTTACCGCAATCCACACCAAATCACTAGGCCCTTAACCGAGACACCACCCTTAGGATTTACCATGTATCCCACCAAAAACGGTCAAGGGATTCCTAGGATTTTGGTAATTTCCTTGAGACTAACTTTGCCCTGGATTCTGAAATCCATCCGACAATTCAAAATTTAAAAAACGACATGAAATCCCATCACACCATGGCTATCCAGAAAAAGGAAAGGAAAGTTTGAAAATCACTGTCGACACCCAGCAAAACCATGTCACCGACTATAAGAGAACCAAATACTAGTACACATAAGCCATGCATGTCCAAATCAACTAGGAAATCACACATGCAATATGTTACTTGCAAGTATTCCTGTTGAAGCTATTAGATCCTACTCTTCCCTGGTTGATATTTGCTTTCCTTTAATTTCCTTGTCCTTCCTTTGCTTTCTTTCCCCTTTCTTGGCTCAGTGCTGAAATGCTCAAAGAAAAATCTAAGTTTCCAAGAGTGAGAGGGAGAGAGAGAATAATAAGAGAGCTCCAAAACTGAATTGACAAAAAGATTGAGCCAAAAACTTTCCTACTGATCCTCAGAAGCCTTTTTATCAATGAGGCCTCTATTTTCTTCATTTTCCATTATTTTCCTCCTCACATGCAACCAGTGACCTTTCACCTTCGTTTTCTCCTAATTTCCATTATTTTCATAAATAAATGCCAAATAAAGTCTTCAGCCTTTCCAAAGTATATTCCGTTGCATTTTCCAATTTCCTTTAGCAAAATAATTGAAATGAGCACCCGCTAGGATGTTTTTCCCAACATTCATCTTGGAATAAGTGTCCCTTAATCGTGGTATTATTATTTTGCCTTTATTAACTTTTATTACATGGAATTTTCACCAGTTATGTTACAATCGATTAGTTCATGGAAGGCCCTATCTCCTCTAGTAAAGTATATTGAGCAAACTAGTCCCATTTTAGAGAACAATCTCGAAAATTTTCCATTAGCTCCTTCTTCTAATATAAAGGTGTATATAATAGGTGTAATCAATAGTTAAATGGTATTAAGTGGATAATGCATGTCATTTGAAGTTAAAACTTGAAGACACTCCAAAACAAAATCTAAATGAAAAGGAACATAAAAATTGTATGGAAATGTTGCAAATAGAGGAAACAAGTTGATCAAAATGTGATCAATATGAATTAATTTTTTCCTTGACCTTTTACAATAAATGTACTTCTCAAAAATAGTCACTAACATGTTTCAAACATTTGATTTTGTAGTTTTTGAATTTTGTGTAAGGACATATAACAAGAGAATAGAATGTTATCTTATGAAAGTACAAATTGTTAGTATGAATCTTAATTCCAAGCATATGAAAAAAGACCACTTTAGCTACGCATAACCAATAACCCTAACATCAGAAATGACTGCTAATATCTTCAGATCTGCAGTTAGGTGATCAAGATAAATGCTGCAAAAATCTATATCTATGCATTAGAAGACATTAAACAGTAGAAAAAATGAGATTTACTCCATGTATCCAATAGACAAGACAAGAATATATCAAAATGAATTTTGTATTGATGGCACTTGGGAGGAAAACAAAAGAGAGTGTTCCCTGTTCTCCTCAATGGGATGGGTTCTTGTAAGTCCTCAGCACTTCAAATCTAGAATTCCTCTCTCTTGGTGGTGTAGAAAATCCAGACAAACAAAATATGATTATGATGGTGGATCAATAGTCAGACCAAAAGTTTAGATCTAGAGATATCTTTACGCAACAATAGGTGTTAAATGAATGGGAAAACCCTTCTATTTATAACAAAATATTGAATTAGTCTAGATATTGGTGCATAATTAAAATATTATTAACCAAATCAAGATCCAACTTTTATGGAATATTTTATTATATTTTTTGGAGGGAAAAAGAATTTGACTTGGGTCAAATCCCTTCATTTGTAAATAATAAATAAATAAATGATTTATTTATCATTTTAAGGATGTGGTTGAGTAATAATCAAATAAATAATTATTTATTTAATTATTTAAGGGTGAATTGGTCATATTTAACAAAGAATATTATTTAAATAAGATTTAAACAATTATTCTTAGAAAATAATAAGATAAATAATGATTTATCTAATTAATTTCCTTGCTTTGGGTTAAATATAACCATAAATATTAATTAAACTACTGTTCAACTAATTATTCCTTGAGGAAAATTAAACAAATGTATATTTATTTAATATTTCCTTATGGGGTTTCTTGTTTAAACCATAAACAACTTAATAAAGGTGATTTACTAAGTTATTTTCATAGTGAAAGCAATTTTACTTGGGGTAAAATTGGTCTTACATGGTGTACATGGCTCCATCTAATGATAATAGGTTAGATGACCAAAAAATGGTGTAACATATTGCCCCCCACCGTGCGAGCGTTAGGAGCTAATCGTATGACCGAAGTACGTTGTAAGAACTCAATCACTAGACATCGAAGGGGAAGTTAAAGAGAGAGAAGTATAAGGTAGACCAAAGCACTAAAAGAACTATTCCCTGAGGAGGCGAGACTTACAGGTGCGACAAGTCTCTTTGAAGCGTGAGTACATGTGCTATAGGCGGTGGGGGAGGCATACCTATGCCCGCCGAGGAAAAGTAAAAACAATAAGGTGTCTGGAAAACCACGAGACTAGCCAATATAACACATGATGGAAAAAACATGAGCCAGATAAACAACACAATAATGAATCCCACATACATATTGTTCCTGGAATAACAGCCAGGACTTGTACAATGATATCTGAGTACATGAGATATAAATACAACCCAGATGCCCCTGAAAACAGGAAAGGGCTATGCAAATATGACTGATATTTGCAAACAAAAAGGTGCTACAAGCGATTGAAGCCTAACATCATCAAATGTATGGAGTTGCATCAAAGGCTGTAATGAAGAGGTCATCCGAGTGTGTGGGGGGATACCTGTAGGGCCACCCCCTCATGAGGGCTGAGACATCTCACACAGACCCTAGAATCATCGATGTCAGCTGCTGCATCACTAAACCATCGAGTATATGGATCTTGATCATGCTGAAAGGAGCTGGAGCTTAGAAACAATCAAATCAAAGGGTAATGAGAAGTCCCTTTGTCTGATCCGAGGCACCGAACAAGAGTGGAAGCTGGAACCAAGGTACACTACTCTCTATACCTGTCTTCTAGAATGAATGAGCTGATGTCGATAGAAGGAGGTACGCCATAGGTGAGGAAATAAGGGGTCCTCAACTAAGGCACGAGATGAAATAGTAGAGAGACTAACAGACTGACACCAATGATGATGAGGAAATGAGAGGGACTGAGTAGCACACAGATGACTTCCCTTGTTAGAGCATAAATGGCATGGATATCCTGGCAGCGACTGACACAATATCATGAGGGATAGGGGAGAGTATAACTGAAGGCCATAGGGTGTGACACGAGAGAGGGACCAAGCAATGAAGGATGGAGGACTATAGCGGGATGCAAAGGTACTCAGGATAGACTCCATGAATGCAATGATGACTCAACTCGGATGCTCTAAACAAGGGTGACTCAATGGTGCTGCCACACAGAAAAAATGGATCCAATGGGAACTATGAAAACATGAGTACAAGACGGTAACTCACGACGAAAGTCGACACGAGGGTGGACCAGTATTGAGGCAAAGTGGTGCCTCCAATATGAGTGTTGCAAGTGAAGAAAATCGATTTTGAGGAGGGGTGAAGTGATGCTTCATGGAAGAAATGTGTCATAATGAATTATCAAGTCACTAAAAAATAATAGATACCCTTTTGAGGGATTGGTGAGATCTTTCCTATAGTATAGACAGTTCGTCAAACTGTGCTACAGTTTGGCCACAACAGGTGAAAGAAAAATCAGGGGTTTTATTTTAATAATTCATTTTCCTTCCAAATTCACTCACTTGTAGGTGGAGTTATGGTGAATGTAGTGAGGAGAGGAGGCCCTAAATCTTGCGGTGATCATAGTAGACAAACTAACCATTGGAATTTGAGATCCATCAGTTGTAGATAATATGCCTAATCCTACTCTTTCATTTCATTGGGTTGAAAGTTCAGTTTAGGTACCCAAAGCTCATGAACAGGCCAGGTCGCACTTGTTGGGGTCTGTTCTACGTCTTGGGTAGCAGGTACTGGGTAGAAAACTTCGACCTGTCCCAGGAAATGACCTGGAAAGTGCGACCTGTCAGAGAAAGGGAGTTTAAGTGTTGTTTTTGGCTGAGATCTAGGATTTTTATGGTTGAGGGGCATAGGTGCCCCCAAGCATGTTGTGGTCATGCCAAAATGTATTTAGAAAAAGGGGAATCTAAACGCATTTTAATGATGTGGTGCGCCATTTGTTTTTGTTATGGTTATGCAGTTTGAGAAAGGGAATGAAGGATTACCAATCTCTTTCGGTACTGCATATGTGAATCAAATGGAATTTAAGTTTCCAGATTAGCATACATGGTGTCCCTATCCCAAAGAGAGGATTTTGGGATAATGAATTGGTGCTCTCCCAGAAAACTCACAGGTTGGTCAAAAACAATGTTGAAAGGACTGAGTTGTTTTTGTAATAGGAAGGAATGATGAGGCGTATCATCCCTAGAGTGATCTGAAGTGATATGGGACTCTAGAGGTTATTCTAAATGTAGAAGAATAATGTAACTATAGCCGACATGACCAGATACACTCGGAGTGTTGTGGAGAATTTATTCTCCTAGATTCAGAATTATGAGTGCCCCCTTACCCAAACATTAGGTGTCCATGTAATGGCCACAAGGTGTTTGTGGTTTGGATGTATGGGTTTGATGTAAGGGGGGATAGATAAATTCAAGGGTGGTGACTACTTCCACCATGTCGTCATCGTAATAGAGGATGGGGTGACTGGTGGAAGAAATGCCATCTGACGTGGCGAAGCTACCTGACTCATCATCATGAGAAGAGAGGTTGACATGCGCATCGTCACAAGTGGTGACAAAAGAGTAATCAGATAAAGGATCTATT
Source organism: Pinus albicaulis (assembly GCA_034641835.2). NCBI lineage: Eukaryota > Viridiplantae > Streptophyta > Pinopsida > Pinales > Pinaceae > Pinus > Pinus albicaulis. Next base: position 1,697,941,887 of record CM076578.1, read on the forward strand.
GATGTTGAGCCCAGGGTGATCACTGAAGGGAGGTCAGGCGAAACATCAGGGAGAGTCTCTAAGGGGACTTCCATCGAGGGTCTCATGGATGATGATAAATAGCAGATGGAGGACTAAGGCTCCATTATCTCGACATCATAAGGGGGAATGTCAATGGGAGCATTCATGTCTTCTGGTGTTGCCAAAGAAAGATGCACAAATAAGGGAGCAGTGGACTCATTGCACTTGGCCTCGAATTGGCGTAAGGCTTCTAAAGAGGAACGATACTCTTCTAGGTGGGGACAGAGGTGAGTGTAGTGGACATGGAAATCACACAAAGCACAAGGGTGATTTATGTGCAATGGTTTGAGTTTCAGGATTGAATCAGGTATAGTGACATATACCTCTGGGATATCAGATTCTGGAAACTTCTCATTGACCATGGACTTAAGGTGAGGCAACTCCGAACAAGTACGGGTGGCGTGGCCGACAACATCACACAAAGCACACTGGATGGTACGCTTTAGAGGCCGAGAAGGGGCAGGGTTTGTCGAGGCAGGCTTGTCCTTTGATGCCCCCTTGCGAGCTTTGCCCTTCTTACTCGACGCGGTCGCAACGGGAGGTGGCTCCTGTTGAGGTGACTGAGGTATTGTTGCAGTGGGAGAAGTTATAGGGACCAGTTGAACTGAGGTCAAAGCAAGATAAGGTTTGGGTTGACCTGGCGGGGTAGTGGCTGGAGGATCGAGGTACCAGACGGGAATCCCAAGGGTTAGGTTAGGAAGAGAGAGGGTGGCCATAACAGGTATCGTGTACACTCCTGGTGGGGGAGCTAGGAACGATATCTAAACAGAGGGGTAATGACCAGGCGGGACAACTCCAAGATGGTTAAGGCCTGGAGGAACTGTTCCAGGAGGATAAAGGTGCTCATGAGTACTAGCTGAAGGTAAACGGCCAAGAGAAGAAGGTTCAGAATTCTGATCAGAGGACGTCATGAAGATTTGGTAATCGGGGGAACCAGATGGAAGAGTTTGAGTGGCCACCTGGCCTTCAGGTGGTTGGGTAGCCATGAATCCTTACTGAGGGAAAGGATCAGTAAGCACAACCGGTTGATTAGGTGCAGGATTGGGAGGAACGGAAGGTATGGCTTGCTGTCCTCTCAAAGTTGCTTGAGACTCCCATAGCTGTCACATCTATGGCAGAAGAGGATAATCATGTGTATAATGACCATAAATACCACAACAAGAATATGGCTTGTTCGTACAAAGAGGCCTATCCTACTTGGGCTGAGTGCCTTGTTGCTGGTTTATAGTGTTAGTAGCATTACCTTGATTAGGTCCAGGATTACCAGGGGCAAGTTGATTTTGAGTGCCTTTCCTCTTCCTTTTTGAGGGAGGAGGATTAGTCGTGCCCTTCTGTGCATACACCTGCCCCGGAGGGGGCGGTGGTTTCTGTTGCGGGGGTTGAGAAGGCAAGGGAGGAGGCAGTGCTAATGCTGGAGGAGATGGAGCACCAACCTGTGGATACGGATAATAAGGAGGTTGGGTAGCAGTGTGGTAAATAAGAGGTTGGGCAAAAAGAGGGGGCATGCCGTATCCTGGATACGTGCTACTGGGAGGGGGAAAATTGTCGGAGGTGCTGGCCCCTCCCTGAGGAAAACCATAGCTTATGAGAGGTTGAACATACGGATTAAAGAGAGCTCCAATGATACCATCGGCGGCGTGAGATGCCCCCAGTGTGTTGGCACCATCGGGTCAAGGAAGATCAGGTAGAACGGTATAACATAACTTGACTGAGCGTAGATCAGGTCATATTTTAAGGCAATTTGGAGAGCGACTTGTTTATTTTGAGGAAAGTGCGATGCGACATATTTTCTGATAGGCGGCAAGAGAGATCTAAGGAACCAGTCCATGTAGACATGGTCTTTGAAGGTAGGGGCTCGACATAGGCTCTTTCTTCTCTGCCATTCCTGAACATGGTCAGATAAGCAGGTTGCAGACGATTAATGGAAAGAGGTCAAGAGTTCGATACTAGTGTAATAATGAAGGGGAAGCTGGAAATAAGACAAAAAAGCCCGGGCAAGAGTCGCAAAGGTGGTATGAGAGGAAGAGGCCTAATCTACATACCACTTAAAAGCTTCACCTATAAGCGTTCGTTGGAACAACCAAAGACAAACAGAGTCATTGGTAATGGAATTAGACGAACACCACATGTGGAAAGATTGAATATGATTTGAAGGATATTCTCCAGCAAGACCTTCAAACTTTGGGATGTCTGAAGGGAGCTTTGTTGGAATAGCAGGCCAACTAGCGTCATGGTGTATAGGGTCGTTTATTAACTGGTCAAAGTCGGGGAGGATGAAGCCTGCTATGAATGGGAGAAGGGGCGTAGCCGGGGTAGTGCTCGTTGCAGTTCCACAACTGGTATTCCCGACGAGAGGGCCGGGGTTACCACCAGCATTAGGTCCTGCACCAAACATAGTGAAGGTGTCAGGGGAAGAACTGAAGGTGGAACAAGAAGGAGAACCTAAAGGACTAGAAGAAGAGTCGGTGTGCGGACTCGGTAGAGGACTAACTTGAACCCTATGTGGAGGAGTAAGTCTTCCTACCAAAAACTGAGGATGAAGGCCAAGAAGTCTCTGGGATAAACGCCTTGGTGGTGCAATGGTGACGTCACAAACACGACACAAAGGAAAAAGAGACCGACAAGGGCAGGGAGGTGCAGGATCAAGTGATTACAATGTCGAAACAAGGGCAAAGAGGTGCAAGATCAATTGATTTCAATGTTTTAGAGTCTTTGCTTGGTGTTGTTAACCAAGACCTTTTTCGCTTAGGGTGTGTGTACAAAAGTGTGTAAATTTTAATTTTTAAACCCAGATGTTTGTAGAGAAAAAGAAAAAGTGTGTTGTATAGTTGTGAATAAACCTGAAAATGTGAGTATATAGGCCTACAAAATGGAAAATAAACATCTAATAATGCAATAATCTAAACCCAAGGAGGTGGGTCTCTCATCAACTAGTATATATGTGAGTAAAAAACTAATCAAAAAACACTAAAAAAGATAATAGATCTAAGGTCAAAAGGGATAGGGATCTAAAAGACAAAATCTGCTGGAAAGTGGTGTAGAAAAAAACAACAAATCAGAGGAAAGATTGTTGTAATAGAGGTGGCGAAAGGCTATCTCCTGAAGGGAAACAGAGTGAACCCTAGAGGAAAACCCAAACAAAACTAGATGAGGTGATTTTTATGGATAACAAGCTGATCTAAAGTGGATCTGAAGGTGAGGTATCTGATATGAAAAAATGGCTGAAGACTCTAAAATTTCAAACAACCTGCAACAACAAACACTCTTCCACAAAAAGTGGAGGGTACTAAAGCCCTAGGGGGCTAGGTTCCCACTTAGTTGAGTGAAACAAAAAAAGTACAGGTCCAAAACGGGTGGAGACGGAGTTCAGACAACCCTGAATAGAGGCTTAGACAAACCCATAAAACTTTCAGAAAAATCCCTGCAAAAAGTCCAGGTCGCAGTTTCTGACCTGTTTTCAGTAGAGGTCATGGTTTTTGGGCTGAAAAGTGCACCATGAAGGTCCAGGTCGTAGGTTCTAGGCCAACAAGTGCGACCTACACTTCCGGCACTCTCGGCGGCAGGTTTCAGAAAAAGTTGTCGTCTCAATTGCGGCTGATGTCTGTCACTTGCGCAATAGGTCCGAAAACACACGGAAGTTAGAATTTTTAATGTTTTAGGGTTTTATAGGTTAAAAACAACATCAATAAAAGAAAAAACAAGGGGCTGAAGAGAAATCTTAGGGTTTGAAGCAGCTGGATATGCAAGGATCAGAAAAACAACAGCGGTCGTAATCGTAAACCCGTGTGGAGTCGCCAGTTGTTAGTATGAATCTTAATTCCAAGCGTATGAAAAAATACCACTTTAGCTGCGCATAACCAACAACCCTAACAACAGAAATGACTACTAAGATCTTCATATATGTAGTTAGGTGATCAAGATAAATGCTGCAAAAATCTAGATCTATGCATTAGAAGACATTAAACAGTAGAAAAAATGAGATTTACTCCATGTATCCAATAGACAAGACAAGAATATATCAAATGAATTTTGTATTGATGGCACCTGGGAGGAAAACACAAGAGGGTGTTCCCTGTTCTCCTCAATGGGATGGGTTCTCATAAGTCCTCAACACTTTAGATCTAGAATTCCTCTCTCTTGATGGTGTAGAAAATCCAGACAAACAAAATATGACTATGATAGTGGATCAATAGTCAGACCAAAAGTTTAGATCTAGAGAGATCTTTACGCAACAAAAGGTGTTAAATGAATGGGAAATCCCTTCTATTTATAACAAAATATTGAGTTAGTCTGGATATTGGTGCATAATTAAAATATTATTAACCAAATCAAGATCCAACTTTTATGGAATATTTTATTATATTTGTTGGAGAGAAAAAGAATTTGACTTGGGTCAAATCCATTTTTTTTGTAAATAATAAATAAATAAATGATTTATTTATCATTTTAAGGATGTGGCTGAGTAATAATAAAATAAATAATGATTTATTTAATTATTTAAGGGTGAATTGGTCATATTTAACAAAGAATATTATTCAAATAAGATTTAAACAATTATTCTTAGAAAATAATAAGATAAATAATGATTTATCTAATTAATTTCCTTGTTTTGGGTTAAATATAACCAGAAATATTAATTAAACTACTATTTAATAAATTCTTCCTTGAGGAAAATTAAAAAAATGTATATTTATTTAATATTTCCTTATGGGGTTTCATGTTTTGACCATAAAAAACTTAATAAAGGTGATTTACTAAGTTATTTTCCTAGTGAAAGCAATTTTACTTGGGGTAAAATTGGTCTTACATGGTGTACCTGGGTCCATCTAATGATAATAGGTTAGATGACCAAAAAATGGTGTAACACAAATTGTAAAGGATGTAAATGATGATGAATTGTCCTTAGTTCAAATTTTCAACTGGGGTTAAAAGTTAATGCAAGAGAGAACTTTTACAAATTTAGGAGGACTATAGTGGAAATAATATATCGATATTCTCCCCATTTATAATACAAAAAGCAATGCATTGAATCCTAGAATCAAATTATATATAATCTACAACAAGAATTTCTAGAGTAATGGTCAATGCAACCTTTTAAACTTGCAATAGGAAAAATTTATAATAATGAAAAATAATCACTTATAAAGTATTATTTTTAAACATGTTTTTTTTTTTTGTCATCTACGTACATTAATCTAAAAAATACCATCCACACACACACACACACACACACACACACACACATATATTTCACGTTTTTCATTTTTAGGAAGATAGATACAATTCAATTTAATATATGAAACATGCTAGTAGAGATGTTGAAAACAATATTTGTGAATACTTAAAGTGTTTTCTTTAATATTATTTTACAAAAATCAATAAATGTTTTAGGAGATGTGCTAATATATAAAGGAAGAAAACTTGAATATTTGATTAATATTGGACTAAAAATAGGTTTTGAATATGTGTTGAAGTATTAAGAATTAATTAAATAATTTGCAAATGTCTATATTTTTTTACTTCCCTTATTTTATAAAAATGGAACAAGAAGAAACATTATTATATGCATTTTTTTTATCAAGATATACAAAACTCACAAGAAACAAAATATGGAGTGAAGCCAACATAAGAAATCTTGATAAATGATGTGAAGAATGATTTCTAAAGGATGCGATTTATTTATGAATCAATTGTTGTTATGATGATACACTTTATCTTGATAAATGATATGAAGAATGATTTCTAAAAAATATAACTTATTTATGAATCAATGGTTGGTTGTTATGGTACACTTTTTCATTATATTATACTATAAATGTAGATATACACAATTTCACTTTATTCTATATTTGTTGATAGAATATAAAGAGATACACTCTCAAACTCAAATTAGTTGAAAAACATTCTAAAATACCTAAATATACAGTTAGTTAGCAAAACATTCTAAAACACCTAAATATAATATCCCATGAAATTGATGAAGAAATGAAATATGAAAGCATTTTGTACCATCACCTTTATGTTGTCCCATTTTAATAACAAATCTATTATTTGTATATAATAAAATGAATTTATTATTTTTATTGCATTATCCAATATCATAAAATTTCATATTGTTGATTACATATATAAATGATTTACACTGTTAAATGAACAAAAATATCATCCATCAAAATATTTATTTAAATGATATAATTAATAATTATATTTAAATGCAATAATTAAATAAGCCAAATCTCTCTTCAACCAGTGACCCTTGTGTCATTCCAAGCATGAATGTGGGATCTCATGGATAAACTAATCCAAAAACAATAAGAGAATCCAAAGATTAAACCACTTTCACCCTATAAAAATTGTATGGAAATGTTGCAAAGAGAGGAAACAAGTGGATCAAAATGTGACCAATATGATTTTTTTCCTTGACCTTTTACAATAAATGTACTTCTCAACAATAGTCACTAACATGTTTCAAACATTTGATTTTGTAGTTGTTGAATGTTGTGTAAGGACATATAACAAGAGATTAGAATGCTATCTTAGGAAAGTACAAATTGTGAAGGATGTAAATGATGATGAATTGTCCTTAGTTAAAATTTTCAAGTGGGGTTAAAAGTTAATGAAAGAGAAATCTTTTACAAATTTAGGAGGACTATAGTGGAAATATTATATCGATATTCTCCCCATTTATAATACAAAAGTAGTGCATTGAATCCTAGAATCAACTTATAGATAATCTACAACAAGGATTTCTAGAGTAATGGTCAATGTGACCTTTTAATATTGCAATAGAAAAAACATATAATAATGAAAAAAATCACTTATAAGATATTATTTTTAAACATGTTTTTTTGTCATCTATATACATTAATCTAAAAAATACCATATATATGTATTTCAGGCTTTTTATTTTTAGGAAGATAGATAAAATTCAATGTAATATATAAAACATGCTAGTAGAGATGTTGAAAACAATATTTGTGAATACTTAAAGTGCTTTCTTTAATATTGTTTTACAAAAATCCATAGATGTTTTATGAGATGTACTAATATATAAAGAAAAAAAACTTGAATATTTGATTAATATTGAACTAAAATAAGTTTTGAATATGTGTTGAAGTATTAAGAATTAATTAAATAATTTGCAAGTATCTATATTTTTTTACTTTATTTTATAAAAATGGAACAACAAGAAACATTATTATATGCATTTTTTATCAAGGTATATAATACTCACAAGAAACAAAATATGGAGTGAAGCCAACATAAGGCCAACATAAGAGATCTTGATAAATGATGTGAAAAATGATATCGAAAGAATGTGATTTATTTATGAATCAATTGTTGTTATGATGGTACACTTTATGTTGATAAATGATGTGAAAAATGATTTTTAAATAATGTAACCTATCTATGAATCAATAGTTGTTATGGTACACTTTTTCATTATATTATACTATAAATGTAGATATATACAATTTCACTTTATTCAATAAATAAAAAGATACACTGTCAAACTCAAATCAATTAACAAAACCTTCTAAAATACCTATATATAATATCCCGTGAAATTGATAAAGAAATGAAATATGAAAACATTTCATGCAATCATCTTTTATGTTATCCCATTTTAATAACAAATCTATTATTTATATATAATAAAATAAATTTATTGTTTTTATTGCATTATTTAATATCATCAAATTTCATATTATTAATTAAATATAGAAATGATTTACACAATTACAATAAACAAAAATATGATCCAGCAAAATATTTATTTAAATAATATAATTAATAATTATATTTAAATGCAATAATTAAAAAAAAAAAAAAATTCTAAAATTTTAACATTGAAACCAAACCAAATAATCAACACTATATTTAATCAACAGATTTTTTCTAACCAACCACATATCCACACACTCTCTACTGGTGGATGCACACAAATGGAACGACAAAAGTTATCAACCACTTTTAGGGAAAGAGGAGGACCACATTGAGGTGATGTAACAACAATTCCTTTTAATATATAAAAATATAATTTGAGTCAAGCATCAATCATTTAAATTTGATGATTCATGGCGGATAATTAATTTTTATGTTCAAGATTTTTGTTAAATTTTTATTTTTATTTTTAAGTATGGTAGAATTATATCTTTATTATCATGTTTAATATATATTATTTAGGTTCTGGAATTGAATGAGTAATTTTACATTAAAGAATGTCTTAACAAAATACTTAAAATCAAATAATGTTTTAATAAAACATTTGATCACGATTACTTCTATCCAAAATTTTATTGATTCAATTTAAATTTTCTATTTATTTTCAATAATTTATTAAAATTGTTATAAATTTAATAATATAAGCAATGGCTTGTAAAATTTTAATAAAAAGTTTCTGTAATTTTCATTTTAATTCTATAGTGTTTGAATGGAAAATAAGGTAAGTAACAACTATACTTATAACAAAATTTAATTAAATTAAATTATATAATTTACATATGTTTTTTTGGTCAATAATATCTTTAAAGTAAATCACCATTTAAAATTTAAAATTTAAAATTTATTATCAACAATATCACTAAAGTGAATATATATATATATATATAAAAGTTCTAAAATATTATTATAAATAACAATCATAAATATACATTTTAATATTTTTAATATCCAAATTCTAAAATATTATTTAAAATAATAATAAAATAAATTTAGTTTTTTTTTTGGATTTCATTTGATAAGCTCCTGAAAATTTAAGTAAACATAAGTACAAGGTCCTATGTTCAAATCTCTAGTTGCTTACTCATGGTCCCGTGCTAAAAAGCAACACAATTCACCAAAGGATTGTAAGACTTTGTTATGTGAGTATGGAATTAGTCTTATTATGGATTCCTCTAAACAAAATAAATAAATAAATAATAAGAACAAAATCATAATTAAAAAACAATTATATATCAAATCTATTTTATTAATATTTTAAAAACCATGTTATTTTATAAAAGAAGTATAAGCATAAATTTAAAAGGGAAAAAAATTATATAATTATTTTAAATTATATAATTTTCCTCAAAATAAATTAGTAAAAATGTTAAAAAATAATGTAAATTAATAAAGAACAATTTTACTCATAATAACTAGGTGCTCTACTCTTTTCAATATGTTATCCCAAACACTTATATATATATATATATATATATATATATATATATATATATATATATCTTTTGGTTAACCATATCTTTGAAGTAAATCAATATTTAAATATAATATTATAAATGTGAAAATTTATTTTCATTAAATTTATAATTTATATATTTTTAGAGATATTTAAATCAATATTTAAATATAATATTTATAAGTGTGAGTATTTTTTTTCATTAAATTTATAATTTATATTTTTTTTATCAACAACATCACTAAAGTAAATCAACATTTAATTATTACGCTGCAGGCGTCTTTATTTGAAAACAACCCTCCTGGGTGTCCTCGCCCTTGGATCCACCGATTGAACTTTCAACTGACACCTTGATTCACGTCGGTTAACATCACCTTTAACTGTTAATCTGTAACGACCTGCCTCCCATGTGATTACCTGTTTGTCTGTGACCACCGCTTCCTCATCCATCGTACCTGCTACGACGCCTGCTATGGACACCCTCTAGTGGAAACATGGTGATATTTAGAGGGAAGATCATTACATGTTTACGCTGCTTGACAATATTTTTAACCATTGATCTGTAACCACCTGCCTCGCATGCACTTACTTGTCCATCGTACCTGCTTCTAGTGAGCTTTACTTACAAACCCGCCTCTATTTTCTAGCATTGAAATATAATCTAGTGACATAACCTACCAGATTTTATTGTTTTTGCTTGACTGTGCAGTTCAAAATGGCTTCTGGTTGAAAATCCATACTCTGCGTTGCAGTATTTTGTTTTTCTCTGTTTCTGCATCTGAGATTAGCATCGTTGCAGTTCAGAGTTGGAGGTCCAAGGGGCTGTCTTCTGCCCACTGGAGCAGAGACTCTGACCAATAATGAATGGGCTGAACGCAATAGGTTTCAAGTGAAATAGCGATAGTCTCTGTAAGTTTTTTTTTTTTCACCAAAATCTGCATGCAATCTTATAATTTGCCAAGGTAGCCATCTGCTACCTAAAAAAATTGAAAGAGATTTAGTAAATGTTTAATTATATCTTGCTTTCTAAAAGTATAAAAAAAATTATATAATTAATGTAATCTACAAAGTAGGTTTGATATTTAATTTGAACTAATAACAATTATAGTGGAGTAGATTAATAACAAGGATATGTTTATATTTATCAAATATCTTTTTTAGTTTTACAATTTGTATTGCTAATTTAACATTTTTTAAAATTAGAATTGAGAAATAAAAAGTACTTTATGTGTATCACTTTTCAAATACAATATCAAATTCTGGAGTAATGATCTTCTCTCATATATCAAAAATTCCTCAAATACAATACCAAATTCTGGGTTAATGAACTTCTCCCATATATCAGTAGGTTTACTCATATTTTCTGTTTTTAAGAGAATTTCTTAAATTTGAAGAGAATTTTCTGTTTGCAATTCCTCAGAGATTGCGCAAGGAGCATGTTCCAGTTCGTTCTAATTTCTTCAACCTCCATTAAATTGATCTAAAACATAAAAAAAGGGCTGTAACCTTCATGTCACGGGCTCGACCTCTGAACTTCTGGTCCAACAATTGGTAGGAATCGAAATATTTCTTTGCCTTAGGGGCTGACCGCCTGATATCATCAAATGCCTCACAAATCCACATGCAATCAACCCCCAAAATATTGTGCCCCGCCCATGATCGGCATGAACTCTACCAAAACACAAAACTTAATTACCGTTCAAAACTTAATTTTAAACTACCATGAAATTTAAAATAAAGAATTACCGTTCAACATTTGGTAAATCTTATCAGCAACTTCTTCAAATTTGGGTGCAGAGGCCACGTCCCTGCGATTAATGCCTTTGACGCTTGTTTCGGAAATCAGAGAGAGATCGTCTGGTTTGATAAGAGTAGAGAAGCTTTCGAGCTCTGCGAGCTTTTAAGGACAAACCAGAATAGGACCAAATTCTATAATCGTCCATTTTTGTCGATCTCCTAGAGGTCTTGTTTCTGAATCAAAGAAAGCTATCACAGACGGATCCACTGCCATCAGAAATCCTTTAAAGTTCAAACGTTTCAATTAAAACCCTCCCTTCAATTTCTAACAGAAAATTTCAGAATGGTGCAGTCTGAGAACAGAGTATATATGTTACAGAGAGAGGTTGACAACATTTAAACTCAATCAAATTTAATATAATCTTGATAAAAAAATAATCATAATCATATGAAATTTCATATGATTATTGTGTTTGTCTCTACATAATTCTTGGATCATGTTCGACTTCTGTTTCTTGATAGTAATTATTTAAGTATTTTTTAATGTGAGATTAATTTAAAAAATACATATAGGAAAAAAGTTTAAATTTAAGGTTTTCTTATTATAATATTATGTTTCTTAATTATTATATTTTATAAAGCTATGTTTAGATGGTAATTAGGATAATTTTACATTAACATAACTTTTCTATAATTGGTTTATAACCAAAAAAAAACTAATAAATTGGTGATTAAAATTTTTAATTATTAGATTTTTTAAAATTATTTTTCATAGATCAGTTATTTGACACACAATTATGTACTTAACAACACATTTTTATTCATTTTACATTACTGAAATTGACCAAAATCACTACAGATATCTACAACACATTTCTATTCATTCTAGATTACTAAAATTGACCAAAAGCACTACAGATATCTTTCTTAGCAATTATAGGATCTCTTTAAGAATCTTACGACCTTTCCTTTGCAACATTTGGTGATGGTGCAATTGCTAGTAATATATATACACACATTTTAATATTTTTAATATGCTAATTCTAAAATATTATTTAAAATAATAATAATAAAATAAATTTATTTTTATTTGGGAGTTCACTTAATATGCTTGAGAGGCAGTACAATTTACCTAAAAATTGTAGTGATAGTGGTTGAAATCGATTCTATGTTATGTCATTATAAGACTAGTCTAATTGTCAATTCATCTAAACAAATAATAATAATAATAATATAATTATACAGAAAATCTATTTTATTAATATTTTAAAAACCGTTTTATTATATAAAAAGAGTATAAACATAAATTGAAAGAGAAAAAATCATATAATTATTTTAAATTATACAATTTTACTCAAAATGAATTAGTAAAAATGTTATAAAGATAATGTAAATCAATAAAGAATAATTATACTCATAATAACTAGGTGCCCTACACTTTTTAATATGAGAGATGTTTTCACAAAAATATATATGTGTGTGTGTGTTTATTTTAAATTTGGATTTATTAAGTACTGAGTAGAATTAAATTTCTTAATTTTATATATTTTATAATGATTCAATATGAGGAAATTAATAAATTGCATGGAATTAAATAATATTATGAAAAAAATTATGAAATTTGATTCTTTTTAGTACTAGATAGATTTGGATTTAAGATGATTTAGCAGCACTAGCATAATTCACTCACATAAATATTTCTATGTATAATTAGTACCTTAAAAATCCAATCTAGAAAAAGAAAGATTTAAGATGATTCAACACTCACTAGCATAATTTACTCACAAAATATTTCTATGTATAATTAGTATCTTAAAAATCTAATCTAGAAAAAGAACACAAGTATATACATCTATTGAATTATTTTGTTGTTAAGGTCTAGATTCAACCTCCTAAGGACTTGTTTAAAGTTCCTTCTACATTTTAATAGAGGTGTTACTCCTTTCTCACACACTCAAATTTTCTAATTAACTCAAATTGAGAAATTAAATATTCAACATATTAATTTATGGATGGACTGGGTGATTTTTAAAAAGAAATAAATAAATAAAATTAAATATAATTTCATTGCTAATTCATTGCATGGTAATATCCACTCACATATTACGAGGAAGACACATTTGAAGCGAATACATGGACAAAAAATAAAGAAATGGTCTAGATATTTTAGAAAGCTCTAAAATGATTTCATTCATTCAATATCATAAAGAGTCATATGAGAACATTCATGAGATCTCAATGCTTAATCAAAATTATTTGAAACCACAAATGTCATGCACTCTCATAAACAAATCTCATTGGTGGAATGAATCTTCTCTCACCTTGTAGCATCAAATATTGGAGTATATATTAGGCTTCATATATTAGTTAATGTAAATGGTTAGATGATTATTCATGATTAACAATTTCATATAAATATATTTAAGCCATACTTCAATATGCAGGAAATATGCTCCTTCATAGGAAGGACAATTATGTCTTACTTTTCTCTTCATGCAAATATTTATTCTTCTATTTCATTTGAATTTGAACGTAATTCTTCAATGTCCGAAAATTGGTCTCCATTCTCATTAAAAAATGTAACGAACCACTTTTTAATTTATTCTATGTTAAGTTGTCAAATTCATTACCTTGTGACGTCTTAATAACTTTTAAATATTCTTGTACTACATATTTCAGAACCAACATGGAGTCTCTAATCATTCTTGTCCCTTGAAGATCTTCGACGACTTTAAGAACTTTGAAAAAATCATTTCTCCTTCGGTTATTATTTCTTGTACACTGGAAATATCATCTTTAACATTTTGATCCCGACATATCTTTATGCCTTAATTTCTCTTATTCCTTTCCCACTTAAAAGTACTTGTTGGGTTTTCTAGAAGTCACTAAGAGTATCAATTTTAGTAATAAATGTCATTAGATCATTTTCAAACATTGATCGTGTTCCAAGTCCTTTCACAAATAATATGTAAAAGAATAAATCCTTTAAGAAAGGTTTTTTTAAATATAGACATGTCTCCCATGCATCTTCAATAACACTTAGTCACTTATTTATATTGTCTGTGACATAAGTCCTAATTCCATTCAATATTTTTCTTATTTCCTTGACTTTATTTGATGTGGTGGATATGATTACTGGTGTAAGTTATATGGTTGTAATAAGCAAATGGAGCATAAATAAAGGCATAGGATTGCGATCTTCTTCAAACCCATAGATGCATGTTATCAATCTATTACTCTATGCCAAAATGATCAAGTGTGTCCCCTATAGTCATATGTAATTTAAGAAGTCAAATAGGTCGAACTCCTAATACATCTACTTATAAATTCCATTTTTTTGTCACCTTCTTATTCCTAACACGCACCTTCTCAATATATATAGTTAATGATTGTTCTTAAAAAATGATTAATTTTTTTGCAACCAATTCTTCTACTATTATTTGACTTTTTGCAAGATGTAGTGCTACCCAATCAGGCTCTTCACCATTATCTCTAATAGAGTGCCATTCATTACTCTCTCCTTGAGTTGTAGTTATTTCTTCTTTTTAGGGGCCAAGGAGGAACTCTAAAAATTATATTGAGATGAAAAAGAATATACTTTTGCAGGGTTCTTCCATTTTTTCTTGGTTTTGGTCTTCCCTTATGCTTAGTACCAACTTGTTTGACTAAATCATCACCATGTAAAATTTGTTCTCTCTTTTTTCTCTTGAGAATATACTTCATTATATCTACTTCATTTTGTGATATTAGTGAATAGGTTTCCATATCTTACTAATGTTATACATTGAAAAAATAATCCCTTAGGATCAAATCCTTGGGTAGGTTCAACCTCTTTCAAATTAAACAACTTTAATGTTTCATCTAACTATTAAATGTGCATAATTGTTCACCACAACTTCTCCAATTTGAAATAGTACAAAAAAAAATTCTTCTTCCTTTTCTCGTGAAATAAAATTAACCAAGAATGATACTACATATATACCTAAATATAAAATATATATCATAAATTAAAATAAGGAGTAACATGATAATAAAGGAACCAAATCAATTGTGTTCAATGCAACATACAACATACTATGCAGGTTAGACCACATGATGAATGTGCGGGCTTCTGAGAAGAGGCGATTAGGGCCGAATCTCTGCAGCTCCTGATCACGGCTCTGCAAGCCTGCCAACCATTCCGGAACGTGACAGATAGATCCCTCAGCGCCAATCTGAACTGATTCGACACACGCATAACACAGGGGGGGGTTCGACCCCCCCTAACTCCACGCCCTTCATATTCGGCAGCATACCCTCGGACACCTTCAATACTCCATCCAGCTCCAGATCAGCGGAACAAAGCAATGATTCAGTGCCCAAAGGATCTGCGTCCGAAGGGCAAACTCCAGGACAACGCTGCGAGCAAACTCAGTCCACATGCAAGCCCATATAAAAAAAATACCCAAACTAATCATTGATGACCCTTGGATCGAGGAATACAGGGACCATATGAGCAAGCAGGCCCTAATCTGCAGATTCATGGGGGTTCGACTTCACGAAAAGGCCCTATGCTGGTGGATCAACCAAAAATGGAAACCTAAAGGGGACTACGATCTTCAGTTGTGATCGAGAGGCTTTTTCACAGTAATTTTCGCTCACAAGGATGACAGAGACCGCATATTCGAAGGCGGCCCGTACTTCTACAACTCTGCAGGATTATACATAACTTACTGGAGGCCAAACTTTGCACCAGAGCAGGAGGATTTCAAGAAAGTTCCAGTATGGATCCGCCTGCACTCTGTACCTGTGGATTACTGGAACAAACGCATCTTGGAGGCCATCGGAAACCAGCTGGGAGTCTTCATCACAGCCTCAGATCTCACTATACAAGGTAAGTACACAGCCTATGCTAGACTCTGTGTTTACATGGACATCTCAGGGCCCCTCCCAGATCATATGGAACTGATCCATAAAGAAGTGCAATGGAAGCAAACCATAGACTATGAAAATATCCCTTTCAGATGCCGCACATGCAGACAACATGGCCATCTAAGTCACAGCTGCACTGCAAATAAACCACAAACTCAGGCCCAAAAGGAACAAGAGGCTACTCCAACGATTGGCTTCACCACAGTTGCAAGAAAGAGCAGAGGCAAGAAAGGAAAAAAGCCTCCAAAACCCCCCACCAATACCAACCCTACCAATAAAGCCTCCACACAGCAAAACAGCTTTGAAGTTCTGAGCAACCTTGACTCACCGGAGCACCCCAAAGTCTCACAGGCCCCCACTGCACAGGATCCACCGTTATCCAATCAAACCATGACGACGATCAATGCTCCAAGCACAACCTCTGTTTCTTCTCAAGCCCAGGCACTGCAACAAAACCCAAATCTCGCTTCCAACCAGACTACTACCAGCCACACCTCAATGCAAACCCCGCAATGCACAGAACCGCAACTAGATCAGCCCTCCACTACAACCTCAAGCAATCCTATGGAGGAGATTTTGGGAGATCTTGATCTCCAAAAGGTCAATGAGCAATGGTCCAAACTGGGCGTTGATGCCATTCCCCAGGAACACTTGGAGAAGATAGAAATGGCATACCTACAGCTGGAATAAATCAACCAAAATACAGCCAAAAGGCAATGGGGAAATAGCAACCAAACAGGAATTCAAGCCAACCTGGATCCGGATCAATACAAACCACAAGGACCAGGCAGAAAATGGGGACGCAAATCCACCAGACAACAAATACAAGAGCTAGGCAGACGTCTAATCAATGAAGGAAAAATCAGGGCCTTGGTCCTATCTGCTCCAAAAAAATCTCAATGAAAATCACAACCTGGAACATCAGGGGGCTTAATGACACCAGTAAAAGAAGAATCCTGAAAAACCGCATATTCTCGCAGCACCCAGACATTGTCCTTCTGCAAGAATCCAAATGCTCTCCCAAGGGCACATAAACGCTCAAAAAACTTGTTTCCAAAAGTCATCAATGTATAAGCATAGATGCCCTTGGGCAATCAGGAGGGTTATTAACATTCTGGAACAAAAAAAAATTCTTCTTGCAGAATGCTCTCTCCACCAAGAATTCATTATCGGTCATCCTCAACATGCCTGATTCAAGCCAATCGATATGCATCACCAATGTGTATGGGCCTCAAAGAATCCAAGAAAAGCTGAAGATGCTGAAGGACCTAGACGAAGTCAGACAACACCATGGGGCAACTCACTGGATTGCAGGCGGAGACTACAATATGATCACCACTCTAGCGGAGAAAAAGGGAGGCTTACGAAAATTGGATAAGGACTCGGAGGCATTTAACACCTTTATTGCTGAATTCAGACTTACTGACATCCCTACAGTCAATGGTTTGCATACCTGGAATAATAAGCAAGGAGGAAACAGGCAGATAGCATTAAGGCTCGATCGGTTCCTCTTATCGGAATCCATTCTGCTGCAAAACATCAACATGGAGGCCAACCTTCTGCCTATAGTAGGCTCGGATCACTGGCCTGTGCAGATCCACTTCACCAATCTAGAAAAGCCCCACAACAGACCTTTCAGATTCGAGGCCTTTTGGACAGAACACCCAACTTTCATGGAAAACATAAAAAGCTGGTGGACTCAAACCACCATAAGAAGCGACAACATCATGTATATCTTCCAGCAAAAGCTCAAAACCATCAAATCCAACCTCAAACGATGGAACAAAGACACCTTTGGAGACATCTTTCAAGCCAAAAAAGAACTTGAGGAAAAAATGGCGCTACTACAGCAAGCAATGATCACAGAAGGGCATGATGAGGAAAGGAAAGCTCAAGAAACAAATCTACAAAGACAATGGGAAGAACGACTAAAGCAGGAAGAGCTGCTGTGGAGACAGAAATCGAGGGTGCAGTGGCTAAAGCAAGGAGAACGCAACACCAGTTTCTTCCATAAGTCCACTATCCAGCACAGAGCCTGCAATCGAATCCTCTCTCTCAAAAAAGCTGATGACGATAAGGTGTTCTCCAGGGAGCACATTGGGGATGAACTCAACTCTTATTTCACCTCTCTTCTCAGCGAACCAAGCCTAAATAGAACCCAAGCCATCAATGCAATCACTGATGCCATTCCCAGCCTTGTTACTCAGGAGCAAAACTCCCTCCTTCTAAGGGATTTTACCGAGCAGGAGATTGAAGATATCATCTTCACCATGGCCACAAACAAGGCTCCCGGACCGGACAGATTTACAATTGAATTTTTTAAAGTCTGCTGGTCCATCATTAAAGAATACCTCCTCATCCTGGTAAGGAACTTTCACAGAACCAAAAAAGTGCTACCAGCCATCAATGCCACTTTCCTCACCTTAATTCCCAAATCTGGCCAGGCTGACTCCCCGGACAAGTTTCACCCATCGCCCTATGCAATGTCCTCTATAAAATCCTTTCCAAATTGATGGCTAATAGACTCAAACCCGTCCTCCCTTCAATTATTTCTCAGGAGCAAACCGGCTACGTCGAAGGCAGGCAGATCACGGACAACATTATCCTCACCCAGGAAGTGTTGCACTCTCTCAAAACGAACAAGACTCCAGGCATGCTTATCCAGCTTGACCTGTCAAAGGCCTTTGACAGAATCAGCTGGCAATATATGAGAGCAATCCTCCAGGCTTTCAGATTCAGTCAGCAATGGATAAATTGGACAATGGAACTGGTCTCAGGTGCTTTCTTCTCCATCCTGCTGAACGGAGGACCCCTTCAACCCTTCACACCATCCAGAGGTATACGGCAAGGAGATCCCTTGTCTCCTTTTCTCTTCATCATAATGGCAGAAGGGCTGGGCAGATCTTTAACCAAGGCAAGAAGGCAGAATCAACTCAAAGGCATCAAACCGGCACACCAAGGACCCACAGTAACGCATCAACAATTTTTAGACGATACAATGCTCATGGGCGCCCCCACAGTGCAGGAAGCTCGAACCATCAGCCAAGTGTTAAATAATTTCTCGGAGGCCTCAGGTATGGAAATTAATCTTACCAAATCAAAAAAATTTTTCTTCAACACATCCATTCCTGTGCAAAGAAATCTCAGTAGAATTCTGCAGATCCAAAAGACCTCCCTTCCAACCAAATATCTGGGCATACCACTTTCGGAATATGCCTACAAATCTGCCAACTGGGAAGCCCTCCTCAACAAAATGAAAGCTCGGCTAAGCAGCTGGACATACCGAACCTTAAACATGGCCAGCAGACTGATCTTAGTCAAATGGGTCCTGCAAACCATGCCAGCATACATGTTCTCAGCACTAGCAGCACCTAAGGCGGTGTACAAATCCATCCAAAGCATTCAGCGATCCTTCCTCTGGAATGGAGCCTCGAAGCAATCCAAATGGGCCCTCATCAAATGGACAGACATCTGCAAACCAAAAAGGGAGGGAGGTTTGGGCCTAAGAGATCCAGAAATATTAAGCAAGGCCGTTGCAGCAAAAATATGGTGGAGATGGGTAGAAAATCCTAGCTCCCTGTGGGGAACCTGGTGGAAAGCGAAATATACAACTCAAGTCAGGGACAAAGACCTCATGCGGCTGACCGGCACCAGGCAAGGATCCCCCATCTGGAACAAGGCCTGGGAGAACAGACATATCGTACAGAAGCACAGCTTCTAGGAAGTGCACCAAGGAAAAACTGCCCTCTTTTGGGAAGATGCTTGGCAGCAGCTTCCAACCTTGGAACACCCAGACTGGAATATTCTTAAAAGAGCTATGCAGGAGGCCGGCAAGGTTATGGTAGCAGACTACTGGCAACCTGCAAGCGAGGCCACCACCTGGAAAAAGTGGCTATCCAGAGAACAATGGCAAGCTCAAGCAGGCCTGATGAACGTAGACCAGCTTTTACAAGACCTGGACAAAAGAAGAATCCTTAATTCCAACAAAGAGGACATCTTGAGATGGGGAAGAAACCCCAAAGGAACGTTCAACCTCAAAGAAGCATATCAGATCTTGGCAGCCTCTTTGGATCCGCAACTAGACCACAGTTGGCAAACCCTTTGGAGCAGAGGAACATGGCCAAAAATCACACTTTTCTCCTGGCTGGTCATGCACAACAAAGCACTCACATGGGACAATCTTCAAAAACGAGGCTTCATAGGCCCTTCACGATGCATACTCTGTGAGGATGGCCCAGAAACTCTCAATCACATACTCAATGCCTGTCCAATGGCCTGCTCTCTGTGGGATGACATGGCTATGATCTTCAGACAATCTGAAAAAAACAGAGACTCCATTCAACTCTCACTCAGCCAGTGGAGAACATCCATGTCCTCCAATCCCTTGGTCAACAGTGCCTGGAACTTAATACCGGGAGCAATAGCCTGGATCCTTTGGAAAGAACGAAACACACGAGTCTTCAAAAACTCTGCACTGGCAGTAAGCATGCTGATAGGAAAAGTGAGACAACTCATTAAAGAAACAGTCAATGCCATGGGCACTTTCAGAAAGAGGGCAACACTTCACCGAATGATGACAGAATCATTCAAATCCTAAATCTTCAAACCCAGATCAACCCTACTGGTAAAAACTGCGTCTCCAAAGGAACAACGCAGGACAATTGGACGCTGCCCCCTTCAAACACGTTCAAACTCAATTTCGACGGGGCTTCAAGAAAGAACCCAAGAATAGCTGGCTATGGGGGCGCAGTAAGGGATCACACAGGCGCAATTCATCTCGTCTATCATGGCAACATCGGAGTGAACACCAACAACGCTGCAGAACTAATCGCTCTCATTCAGGGTCTCACTCTGGCAGGCCACTACAAATTTCTACCACTGATAGTGGAAGGAGACTCGGAGATCATAATCAGGATGATAAAGAAACTCCAGATGGGAGCGCAGGTACATAAAGTAACCCCCAGCTGGAGACTGTCGGCAACACTGCAGGATCTCCAAAATCATCTATGCAACTTGCAAGGGATCACATTCCAAGCAGTTCGCAGAAAGGAAAATAAGATATCTGATGTCCTAGAAAATGCAGGGATCGATTCCCAGATGGCAGAATTCCACAGCCTCTGCCACGATCTAGCAGAAGGAGTGCTCAAAGAAAACTACAAAAAGATCCAGCAGACAGATCTGCACACTTAGGCCTCGGCAGCAAGGCACACTATGGTTTCAAACACAGGAAGGAATGTTAAACCTCGGCAGAAGTGCCACTGAAAAGAGAAGATCTGCGCTAACAGGCTTGCACAATCAAGATTGGAGACACATCCCTGCACACCCAAAAGACGCATCAACAAACTGAATGCTCATCCACTTCAAGCACGACACTCTCAGGAACTTCAGGCAGCAAACTACCCACCTCGCAGCATTCTGCCCACCTCGCAGTAAGCTGCCCACCACTCATGCAGGATCACCTCACGAGCTCCACGAAAACTCTCCTTAGACAGCGCATTGTATATGCAGCAGGCACTTTCCCTGAAAGGCCACCCAGTCAACGCAGGCAGGTCGCTCTGACCCCTGCGGACCATTGTATTTTTATTCACAATCATTAATATAACTGCTTAATTTTACAAAAAAAAAAGGAGTAACATAGGTTTATATTGATAACCATAAATCCTTATGTATATATCACTATCTTCCCATATTACACTCATGTCTCCTTTAATAAGTCTTATGCTTCTTAAGTCAACCTCTACAGTTTAAGTCTAGTCAATGTATATCCAATTTTTTTGACAAATCTATCCCGAACAAGGAAGAAATGAAATGGTGTCTTATGTTGTAACAACCCCGAGTTGATTTTCCATGTAAATAAATTAAGATAAGGTCATGGGACATGTATTCCAAGTTGGATGGAGGGGAAAACATTATAGTGGGAATCACATGTGGTTTATTAATGGCTATGCAAATTTGCATTGGAATTGGAAATGGCAAAAGGCAATAAATGATAATTTAATATGAGAAATAAAGGAAGATAGGAGAAAAGGGAGATGAAGAGACACAAATATGAATGCAAGGGAAAATGAAGGAAAATGAAGGAAAAATAAAAGGAAAAGGAAATAACAGGAGAGGGATAACATCATATGCTCTCTTAGTCAATCTTACACTCTTACACACATAGAGCAGTCTTCGAGCAACCTAACATTCACTTGGAAATTTTGGCAATCTCACTTGGAGTTGGAGAGATAAAGAACTTGGATAGATGCAACTAAGAAAGGAATTCGTGAGTAGTGGAAAATAAGGTTGGAAAAGTAGCTACAATAGGAGAAAATTGTAGGTAGTAGGTTGCATGTGTGATTTCATTGCTGAGATTTGGATGCATGGTACATGCATTTGGTTAATTGGTTGTTTTTTTGTCATTGACATGGGATTTTCCCATATTGATAGTGGTTTCAAACTTGCCTTTCAATTTCTTGGATAACCATGGTGTAGTGGGTTCCCTGTTGTGATTAAGCTTTGGATGGTTGATAGAATTTGGATCCTAGTGAGGTGGTCTCAGGAAAATTCCCAGGGTTGAGGGTGGAGATGGGATTTCTCTTGGAACTCTTGACAGATGGGTGGAGACAGGAAAATTCTTCAAGGTATGGTGAAGAAAGTCAGAGGCATCCAAGCTTGTTTGATGCTAGTGATTTCTGGACCAATTTAGGTGAAATAAATATGGTTGAGGGTTAAGGTGGTCTGGGTTGTTCTAGGTATTTGGCCTGTAGCTAGCCCTGAAAATATAGAACTGAGTTCCTAGCCGCACCTCTGAACTAAGAGAATTCAGCTACAACCACATGGAGGACGACCTGTGTGTGTGGAAAAATCTTTCCAACTATATGCACATATTGACATGCATGTGTTTGGGATGTAGGGTTAGTAAAAAAGTTAGTTCCAACCCAGGGCAAGATCATCAAAAGAATTTGTTTGGTATCTGGGGATGTGGTGCTCCTAGGAGGTTGTATTATGTTTTCAGTTTGTAAACCACACTTCCATAAATGGAACTTGGATTTTGGGTCATGTCATAGTAACTCTCATCTAATTTTTTCACTGGAGAGCTTGTAAAAGTGGGTAAATTTCAGGTGGGGTGTTATGGGGTGGTATCAAAGCGAGGTTACAACAATGGACCTTAGGGTAAATGTAGATTGTTATGCATGCATGTCAGTTGTCTATATTTTTTTCATGCATGCATGATTATATATTTATTTTCATGGTTATGATATTCGTGTACGAGTTGGTATGTTTGTGATGTTATATCGTGCTAATATGGACTGGCCTATGCATATTCCATAACCTCCTATGAGATACATTGAGGTATGATTTTGATTATGTTTTTACTTAGCTAACAATGGAATATTGCAGCAAATAGAAGGCCAAGAGATGAAGAGTAGAATAGTTGAATACAATTCATATGACTCTATATACAGGCTTGAAGAGACATTGGTAGGTTGGGAGAGTTGATTAGTTGAGCAATAGGGAGAGGGGAATTCTCCTGGTTTGGCATACATATTAAGAAGTTTGAAGGCATAAATCGTGAGTTGCAAGGCAGATAATGAGAGGTTTATTGAATCACATGAAAGGATTGTTAGAGCTCAAGAAAATAAATCAAAGGTTAATGCAATCATCCTCCATAGCCTTTCAGATTTGCAGAAGTAGGGACGGTTGGGGATCAGTCATGGACAAGAAGAAAAGACTAATGGTGCAGATGGAAGCAGGTCTTGGAAGGGGTGCAAGATGTAAATAGATGATATAGTAAAGTGTGGCAGATCCTTGGATACACCTAAGAAGAGGGTTAGCACTCATGAATTTATTCTATCTTTGGTTATAAGAGACATCATCATCATCATCACCAACATCCTTATAGGAGGAGTGATAAGGGTTACTTTCCATAAGAGTTCAAGAAATCCAAGCCTCTTACTTTTTATGGATAAATGAAGAAACCAGAATATGCAGGATCATGGATGATTAGAATGAAGAAATTATTTAGGCTGTATGATTACTTAGAGAACACAAAATCCAAGATAACTACCTTCAGTATTAAGGGAAAATAATATATCTAGTGGGAAGATGTTAAGCATGTCAGAGGCATTAAAGAAAAGGATTTATTTTGGGACGAGATTGAAAGACTATTCGGGAAGAAGTACTTATCTAAGAGGTATTATGATGGAAAGACCAAGGACTTCTATGAGATCAATACGGGTTCCATGATAGATGATGAGTACACAACTGGATTTCTAGATATGTTGAGATATTTTCCCTATGTCAAGGATGAGAGAACAAATATTTAAAGGTCCATCAGTGGATTTCCATTAGCATTCAAAGACCAGATTGAGTTTGATGAGCCTCAGTAATTGGAGGAATTATCCTATCTTGTAGCAGTTCCAGGATCTATTTCCTGCATATATTCTAGAGATGTCGCCTCATAGGGAGGTGGATTTCTCTATTGAGTTGATGTTAGGAGCAACACCAACATCTAAGTAACCTTACAGGATGAGCATGCCCAAGTTGGTGGAATTGACGTTACATATTAAAGAGATGCTTGATAAGGGATACATGAGGCCAAGTGTATCTCCTTGGGGTGCACTAGTGTTGCTTGTAAAGAAGAAGAATGGCACTCTCAGATTGTGCATTGATTATAGGAAGTTTAATATGGTGACTATCAAGGACAAGTATCCATTTCCATGGATTGATGATTTGTTTGATCAATTGAAGGGAGTTGTAGTATTTTCGAACATTGATATGATATTAGGATATCATCAAGTGTGAATCAAAGAAGAAGACATCCACAATATTGCATTTCATACAAGGTATGGGAACTATGAGTTTCGGATGGTTCATTTTGGTCTTACCAATGCTCCAAACACCTTCATTTGTTTGATGAATAGTGTGTTGTGCCTTTACCTGGATAAGTTTGTGATAGTATTTTTTGATGAAATATTGGTATATTGAAAGGACGAGGAGGAGCACCTAGAGCATCTGGCAACAATATCAAGATGTTTGGGAGAGCATAAGTTGTATGCCAAGCTCAAAAAATGCAATTTATTTCAAACTCAGATTCATTACTTGGGACAAGTTGTTTCCAAGGAAGGGGTAGCAGTGGACCCGGAAAATATTAAGGCTATCATGGAGTGGCCAACTCTAAGGAATGTGGATGAAGTCATATCATTCATGGGACTAACAAGTTATTACAGGCTGTTCATCATGAAATTTTCCAAGATTGGCTATCTTATTACATATTTGCATAGGAAAGAGAAGAACTTTGAATGGATTGAGGACTGTGCAACTAGATTTGATCACTTGAAGAATTTGCTTCCAAATTATCCAGTTTTGAAGATTGTAAATCATGATAAGGATTTTTTGGTTTGTACATATGCTTGCAAGGAAGGACTAGTGGAGTCCTAATGGAGGAAGTGGAGGTGGTTTTATATGAATCAAGGAAGTTGAATGAGCATGAGTAGAAATATGTGACTCATGATCTTGAGTTGGAAACCATAATTCATGCATTGAAGATGTGGAGAAATTATCTCCTTGGCAGGAGGTTAATCTTGACGAGTGATCATAATGGACTGATGTATTTATTTTACCAACCCAATATGAATGCAAGGAAAACAATATGGTTGGATACTCTGAGTGAGCTTGAATTTGAGATCAGGTACATTAAGTGCAAGGGGAATAGGGTTGCAGATGCTCTCAGTAAGAGAGTGCAGGTGAACCATATTTCATATGTGAGCTCTTATGGGATATATTTACAAGAGTGGATCTTACATGCAGGGCAACATGATCATAAGTACCAACAACTGAAGTAGAGGTTGCAATAGCAAGGTGAAGGTGATAGGGATGAGGAGTATCACCTCACAATAGATGGATTGGTCAAATTCAAGAGCAGGATCTATGTCATTGATAACAACGAGTTGAAGAAGCTTATTTTGAGGTAGTTTCATGTCAAGCCATATTTAGTCTAACCAAAATATCATAAGACTTTGGTAGCTGTTAAGAAGTTATACTATTGGAAAAAATTAAAGAAATAGGTGGTTGAGTTTGTTGTTAAGTGTTTGGGCTGTTAGTAGGTAAAATTTGAATGCAAGCATCTAGCTGGTTTGTTGTAGCCTATTTTGATTCTAGAATGGAAATGAGTTCATTTCCATTGACTTCATTACAGGGTTGCCTAGTACATCGAGGAAGCATGATTCCATCAAGGTTGTGGTTGATAGGTTGAGAAATGTAGCTCACTTCATTGCAGTAAAGTCTACTAATTCAGCTAGTGAGGTAGCTCGGATCTTGATAAGGGAGATAATGAGGTTGCATGGAGTTCCTAAGAAGATGATATCAGATAGAGATACCAAGTTCACTTCCAGGTTTTGGAAATAACTATTCGCAGGCTTGGGGACATAATTAGCCTTCAACATACATTATCATCCATTGACAGATGGATAGACAAAGAGGGTTAATATGATCCTTGAGGATATGTTGAGGATGTATGTCATATATCAATAGAGGAAGTGGGAGGAGTATCTTCCATTGGTAGAGTTTTCTTACAACAATGGGTATCGGGAATCCTTGAATGTGAGTCCATTTGAGGCTCTCTATGGGCGAAGTTGTAATACTCCTATCAACTGGAGTGATCTAGTGAACATGGTGTTTATTGGACCAGATATATTAGTAGATATGGAGCATGAGATATAGGTTATCAAAAGTAATTTAAAGGTAGCACATGACATGAATAAGAGTTATGTGGATCAACATAAATAATTCAAGGAGTTTCAGGTTGGGAAGCATGTATACTTTGGCATCAAGCCTAAGAGGAGGTCCTTGAGGATTGAGTCATGTGATATTCTGGCACCTTGATATTGTGGGAATTTTGAGATCCTTGAGAGGATTGGACCAATGGCATACATAATTTCACTATCACCAACAATGAAATTACATGGTGTTTTCCATGTTTCATTTCTTAAGAGACATGTACAGGATGTTGATCGTGTGATTGATTGGTCTGTATTGTAGGTGGAACCAGAGGGAGAGTTCCAACCAGAGCCACAATCCATATTGCAGTGGAAACAAATCGTGCTCCATAACTAAGAGATAGAAAAGGAAATAAATGATACTTTAATATGAAAAATAAAGGAAGAGAAGAAGAAAGGGAGATGAAGAAACATTTACGCATGCAATGGAAAATGAAGGAAAAGGAAACAAAAGGAGAGGAAGAACATTATATACTCTCTTAGTCACTCTTACACTCTTACACACTTAGAGCACTCTTGGAGAATTCTAGCATTCACTTGGACATTGAGGCATTCTCACTTGGACTTGGAGAGAGAAATCACTTGGGAATAAGCAAGAAAACAAGGAATTTATGGGAAACATAAAAGAAGGTTGGAAAAGAAGCTACAACAAGAGAAAATTGTAGGTAACGGGTTGCATGTGTGATTTCATTGCTAAGATTTGGATGTGTGGTACATGCATTTGGTTATTTGGTTGTTTTGTTGTCATTAGATGTTCCACTGAAATTTGTCACCATGACATTTTAGTACTCCCTTAGAAGTCTACAAAATCAAAGTTCCTAAAATCAAGCCTTGATATTGAGAGAAAAGCTCATGAAAGTCTTAAAACACTTGTACCGCACTTTCTCTTAGCATTGCCTGCGGTGCCGCACCTATTTGTTCTAAAGCATGCGGAGCTAAACACAGTTTTTCTTCATTAAGGGTGCGGACCCCTGTAAAAGGTAAAATGAAGGCAGAAAGTAACATTTAGAAGCCCAGCAGTCAAATCTGGAAGCTTCTAGAATCAATTATCTGGTCGAAGGTTCGCTCCTATCATGTATGTTCATTCCTCCATTACGGGAACCTACCCCTTGATTTATGAAGCCCAATCCCTTCAAAAGAGCATTCTATCCCTTCTTATGTGGAACCATAACCTCCTCTCTTTTCCTATAAATTGAAGCCATAGTGCAGCTTCAAAGGTTAGAGTTAGTGAGTTAGACTTTGAGAATTTTTGAGGAGAAATGCTGTAGAGACTTATACTCTCTTAACTGATCATTATGTGGGAATGATTACACACCCATGTGAATTTTAGCTGAGAGAGTGCAAAGCTTGTTAGAGTAAAGGAAACGCCTGTTCCAAACCCCAGGAAGGCCTGTACGACATCAAGGCAGACACGGTTGTAAGGCTCTTCTTTATCAAATATAATACAAATAAATACTGTTTTCTCAATGAGTTCTTTGATTAAGTAGCTTGTTTATCCTGTTTTATCAATGCGTTATTTAATTGATTCCCTCTTTTTTTGAGTTCTTTCTCATCTAAGAAAATAATTTTTTAGTTCAATAACAAGCTAAGCAAAACATCCTCAAAACATTTAAAGTTTTAATTCAGATCTAGTCTTTAGAATTGTTAGATCTCAAAATTAATGTTTTTTAGTTTTGAGTGTTATTTATAGAAATTGTAGTCATCCTTTGGAGAAAATTTTGTTTGTAGTTTCGATCTTGAATGATAAAGGGATTTCTTACTGAGCAATTGATCATTTTGAGTTCTCATAACATTAGACTTCTTTCATTTATTCTTGTTTGAAGGAAATAATTTTTTAAAAAGATTGCATTTCTCAACTCTTTCTTTTAGATAGAATTCATTGAAAGGAAAATAATTGTTTCTCATGTTAGATGCATTTTTAGTGTATTTTGAGTCGGGTCACTACATATCATCAGTTTCACTTTCACACCTATTTTCCTAAGAAACATCCTATTAAAATCAACGCTTAATTTAAAATCAATCTAGTAATTTTTATATTTCTAGGGCTCTTCTCACCAATATAGCTTAGGCTAGTGTCTTGGAGTAGGGAGTAATTAACTCTCCAAGACAATTAAAACAAACAAGTAGTTGATCTTGCGGTAGGAAAAATCCAGTAGTAGCTTGTATGCTATGGGAAGCTCCTCTTAAAGGAGTCAATCACGAGGTCATATCTGAACTAGTGGGATATCAATTCTATCTCATTGGGAACGATAGAAGATGTGCGCGTATTAACAATGGTAAACCTCGGATAGACATTGTCGAGGAGCCTAGGGTCACTTGTCGGTATACCTTGGATTATGTCAAGGAGCCTTCAAGGGGATTGAGCTTTGTTACTCTGCCCTTGTGCGTATGTCGAATCGTAGACTGTTCCCCTAGGTATATTAGTTCTTGTTGGTAACCTTAGTGGCCATAATCTTTACGATTCTTTCCGAAGGTGACGGTGGAGGAAAGATCCCACTGTACCTGGAGTAGACGTCAACTAGACTCACTTGGACTCTCTGGAGGGTTATCTTCACTCGATATGGTTTAAGTGGAGAAACTTGCACCAGTCTGTTTCATTAAGCAGGTTGTCAGGGTAACTGTTCCAACTGCCCTTTGTACATTAAAATACTACGATGTTGTATTTCATCACCAACTAGTGTTTTTAGTGTGGGAAGTTACTGTTTGTGTGTGGTTTGATCTCCTAGACTTTTAGGCGTGTGATTCATTTGTTTGTTTCCTTAGCGACTTTAAGAATTTTCATTGAAATTTTCCTTGATTACGTGTGATTAATAATTTTTAGTCGTGGTTGAAATACCAAGACAATCGCGTAGACTCCAGGGGAAACCCCCTGAGTATACACCAAGCCAAATCGAAGGACCGAAAGCTTTAGTCCCTTCGACTACAAGTGGAATTACATCAACAGAGTTAGGAGAATCATCTATAGTCATTCATCCTGATTATCTATCACAAACAACAGAATATATTCAAGAGCCAATTTCAATTTCTAAAGTTACTGGTATTACTTCTCCAACCAGTCAATTAGATGAAGAACCTGAAATTTCTGAGCCCGATACTAAACCTGTTGTATTGGAATCATCTTCAGGATTTGTTACTCCAACTTCTAGTGATCCTGGTTCACCTAGGGTAAGACATCGCATTACCAAAAACCTTCCTTCTGATCTCATATGTATTGAAGAACTTGTTGGTCTAGAAGAAGACATAGTTTTTCCTAAAACCCAAGAAACTTTGAATCTTAGGGAACGTGAATAAATATTCTATTGCCCTTTTAGAACTGACGCTTAGTATTTATCATTGACAGATTTTTTACAAAACGTAGGTCTTACCTATTCACCACCCCCAATTCCTTTTTACCCTACACCAAGAGGTACTCAACCTTCATTAGCTATGTCGGGAGAGTCATCCATGTTTTCTCAATCTCCATAAACATTTTTGTACAGTGTTCCATCTGTTCCTTCGGGATACCAGTCGCTCTCTAGTACATTCTCGGGGGAAAATCCTCAACCAATTGAACAAGTGTTATCATCTGGTCTAAATGGAACTACAATTGAAACGTTGAACACATGACATATTTTTATGATGTCTGGAAATATTCCAAATCCTCAACTTCAAGGAAGTCAGTTACCGCCTCGGGGGCAACCTCAAGGAAGTTAGTTACCGCCTGGGGGGAAACCTCAAGGTAGTCAATTACCGCTCGGAGGGCAACCTCAGGGTAATTTTTTACCAGGTCAAACTATGGGACAATATTTCCTGCCTGGGGAGAAACCTCAAGGACAGTACATACCTCAAGGTCAATATCAACCCCAAGAACAATACATACCTCAGGGTCAACCCCAGGGACAATATATACCTCAAGGTCAACCTCAAGGATAGTACATACCTCAGGGTCAATATCAACCCCAAGGACAGTACATACCTTAGGGTCAATATCAACCCCAGATTCAGTACATGCCTTAGAGTCAATACCAGCCTCAAGTTTAGTACCCAGCTCAAGGTTTTCAACCTCCTTCAGGTCAACCATTATTACAAGGAGCTGGAAATTTTCCAGTTAATTATCAAACTTACGTTCAACCTGGTTATGGTCCTTCATATGCACAACCTTCTATGGGTCAATATCCTAGAATTAATACAATGTGGGATCCATCTCAAGTTCAATAGAATTTACAACCCAATATGCAGTTACCTAGTCAACCTGGACAACCATAGGTTCTGGTCCAACCTAGCAACCTGTCCAGCCTACCATTCAAGTTCCTGCACTTGGTTATGTTCAGTAGCCTGGGCCTAGTACACCTCAGACTCCACCTCAAACTTCTGCTACTGTCATAATTTCTATTCAACCTACCATACCTATTTCTGGAGTTTTTGTAGCTCCTATTTCTACTACCCCTGTATTAGTGCAAATTCCTCAAGCATCTATACCTCAGTCAGGACCTAAAATTCAGACTATGGTTCAGATGCCTACAGGACAAGTTGGTACAAGTACAATTCTCACTATTCAACCGCAATTTACTTATCAACCATACTAGGGGCAGTATCAATATGGAAAAACTACGCAAAATCCACAATATCAGTATCAGCCGTACCTTGGGTATACTTATCAAATACCTCAACATCCCCAGTATGGTCCGGTTAATCCTGGTTATCCGGGAGGGTTCACAATTCCTAATGCAAATCCAATTCCAGGATATCCTAGATATCCTCCTCCTGGAACTGGTTTAATCACACAAGGTTATCAAGACCCTAGCCATCGGTTACCATTTATAGCAACTTTAGATTTACTTGATCTATTGCGCCTTACGAACGATCCTATATTTTATCTTCTGTATTGGCCGCCAATGCCTAAAAAGTTGCCTAGTGATATTCCAAAGTTTGAGGGTAAGTCAGGAGAGGACCCATCTAATCATGTTATGACTTATCACCTCTCATGCACATCCAATTCACTAATCAATGATTTGATTCGGTTACATATTTTTCAGAGAACTCTCATTGGTCTAGCTGCCAAATGGTACATTGAGTTACCACGAGGCTCATTTAATAATTTTAATGCACTAGCTAATGCTTTCTTAACCCATTTTCAGTTGCCTGTTAGATACGATAGTAGCACAGAATTGCTGACTGCATTAAAACAATCTACGTCTACGTACATATCTGATCACATACATGAATGGAGATGTAGGAGACATTTAGTGAAGGTCTTTATTCCGGATCAAATTTTGGCTGAATGGTTTATTAAATCATTATTACCCAAAATTACTGAAGATGTGGCCAAAGGAGGCGTTGTTACAGGAGAGCAAGTCATTGCTCAGGCTCAGTTACTTGACCTTGTATATACACAGTCAGGTACTCTGTATGATAAAATCCCTGATTTACCAAGACCTGGTCAGTTAACTACAACTCCTTCCGGCTCTCATGCCACTGATGGTGTAATTGGTTCTGTTAGCACTGGTAAGAGTAAGAATAAGTCTTCCAAGACGACTTATCCTATTATCACTTTACCCGATTCACCAAAAAGAGATTCTTTCGTTGAAACTTCCGCTGATATTCATGTTGTAGAATAATCTACAACCAAATCTAAAAAAAAGAAAGGGAAGAATAAATAAAAAAAAATCTTCAAAAGATAAAAACGATAAACTGAACCAATTGACAAAAAATGAAAACCTCTCTATCCTTGTCTAATCTGTGACGAGGATCATTTTACAAAAGAGTGCCCACATAGAGCCAAGGTACCGAAATTTGTTAAGGATTCACCCATACCTGCTGTCTTGAAGGATCCATTTCCTGCTCAGGATAGTAATATGATTGGATCTTCCTCAAATACGCTAGAGAATATCTTGATGGTTGCGACGCGATCATAAGATTATGGTAGTAAAAATCCTGGTAAAGAAGTAGAAACATCTAATTCAACATCCACTACACCTCCCCCAGTTTCTGATCTGCTACAGATCGAGAAACAAAATCCTGACTTAGTAATCAAACCGCCTGCTAAAGGTGCACTTCGTAAATCAGCTTTCAATACACATGTGAGAGTTGCTCATAATTATAATATTGTTGAAGATTTGGCGATTTCCCCTTCAGCAATGTCAGCTTTGGAAGTGCTGCAATCATGCCCAGCCCAAAGAAAATTACTATTGTCAGCCTTAGGAGCCGTAGAACTCCAGGATTCGAACCTAATGATCTTCGATTTATAAAATTTTACACCTCGCCTACCCCATCAAATGGCCTTTCAAATTTCGGTAATAGCCAACAACAAACATATCTTTCGTATTATTGTTGATGAAGGGGCTTCTACGTGTATTATGTCATTTAAATGTTGTAAAACAATTGGTTCTTCGACAACTAACCAATCACCGAATATCCTCAAAGATTTTGATGGAAGAGGTTTTCATCCGTATGGTATTTTACATGATCTACCAATAGAGGTCAAACGAAAAACCGTTAATATATATGTGGAAGTGGTTGATGCCCCTCTAGATTACAACCTTCTCCTGGGTTTCAGTTGGTCTTACGCCATGACTGCTATTGTATCGTCGGTATTTCGTCTCATCATGTTTCCACATAAAGGAAAGATCGTTAAAATAGATCATCTCTCATATTATTCATCTGACCCAGCCTCTACTGATAGCATCCAGCATATCAGAAAATCAACTATCCCTTATAAGGATGTTGGGGTAGGGTTAATTAACGATTCTGTTTTATTGGGAACTTTTTCCCTACCCGCTCCCAACGTAAAGCCTCTTATTGCTAATATCAATATGATCACATCAAGTACTATTTCCTTTGATGATCCTTGGATATTACCTTCAGAATCAGAACTGGATTCTTTTGATGGCACAATGCCATTGAGTCCTTTTGAGTTAACATATCAGGCAGTCCAGTCATTTTCTAATACTCTTTCAACTAAATCCGTGTTGGCAATATGATGCTGAGTGTTGTCCTTGATGGCAACCCACTTGATGAATTTGTGCTTGATAGAATATGTCTTGATGTTCTTGTCAAATGATGTATCTACAGTGAGTAAAGAAGGTAATGAAGAAAGGAATTCATTATGTGCTAGATCTATGATGAAAAGAGTATTTCTCAAGGCATATGCGGATTTGTCTAGGAGAAGTCGCGTATGCATGTGGGAAATAACGTTCCAAGTCGCGTATGAAAAAAAGCACTCATAAAGTGAAAAACCAGGGATAACCACCATGGTATTGACCCATTGTATTGAGTAATGATTCGTCTATGTGACCCTGCCCAGGAATACCATCGAAAGTAATGTGGTTTTGACCCATGGTATTGATAAAGGGTAAACCTATATAAGGAGAAGAAATTCATTGTGCAAAGGGCGTGCATATGTCTGGGCTTTAATGAATACTTCACTCTGAAGTATATCTGCATGGTGGAACTTTGCTCTTAATTGATAGATTTGATTCTATAATATATCTATGAACATAATGAAGGTTCAAGATCTCTAGATCTTGAAATGGTGAAACTCTTGGATGATCTGAAAAGAAGTAATCAAGACCTGACGCAAATCTGTTGAAGAAGTTGAAGAAATCTGGGTAAGTTCATAGATCTGGTCTGTTCTGCAAAATTTATCTTTTATAGATCCATACGCAGGTTGATTTCGTGAAAAGCGCATGTATACGCGGCTCTGTTCAGAGAAAAGAGCGTATGCGCAGTTAGGATTTATTTGAAGAATTTACTGAAGCATATGCGGGTTGGTCTATGAAATGCGCGTACATACGCGGGTCTGATATACTAAAAGCGCGTATGGAATTTGAATTAATGGGGTCTCAAAGTTGAATGTGTTTCTGAATGTCTGATCTGAAGTCTGGGTTAACTCTGATATTCTGGTTATAGTGGGTTCACTATTCTGTTTGTAGCATTGGGCAAAGTATGTTTATTAAAGAGTGAAGGGTTGTGTTGGCGCTGTTGGATCCAGTTTGAAAATTGATGAAACGTGGTCTGCAGTGGATCTGAGGGTTGAAGCCTTCAGTCTGATAATATCAGCAGAGGCTGGTGCTAATATCAGGGGGTAGTAGTTCCCTTCCAGGTGAGACTGGTAAACGTGAGCAGGGGGTTGAAGCTCCCTCCCAGGAGAGGCTGGTAAATGAGAGAAGGTTGTAGCCTTCTGCAGGTGGGTGCCTGCGTGCTGGTATAAGTCTGCACCAGTACATGATTGTACGAAGTTTTTCTCTATAATAAAATATTGAAGGCTGAGACAATGGCAGCGGTGGTTTTCTCCCGACTTGGGTTTCCACCTAAAAATCATGGTGTTCATATGTGATGCTTTTGTGTGATATTTCATTCTGTTATAACTGCACTTGTCTACTGCTATATAAACATCTGATAAATGAATACATGTAAGGATCTTAGTAAAGAATTGATTGTTTATTAATATCTCTGTGCATATGCGAGTTTCATAAAGGGTATCCGCGTATATACGCGATTCTGTATCAGGAAAGTAGCGTATGGGTTTTAGAAGCAAGAAAAAGTAAAAGTTTTGAATATGCAGTAAATACTGATTCACCCCCCCCTCTCAGTATTTTTCCCAACAATTGGGATCAGAGCAGGCCTTTTGAAAAGGCTTAACCGCTAGAAGGAAGATCAAGCAGGATGAGCAATCACGAGGGAACAACATCTATCAAACCTCCGCTCTTCAACGGAAGCAATTTAATCTTCTGGAAAATAAGGATGAGATCCTATCTTTAGTCCATGGGAGCAGATATATGGGCCATTTTTGAACAAGGATATCAATATCCCGCTGCTACACCAACAGATCCAACTGAAAGAAAGAATTATGAATCAAATGCAAAAACAGTCAATGCTATAACTGGAAGTCTAACTGAAGCAGAATTTGTCAAAGTCATGCAGCTAAATACAGCAAAGGAGATATGGGACAAAATCATCCTAAGCTATGAAGGTGATGCAAAGGTAAAAAGTGAAAAACTTCAATCTCTCAGAATTGAGTATGAAAATTTAAAAATGCATAGTGATGAGAATATTGCTGGTTTCTTTTTACGTGTTGATGATGTTGTAAACTGTATGAGAAATCTGGGAGAAACAATAACCGAATCCACTTTGGTTGAGAAAATTTTGAGATCACTAACGGCCAAGTTTGAGTCAAAAGTTTCTGCTCTTGAAGAAAAACAGGACCTTCAAAATCTTACTATGGTGCAACTTCATGGCATATTAACTGCATACGAAATGAGGAGAGGAGGACCATCTGAAGTCAAAGAAGTTGTTTTTAAAGCTTCTACAAAAGGGAAAGAAGTTTGAAAACCGGAAGGGTCAGGATATATCTCAGAAGAAGATGAGGCAAACTTTGTAAGAAAACTCCAACTAGGAACCGGAAGATTCAAAGGTAAGCTTCCCTTCAAATGTTTTAATTGTGGAAGAGTTGGTCATTATGCTGCAAAATGTCCTTATAAAGAAACATTTGCTAAAGAGAAAGAAGTAGCAAGAAGAAATAAGAACCGGTCTAGCACTAAGAAAAGCTACTATACAAATGAAGACAGTGATGAGTTATCTGACAGTGAGGAAGAATGTGAACAAGATCTTAGACTTCTCATGGAATTTGAAAATAACTCTAGAGATGATAAGGATGCTTTTATGGATGCTCTAGATGACAATGATTTTCTTGATCAGAACAATCAACTCAAAATATGCTTGGAAGAAAGTAAGATAATCATAGAGACTCTGAAAAGGCAGAATGAAGAAGCAAAGAAACATAATGAAAAATTAGAATGTGAAGTAGTAAGTCTAAGAAAAGAACTTGAGAAAGTAAAGACTTTGAATCTTAGATTTGCTAAAGGATCTGAAACCTTGGATGAGATTATCAAGGTTCAACGATCTCCTCTGATTAAGACAGGTCTTGGATATACCGGAGAATCCTCTCAGGCTTCAGCACCAAATTATCTAAAAGCAGCTACAACTGGTTTACTACATTCAGCCACTCATCAAGGGAGTAAGGAATCTTTACAGGTAAAGCATGATCATCACAATACAAGGAACACTAACAGGGATATCTCTCAAAGAAGCAACAATCAACAGGTAAATTCAAATAGAAGATTTCATGATCGCAGAAATTTCTACTTCAATGGACAATGTTTCTCATGTCACAATTTTGGTCATAAAGTCGTTCAATGTGTTGCATATAAAACCATCATGACAAGAGAAGCAAGAAAGAAAAATATGGATACAGAACCAAAAAGGAACACTTATAACAACTTTTCTCCTCTTCAAAATGAAGTTGAATGTGCTTATTGCAATAACTTTGGGCATGAAGAATCTGAATGTAGGAGCAAATTCCAGCCAAAACAACATTTTCCTTCAAGTTCCAAAGTATGGAAAAAGAAGGAATTACAGGTTGAAAATTGTGGGATAGCGTTATTTGCAGAAGGTGAAGAAAATCAATGGTACATTGATAGTGGGTGCTCTAGACACATGACAGGTGACAAAAGCAAACTTCTTTCATATAATGCTCTAGAAAAGGAAAATAAAGTTACATTTGGAAATGATAATCCTGCTGTAATTAAAGGAAAAGGGTCCGTATTTTTAAAAGAAAAGGTGAAGGCTAATGATGTCATGTATGTGGATGGATTAAGGCATAACCTGTTAAGTGTAAGTCAAATGTGTGATCAAGGTACAGAAGTTGTCTTCAGTTCAAAAGAATGTGTGGTTCGTGATCTGGATATAGGTATAGCTATTATAAAAGGGAAAAGAACTCCAAGCAACCTATATGTATTGAAGAACTGCAAAGATCAATGTTACTTGAGCAAATCTTCATAAAATTGGCTATGGCATAGAAGGCTGGGGCATCTAAGCTTCTCTCAAATCAACAAAGCAAGCAGACTTCAAGCTGTTCGTGGTCTTCCCAATATTACTCTACCAGAAAGTATCATATGCAAATCCTACCAATTTGGTAAGTAGACCAGAGTACAATTTAATGCCAAAGAAGGATCATCAAGTAGGCCTCTTGAACTTGTTCATACTGACATTTGTGGACCTATGAGGAAAAAGTCACCACGTGGAGAAGAATACTATATCTTATTTATTGATGATTTCTCTAGAATGTGTTGGATTGGGTTGCTTAAACACAAAGATGAAGCATTTGAGAAATTTCAGATCTTCAAAGCTCTGGTTGAAAATTAATTAGATATAAAAATCAAATGCCTTAGATCTGATCGAGGAGGAGAATATACATCAAATGAATTCTTTGAATTTTGTGAACAACATGGCATAAAGAGACAGTTCTCTGTAGCAGGCACTCCACAACAAAATGGCGTAGCAGAAAGAATGAATAGAACAATTCAACAAATGGCCAGAGCTATGCTTGATGATTCTGGAACTCCTGACATGTTCTGGGGAGAAGAAGCACATACAGCAGCAAATATTCTCAACAAGGCACATGTTCGGGTAAATAGTGACAAAACTCCATATGAACTCTGGTATGGTAATTCTCCCTCTATAAAGCATTTCAGAATTTTTGGAAGTAAATGATTTATCAAAAATAATGATGAAAAGCTTGGCAAGTTTGAACCTATATCAGATGAAGGGATACTTCTTGGTTACTCATCTACAAGCAGAGCATACAAATGTTACAATAAAAGGCTTCGAAAAATTGTTGAATGTATTGATGTTGTCATTGATGAGTCTCCTACAGCTCCTAAAGAAGAAAAACAAGCAACAGAAGAAGATGATGGTGATTTTTTTCCTTCTACATCAAATGGAAATGATATAGACAGTGGATCCAATGAAGAACCTGAAGATAATTTATCAGAGAAAGCTCCATCCAGATATGTTCAAAAGAATCATCCTGAATCTCAAATTTTGGGAAACAAGGAATCAGGTGTACAAACAAGGAGGACTCTTGTGGGATCTCCTAGCCATTTGGAATTTCTATCCACGATTGAACCACACAATGTCAATCAAGCTAGCAAAGATGAATGTTGGATTCAGGCCATGAATGAAGAACTTGATTAAATTGAAAAGAACCACACTTGGGAATTGGTACCAAGACCACATGATAAAAATGTCATTGGAACCAAATGGATATTCAAGAACAAGCTAAATGAGAATGGGGACGTTATAAGAAACAAAGCTAGACTGGTTTGCAAAGGGTATACTCAATAAGAAGGTATAGACTTTGAAGAAACTTTTGCTCCTGTAGCTAGACTTGAAGCCATAAGAATGTTTCTTGCTTTTTCAAGTTCTCAACAAATCAAAGTCTATCAAATGGATGTCAAATCTGCTTTCCTCAATGGTGATCTTGAAGAAGAAGTTTATATAGAACAACCAGAGGGATTCATTTTGGGAAATGATAAGAATCTTGTTTGTAAACTTAAAAAGGCCCTATATGGTCTCAAACAAGCTCCAAGTGCATGGTACTATCGTCTTGACAAATATCTCCATCAACAAGGATTTTCAAAGGGGTCTGCTGATAGCAACTTATACACAAAAATTGAACATGACAAACTTTTGATTGTGATTGTATATGTTGATGATATCATTTTTGGGAGTAATGAAGAATCCTTGAGTCAAAAATTTGCTTCTGTTATGCAGCAAGAATTTGAGATGTCTTTACTTGGGGAACTAACATTCTTTCTTGGTTTGCAAGTGCATCAAACTAGAGATGGTATATTCCTATCACAAGAAAAATATCTTAAGCAAATTTTGAAGAAGTATGGCATGGAAGAATGCAAGCCTGTAAGTACACCAATGATAACCGGATGCAATCTCAGTTCTCATGATGATTCTCCCATGGTGAATCAACCAGAATACAAATCAATGATAGGAAGTCTACTTTATCTCACCGGGACTAGACCGGACATTATGCATGCTGTTGGGATTGTTGGACGATTCCAAGCTAATCCAAAAGAGTCTCATCTTCAGGCTGTCAAAAGAATATTCAAATATCTGCAAGGAACTCAAGACTTTGGACTATGTTATCCAAAGAATGATGATCTTACTCTTCATGCTTACTCTGATGCAGATTGGGCTGGAAATGTTGATGATCAAAAAAGCACAAGTGGTGGTGCATTCTATATGGGGCCTCGGTTGGTATCTTGGTTCAGTAAGAAGCAAAGTTCTATTGCCTTATCTACTGCTGAAGCAGAATATGTGGCTGCCGCATCTTGCTGCACTCAACTCCTTTGGATGATGCAAACCTTGGGAGATTTTCAAATCAAATGTACTTCTCCTATCTCCATTATGTGTGATAATACAAGTGCCATCAGTATCTCAAAGAATCCTATTATGCATTCGAGGACCAAGCACATTCCCATCAAGTATCACTTCTTACGTGAACAAGTGCTTGAACAAAAGGTGAAGTTGGAGTATGTTCCCTCCAAAGAACAAGCTGCTGATATCTTTACCAAACCTCTGCCCAGGGAAGCGTTCGAGTATCTAAGACAGAAGCTGGGAGTATTCTCTGCTAGTCAAAAGAACAAATCTGCATAAATTCAGAAGATTAAATTCTATATGCGGGTTTCCTGAAAGACAGTCGCGTATATACGCGAGTTGAAACACATAAAGCTGCGTATGATTGGTTGCTGGCAATTTTTGTTTGGGGTCAGCATTATTCAGCTCAGTTGCAGTGCTGTTTGGTATCTTTGATGTTGTTTGAGTCACTGTTGATGTTTTAGCTCTTATATTTCTGTTTCATTCTCTGCTATTGAGTGAAGATGCCTTGATGACTGGCTGTTGAAAGTGTTCAGGTTACTCAAGCTAAGAAGGAGTTTTGGTCATATGGAAAGGATGCACAATTTCAGGGGGAGCATTAGCCTGGCTGAAAATAATGCATTGTTGGCATTATGATGGTTCTGAAACTTGATCTCTCTCTTGAGGTCTTTTTGGTTTTGGTTGTGCAAAGTCATACTTGTAATTTAATGAAAAGGTCATGTTGAGACCCATGCTGTAAATTGTAATAATCAGTCATGTAAGGACTTGTTCAAATTTGTAAACCCACGTGGTTGGGTATTTGAGTCGCATATGTAAATCCACTTGGTTGGATCTTTGATGTAAGAATGAGTCTTGGTGATAGGAAGTTCATAGAGTCATGTACTTCATTGAAAAATATGTTTGACGATTCAGCATGATCTCAGGGGGAGCATGGTAACTTTAGTGCACATCAGATCTGCAGAGCTCTTATGTCTACATGAGGAGAAAAACCTTGTGTTGGTTTTGATCCGCCCTTTGCCCTTGATGTCAAAGGCGGAGAGTGACATGGTGTTTGACTAATGGTGTTTGAATTCTTAATGTATCTATCTGTTGTGGTGATCAAACACCATCGTGGTTGCCATCAAGTCCAAAGGGGGAGATTGTTGGAAATATGATGCTGAGTGTTGTCCTTGATGGCAACCCACTTGATGAAGTTGTGCTTGATAGAATATGTCTTGATGTTCTTGTCAAATGATGTATCTACAGTGAGTACAGAAGGTAATGAAGAAAGGAATTCAGTATGTGCTAGATCTATGATGAAAAGAGTATGTCTCAAGGCATACGTGGATTTGTCTAGGAGAAGTCGCGTATGCACACGGGAAATAACGTTCCAAGTCGCGTATGAAAAAAAGCGCTCATAAAGTGCAAAACCAGGGATAACCACCATGGTATTGACCCATTGTATTGAGTAATGATTCGTCTATGTGACCCCGCCCAGGAATACCATCGAAAGTAATGTGGTTTTGACCCATGGTATTGATAAAGGGTAAACCTATATAAGGAGAAGAAATTCATTGTGCAAAGGGCGTGCATATGTCTGGGCTTTAATGAATACTTCACTCTGAAGTATATCTGCATGGTGGAACTTTTCTCTTAATTGATAGATTTGATTTTATAATATATATATGAACATAATGAAGGTTCAAGATCTCTAGATCTTGAAATGGTGAAACTCTTGGATGATCTGAAAAGAAGTAATGAAGACCTGACGCAAATCTGTTGAAGAAGTTGAAGAAATCTGGGTAAGTTCATAGATCTGGTCTGTTCTACAAAATTTATCTTTTATAGATCCATACGCAGGTTGATTTCGTGAAAAGCGCATGTATACGCGGCTCTGTTCAGAGAAAAGAGTGTATGCGCAGTTAGGATTTATTTGAAGAATTTATTGAAGCATACGCGGGTTGGTCTTATGAAATGCGCGTACATACGCGGGTCTAATATACTAAAAGCGTGTATGG
This sequence comes from Pinus albicaulis, assembly GCA_034641835.2. NCBI lineage: Eukaryota > Viridiplantae > Streptophyta > Pinopsida > Pinales > Pinaceae > Pinus > Pinus albicaulis. The sequence goes on from CM076578.1 coordinate 1,697,983,739, forward strand.
AATTTGAATTAATGGGGTCTCAAAGTTGAATGTGTTTCTGAATGTATGATCTGAAGTCTGGGTTAACTCTGATATTCTGGTTACAGTGGGTTCACTGTTCTGTTTGTAGCATTGGGAAAAGTATGTTTATTAAAGAGTGAAGGGTTGTGTTGGAGCTGTTGGATCCAGTTTGAAAATTGATGAAACGTGGTCTGCAGTGGATCTGAGGGTTGAAGCCTTCAGTCTGATAATATCAGCAGAGGCTGGTGCTAATATTAGGGGGTAGTAGCTTCCTTCCAGGTGAGACTGGTAAATGTGAGCAGGGGGTTGAAGCTCGCTCCCAGGAGAGGCTGGTAAATGAGAGAAGGTTGTAGCCTTCTACAGGTGGGTGCCTGCGTGCTAGTATAATTCTGCACCAGTACATGATTGTACGAAGTTTTTCTCTATAATAAAATATTGAAGGCTGAGACAATGGCAGCGGTGGTTTTCTCCCGACTTGGGTTTCCACCTAAAAATCATGGTGTTCATATGTGATGCTTTTGTGTGATGTTTCATTCTGTTATAATTGCACTTGTCTACTGCTATATAAACATCTGATAAATGAATACATGTAAGGATCTTAGTAAATAATTGATTGTTTATTAATATCTCTGTGCATATGCGAGTTTCATAAAGGGTATCCGCGTATATACGCGATTTTGTATCAGGAAAGTAGCGTATGGGTTTTAGAAGCAAGAAAAAGTAAAAGTTTTGAATATGCAGTAAATACTGATTCACCCCCCCTCTCAGTATTTTTCCCAACAATCCGATCTAGTGAATGTGATCGCTGAGGAGTCACTTTCAATATCGAGTTCAGCTTTGACATCAGTTACGGATCTTGGTCAACTAGTATTCAATACTGATGAAAAAATTCATGAATTATTGTCCGTTGATGATTTACCATGGGAAGATCTACATCATAGGTCTTCATTTTTACCTAATCTTGATCATTTTGAGAATGATTTTTCCTCCATTTTCACTACTGATTACATCAAAGAACATCAGAATCCTCTCTCATCTTCCGATTCTAAATTAAATTTAGAAAACATTTCTACAATGGTTCTCATTGACATTTCAGTAAAACCTGGAATTGTTGAAAACATTCATATAGGTGCTTCTTGTACGACTGATGAAATTCAAGCATATAAAGCCCTATTTCAGGAATTCCGTGACATTTTTGCCTGGTCATATGAAGAAATGCCAGGAATCGATCTGTCAATTGTAGTACATGAAATTAAGACATACCCGGATGCTAAACCCGTCAGACAAAGATTACGTCAGATACATCTAAGAAAAGCTGCCACTATTAAATCAGAGGCTGAAAAAATACTTCGTGCAAGTTTTATTTATCCAATTCCATTAATGGATTGGGTATCTAATATCATTCCTGTTAATAAAAAACAAGGAACCATACGAGTATGTATCGATTATAGGGATATAAATCGCGCTTGTCCAAAAGATAATTATCCAACCCCTTACATCAAATTATTGACGATTGTGCTGGAAGTGAAATGTTTTCATTCATGAATGGTTTTTCTGGTTACAATCAAATCAAAATACTCCCTATAGATCAACCTAAAACAAATTTCATTTGTCCATGGGGGAATTTTTATTATCGCAAATTACCTTTTGGACTTAATAATGCTGGCGCCACTTTTCGAAGGGCGATGTCTTATGCATTCCATGACATTAAACACATTTTGCAACCCTACCTCGATGATTTGCCTGCTCATTCCTTGCGTCGAGAAGATCATATCACTCGTTTACGAGCCATTTTTATATGATGTAGGCATTATAAGATTCGTCTGAATCCTCACAAATGTGTTTTTTGTGTACAATCTGGACAATTGTTGGGATTTATTGTCTCAAAGGTAGGCATTCATGTCGATCCATTGAAGGTTGAAGCTACTATCAAATTACCTCCTCCTTCTACTCTTCGCTAACTCTAAATTTTGCAAGGGAAAGCAAACTTTTTACATCGATTCATTCCTAAATACACCGAGTTAATGAAAGGTTTCACCAAGTTGTTAAAATAGAATATTCCTTTCTTTTGGGAAGAGATCGCCGATCGATCTTTTGATGCTCTTAAAAACGCGTTGACCCATGCACCGTTATTGCATCCCCCAAATTAACTAGGATTACTTTTTATATCTCGCCGCTTCCGATTCTACGGTAGGAATGGTTCTAGTTCAGGAAGATGAATTACATGGTGACCATGTGATTTACTATCTTAGTTGTAACTTGCATCCGACTGAAATCAAGTATTCACATGTGGAGAAATTGGCCTTGGTAGTCGTTTAAGCTATCCAACGATTTCATCATTACATACTTTTACGCAAAACAATAGTGATTTTTGATTGTAACCCTATAATGTATATCTTGACCAAACAATTGCTAGGGGGGGAATACTCCAAATGGATTGTTATCTTGCAGGAGTTTGACTTGGAATTTGAAAATTCAAAATCAAAGAAATCATTAATATTTGTTGAACTTATGTGTGATTTCCCACGTACTGATATAGAAACTGTGTCGGAACAACCAATCACGCACGAATCCTTGTTTCTTATTAGTACCATTGATCCCTAGTATGGAGATATCATTTTTTATCTTCAGACCCAATATTTTTGGCCGGAACTTTCACGGTCACAACGACGTAAAATCCATTTTCAGTCTCAACACTATCATATTGTTGGCAACACACTATACCGTCGTGGTGCGGACTCTATTTTTCGATGTTGTCTCACCCATGAAGAAGCCGAAAAGGTTTTAAATGACTGTCACTCTGGAGCATGTGGCGGTCATATGTCTAGGTATGCCATAGGCCAAAAGATATTATGCGCTGGTTATTTTTGGCCATCCTTATTCAAAGATTGTATTTATGTGGTCTGAAAATGCCATAATTTTCAAATTTTCGATCGAAAGATGCGTGCACCACCCGCTTATCTTCACCCTATAATTGTTGTCGGTTCTTTTTCAAAATGGGGCATTGGATTCATTACATGTAACCCTCACTTGGCCGGGGGGCATGGATATATTATTCTTGGAGTGGATTATTTTACCAAATGGGCCGAGGCGATGCCTAAATTTGCGGCAGATGGCAAAACTACAACTACTTTTGTGTTCAATCATGTGATTGCTCGTTTTGGTGTACCCCAAGCGATAATTACTGATCATGGAAGCCATTTTCGAAACATCATGATGACTTAACTGACTGATCAACTTAGCCTACGCCATGATATTTCTACACCATATTACCCACAGGCCAATGGTCTGGTTGAAGCTATCAATAAAGTTTTAGTCATCATGATCAAACGAATCATTTGAATTCATAAATCGAATTTGCATACCATGATTTTTCCAGCACTTTGGGCATATCGGACCTCAACAAAAACATAAACAGGTTTTACCCCTTTTCAACTAGTTTACGGTTTAGAAGCGGTATTACCGATTGAATGCGAGACACCGTCACTCCAACTAGCCATAGAGTTATTACCCACCACTTCTAAAGAGGAGAAACGTTTTTTATACTTAGCTCAATTAGATGAGAATCAGCGCACCGCTGTATTAGCTACTGAAAATCATGCGAAATGAATGAAAGCTCAGTGATAGAAATGTTACACCTCAGATTTTTTCAGAAGGAGACCTAGTCTTGGTTTATGATCAAGCTAAAAATAAGCTAGGGGCTGGGAAATTTGAACCCATGTGGCATGGTCCTTATATTGTCAAGCGACAACTTGCAAAAGGGGCCTATAAATTGATTGATTTTGACGGGGTCTCTTTAGGAAAACCCAAAAATGGGCTTTATCTAAAGAGATATTACGCTTGATTCTCGTGTGGATATCTTTCCTATATATTAGTTATTTTTTAGCTGGTGTGCTGTGGATTAGAAACGTGTACCTAGTTTAAGTGTGCTGCTACTACTATTCCTACGTATCTGGATTATTCTTAATATTGCAGATGTCGACGTCTTTTCAAACATACATTGGTTTTGCTGATGGTGCTTGTCGTAGTACATGGAACATTTCTACCGCAGCTTGGGTTATTTATTCACCCACTGACGAGTTAGTATCTATGCGTGGGGTAAGCCTCGGTCAAATGACGAACAATATTGCAGAATATAACGAAGTTATTGAGTTATTTTCTGAATCCATTTCAATTGGAATTCAAAGTTTGATTGTTAGGTTAGATTCTGAGCTCATTGTATTAAAATTAAATCGAGTATATGCAATTAGAAACCCAATGTTGTTAAGATTATTTTTGAGAGTTCGTCTCTTGGAATGAGAATTTGATTATATTGAGTATCAACACATTCCAAGAAATTTAAACACATTAGCATATGCAATAGCTTCTAGTGTGATTAACAGACATTTGTGATAATAAAATCAGTAAATCAACATTTGATAACATGTTGGACAGGTAACTGAAAATAGTAGTATATCATAGCATAGAGTAGTGTTTCAAAAAATAGTACATTGTCCTCGATCATAGGTTCAAAATGCCTTATGATCGGGAGAAAAGTGATACAAAAAATGATAAGAGTCTATACAATCGATCATCCACTATCCATGGTAATGATCATGATAATATACTACAGCTCGCGCCACCCTACACAAAAATCTCCTGAACGGTCTAGGAACACCAATGACATATCTCTGTAAACGAAGCGGTATGTCATCTATAATAGTCTCTGGGATGTCCAGAGTTAATCACTCCAAATGGTGTTCCAAATCAGTCAGGATATCTTCTATCTGATCATGTGGTGGTGGTGCTATTGCAGCTACATCCCTTTGCCTCCTGTCAAAGGGGCGGAGAGTGACTGGTCAATGTGGACCCACATCTGCATTTGAAATTTTTGTCATCAGTTTTGGACAATTTAAAAAACAAAATAAAAATTAGAAATTAGAACATGTCAAAATGATTTTTACCTGAATCATCCCACTAAGCTCCTAGAGGAAGTGGCATATCCTGATCACCCCAGTAATCCATCCCAACATAAGGGAAGTCCTCTATCACAAAGAGTTGGTGTTCTAACCAACGGAAATAAGTCGAGGGAAATCTAACAATCTCTGTGCCCTCACTGTGACGGGCCATCAAAGCAACCCATCGAACCATCCGAGGCTCTCGGATTCTACTGTCATCAACTAGAATGTGTTGTGGGGCTAATAGAGGAATCATCTCTAAATCAAAGGTAACCACGATCGATCCATACACGAAGTTATTTAACTTCCCGTTCTTTGCTCTAGTTAGTTGGCCTTTAACATTTGCCAACACTGCCTCACACCAGTTGAATATTGTGCCTCAGAAGCAGTCCACTGCAATCCACATATGAGATCCAGTAGTCACATGCAAAGCTACACTTCCACATAACTTGGTTACTGTAAATTCAATCACTTTTAACTTGGGACGGATGATGGTTTTAATATCAATCCATTTGTCTTTTGGATTAACCTCATCATTGCAGAACTCTAATTGCAGGCTAGCAATAGACTGGCCACTTGGTCTAGCCCCAAATAGAGAAAGTGGTTCGCCTCTTTTAGACAAACCAGTCAAAAAATATATGTCCTCCAGCTCTATTTCGAGCCAATTTCCTCCAATTACGAAGCACTGGTCCTGAACATCCCACTTGTTTACCAACCAAGTGAGAAGGTCTACTTGAGCTCTCATGCTGCTGATAGCCCAGAATTTGAATAAACCACATGCTTTCAAAACTTGTAATGTAGGTGGATGAATCATTGCAGCTTCATCCACCTCCTCATGTTCACGTTCCCGCCAGATAAGCATTTTAAATATCCTACAATGAGAAAAATGAAAGATTAGAATCATTTTAAAGCAAAAATTTTGGGTAATTTGGGAGGGAAATATGTTTTTAAATTCTTCACATCACCCCTGCACTTTTCGTTCAGAGATAGTGTGTAGCTCAGCATGGGCTCTGTGCTAAAAGTGCAAATAAAAATGTCGGGGTCCGCAGGTACCGTGTGTCTTACCTGCAGACCCCCGAGGGTGGAATTGTGGAATTTTGAACATATTTTCTCCCCAAAAATAAATTTTAAGCCCTAAATTAAGGAAATGAATAGATGAAAAGCAAGGAAAAGAGGATGTGGATTACCTGGAGCAGACGGTTTTCAATTTCAATGGTCGGTTTCTCCGGAATCTTCTCTGGAGCATTTTTTTCCAAAAGCTCTCAAATATTCACTCTGAACTCAAATGGTAAAAATGAATTTGAAAAATTCATTTTTATAAGTTTTTTCGAATAAATGAAATTTAAATTTGTTTATTTTTCACTTTAAAAAGATGTTTTTTAAAAATATTTCTATTATTGAAAACAGATACGATTTTTTGTGCATAATACTGGATTTTTCAGGTGAAATGGTCATTTTTTACGAAGAGTATACTTTATCACTTTTTCGGGCTCTTTAAAATTTACGAAAAAGCGAAATCATGGAGTCCTCTTTTAAGCCCTTTTCAGACTCCCTAAAGATGAAAATATTGCCGAGTACTTGACTATTCGAACTTGTTAAAGGAAATGAACAATCGTCCTTTCAGTATAAGTTTACCCCTTTTCCGGACTGAAATGGACTATTTACGAAAAAGGTATACATTGACTAATCATGGTCAATAGAGTTCTCTCCCGCATTATTTTATCCCTTTTCAGGCCTAAGAGACTAAATTTATGAAAAAGAACACCCATGGAGTTTTTTTAAGTTTTTTTTTTCTGACTCCCTAAAAATGAAAAACACCGAGTTTCTCCTATACTGGACTCGTTAAAATTTAACAGTAAAGGACCTGTTGATTACAAACAGGAACGGACCACTCCTTCTTAGGGTTCGATTTTAAACTAAGTTGGACTCATCCGAAGGATGAGCTTATAAACAAGCAAATGTTATCCTCCTCAAGCTTGTCAAAAATAAGGAGGTACTTGCCAAAAATGGTGGGGGAAAAGAGAGAAAACGAATTCATTTGTTACACTTTGATTTATAAAAGCAGTAAACCGCACTTGAACATGACACTTTTTGTCACAATTCTACCTGGGTTGGAAAAATTCTTTGCCTATCAGTTAATCAAACCATATTTAAGGTCTTCAGCCGGTTTCTGGGTATTAGCTTAGGGAAATTGTTAACAAACCATCTCCAGTGTCATTATGTGTTCAAGAGGATAGTCAAACAAACCATTCATTTGCAAACAGTTGTCTCCATTCACGTTGGCCATCCCTGAGTCAGTCCTTGCAAAAAATTTCTTCAAAACTTGATCTATGGTTTCATGTCGTGAGCTTTCTTACGACGGATCACTTTCTATCGATGACAACTCATCATCTAGGAAGCTGATCTAGAATCCGTCAGTACCTTGGAATCTGCATGCCTTAATGGCAGGTTTCTCACCTTCAACAACAAGCTGCATCATTGACCTTCGATCGAACGATTCCGTGAAATGTTCGACTTCAGATCACTTATTCACATTTCATGGATTGTACTGAGTACTTTGAGAGCCATTGTCATTATTGGTGGTTTCTCTCACACTTGTTAACAGTTCACATCATTGAATGGTAATCAAGTGGGTTCTACCATGTTCGAATTCGACACATTTAATCGCATGGATAGAATCGTACTAGTTTGGGAAGCAAAAATAAAGACCCTGGATCTAGTTTCCACCATCCAGGCTGCGAGGAGTTTTATTATTCACTATGCAGTAGACTATTCATTACAAATGGTTGCGTCCATGTTGTGTCTACACTATTAATGCAATATTAAAATCATTTCTATATCAGAATAAGTTTAGTTAACTTTTGATCTAAGTATGGGAATGCCTACCTCAGTGATGATGATATATATATATATATATATATATATATATATATTTGTTTTGCATTGAATGCTTTTACAGAGTTCCAACTGGGGTGTCCACAGGCTGATCCTTGAAATGGTAAAGCACATCACTCTTTGAATGCTCTCAGACTTCGCACTTTAGGGGGCAATTTTTTACACTGAAATTTGTCACTGTGACGTTTTAGTACTCCCTTAGAAGTCTACAACATCAAAGTTCCTAAAATCAAGCCTTGAGATTGAGAGAAAATCTCATGAAAGTCTTAAAACACTTGTACCGCACTTTCTCTTAGCATTGTGTGCGGTGTCGCACCTATTTATTCTAAAGCATGCGGATCTAAACACATGTTTTCTTCATTAAAGGTGCGGACCCCTATAAAAGGTAAAATGAAGGTGGAAAGTAACATTTAGAAGCCCAACAGTCAAATCTGGAAGCTTCTAGAAGAAATTATCTGGTCGAAGGTTCACTCCTATCATGTATGTTCATTCCTCCATTATGGGAGCCTACCCCTTGATTTATAGAGCCCAATCCCTTCAAAAGAGAATTATATCCCTTCTTATGTGGAACCATAACCTCCTCTCTTTTCCTATAAATTGAAGCCATAGTTCAGCTTCAAAGGTTAGAGTTAGTGAGTTAGACTTTGAGAATTTTTGAGGAGAAATGCTGTAGAGACTTATACTCTCTTAACTGATCATTATGTGGGAATGATTACACACCCATGTGCATTTTAGCTGAGAGAGTGAAAAGCTTGTCAGAGTAAAGGAAACACCTGTTCTAGACCCCAGGAAGGCCTGTATGACATCAAGGCGGACACGGTTGTAAGGCTCTTCTTTATCAAAGATAATACGAATAAATACTGTTTTCTCAATGAGTTCTTTGATTAAGTAGCTTGTTTATCATGTTTTATCAATGAGTTATTTAATTGATTCACTCGTTTCTTGAATTCCTTGATCATCTTGATAGATATAGAATTCGTGAATTAGTTTATCCTATGCAGGTGCTATTGATTTTTTCCCATGTTTGTGATTGCAGATCTTTGAAGACGAATCTTTCAAGCAACTGGAAAGAAGATTATTACAAATAGCGTTTGACTATAGGTAGGTTCTCAAAAATCCTGTAGTAACTAATTAATGAATTGAATATTGTCTAGAGAAAATAGTTTTTATTTGTCAGTTTGTTGCTAGCTGTCTGTAGGAAACTTGGGAGGTTTGTCTTGTCCACAAGAATAACTTATCCGTCCAACATTAGCATGGGATTTGTCCGGATTGGTAGTGGCTTCAACCTTGCTTTGCCATTTCCTAGATAGCCATGGTGTAGTGGGTTCCATATTGTGATAATATTTGGATGGCCTATAAACTTTGGATCTTGGTGAGGTGGTCTCAGGAAAATTCCCAAGGGTCGAGGGTGGAGATGGTTTTTCTCTTGGAATTCTTGACAGATGGGTAGAGACAGGAAAATTCCTCTAGGTATGGTGAATAAGTTTAGAGACATTTAATATTTTTTTTCATTATTGATTTCTGGATCAATTTAGGTGAAATCACTATGGTTGAGGGTTGAGGTGGTTTGGCCTCTGGAAGCCCTAGTTGGTTCAATTTTGGTTTAAGCCATATGATGCCACATTCATGCTTGGAATATGGAACGAGGATGATTGGATGAAAGAGAGATTTGGTTCAACCCAATCTATGGTCAGGTGGTATGTGGAAGTCCCTGACTTGGTTGGATTATTGAATATGTTATTATGTGTTATTTCTTATTGATATCAATGAGAATTTTTATGGGATGTTGTGTTGATTTTATGACTAGTTTGTCATGGATTTATTTTGGTTAAATTTTGGTTGTGTGCATGATACATTCTTGTTGTATAATGTGATCTTGCTATGGAAATTGATTATGGTTTGATAATTGATTGAATGGTATATGAATTCATAGGATAACAAGTGTTGGTGCAGCTATTTTAAGAGGGAATTGAGCCTTTTTTATGCTTCTGTGATGAAGTTAAGAAGACAGTAAACATATATGCATTCATGACCTGTAGTTACTATGTTTACCACGTGTTTGACGAAATTTTTAGCATGTGTTTTGAAAAATATAAGAAACACCTAGCCTTAATGTTCATTATACTGAATTATTATCATCTTAGATTAAATTCTGGAAAATTTTGGGTTATTCCTTATAGCTGGCCTGTAGCTAGCCCTAAAAATCTGGAACTAGGTTGCTAGCTGCACCCTATGAACTGAGAGATTTTCGCTGCAACCGCATGGAGGATGGCCTATGCGTGCAACTAGATATTTCCAGCCATATGCACAACTTGGCATGCATGCGACTGAGATGTAAGGTGAGGAAAAAAATTAGTTCCATCCCAGGGAAAGATCATCAACAAATATTGTTTTCTGGTAGCTGGGTGATGTGGTGCTCCTGGGATGTTGTAGTATGTTTTTAGTTTGTAGAACCCACTTCCATAAATGGAACTTGGATGTCAGGTCATGTCATAGTAACTCTCAACACATGTTTTCCCTAGAAAGCTTGTAAAAGCGGGTAAATGCGGGGTGGGGTGTTACATATGTATCCATAAAATAGGATACTAGTATTGTACTTGCTCTACTTTGAAATTTATATTATTTTTTAGGGCTAGGATGTTGAACATATTTCGCTGGACTACTTCTATCACCAAATAGGATTTCATGAAAAATATTTGAGTTTTCAAATAATTAGCTAATTGAAAATAAATGTCATTAGATATTACCTCAACCCAGATGAAAACAATGCCCTTCTTCAAGAAAAAAATATAAGATGGATAATACTAACTTGGGTACATGAGATGTTGATTGATGTCTCATTATACAAGAAAAAAATCAAGAAAAATCCATATAAGGATTTGGATATCGATTGAAGAAATGTTGGTTGGCACATGCATAGAGTGAACCATAAATTCTAAAATGGAATTCACTCCATTACCCTGAGAATTCAGAAAATCAACAACCTCTGGAATCTTGAGTTTCCTATGCAGGTCTGGTAGATTCAACATCTTTGTAAAATATTTCAAAGTCAAAAGGACTAAACTATTTACTTGAAAATAAATTTTGACAATTCTGGTCTTAGGTTCAAATTAGTGGGTGCACCATTAAACAAAATTTATGAAATCAAATACCTTGCGAACACATCCTGCATTAGAAAAACCTATAGTCCCAATTCGATTATTTAGCTTCTCCTCAAGATTTAAATCAAATACCATTAATATGTTTTTCTCCAATGGAAATTATTGTCATGAAGAGTGAGATAATTAGTTGTATCCCCACAAAATACTCTTTATTTCTTTTGACTCACCATGTTTATTTATTCTTCCAATTCACTTTGATATGTGTGAAAGGTCAAGTGTGGTTTTACATCGCTCTTAGCTATTTGAAAGCTCATTTTACTAGTAATATTTAGTAATACATATCTTCATCAAATACCGCCTTCATTAAGACATGTGAGAATCATAACAAGGAGTTAATAACCTATGGCATGTCTTTGATGGAGTAATGTAATATTTGATTTAGATAAAAACATATCATTAGATTTCCACCTTGAATATTGGGCTTTCTCAAATGAGATTTTAATTATCCTCAAAAGGAGAAAACATACACTTTCATGATTTTCATTAATTATGACTTATAAGTAGAGATACCACTTATATAGAATGTATGATATCATTTTTGAAAAAAATTGTATGTGCAGTGAACATGATATGCATAAGAATGGTTGTGGGGAATATGATGTGCGGAATAATAATTGTGTAGGAAAATGTGCAGAGAATTGGATGTGTGAAGGATTACACACACTTGTGAAATGGTTAAGTATGAGAGTAATTTGGGATGGACTATCTACAAAGTGCTAAACTATTTATTGGGATGAAAATTTTCGCATAAAGCTTCCATTAGGTTATTCAATATACACCATGACAATTCCATTGATCATGAAAATGTATTATCTACAAAGTGGAGATACTATTTAGATATCTTCCATTAGGTTATTCAATATATAATGTGTCAATTCCACTAATCAATTTACATAATCCTTGTCCTTTCACATATTTTAATATCTTTATGTCAATATTTTATTCTTGTCAATTTTTTAACCAATTAACCCATCTTCTTTCTCTAATTTGTTGTGTTGACATCATGTTGACATGTGGATATGGTACATAAACTAGTACATGATATGTCAAGATATAGTTTCTAAAATAATAATAAAAACCTTTACTAATGTGTATGTTTGTTTTTCCAACAAATATTATTTCAATTCATGCTCTTTCAAAGATTTACTCATGAATGAGATTGGTTTTTGTTGGCTTGAGGTGTCCTGGCCCAGTTTTAGAGTTTATCGCGCAACCAGCAAACCCTCCAACTACTGGCCCTTTCCGCAATGACTTGCTTGTGTAGATCAAAGTCTCACCCGATGCAGTATGGGGGGGTGTTGGAACCAGGTTTCCACACCCCGAGGAATAAATTAATGTGGTGGCCCTAAACAGGTTTATTGCAGGACTTATTGTAGATCAGAACCAAATGCACGCATATATAAATCAAGACCTATCAGGTCATCTCGTCGCAAATATAGATAATGCATATAACAGATGGAACGCCGATCAACTTCATCACAGATAAATTATAATAGAACCAGATATTTTCAATACACAATAACTTAAGCAGATCTACTAATGTATTCAACCATAAACATATACTCATGCATAAATAAAAAATTTAATTGCGCATATACAACATAAGTAAAAGTGATCTCAGCTAATAATAGTAAACAAATAGTTTAGATACATAACACAATTTCTTCGCCAAAAATAGTCCTTGTATTAGATCCAAAAATTTAGTATATCAAACTTTCCCCTTACAATTTCCCTTCCACGCACACATTCATCGGAGTTCGCACACAACCAGGCCTAGGTATCTGCGCACACAACCAGCAGGAGCCTTTCTACCCAACCCAGAATTGCAAAATGTATGACAGATGCATAAACGCACTTAGATCCAAAATATTAATTGTCTTCTTACTTAGACTCAATATATCTCTATTTTTATTCATTTAGCGCGCAGATACTATGATCTCAAACCATGGTTTGGGCCCACAGTTTACCCTTACAACCCATTTACATAAAATAGGGACTTTGACCTGCCCCAAAGCCCCTTGAACTTTCTGCGAAGTGCGCATATCCAAAAATATATACAAAAAGTTACTCAAAAATGCACCCCAGGGGACCCCAATCCAACATGCCCCCAACACAAACCTGTGACTCATCCTAAGTCACTGTGGGGTCTGCTCCTTCATCTTGGCTTGGAGCACAATGACAGAAGTTTTCAGTGGCATCACCACCTCAAGACTCTGTGCAACAGATCCCTGTGATTCAAAAATGACAAAAAGGTTCCAAATATGGTAAAATCACCTCATTAAATGCAACCTACACACTCCCTTAAATGGTAATAAAATGGTCTTTTCCAAATTTACTGTTCCAACGACTAGATTTTGGCACTTTTGTGACCCATTCAACCTCCTCGCGCAGCTACCGCGCATGCATCACACCTTTCTGTGCATCTGCCATCCATTCTGCGTAGATCCAATACTCTGGCCATATAGTCATTTGGTGCGCACAGGGAGAGGGTCATTCCTATATGGCTTCAATCGGCTTCCATTGACATACCCAGGAATTTAATCTCCACTCAACGTGGCCAGGCTCACTGCACCTTTTGAACTTGCTGATGGAATTTCGCAATAAAGCGATCTTCTCCAAGTGTGATCAACTGCGAAAACCATTCCTCCATAATATTTGCTTCTGCCATATTTTTGAATGTTGCAATGAACAGGCTGGGAACAATGTACTCCATCGGCAACACAACTTCTTGCCCATATACCATCTTGAACGATGTCCTTCCAGTCAAATTTTTACATGTGGTTCAATATGCCCAGAGGAATGCAGGTACACACTCATCCCAATCATTCCAGTTAGCATTGCACACCTTGGTAAGCGTAGTCTCCAATATTCTATTGGAAGCTTCCACCACACCATTCGCCTGTGGGTGATAGGGAGTGTTCTTCTGATAATGAATTTGGAATTCATATATCAATGCTTCAATGGTCTCATTCACAAAATGTGTACCTTGATCAATTATTAGAATCTTAGAACATCCAAAGAGGGTCACAATATTCTCGAAGAGGAAGTGCGCAACTGTATTTGCAGTGAAATCCTTCACAGGCTTAGCTTCAACCCATCTGGTTACATAGTCAATCGCAGTGGTTATGTAATGCACACCACTCTTCTTTCTTGGAGGGTTAATAGGTTCAAAAAATTCTATGGCCCATTTGTCAAATTCTTACAGTGCCACCTGTGGATGTAGGGGCATCTCATCTCTGCGCGATGGCTTTCCAATCCTCTGGTAGACATCGCATATGCAACAATGTGCATAGGCATCATTGTGCAATGTGGGCCACCATAATATATCTCGCAAAATATTTTGCACAGTTTCCTTCCGTGCATAGTGACCACTGACAACCCCACCATGTGCTTCATCTAATATTGCAGTCCTTTCATACTCCTAAAAATATCTTCGCAAAACTTCGTATGCACCCATCTTGTACAACTAGCCAGCAATAAGGGTGAAGTTCGCCGCACGCACCACAAGTTATTTCTTTTGTTGTACGATATATTCCTCAGGCGTGCGTCTAGTAGTCAGGAACTGAATAATATCAGGGAAATGATTGTCAACTAGCTTGATCGCGAAAAAATACGCATCTGGTAAGCCATCCTCCAAGCTCGTAGGTTCTTCACTGGTCTCAATGCACGACATATGGTCTGGACCAACATTCATTCTTCCTGGTTTCACAATGATCTCAAATTCATACTCCTGGAATAGTAACAACCACCTGCATATCTCCCCCCAACACAGGCTTATTGACCAGGTACTTCAAAGCATAATGATCAACAAAAATCTTGAAATTTCCTCCTAACAGGTAGTGGCAAAATTTCTGTAGTGTATACACCATCACTAATCCTTCTCTTTCTATGGTCGAATAATTTCGTTCTGTGCTTGAGAGTTTTTCGAATGGCATAAGAAATGGGGTGATCAATCCCTCCAGTTCCTAGCTGTGCTAAAATAGATCCAAGCGCGATACAGGAGGAATCAACATGCACATGAAACACCTTATACCAATTTGTGAAGATCAATAGGGGCACTGTGACCGTCTTTTCCTTCAACAAATAAAAACTCTTCTGACATTCCTCATCCCAGCAGAATGTCGCATCCTTCTTCAAAAACTTCTCCATGGGCGCAGTTATCAGCACATAACCATGAATGAACTTTCGATAATACCCAGTGTGCCCTAATATTGAGCGTTTTAATTGACATTCACAGGTACCTACAGATTAAAAATTATTGCGATCTTCACAAGATATACCATCAACCCTTGCTAGCAGACAGTGTGTCCAAGAAGCACCCCAAATGGCACACAAAATATACATTGCTTCAAGTTCAGTGAGATCTGATACTTTCTATAGGTATCCAACATTAAGCACATATTTGAAACATGATTTTTCAACAACCCAAAAATAGTCCTACCATCAAAGTATACTTCCAGGAACTTATGGATAAAATCCTTGAACACAACTACTACTACGTGCGAGAAGATGGCAAACACATTCTTCAAGCCAAAGGGCATGAATGTATACTGGAAGGATCCCCATTCTGTGGCAAGGTGGTCTTACTACAATATTCTAGCGCAATCCTAATCTAATGATACCCTGAAAACACATCTGTGAATGATTAAGCTTCTTGTCCTCCGACATGGCTAAGGATCTCATCAGAGAATGGAGTTGGGAATGGATCATGCATGCAGGCATCATTGAACTTGCACAGGTCTACACAAATCCTGATTCCTCCTTTTGTCTTCTTGTCTTGCACTACCATGGGACTCACCCTTCTTCTACTAGCTCTATGATGCTTGTAGCTACCATCTTATCTAGCTCTTCCTTTACCTTCTACTTATATTTTGGATTGAATCTGTATAGGTGCTACTTCACTGGGCACGCATCAGGTTTCAAATTGATATTAATGACTCCAAGCTCTCTAATTATTCCTTTCAATTCTGAGAAATTTGTAGGGAATAAGTCATGATACTCTGTCAGTAGTTTAGCAACCTTTCCTACTGTGTCATCATCCCAATAGTCTCCAATCTTTGCCAACTTAGGTTGTTCTTCAGATCCAATATTTACCTACCGTATCTTTAGAGGTTTTGTGACATATAGCGAATTGATTGAGGGCCCAACAATTGTGTGTTGTCCCTTAGATTCCAGAATGATAATACTCCTTGGATCATCTTCATTCTCTTCAACCGTCAGATTTTTGTAATTCACAATATCCTTCATCTGAGCATCCTAGGCTGGCAAAGCACAGTCTACCGTTGGCTTTTTTGTGTCAAAGATAACTTCTTGAATGTTATGTAATGCTTTACCAATATTGAAAAACCCACTCTTAAACCTTAATGTTAGAATGAAACTTTCCGTGAGCGCAGACCATTCACTAGTACCTCAGTGCAGCTCTGCCTCCAAATACTAATCGGTAGGTACCTTCCCCAATGTATGAATGAACATGTGGACCCATTTTGGTCTTGGTTTTACGCCCCATACCTGACTCCATTTAGCCAAATGTCTACAGAGATCATCCTTTCCAAAGTAGACTTCTTCCATTCTAATAGTTGGACATTCAAAGTGTAACCTCATCATTCGCACGCATTCATCCTAGATTCCCATTTTTCTTTATGAGTCTCCCACCATCATGCTAGAGTAGCGCACAATCTGAGATCTAGGGCACGGAATCTCTGTCGTTTTGGGACAATGCTTTCCCATTCTCCTAAAAACATATTTACATCAATTAACACATCATAATGTGGTGATTCACATACCTCTTATGTTATGCATCGAAGAGATTAGGTCACTCGATTGAAATGCAACACAGATACTTCATGCATACGGTTCTACCAGTTCTCCAATCCTTCATCAGAATCTGAGCAACAAGATTTTTCCTTTTCCCAATTAAGACTTCCATCAGCGATTGGGTTGATCCAATCTTCGTCGTGCAAAGTCAGCTTATAGATATGGTCAATATCATCATCAGTGCACACAATTTTTGTGTATCTCTGTCCTTCGCAGGGTCTAGGGGAATTATGAATTTGGTTCCATTGTTTTCAAACTCCATTCTTCGCTTCTTCGAGTTTATGATACCATCCATATCAATAGCCTAATCCAATCCTAACAGTGTAGGATAAGGGTCAGTATTATCCATAATTTGTATAACTTCGAAATCTTCGAGCACCTTAACACCTTCAATAATGACTATGACCTGTGACAACCTTCCTAATGGAATGATTTTCTATTGATTCACCATGCGCAGTTGAATGGTAGACCATTATAGCTTGGGTTATATCATGCACTACCATGTTTGATTAGGTAGGACATCTGCATCAGACCCCAGATATAGAATAACTTGATCCATCTCATAAGCACCTATCTGAGCGGTCATCCACATCTCTCGACCCATTCTCTTCTTATTCTTATAGATTTTGTTGAAAATTTTTTGTTCTATCAGTGGTTGTTCATTTTCTACGTAGTTATCTATCAGGGCCTGAAGGTTCTCTATCGCCTTTTTTTTGTGCAATAACTTAATGGAAGCTTGTAAATGGCTTGATTTCTTCATCTACCCCTACCTCCTTCATGGGTATACTTGATGTCGATGTGCTTCCCTCTGCAAACCCCTTTTGCACTTCAAAAAAAGTCTCATTTGCGCTCTGTAAATCAAATCCATCTTTGTTCTCAGGTGCCTTACGAATCCAAAGGTCAGTATCCAGCTTTTCTCCCTTATCCTCATTAGTGGTTGCACCTCTCCTAGTGACCACATTCATGCTAACATCTTCCTCATGGGTTTCTGCTCTGACCATCTGAAGATTCCGTGTCGGAGTCTGCATCTTTTTCTCCTGCATATTAGCAATTAAAACATGGAAATATTCTATTACATGGTCAAACTATCTACAATACCTACATGATTGTCACACTGGATTTGGACAGTCACGTGCATAGTGACCAGCATCTCGACAGTTGTAGCAAATAACCTGCCCCCTTCCTCGACCGGCTGATCCACCTCCTCTTCCTCTTCCTCTTCCTCTACTATGAAATCCACCATGCCCAAACAGAGATGCTGGTGAGGTAGGTTCAGCCTGCATTCTATATATTTTATCCTTGTCCAACATCATGTCAAAATTTCATCAGTGTTTTTCATCATGTCCCAACAATGAACATAATCTACAAAACAACTGCTTCATCTTAGGCTGATACTTTCCAACCCTTGGACAGAAATTTGTTGCATGCAAACTCGTAACCTGATAGATCGCACACCATATTGGCCTAGCCGCGCTCTTCAGTGGGCTAGTAACTCCAACATTCAGATAATCACTGAATAGAGAACATTGATCCTTATGATACCCAACAACTTTACATCATATACACTAGACCTCTGAGCACACCTCCTTGACCTTGTCTTTGCGCAAATTCGGAATCTCCAAATGCATTGCTTCTAATTGACTCTGAATCTGCTGAGTTCCAAGCGCAATAGGTGTTGGCCTAGCTTCTAATTTCATCACAATCTCCATAGCCTCAGTCTGTGTGGAAATATTTTGTTTACCCAATGGCTGACACAGATGTGGGAGAAACATAGCAATAAACCACTCCTTGTGTTGGGTATCATCGATAGTGAATCCACCATCTCTAATAGTACACTTCAGTCTCTGATTTTCCTCCCACAGAGATTTATTTATCTCCTAGTGAATCTCTTTCAATTCTGTAACACACTGCGCATAGACTTAAGCTTCTTGAATTTTTATTTTAGGGCGTCTTTCAATTCATCTAGAGTGGCATTAGGGTTTTCTTGTACATATCCGATGTACCAATCTAATGCGTGATCTTGGAAGCTTGAGTTTCCTATTCATATTAGATCTTGATGTACATATCAGAAAATCATCAGCCTCCAGAAGCTTGAGTTTCCTATTCAGGTTTGGTAGATTCAACATCTTTATAAAATCTTTCAAAGTCAAAAGGACTAAATTATTTACTTGAAAATAAATTTTGACAATTCTAGTCTTAGGTTCGAATTAGTGGGTGCACCATTAAACAAAATTTATGAAATAAAATACCTCGTGAACACATCCTACATTAGAAAAACCTATAGTCCCAATTCAATTATTTATCTTCTCCTCAATATTTAAATCAAATACCATTGATATGTTTTTTTTCCAATGGAAATTCTTGTCATGAAGAGCGAGAGAATTAGTTGTATCCCCACAAAAGACTCTTTCTTTCTTTGACTCACCATGTTTATTTATTCTTCCGATTCACTTTGATATATATGAGAGGTCAAGTGTGGTTTTACATAGCTCTTAGCTATTTGAAAGCTCATTTTACTAGTAATATTTAGTAATACATATCTTCATCAAATACCGCCTTCATTAAGACATGTCAGAATCATAACAAGGTGTTAATAAACTTTGGCATGTATTTGATGGAGTAATGTTGTATTTTATTTACATAACACCATATAATTGGATTTCCACCTTGAATATTGGGCTTTCTCAAATGAGATTTTAACTATCCTCAAAAGGAGAAAACATATACTTTCACGATTTTCATTAATTATGACTTATAAGTACATAGACCACATATATAGAATGTATGATATCATTTTTTCAAAATTTGGTATGTGCAGTGAACAAGATATGCATAAGAATAGTTGTGTGGGGAATATGATGTGTGAAATAATAGTTTTGTAGGAAAATGTGCAGAGAATTGGATGTGTGAAGGATTCCACACTTGTGAAATGGTTAAGTATGAGAGTACCGTGGGATGGAATATCTACAAAGTGCTAAACTATTTCTTGGGATGACAATTTTCACATAAATCTTACATTAGTTTATTCAATATATACTACGACAATTCCATTTATCATGAAAATGTATTATCTACAAAGTGGAGATACTATTTAGATATCTTCTATTAGGTTATTCAATATTTATTGTCTCAATTCCACTAATCGATTTACATAATCCTTGTCCTTTCACATATTTTAATATATTTATGTCAATATTATATTCTTGTAAATTTTCTAACCAATTAACCCATCTTATTTCTCTAATTTTTTGTGTTAACATCATGTTGACATGTGGATATGGTACATAAACTAGTACATGATATGTCAAGATATAGTTTCTGAAATAAAAAACAACCTTTACTAATGTGTATGTTTGTTTTTCCAACAAAGATTATTTCAATTCATGCTCTTCCAAATATTTACTCATGAATGAGATTGGGTTTTGTTGGCTTGAGGGGTCCTGGCCCAGGTTCATATTTTATCGCGTAACCAACAAACCCTCCAACTATTGGACCTTTCGGCAATGACCTGCTTGCGCAGATCAAAGTCTCACCCGAAGTAGTATGGGGGGGGGGTGTTGGAACTAGGTTTCCGCACCTTGAGGAAGAAATTAATGTGGTGGCCCTAAACAGGTTTATTGCAGGACTTATTGTAGATCAAAACCATATGTGTGCATATATAAATCAAGACCTGTCAGATCAACTCATCGCAAATATGGATAATGCATATAACAGATGGAACACCGATCAAATTCGTCACAGATAAATGATAATAGATCCATATCTTTGCAATACATAATAACTTAAGCAAATCTACTCATGTATTCAATCATCAACATAAACTCATGCATAAAGAACAAATTTACTTGCGCAGATATAACATAAGTAAAATCAATCTCAGCCAATAATAGTAAATAGATAGTTCAAATACATAACACAATTGCTTTGCCAAAAATAGTCATTGTATTAGACTCAACAATTCAGTACATCAAACTTTCCCCTTACAATTACCCTTCCGCGCACACATCCAGGACTAGGTCTTCGCACACATAGCCAGCAGGAGCCTTTCCAGCGAACCTAGAACTATAAAATGTATCACAGACGCATAAACACACTTAGATCCAGAACATTTCTTGACTTCTTACTTAGACTCAATCTATCTCTATTTATATTCATTGAGCGCGCAGATACTATGGTCTCAAACCATGGTTTGAGGCCCGCAGTTTACCCTTACAACTCATTTACATAAAAGAGGGACTTTGACCCACCCCAAAGCCCCTTGACCTTTCCACGCAGCATGCATATCAAAAAATATATACAAAAATTTACTCAAAAATGCACCCTAGGGGACCCCGCTCCAACATGTTTTCTTCTTTCAATTCTTTCTTCTAAGTCAACACTACAACTATAATTTATTTTAATGAAAAAGAGTACAAGATAAATTATTTTTCAAAATATGGGTTGATGAGCATTAGAGCTAAGGATCATTTATTCTATATCAAGCAAATAATTTTGTGTATCATCAGTATATTCAAACATTTAATCTTTCCCTAACAACTTATTTATAGGCTTGTTGATTCAAGCATTGTCTAGCACAAATATTATAAAAAAGTTTATCTTCCAAAAAAATGACTAAAAAACTCTATGGCTCATTTGGGGTTTTAATTCTAATATGACTTTGATTCTTTTAGGATTTATATGTGTTTCTTCTTTACGTACAATATGGTCAAGTAATTTCCCTTAAGAGATTGCAAACAATCATTTTTTAGGATTGAGAGATATTCCATATTGTCTACATCTTTCAAAAACCATTTATAAATGTGATAAATGAGATGTTCTCAACTTGGAGTAGACTATCAAATCATATTGATAATTAATCATGATTTTTCTTATCGTCTCATTGAATTCATGGTCCATGGCTCTTTGAAATGTAAAACTTGCATTTTCAACCAAAATGGAAATTGAATATAAGAATAGGTTCCTGAAGATGTGGTAAACTTTGCTTATTTCTATCTTCATAAGCCATTAGTACTTGGTTATATCCTAAAAATCCATCAAGTATAAACATTATTGAAAACCTATGACTTGTTGTAATAACATTCCCATGTTTGGTAATGCATAGTTATCTTTGAGAGAAGCCTTATTGATATCATAGAAATCAACACATAATCATATTTTTCTATTGTTATTTACAACTAAAATTAATTTTAAATCTTGTAAAGTCCATGGCCCCCAGCCATGCAACGCTATGAACAACCACCACCTTGGTACAATAAATTTTCTAGTGGAAGCATATAAACCTTGGTATATTTTAAACCCTGACTCATTGCCAAAGCACCTATGACCTGACTAGCTCGGTGTTGGTCCTTTGTGTCCAAATAATTCTTCGTGTGATTATTAATTATATATACCAAAGCTACCATGATTTATAAATGTACCTAACATCGACCAATAATTTATGAAATTTATTTCTACATGCATAATCCATTCAATACCTATCACACATTAATTAAATTAGTCACTATTGATTTACTCATTCATATCAATTATGCACAATGGAATTAGATACAAATATTCATTTACAAAATCCAAAATAGGGCTTATTGTATAACATGACACTTATACACAATTCATTGAACATGGACACATATCTTGAAAATAAAAGACCAAATGGTTGTAATCCTTCCACGTTCCACCAAACCTTAGACATCAAGTTTCATAAACTATGAGCTGTGGGTCGCCCTTAAGCTAGGGTTTCAAATCCATGGGAAAAAATTTCTACATGAAGTATAAAATCACATACTCCAGCCAAGGAACCAAGCTCATTAGCCTCAGTGTCCAACCATAGGCTCATGCTCCCTCCGGCCTACACCTAAGTGGAGCGGCCATTCTCTGTATCGAACAATCCCTCAGCAGTTCCCTCCTTTTAAGAAATGTTATAGCCAAAAAATAAAAGCCTAATCCCTTACGATTACATGAGATTTTGCTTCTCTTTGAGGCTTCCAAGTACCATTCTAGGATTGTAACTGAAACAATAACCAGTCAGTTATAGATCCTAAGCACAAGGCTAAGTGACTATGCACCAAAATTGAGTTCACCACTAATCCCCCTTCAGCCATCCCTAAATACCCCCTTCAGAGAGAAAATTCCACACTTTATATATGCATGGCCTCTTATTTCCATGTGGCAACCTCCTAAGCCACCTAGGCCTTAGTGCCTTTTCACCACCAAAAAACATCTCATCAACCCTGTTTCCCTTTTCCATGAAGTATCGCCCCCCATAATATTTTTCTTGGAGTTGTTCTACACACACACACACACAAAGTTTATGTATTGGTTATAATCCTAGGCTCTATAGCCTCACAACCATTAAAAGTACATATCCCTAGGCACACTAGCCCAAAAAATATATAAATATGTATACAAGGGCACATATCCCCCCCACCAGAAAAAAAAAAAAAAAATCGACTCACAAGTCTATTAATCACATGTATCTGGATCACAAGCCTAAATATCACATGTACAAATATTTACAGCGGCATGCCATAGGCAAGGGTATTGCATTCCTCCACCCTTTATTTATGCATTGTCCATTGTGCATCATATATACACATATATACATTATTTTCAATAAAAAATATTAGGTTATTCCTCCCTCATCACATATTATTACTCCCTAGTTTATATTATATTGTAAAGGTGTAGTGGATTATGAGAGGGTAGTCAATTGCACCTTTACCATATCGACGTCTAAATTCTAGAGCACTTTGACGTTCCTGTCCAAAATCCACACTAGCCAGACTTAGAAACCTCTCTTGAGATCCACTTGAATCATATGACAATAAATTGCGTGATTAGTATCACGAACATATTTTTTAACCAAGGAAGATGAAACACATCATGAACATGCATACATGTAGGAAACACAATCATATATGCAACTAGGTTGATCCCCTCTAGGATCTCGAATTGAACATGGTATCTCACTTCCAACTTGGCACAATTTCCCAATCTCAAGGGGCTCTTATTTACTTCTACTTTTAAGATGACATGTTCCCCAATTTTAAATTCCCTATTAATTTTTTTTATGTTTGCATAACTTTTCTGTTTGCATAAATTTTGAGTCGTGCGCACTAAGAAATGCACAATCAAGGGGCTTTGGGGCAAGTCAAAGTCCCTTCATAATATGGAACTGGATGAAAGGTAAATCTAGGAGTCTCAAACCATGGTTTGCAGACCTTATGATGAGCGCGGGCTAAGGTATAAATAAATTTCTAGATCGAGTCAGATAAGTAAGTTTTTGATGAAGTTCTGATGATAGATCTCTGAGATAAGTTTGTGTTTTATGTCTGTGTCTGAAAATATCCTACTGGCTGTGTGTGCAGAGACCTTATTATGGTTGTGTGCGGACCTTGTTGGCTGTGTGTGCGGGTAGATCTGAAGGATTGTGAATGTGTTATGAACTGTTGATGAATAAAGAGTTGTTTGGGATAATTCTGAGTACTAAATGCATCTGTGACGTGTTTTTGTGATCTTTTTTTCTTACGATTTATGTTATCTATGATTGGATCAGTTGTATGAATTTTAGTTGCATATATCTATTGTTGTAAGACCTAAATATCACTTTATTAAGACTGTTGAAGGAATTGCGGACCCACTATCTATGCGCATGTAGGGTAGCCTGCATGAATTGACCTAGATTTTCCTGGTTAGGGTTTCTGGTGCATAAGATAGTATGTTATTATTATAGATCTACGGACACACACATCAATTAATTCTCTCTCAGGGTGCGGAAACCTAGTTCCAGCACACCCCCATATTGCTTCGGGTGAGACTTTGGACTGCGCAAGTAGGTCACTGCCGAAAGGGCCAGTAGTAAGAGGGTTTTGTTAGTTATGCTTAACTCTGAACCTAGGTCAGGACCCCTCAAGCCAAAAAATGGTTTCGTTTCAAGGACCGAGATCATTTTGAGAGAGATTAGTCGATGTGGCGACCATAAAAGCCTGAATTAGAATACTCGTTTGAGCAAAAGATACAAGAATTTTCCATTAAGGAGAACAAGAGTAACAAGTTGTCTACTGAAGATTGGAAACATAAGTATATTTTCACAGAGGTTCACGGAATATTTTTTGTGACCTTTGCACATTAATTATAGGAGTGGTTATCAAGGTTATATGAGTTCCAAACCTCCTGGAAAGAAGATAGGTCACGCAATGGACACCAGAGTTGGTCCAACAGTTAGAGCAGACTGATAACTCCATCACCCGCACTAGAGATCATTGGGTTGACAACATTTTGGGTGGGTTTGTAACATAATTTGTAGTAGATCAGTCTGTGTCATATTCTGAAGTTGAAAGGAGGTTCTTCAAAGGGATGAGGGGTAAGTTTATATGCTCTCTGCCTTAGCTGATTAAGATTATATTGTTTGAAAAGGGTGTTTTTTGTAGTCCCATCGAGTGAATGACCCCAAACAAAGTTGAAAGAACTACGCGCAATGAAAAGTACTTTCGGGTTAACTAGAAAGGAGACAAATCTTTATACATCCCTCTGAGAATCCCACTTAATAGTGATACAAAGAGTGGTGAGGCTATCCCCGTTGGAGGTAGCCCTCTAGCTACTGCACAGTCGAACTCGCGCAAGGATAAGGAATATCCTACTCCACCTCAACCACCACTAGGGGACAATACGGCTACACACATGAAGCTACCCACCTTCAAGGGTGTGGGAGTTGAAGATGTGGATATTTTTTGGTTTATTGCAAATGCAGTATGGACTGCGCAAAATGTTAACACTGATGTTGACAAAAGGGCGCAAATAGCTATGAAATTTGAAGGTCGTACGCTGGATTGGTTTATGGGATATCTGACTCAGCATGCTAACCCTACTGTTGATGAGATCAAGGAGTCTTTGAAGCAACAATTTAGAAAACCAAATCCCTATTCATAGTGTGTAACAGAGTTGAAAGAAATCAAACAAGAGCCAAATGAATCTGTTTGAGAGGTGGATCAGTGGTTGAAGCATACTGTCAGTGAGGGAGGATTTATCTATGATGATAAGCAGCATATTAATGGTTTATTTCCATGCTCTTCCCACACTTGCGTGGGCCCATGAATCAACAGAATATTGACTTGCAGGTTGAAGCTCTTGAAGTTTCCATGAAACTAGAAGCCACGCCCAGAGCTGATGACCAATTTGGAACTCTGCAAATCCAAAATCAGTTAGAAGAAATGAACTTGGAGATTCAGAACCTGCGCAGAGACAGATGAAAGGAATTTGGCGTAGATGTATGGTGCATATGCTATAAGGGTTTCAGTCACACAAATGATCAATGTACCTTGTTTCAAGATTACATGCAAGTGGGAGGGACAAATCCGTTGCGCCCTAGGGATGTTGCAGGCCCAAGTGGTACTCCCATGATATGGTGCATAGATTTTAAAGTGGCTTGAAGGCATGACAAAAAACATTGTCTTCGATTAGGAAATTATGTGCCAGAGATGAAGCAGCAATGGTGTGGGTTTTTCTCTTTAGTTGGCCATGATGAGCACCACTGTCACACATTCGAGCTAATGATGGACATCGCCAACCTCTATAGAGTATAGGTCAACGCATCTTCACTAGCATTCCCCTCTGGGAATGGTGGATCTCTAGCCAGAGGAAGGGGGGGAGGAAGAGGTATAGGTGCAGGTCGTGGAAGAGGGCAACTGATTTTCTATAACTGTGGAGACGTTGGACACTATGTGCACGATTATTAGAACCCTACGCGAAAGTCTTGTAGGTATTGTAGATAGTTCGATCATGTTATTGAATATTGTCCTATTTTGATTGCTAGAATGCAGGAAAATCAATAGCATCCACCTACGTAGAATATAAAAATGGTTAGAGTTGAGTTGCGAGATGATGATCCAAGTATAAACATAACTACACGTAGTAGTGCTGCCACCGGAGAGGATGAGGGAAATAAGCCTGATGTAGATCCATTGATCAGGAAGGCTTCTGAAAAGAAGAAAGGACTCAACCTACAGAGGAGAAGGCAAATTTTGTAGAAGCGAGAAATTATTTTGATGCAGCAGGGGCGTCCACATCCAAGTCAATCACAGAAAAAAAATATTGATGATGAATTCAAGCCTTTCTTGCAAGCTTGCATCAAGCTACTATGTAACCAGAAGGCAGTAGACAACCTTCAGGCTCTGATAGATAGTTGTGCAAATAAGGAGTTGCCTCGAACTGAGAGCAAGGTTTCCAACAAGCTCTACAAGAATAAGATGAGAATTGGTTGGGAGATGTGTATATCTGTGTAAATTAGAGAATATGAGATGGATCAGGTCATTTTGGACTCAGGATCTGATGAAAATTTTCTACCTAATCAGACCTGGCAGAAGATGGGGGAACTAAAGCTGGAGTGGTCCACCATTCAGCTACGCATAGCCAATCAGTAGAAGATCATTCCATTAGGGAGACTCCCATAGATTCTGGTAGATATTGATGGAGTAAGGGTACACACAAACTTTGAAGTAATATAGATTGTGGATGATGCATATCCCTACCCTGTGTTGCTAGGGCTGGACTGGGCAATCGATATGGGAGGCATCATCAACTTAAAGCATATGAGTATGGTCTTTGAAAACAATGGTACTCAGGTTATAGTACCTTTAGATCCTGTGGAAAGGGAGATATATATAGAACTAGTGCACGAAGGAGATGATGTTGACCATATCTACAAGTTGACTACATGAGACAAGGATTGGATCAATACTACTGCTGATGGAACTCTGAATTGGGAAAAGGATAGCTCATGTTTCTTGGATTCTGATGGAAAAATGGAGAACTAGAAGAATTGACTGCATGATGTTTCTACACTGTGTTGCCTCAAAATCACTAAAAAATTGCGATGAATATCCTCAGAGGCAAGATAATTACCCTATTTTTATGGTTCTGTTAATGCTGTATTATTTTTGGAAAAGTTGGAAAAGTTTGTCCCGGAAGAGCGAAGGTTCTGGGAACTTGATCTGGCCATGCGCACAACTCTAGCACGATGGTGGGATACACACAAAGGGAGCTTTGAGGATTGGATTTGAATGTAGCAAAATGATATGGTTGCACTTTGAGCATCCCACTATTCCACAAACTAAGATTTTTTATGGACAAGGTGATCCGTGCAAACACCTGGATACGTGGATGGAGGTTTGGACCCATATGTCCAGGGACGAATGGGTTCACATGTTTTTCCATTCGTTGGGACCAGTCCCTACTGCATGGTATTTAGAGACAAAGCTTTCGTAGAGGCACTAATGATCCAGATTTATGCAGGAACACAACAGAATAAACATATAACCATAAATACAGAGATGCAGCGAAAATAACACTTCATTTCATTAATATCAAAGAACTGAAATTTGCTTACAGACAGAATGGAAATAAAACTAGCAAGGGCGCTGGTAGCTATCTCTGAGAAGAGATGTGGCGGCTACAGGCCTCTGAACTGAGTTACAATGAGGCTCGAGGGCCTATTTATCATTTAGAAGCAATGGGAAATCCTAAACAGCCAAAACCCTAACCCTAGGAGATGAAGCGCCAAAATTATGGGCCCCGTTTGGGTAAATTGGTGTTTCAACTTCCCAGGGGCGTAACTTTGGCATACGATCTCCGTTTGACGCGTACCATACCTCGTTAGAAAGATCTATCCAAGGACTACAAATTTGGAACGAGCAACATCGGTCCATGGACCCATGTTGCTCTCCGTTTTCCCAAAAAACGTCGTTTAGGGCCTCAAAACGGCTCCGGAAGTTTAGGACCCGAAAAACTGCTAAAAATAGTAAACTGTGCCGAAACTGAAAAACTGAAATAAACAATGGTGGAGCCCCAAGTGGAATAGGCGGGTGACCACCAATATCCACCTGGATCAACTAATCAATGGTCTGTGCTAACAGAGAGTTTTATGTTGACATTTAGTTCAGAACAGGATGACCAAGCTTTGATACCATATATTACTAACGTGTCGATAAGGGAGACTGCGACTTACAAACAATTGACAATAGTGGAGTCTATAGATCTACACGCGGTCAAAGGAGCCTCAATCCTCTTGATTGAAAGGAAAGTACGCTCCTTGGTGAGCCTTGTTGGATATTACAAAAATCATATTTCCCAGTATGATTTGGTAACTGCACCCATGACCAGATTACTCAGATGCGGTACGCTATCTCATTGGGATGACGAATGTTAGCAAAGTTTACAATTGTTAAGAGATGCGACAGACACTCTCGATATGCTTGAAATTACCTAGTCAATAAGCCTATGTTGGGGGGAGGGGGGCATTCTATAGGTGGTTATCCTTCGCTCTTGATTATGTGTTCAGGCAGGTGTGACATAAGTGCAACGATTGTGCATAGTGGGAAAAACTAGCCGTTGAAACAATAAATCTAGGTGAAAAAATGATTTTACCGTTGGATGGAGCAGGTTTTATGCATTTAATGAGGAGATATTACAAGATTTTGATCGGTTTTACGGGGATAAGGTTCCATTAATGAAGTTCCACCCGTTTTTACCATGGATCGCTTATAAAATTAAGGGAGTGGGTCACATTCAGTTCCTTTGTTGTCTGATTATATTGCGCCTTGAAATTATCTACGAATTGCGCCTTGAATTTATCTATGAGTACTGTATGTCTGGCCATGAAACCCCAACATCTGATGTAAGTAACCCCAAGTTCATCTTCAAGCCTAGAATGATGGCCAATAAACCTGAGAGCGCGTCGTCCAAGGAGCATGCCTTCGCTACCCACTTTTGTACCTACTCAAAGAATGGATAGATTACAGATGAGCCAGGTGTTGCGCGATGAGGTCGAGGATTTGTGAAGGAAGAAACATATCGTGACCAACCAAATGAAGTCGTTGGTAGACGAAGCCAAACAATCACAAGATTTGGATGATGCAGTCAAGAACCTGAACCAGACTTACCAAATTATCAGTCTCCCAATAGAGGGGGTTACCTCTCAAATTTTGGTGGTTACAACTCAGAGCGCTGCTGATCAGAGTGTGGGAATCCTTACACCCTTCATTGCCGCCATCGAGGAGATGAGGACCAAGATGAAGACCCCAGCACCCCTGTGACTTGGGATGAATCACAATATTGTGTTGTGGGCCTGTTGGAGTAAGGTTCCTTAGGACCAACATTTTGAAGAAATAATAGTGTTTTTTGTAGTTTTGAGTCGTGCGTGCTAAGAAATGCACAGCCAAGGGGCTTTGGGGTGGGTCAACGTTCCTTCATAAGATGTAACAGGCTAAAGGGTAAATCTAGGAGTATCAAACCGTGGTTTGCGAACCTTAGGATGAGCACAGGTAAGGTATAAATATAAGTGTAGATCAAGTCAGATAAGTAAGTTTTTGATGAAGTTATGATGATAGATATCTAAGATAAGTTTATGTTTTACATCTGTGTCTGAAAGGCTCTTGCTGGTTGTGTGCATGGAGACCTTAGTCCAGCTATGTGCATACCCCACTGGTTGTGTGCATGGGTATATCTGAAGGATTATGAAGGTGTTACAAAATTTTGATGAATAAAGAGTTGTTTGGGATAATTCTGAGTACTAAATGCATCTGTGACATGTTTATGTGATATGTTTTGCTTATGATTTATGTTATCAGTGATTGGATCGGTTGTATGAATGTTAGTTGCATAGATCTATTGATGTAAGACTTGAATATCACTTTATTAAGACTATTGAAGGGATTGCAGACCCACTATCTATGTGCGTAGGGTAGCCTGCATGAATTGACCTATATTTTCCTGGTTAGGGTTTCTGGTGTGTAAGACAATCTGTTATTATTATAGATCTACGGACAACCACATCAATTAATTCTCTCTCAGGGTGCAGAAACCTAGTTCTATCACCCCCCCATACTGCTTCGGGTGAGACTTTGGCCTGCGTGAGTAGGACACTATCGAAAGGGCCAGTAGTAAGAGGGTTTTTTTGGTTACGCTTAACTCTAAACCAAGGTTCAGACCCCTCAAGCCAACAACCTTGTCTATTAAGTCCCTATATTAATAGTATAGCCCCTTATTATGTTAGTGTAGCCCCCCTTGTTGTTATTATTGTACCCCTGTAACCCCCATATTGTTATTATTGTGCCCTTAAATTATTATTGTTAGGTCGGCTAGGATTACATTGTGGCCCACTAGGATTACATTATGGCCCCATGGACTCCTATATATAGAAAGGAAGTTTTGTAAATTGTATCATCCAAGAATTGTTCATTTATGTAATGTATTGGAGGTTGCCCCCTCGAAGTGGCTCATTTCTAAGGTGTTTATATCTCTTTTCTTCTCTTTTGGAGTTGGTTACACAACATTTGGTATCAGAGCTTTGGGATTCTAGGGTTTCGCTGCTCCAAACAGGTCATCGCGGCATTGTCGCTATAACGTTTTTCCTACGAAGCTTCAGAAGCTGAAAGTTCTAGGGTGCGAAGAAAAAATCTTGAGGAAGCCTGTGTAAAAATTTCAGAGTTTGGTTCGCAATAATTTCGGATATATCATCTGTGGAAGTCAGGTATTTTTTCAGGCTCCTAAACAGGTCATCGTGGCATTTGCGCTATAAATTTTTTTCTACAAAGGTTCAGAATCTGAAATTCATATGGTGCGAAGCTGAAATCCTGAGGTAATTCATCAAAAAATTTTAGAGCTTTTTTCACAATATTTTTGGAGATATGATCTGTGGAAGGTAGTGCGTTTTCAGGCTCCTGAATTTCATCTCAAAGAGGTGATTGTGGGAAAAGTTCAATAACTCTCTCTCTGAAGATTGGATTGGAGTGCCATCAAAAGTGGTTGCAAGTACACGGCCTTTAGTTTCTTGGCTATAAATTTCAGAGACAAAGGACAAAACAGTGACATGTGGCAAGTCGTACAAGTTCGCTCTACTGAACCAGTCCAGAATTAGGTCATTGTGGGATATTGGACACAAATTTGTCTTGGAGAATCAAAATCAGGTCAGACCTGTGGCATTTGAAAGAAGCTTCAGAGGGCTACTACAGGGCTGAATTTCAGATATCAAAGATTTTTAGTTACAGAGATAATTCAATTTCAATATCGAGCTCCTAAAAGCTAGTAAAAGGTGTGTATTTTTTTTCCGAATTGCATAAGTCTTGTTTGAAGAATCAAGTTGAAGTGATTCCAAGGGCCTATTGAGCATATATTTCAGTATTGGGTTATGAAATTCCTTCTAAAAATAATTCAACACCCATTAAGCCCTCAGAAATCTATACTATGACGCATGAAGAGGAAGAATTACAGGATGAGATATCAAAATTACGGTACCAAGTGCAACAAGTTTCGATCTTACGAAGAGCAATTGAAGATGAAATAGATGGTTTAAAAGCAGAAATGGAGGCTAAGTTGGATGGTTTGAAGGATCAAATAATAGCAAATATGGATGATAAATCAGCAGAATCACCGAGGCATCAACAACCAAGTTCTCCAACTCTCAAAGGATAACCCAACTTTGGTGCGAAATCTATGAAATAACAAGAAGATCAACATCACATAGAAAAGTTATGAAGCGATCATAAAAACAAAGAACTCGACAAGTACGATCAATTTCGAGTATCTTATGGTGGAAGAGCTTTCCTATAAAATAGCACATGGGAGGATGAACTTTATACGAGAAGCATCAGAAATAATCAAGCGTTGAGGACAACACTTGTTTGAAGGAAGGGGCATGTTAAGTCCCTATATTAATAGTATAATAACCCTTATTATGTTAGTGGCCCCCACCTTATTGTTATTATTGTACCCACAACCCCATATTGTTATTATTGTGCCCTTAAATTATTATTGTTAGGTCGGCTAGGATTACATTGTGGCCCACTAGGATTACATTATGGCCCCATGGACTCCTATATATAGAAAGGAGGTTTTGTAAATTGTATCATCCAAGAATTGTTCATTTATGTAATGTATTGGAGGTTGCCCCCTCGAAGTGGCTTATTTCTAAGGCGTTCATATCTCTTTTCTTCTATTTTTGGAGCTGGTTACACAACATTGTCCATCAGATTAATCCAACTCATGGGAGTATTACACCTCCTACCATACAAGGCTTCAAATGACCTCATCTTCAAAAATGGATGATACCCATTGTTATATGCAAACTCTATCAAATGCAGGTATTCCTCCCATATTGATGGCTTATCCATCACATTCATTCACAATATTTCCTAAATTACTTGATTAAATCTCTCTCTCTCTCTCTATCTTTTCGTCAGACTCTAGATGGTATTCCCTACTAAAAATAAAAATAATACAAAATCCTTTAAATAATTCCATCCAAAAATTAGATGTAAACTTTGGATCTCTATATGAAATAATTGCCTTAGGCATACCATGTAGCTTCGAAATTTCCCGCATGTAAATATCAACTATGTTAGTTTCCTTATGCACTGAATTTACTAGAATAAAATGGGGGAAATTTGGTGAGTTTATCCACCACCACCATTATAGTACCATGCCACTTTGTTGTTTTGGGAAAAATGGTTATAAAACCAATTGATACCACATCCTTTTCCACTCAAGGCTAGGTATTGGTTGTAGCAATCCAATTGGGTGCTTATGCTTATCCTTAATTTTTTGACATTCTAGGCATCCAAATATGTAATTAGTCATTTCTGTCTTCAAACCTAGCCAAATATATTATTTTAATGGTTGTAATATTTTTCTGGTAACTTGGGTTCCATGCATAAGGCACTTTTTGCATTTTTTTAAAAATTAACTCCTTTAATTCCTATAAATTAGGCACATAAACTCTTTCTTTATAGAAAAGAGCCCCATATTTTCCCATCTCATAATCTCAGTATTTTGGCTGCACAATCTCTTGTTGTAAGGTACTTTTTATCTCAACTTACAACTAGTTTGAATTCCTTTCTTCTACGATTCTTCTCACTATATCAGCCCTACAAATGCTCACTGCTGTAGCATACTTAATATGCACCCTTCGCATGAGTGCATCAAATACTTTGTTTTCTTTTCCCTTAATATACTTAATTTCAAAATCATACTCAACCAAAAATTCCAACCATCTAATTTTCCAGGAATTTAGATTTGGCTACTCAAATAAATGTTGTATTATATAATGATAAGCTTGCAACTTAAACCTCCTTCTGATGAGGTAATGTATCCACATTTTGAGAGCCTAAATTATAGCTGTTAGCCCCAAATCATGGGAAACATAATTATTTTTGTGCTCCTTCAATTTTCTGGACTCATAGCATATCACATGCCCATTCTGTGTTAGCCGAATCGTGTTGGCATTAATGTCTACCTAAAGAGTTAACCATGGATTCAATTGTGTTGTTATTGATTTCAACAAAAATAAAAAGTAATAAAATAAACAACAACAAAAAAGAAAGAAAGAACAAAACAAAAACAAAAAATATATATAAATAAAGGAAAGAAAAAAAAAAAGTCTCTCATTTATTGAAGGGGGTAAACTTGAAAAAAATTCTCATTTAATGAAGAAGGTGATTGATTAAACTTGAAAAATCCTCTCATTTATTGAGAAGGTGATTGATTAAGTTTGAAAATATCTCTCTCATTTATTGAAAAGGTTGATTGATTAAACTTGAAAAACACTCTTACTTATTGAATAAGGTGATTAGTTAAGTTTGAAAATCTCTCTCATTCAATTAAGATGATGGTGGATCAAATTAAGGAGGACAGTTCTATGAACCAGACCAAATTTATAATGCACGATCATAGATGATTAACTCTCCATTACTCTGAATGCAATTTTCTTTTAATCACTCTAGAAAATTATTTATAAGAGAATGTTTTGAGAAGTTGTGGTTGATTCCTTTGAGAGAGAGATATATGGTGGAGCATTGAAATCCAATGGTGAGATGAGAGACATGTAGAAGATTGCTGAAGGAGACAAGTTTATTGTAGAGTTTTGTGTGCACGCTTCAGAAAATGTTTGATGTAGGTTTATGAATAATTTTGATGGTGGAGAGCAATATTACCTTCGAGATTGAATGTTAGCATGTTTTCTATGGAAAATTTGTATTTATAACAATTTGGATGTAGGGGATCATAGCTAAGAAAATCATGGTTTATTTCTTATGTTGTATCTATTTCTTGTATTGATGTTATTGTTGAGACATGGTTGAGTTTTTGTGTTCAGAATAGTTATGTTGCTGAGGAGTTTGTGATATATGGTTATGTATGCTACTGATTGTGTTTATGAATAGATTGATTGTTAAAGAGAGATTTTTATATATGAAAATCGTTTTATAGTGAGTCGATTTTGAAAATTGGATGAAACAAGGCTCCCATTTGTTGTATGCAGAGTTCATGGGCTATAGTTTGAAAATAGATGAAATTAGAACCATGTGTATTTGAAGGTTGGGGAATTCAAATCCACATGGGTCTAATTTCATCTATTGGCTTGCAAGAGAGTGGTGGCTTTCCAAGGGAGTAGTTTCTTCCTTCTAGTAGAGGTTGGAGAAATTGCTTAAGGAGTAGAGGCTTTCTTCCAGTGGTGGTTGGAAAAATAGTGAAGGTTAGCAAGTGGTGCCTTCATAGTTTATCAGAGTGGTGGCTCACATTTATTTACAAGTAGAGGCTTGCACACTAGTGCTAGCCAGTGGTTATGTAAAATTAAGATTTTGATAATATCAATAGAAGCATGTGAAGACAACATCAGTGGTGGTTTTTCCTAGTTGGGTTTTCCACCTAAAATCTGGTGTCCCTATGTGATGATGGTTTTTGTGGTTTTTATTTGATGGTTATATGTTTTTATTACTTGTGCATGTTGCTATTATGATTTATATGATTATGATGTGATCTAGAAATATACATTGTGTTGCTAGTAGAATGATGCATATTCAGTAATTATTTAAAAGGGAAAAAAAAAATTGATCATAAGGTACACTATTGATTCACCCCGCCCCCCCAAAAAAAAAAAAAAATTGATCATAAGGTACACTATTGATTCCCCCCCCCCCGACCCTCTT
Organism: Pinus albicaulis; assembly: GCA_034641835.2. Lineage (NCBI taxonomy): Eukaryota > Viridiplantae > Streptophyta > Pinopsida > Pinales > Pinaceae > Pinus > Pinus albicaulis. The sequence goes on from CM076578.1 coordinate 1,698,019,517, forward strand.
CGTAGTGTTTAAGGTTTCCCAAAAGTGGAGTCAGAGCGAGGCTCTTGGTTGCAACTTAATCACCAGGGAGTAGATCTAGGAAGATCAAACAAAATTTGATTTTTTTTTCCCGGAATGGATCAACAAGGAGTTCCAATTATTCATGGAGGTAATTATACATTGTGGAAGGTGAAATTAGATATTTATTTTTTGTCTTTTGTTGAAAATATTTTATTTCAGTAGAATATGGAATAAAAGACGAATTGAATGATATGTATAAAGGGGTCATTTTGTGTGGGTTTTCAAGATGAAAATCTTTATGTAATACATTGTGAGACTACAAAAGGGATGTTGGATAGGTTTCAAAGTATGTATTGTGGAGGAGACTCACATATATTAGAGAAATTTGAAGTACCCTGCCACTCACATGTTTATGAGAACGAAAATGAAAAGGATTCTACACTTATAACAGTGACAAATAAAGTATCCTCACAAGAATAAGATGGAAGAAAAAGTGACTCACAATAAGATTAAAGAACCAATGATAGAGATAATGGATCAAGAATTGATCAAAAGGGACAAAAGAAAGAGATCAATAGAAAAAATGAAGTGTTGGAAAGGTTAAAAAAGAAAGCAATATATTGTACAAAATTTGAAGTTGAGATGTCATCTTAAAAAAGGAAAATAATCAAATATCTTGGTATCATAAGTTGGAGATGAGTATTGTTGGGCGCAACCCAACTTGTCCTAGATTTTTGCAAAGACTGCATTTTGTGGAGTGAAGCATGAAGTGGACCGCTCAGTGAATTATTTCAAATATATCGTGCAATGTCATAGGGGCTTCCGGGTAGGTCGAATCCCCTCCTTTTTGTAAAGCGCACAATGTTGTAATGGGTTTTGGTTCATAGTTGCTTGTTTTAGGGAGTCCATGGTATTTGGACCATGGTATTTTGGTGATGTAATTTTATATATATAGGATTGAAATGTTATGTTTAGAGACATGATGATCATAGCTAGAGAGTCATGGGTGAATTGTTGTAATCTGTAATTTGTAGCTAAGCGAAAGCTCTGCATCTGAGTGTGCAGAGGCCTAGAGAAGAGTCTGTAGCTTAGTGCGCAAACAACCTGTAGCTTAGTGCACAATTTGAGAACTGATTGTATTCAAATATTCATCATAATAAGAAACAATTTTGTGGACAATATTCTGGTGTTATTGTTTATGATTGATGTGTATATTAGGTTATTATATGTTAGTTATTATAGTTGCATTTTACTTCCACGTAGTAATGGTTTATGGGTTTATATGACATGTTTAAGTGACTAATTGAATGGGGTGAAGTGATTTATCAGTTCAAAGTATAGGATAAAATAATAATACCACATCTCCTAGTCCCTCAAGGCTGTAAAATCCCCGTTTTGCATCCCCCCATAGTCACTTCGGGTGAGACTGCGTTCTTCTTGTAGGTCATTGCCGAAAGGGCCAATGATAAGGGTTTTTGTTGGTGCCCAGTATAGATCGAACCTGGGTCAGCCAAAAAATGGTTCCATTTCCGGGACCAAGATCTATTTGAGGGTTTTGTGGATGTGGTATTCGTCGAAGAAAGATATTCAGGACTAGATAGACTTGAAAGAGCGAGAATTTACGGATCAAGAAAACATAAATCCTCATCTGACATCTGAAGTGTGGTTACAGAAGTACATTTTCAAAGATCAATATGAGATTTTCTTCTCTTCTTTTCATGTTGAGTTATACGAGTGGATATGAAGGATGACTGAAAGAAAGAACTATTTTAAGGGTGGAGAACCTATAGTGTGGACTCCTGAACTGGTACAACGAATCAAGAGCACTGACAATAGGATTTCAAGGGTTGTCAATTTCTAGATTGATATTATCTTGGGAGGATTCATTATTGAGTTCGCAGTAGACTTGACTATGTCCTATAGTGAAGTGGCATAATGATTCTTCGAAAGACTACGAGGTAAGTATTTAAAATATCTGAAACTTTGGATTAAGATGCTTCTGTGTGAAAAGGGAGTTTTATGGATGCAATCAAATTTCTAGTTTGCTTATTTTTGGAAGAAGAGAAATTAAATTTGAGCAATACGTCTGTACAACGCGAAGTGGAAAGAGATATAAAGTAGATACCAGAAATAGATCTTGTGGACAAGACCCGAAGACCTTTATAGAAACTGATTATAGTCCTCTTTTGGGTGAATCTGAAAGTGAAAGAGAATAAATCCACCCTGATAAACCCCAGGTAACATCGCAGTATTCCCCATCCCAACCTGAGAGTTCAAAGAAGCCAGAATCCAGTAATAGCCAGGGTGTTGGTGGTTTTCCCGCTCCCCCTACCCCTTCTACCCCTGCTACCCCTCCCCCTCCCCCACTAAGAAGAGGTATAGTTGATGATATTAAGTTACATGTTTTCAGAGGAGCTCGATTGGAGGATATAGAATAGTTTTGGTTTTTATGTGAAGTTGTATGGACAGTGAAGCAGATGAATCATGAGAATATAAATAAAGTGCAGCTCGTTACGACTCTGCATCATAGATAATTTACATGATATATGAAGTATTATAACAATTAGAATAAAAAATTTGCAGATATTAAAAAGAAAATGGTAAGAGAGTTTAAGAATTCGAAGTTGAAGTCGCAGTGCATCACTGAGTTGAAAGAAATTAAACAGAAACCTACTAAGTTTGTTTGGGAGTTAGATCAAAGATTTAAGCTGCTATTCGATCAAGTAAGCTTCGACATAGCTACACAACAACATAAATAATGTTTTATAGTTGCGCTTCTACTACATATCATATTTCCATTGATGCAACAAAATATAAGAAGTCAAGCCGAAGCTCTAGAGATTGCGATGAAATTGGAAGCTTCACTTATAGGAGGTACGGATGCAGGCATGCAACAGATTCATAATTAGCTGGCGAACCTAACCTTGTAGATACAACACATCAAGAAAAGAAAATAGGTTAGAGAAGAAGTGTGGTGTATGAAGTGCAAATCGGAGGTCCATTCTAAAGAACAATGCCCTATATTTAGGGATTTCATGGCTGATGGAGCACCTAATCCCTTGAATGCAAGATCTAGCCTATGGTGAGAAATATGTAAGGATAGAAGAAAACATAACTCAGAATATTTTTACTTGTTAAATAAATATGTGTAGACTCTAAGGAATATTTACTGCAAATTCAATAAATCAAAAGGGCATGATGAGAATAATTGTCGGGCTTATGACCTAATGATGGATTGCAGTGTTGAAACTTATAGAATGCAATAAGAAGAGCACATACATGAGGATATGGACATTGCGGTGGTCGATGAGGTTACCAAGGAAGAGGTTGAGGTGGTGGAGCTGGTCGAGGATGTGGACGTATCATTTTCTATAAATGCGGCCAACTAGGTCATTTTGCGAGAGACAACCAAAACCCCACTACAAAATGTAAGTATTGTAAATCATTTGATCATGTAATTGAAGAATTTCATGTAATTATGGTGATGATGCAAGAAAAGAGGAACCACCAGCCAACACATAATATTGAAATGACGACTGTTGAAAAAAGGAATGATGAACCTCGAGTTAGTATTGTCACTAGAAATGGAGCTATGGCTAGTAGTGATAAGGCGGATGAAAATAAATAATATGAAAGTGCATGGGTTAGAAATACTGCAAAGAAACTCTCTTTTTTTAGATTAAGAAAGAAAAATAAGTATTCATGGAAGAAAATAGAATTTTTATGGATGTTGGAGCTTCAACCTCTAGTGCACAGCCGAAGCCCAATTAGAGAGGTAACCGCGACATGTCATTAGCTTTGATGCAAAACAAATCTCCAACACAGGATCAAGCTCTGACACAAGACAAAGAGTCAGGAAATAAAGTAAGTATTCTAAGGTCTTTTCTACAGACTTGTATGAAATTTTTAAGAAATCAAGAGGCTATATAAGGGCTTCAGGAGTTGATGGATTCATGTGCATCGAAAGAAACACCATGAAGTGAGATGAGTGTAGTCAATAAATTGCATTGATAGAAGAAAACTGGAAGAGAAATGAGACTTAGTGCGCAAATACAAGATTATGAGATGGATCAAGTTATTCTAGATCTGGGATATGATGCTAATGTATTGACGAAGCAAACATAGGAATTGATGGGTAAGCCAAAGCTACAGTGGTCACCTATTCATTTAAGGATGGAAAATAAGAAAAATAGCTTTCCTATGGGAAGACTACCAAGTACCACAGTGGATATTGAAGGAGTACACACTAATGTTGATTTTGAAGTAATAGAGATTGTCAATGAAAGTAACCCTTATCCTGCATTTCTTGGACTTGAATGGAAATTTGAAAATATGGCCATAATTAATCTGAATAAGGGACATATGATATTTTAAGGAAACAATATGAGAGTAATTGTTCCCCTGGATCCATCAAAAGGAGTAAGGTACACAGAACCAGTCAAAGAAGAATATTGTGGAGTGGACATAGAAAATATCTACCAAATGACAGTGAAGGAACATGATTGAGTTAACCCTATTGTAAAATGAAAGTTGAGTTGGGAACATGAGAGTTCTCGTACCTCAGATTCAAAAGAAGAGTTTAAAAATTGGCAAAATATGCTACATGAAGTATCCACAAGGCGTTTCTTAAGAATTACCAAATTAGTTAGCTATATCATATCTGAGGTGTGTAACCTACCTTCTTATCATGGATTAGGCAATATAAATACTTTTATTAATGATTATGAAGAACAAGTTCCAAAAAATCAAGGATTGTCAGCGTTAGATATAGCCCTGAAAGCTACTCCTGTTAGATGGTGGAATGCACAAAATAAGAATATAGGAGGTTGGAAGGAATGTCAAAGACTGATGTGGATAAGGTTTGGACAGATAGAAATGAATATGGAGATAAAATATTATGGTCAAACTTGTCCTAGGAATCATATTCAGCTATGCACTTCCACATGGAAGGAAATTCCACATCAAGAATGGCTATATGGATTCATTCATACATTGGATACAATCCCTAAGAACTGGAACCTAGAAACAAAGCTTCGACATGGTACCAAGAATTGGGCAGATATGGTTGATGGATTCATATTAACATTTAGCTTTGAGGATGATTTCCCATACATAGAATTGGCACTTCAGACAGTCAAGAAGAAGATCTTTGAGAATGTCACCCCACTGGCATGGGAACAACCTGATTAGGCTACGCAGATAGAAAATTCACTGGAGTGCTACAAACTTACTACAGATGAAGAATAATATCATCACAACATTGAGATAGCATAGTCATAAGGATATAGTGAAGTGACTAAACTTGAGCTAGAGATACCAGACATAACGAAGCCATTGAAGACCAAGAAAGTAAACATAAGATCAGATAAGCAACCCAAGTTTGCAACAATAGGAGATTACTGGGATGAAGAGATAATCAATAAAGTTACAGAGTTACTTCATGAATATCAAGAATTTTTGCCGTGAAATTTTAGAGATGAAGGGTATAATAGGAGATCTAGGAGTCATTAAGATTCCCCTGAATCCTGATGTGAATTCAGTCAAACAAATACCTTACACTTTGAACCCAAAGTGTAAGGAGAAAGTGAAAATAGAGCTTGATAAGATGATAGTAGCAGGAATTATTGAACCTGTAGAAGAATCATAATGGGTAAGTCCTATGGTGGTGAAAGAGAAGAAGACTCAAGGAGAGATTAGGATCTGTGTTGATCTGATAAAGTTGAATGATGCATGTTTACATGATCCTTTCCCTACCCCTTTCAAAGGTGAAGTATTGGAAAATGTAGGAGGTCAGGAAGCCTACTCATTGATAAATGGATTCTTAGGTTATCATCAGATTAGGATTGCACCTGAAGATCGGCATATGACCATGTTTACTATAGAATGGGGCTCATATCAATACACAGTAATGCATTTTGGATTAAAAAATTCCAGTGCTATATTTTCCAAGGTGGTTGTTGCAACTTTTAAGGATTACATCCACAATTTTTTGGAGGTATATTTTGATGATTGGACAATATTTTGACTGTTGAACAAACATGTTGGAAGTTTAAGACTTATGCTCGACACATCTAGACAATATTAGATCCCTTTGAACCTAAAGAAGTGCATATTTTGTGTACCTTTTGGAATATTGTTGGGACATATTGCCTGTAAGCAAGGACTAATGGTGGACCTTGCTAAGATTGCTATAATTGTGAACTTAGCTCCACCTAAGATAGTAAAACAACTTTGCACCACATTGGGACATATTGAGTATTACAGGAAGTTCATCAAGGGGTATGTGCAGATCACTGCACCTATGGAGAAATTTTTTAAGAAGGATGTAAATTTTCAGTGGAATGAATAATGTTAGAAGAGCCTCAACATATTGAAAGAAAAAAAGGTAGTTGCACCTATACTAGTGTTCCCTGATTGGAATAAGGAATTCCATGTCCATGTGATGCTTCTTGTATATCTTTGGGAGTGGTAATGGCACAACCTGGTGCAGGAGACACTAATCATCCTATAGATTTTTCAAGTAGGAAGTTATCTAAAGCAGAAAATAATTACACCACTACAAAAAGGGAAGGATTGGCCATGGTGTATGCTTTTCAGAAGTTTAGACACTATTTATTAGGATCACACTTTAATAAGTTTACAGATGAGTCTACACTAAAATATTTGGTTAATAAGACTGTTTTAGGAGGAATTATTTGTAGATGGTTGATGTTATTCTAGGAGTATGACTTTGAGATCATTGTTAGACCAGGGAGACCGAATGCAAGACCTAAACATCTGTCAAGACTGGAAATAGGGGAAGAAATAACCCGGATAGAGGATAATCTCCCTAATGCGCAGTTATTTGCAATCAGAGTGGAAAATGACCATTTTGCAGATATCATTCAGTTTTTTACCACAGGAATGGCTCCTTAAGAGTATATTATACAACAAAAGAAATAATTGGTGGTTAAGCTAGATGAATTTTCATTAATAGCAGGAAAATTATATAATATGGGACAAAATGAGATACTGCGCATATATGTTCTTGAATATGAAAGACGAATGATTCTACCAGAAGCTCATGGGGGCACAGCTGGTGGGCACTATGCAGGAAAAGCTATTATGCAGAAGATTTTGAGAGCAAGATTTTGGTGGCCTACATTACATAAAGATGCAAAGGAGTATTGTAGAGCATGTGATGTGTGTCAAAGAATAGGGAAGCCTTCCAAAAGATATGAGATTCCATTGGTACCACAAGTTACATTGCAGGATTTTGATAAGTGGGCCATTGATTTTGTTGGACCAATCAACCCACTTGGAAACAGGACTGGTGTGAGGTACATAATTATAGCAACTGATTACTTAACAAGATGGGCTAAATAAAAAATAGTAAGGGACTGCAGCGAAGTTTATTTTTGAGTACATATTGTCTGGATTTGGATGTTCGAAGATTTTGATGAGTGTTGGAGCAGGGTCCCTTAGGACCGCATTTTTGGAGATATTTAGTAGTATTTTTTGTAGTTTTGAGTCGTGCGCACTAAGAAATGCATAGTCAAGGGGCTTTGGGGTGGGTCAAAGTCCCTTCATGAGTTGTAATGGGCTAAAGGATAAATCTAGGAGTCTCAAACCATGGTTTGCAGACCTTAGGATGAGCACCGGCTAAGATATAAATAGAAGTCTAGATCGAGTCGGATAAGACATTTCTAAGTAAGTTTGGATAAGTTGTAATCTATGTTTGGGCTTTAGAGAAAATCTATGTAAGTGTCTATGTCTGAAAGGATCCTGTTGGCTGTGTGCATGGAGACCTTAGTCTGGTTGTGTGCGGACCCCACTGTCTATGTGCGTAGGTGAATCTGAAGGATTATAAAGGGTTTTGTGAACCGTTGATGAATAAATAAGTGTTTGGATAAATATACAAACTAAATGCATGTGTTATTTGTTTCCGTGACCTATTTCTGCATATGATTTATGTTCATGTTTATGAGTTATATTATCTGTGATTGGATCAGTTGCGTACCTGTGTTTACTGATGATATGGAAGTTAGCTGCATAGATCTAGCTCTATAAAGATTGAATATTACATTATTAGTGAGGTTAAGGGAATTGTGGATCTTCTGTTAGGGTGCGCGCAATAGATTAATCTATGTTAATCAACCTAGGGTTTCTGGCAAGGGTTTCTGGTGCGCAAGTCAGTTTGTATGTTAAGATAGATCTGAAGGTGCCCACTTCATTTAATTCTCTCTCAGGGTGTAGAAACCTGGTTCCAACACCCCACCATACTGCTTCGGGTGAGACTTTGGCCTGCGCAAGCAGGTCATTGCCGAAAGGGCCAGTGGTAAGAGGGTTTTGTTGGTTACGTGCTAACTCTGAACCTGGGCCAGGACCCCTCAAGCCAACAATACATTCAAGCCTTCACCGAGATCCTTGAGAATAAGATTAGATGAGCCATTTTAGCTCCAAATCAAGTTTCAAGCCCTTTCTATAAATAATTAATAAGATGCTAAATTTATTTAATTACATAGAAAACTTAATTTATTCTTCCTAATATACACACAACAGAATGAGAAATTCAAGAACCAACTCCTCTAGTAAAATCGTTTGGCCTTCTCAAGGTAAAATTGGATTGTTATCAATGCCCCTGCATCATTCAATAGGAAGAGAAGTAGATGACCAAACTCTTCCACGTTAAGATATAGGTCAAGAAGGTCAATATAGTTTCTCAATTTGAATCAGGTTCATAGGATAATATCTGTTACATGTCATTTTGTCACCATGAAATTTGACTGTCATTATGGCTCTATCACAATCCATATCCATGCTTCTTTAGAATTAAAAAACATTCATGTTCCTGAACCAAGTTTTGGAAATGGAAAAAGCTCTTTAAGACCTTTAAAAAGTTACATGTGCGCTTTTTGTGACCATTGCATGTGCATGTGCTGATACTTCTTCTATTAACCACGATGATCACCTCTGTTTGCCAATAAAAACTGCACACCCTCATAAAAGGAAGTAAACACAAAAAAGTAACTTCTAGAAGCCTAGTTGGGTGAATATTCTCCCAACTGGAATCCTCTAGAGTTGCGCCAGTTCGAGCTATATCCCTCCACTCATGGAGCTTATCCCTTGGCTAAAGGAACCTTAATCCCTTCATTGGAGGATCTCATCCCTCTCTTGATGGATCTGAAACCTCCTCAATCTCTCTATAAATTGAGTTGAAGTTTCAGTTTTGAGGGTAGTTGGAAGTTTGTAGATTCTAAGTTGGTGGATACTAAGATACTAAGTTGGTATGAGTTGATTGTACATTGAAGATCACACCTTTGTACACAATAACTTCATGTTAGTCATTCTAGAGAGGAAGGCTTATCAAACAAAGGATACAATTGCACAGACATACGAGAGAAATTTGTACAACATCAAGGCTCAAGTTGTAAGATTGCTCTTTTTTATTCTTGATAATACATATGAATCTCTTTTTCTCATTGTCTTGTTTCTGTATTCATTGAAATGATGTCAATACTTAGTCTCCTTGATCACTAAGTTGAACTGGTATTTTTTATTATTATATATTGCAGGTGCTTTGATCTTTTGCATTGTTTGTGATTGTAGGTTCTTCTCAACACTAAAGGATTTCTTTGGAACGAAAGACAAAAAGCTACATCAAATGTCTCATTGAAAGGTAGGAGCATAACCTCCTCATTTCTAAGTTATAATAATATGAATGATAATATTTTAGAGAAAGAGGTGTTCAAGTGGTTGTTTGTTTCTAGTTACCTATCGGGGTATTAAGGAGATCGATCTTGTCTGCAAGAGGGATTAATCCAGAAAACAAATTGGTGACTCCACTTGGGAAGACAAGCTTATTTTTCCTTTGATTTTCTTTGGTTTGACATTCCAACCTTCCTAGTTTGAATTTTCTGAGTGGGGATGGGTATAAAACATTTTAGAACCTTTGAACCAGAAAGACTTAATTTTTTTTTTCCAAATTTTCTCTACCTTGCATTGTTTTATGTGGTAAACATAGCACAAACCTGCACAAGTTTTCAGTTTAGTTCAATGCACATGCACACATGTTTGTATTGAAAACCTACGAACCCCCCGGGAAATTTTGAAAAAAATAAGGTTTTCTCTTCTAGAGTCAGATAACCAATTTCTTAAGGTTTAACTTGATCTATACCAACTCTCAGATTATGTTTATGAACTCTTCCTAAACACCTTAGAGTATTTTTTGATAAATCATCCTTTTTGCATAATTCAGTTAGGGTTTTCCCTCATTTGATGTATTTCTCTTTTTGGAAAATAAATTCATTACCAAAGATCAATGGTTTTTGGTTATTTCTTGCTTGAGCCACTAGGATTCTTGTCAGCCTTACTTGTTTGAGTATTTGTTTCTTTCTCATTTTAAAAAAGGAAAAACGTCTAGATTACTGAAGTGTGATTTGTCTCAAACTAGTCTTTTATGCTTTAATTTCTACTAGTTCAAGTGGAAAACAATTTAGTTTTCTTTAAACTAAAATAAATCATTAAAACACACTCATAGGTATCTTAGTTAGGATTTTTAGTTAAAATATTTGCTTTTATTTGAAGTTTTTACACTTTTTAGGGTTTTTATAAGTTGTTTTTCTTTTGAAAATTGTTTGTTCATCAAATTGTACTTTTTGGCTTTGTAATCAGCGAATTTTTTCATCACAAAAGAGATATTGGTCATGCTTGGAAATGAAACAGTTTTCTTGATGAAAAAGAAATATTATGGGATATTTTAGAAAGCTTGTACATTTTGAGTCCAAAAGTCCTTCAACTTTCTCTTAAATATAAATTCATTGAAATAAATAGTTTCATTTTCGTATTGATGCATTTAGAGTATTTTGATCCAGGTCACAATATCATCAAGTTTTATCTGCATACCCCTTTGCGTAAATAACATCCAAATCAATACAACGCTTAATAAAATTGATCCAGATATTTTTTACATTTTCTAGGGCTCATTCCACCAATTTAGCTTAGGGTTAGTGCTTTGGAATAACTTGTAATGAAATTTCCAAAGCAGATAAAACAAACAAGTAGCATCTTACAGTAGGGAAAACCTAATTGTTGCATTTGTGTTCTGGGAATCTCTTCTTAAGGGAGTCAAGAATGAAGTCATATCTGACCCAATGAAGTAATCGTACCTACTTCATTGGAAAAGATAGAAGATGTGCACACAATACAAATGGTAAACCTCAGATTAACCATTATCGAGGAGCCTGGGATCACTTATTAGCAAACCTTGAATTTACCATGTCGAGGAGCTTTCAAGGGGATTGAGCTTTGATACTATGCCCTTGCATGTATATCGAACCACAGGTTGCTCCCCCATGTTCAATTGTCTCAATTGGTGACCTTAGTGGCCATAATATTTAGGATTTTTCCCAAGGTGACGGTGGAGGGAAGGTCCCACTGTACCTGGAGCAGACGTTGACTAGGCTCACTTAGAATTTCCCGATGGTACTCTTCACCTCAAGATGGCATAGTGAAGTTACTTGCACCATACTATTTCATTAAGAATGTTGTCAAGGTAACTATTCCAACCTCCAGTTTTCCACATTAATCTCGGCGACGTTAGATTTCATCACCAACTAGTGTTTTTATTGTGGAAACATATTGTTTGTGTGTGGATTATCTCTTATATTTTATAGGTGCGTGTTCATTTGTTTGATTTATTTTTTTTCATTTCGTGTGTCAAAGAAATTAACCATGGTTGAATTATTGAAACATTCACATAGAATGCAAGGGAAACCCCCTGAATACACACCCAGTCAATTGGAAAAAATTAAAATTGAAAGCGTTCAATCATCAGAAACTGAGTCTACTGAACAAGGAGAAACATCCATTGTAATACATCCTGATTTCAAAGTTAATCAACCTCAAATAACTTAAAAATATCAAGATCAACCAAAAATTTCCGAAGTAATTACAGTTGAATATGTTACTATCAATTTTTCAGATACACAACTCACTGAACCTGAAATATCTGAGCCTGAATCTGATTCCACTTCGTCTGAGTCACCTTCGGATCTCATAGCCCCCACTCTTGGTTGTCCTCGTTCACCTTGAGTAAAGTTTCTCATCATTGAGAATCTTCCTCCTGCCCTTATTATCATTTAAGATATATCTGACGTAGAAGAAGAGATTACACTTCCCTCTCATCAAGAATATTTAGATCTAAGGTTTAGTGAACCGATATACCCTTTCATTCCTTTTAGACTGGATCCTTGGTATCATCAATTTACTGATTTTCTACATATTTCTGGTTACACTCATTCACTACATCGAATACCATTCTACTCTTTACCCAAAAATAGTAACATGGATTCTCAAAGCATGTCTACTGAATCATCTATGTTTTCTTCTTCACTAGAAACTTTTTTTGTATGGCGGTCGTTCTGTTCCTACTGGGTACCAGTGGCTTTGTAGAAATTATACAAACAATATGTATTTCATGTATTCAATCCGATCATGCAATGTACTAAATCAAGATACTGAATACTTATACAAATCAATTGCGGAAAATAAACACGATTGCCAATCACAACAAGGAAAGAAAAGAAGCCAATCAAAACCAAAACACATATTTTTTTCTTAGGGGAAGCTTGCTGCTCAAAACCCCTTTATCTATATTGTATAATCCACAAGGAATCATGAAACAATTACAATGCACTCTTATCACAAGAGTATCCTACAATATACCTATCGTCTCACACTGATCCAGAAAAAATCGGGCCAACACTTAGCCAATTCTCAGTCTATCTTTAGCCTGCCTTGCTCATGCAATTACTGACGAATGCAATCCCTATTCTTTAGGAATTTCAACCTTCCTCAACTGCGCAAATATCATGGGAAATTCTGTGGTGTTTTAATTGCATCTGGGAATTTTTCTAATAACACAACTGATAGTCAACTTCCCTTTAACCTTTGTCTCAATTGGGTCTCCTCTAGAACTGACATGCATGCAACTATTAATAGTAAATCATCAGTTGCATGGAAAATCACTGCATGTGAATTAAATCTGATTTAATTCACTTGATATCTCACTAGTGCAACAAACAGTTACAACTAGTTCAACTGACTTTAACTCACCTAACTAAGTTAATTGATTACTCATGCATTAAACTAATGCACTTAACTGCAACTTGAACTCTAAAACACATAGAATCACCCTGCATGCCTCACCAACCACCCTCAAATCGAAATTCATGAGCTAACTGAGTCTATCACACTCAGTTAACTATTACAAGTGATAATGAGATAATATTACATTTTATTGTCCAATTTAATTAAGGGATAATTAAATTTGACACATATCAAATTTATTAAATAAATTTAATTTCACACTAATGTATCGCTAGGACCCATCACTACACGACCTATGGTCCCACACTAGTGTAGGTGTTTTCATGTTGTTTCTAGATGCCAATTTCACTATTTCTTATTGCAAACTTCAACACTCCCTCTCAAAAAGAAATGAATGTCCTTGCATGCGACATGCAACTCTTGCATGCAACACTTTCATAGTGTTTCTCGCACATGAAACTTTTGCATGCAACACTTCTCTATTTTTTCTCTAACATGCAAATTTTGCATGCAACACTTCCGAAACTGAATAACCTCCAAACAACTGAATTATTATAATGCATTTGTCATCAGATTATTATGATTTTTGGTACCTACTACACATTTCTACTAGATTCTCTGCGTTACTGACATATGCATCCATGCACTCTGCACTTGCTTCCAACTCTGATCTACGCTACGGTATCCAACACCTCTCATTCTCATTTTTTGTCCTCCTGACATCTAACTGCATCAATCTAAGTGATCATGCTACTGTTGTACTATGGGCTCCTCGTAGTCAGGTTTGGTCCATGAGACACACCATCTCAATGAACCCTGCCCAATTTATTCTTCAGATTAATTATGCACATCTCCCCACCTCACACCTGGAGGTATAGCTTCATGTACTCCCTCTACCCTTCTGGCTCGAAATTTCCTCCTCTTGGAGGTCTCTGCTTGAGTGGACTCTTCCACTTGGTCTCCTCTCTGCTTCTCCAATTGTGGCTACTCCACAACCTTCTGATACTGCTTCTAAGGTTGCATGTTGAGAGATAATTGCTCCCTCTCAAGCACCAAGTCGTTAACCATTGCTTTTCTCCTCAAATCCTTGCATGCATCCTCAACCTCGAGTGCATACAGGTTCTTGACTCTTGAACCAATCTACTTCACCTGTCCCATGGCTATGTGTTTAAGGAAAATTTTTCCTTTTCTAAACATCACCTCATAACCACAGTCTTCCAATACTGCTACAGAGACAAGATTCTTCCTTAAGCCTAGAACATACAAAACATCTGCTAGTCTGAGAGGGGAGCCAAACTCCCTCTGAAAGGTAAGTATACCTATTTCGGTAGCGCTATACCTCTCATCATCTCCAAACTCTATGTTCTGCTGGAGGTCCTTCTCCTCCAAGTCACTAAAGATATCTCTATCCCCTGTCATATGGAACGAGGCACCGTTTTATAAATACCACATGCATCCCATTGCAGTGTTGGCCATGTATGCAATGAGGGTAAAATCAAACACGAACTGTGAAGCCAATGCTTCACCCATTGCAACTGCAGGCTCCTTCTTGCTTGCCTTCTTTTGTGGACAATTCGAAGCATAGTTCCCAAGCTCGTGATAGTGAAAAAATTTGATCTTGGACAAGTCCCTCTTGCCCTCTTTTCCTTGGGACTTATTTCCCTTGTATTTCTTTCATTTTCTGACTTGCGCACATTGTAATTGTCTTTCCATCACAAAACTTTCTAAAAAAAGAGCTGATTTTAAATTGACGATATCTCCCTCATCCGAACTCTGATTTGACCGATTTTTTTTTTTCAATTTGGGTATTTTTTCGCAAGGAATCCAAATATGCTATTTGTTTTTGAAAAATTTTCATATATTCTCTCCAAACTCACGTGCCCAAATAATTCCTGCTCTGATACCATGTATAAATTATACAAACAATATGTATTTCATGTATTTAATCCGATCATGCAATGTACTAAAGCAAGATACTGAATACTTCTACAAATCAATTGCAGAAAATAAACACAATCGCCAATCACAACAAGGAAAGAAAATAATCCAATCAAAACCACAACACAGATGTTTTTCCAGGGGAAATCTCGCTACTCAAAACCCCTCTATCTATATTATATATTCCACAAGGAATCATGAAATAATTACAATGCACTCTTCTCACAAGTGCCTCCTGCAATCTGCCTATTGTCTCACACTGATCCAGACAAAATTGGGCCAACACTTAGCCAATTCTCAACCTGTCTTCAGCTTGCCTTTCTCACACAATTCCTGATGAATGCAATCCCTATTCTTTAGGAATTTCAGCCTTCCTCAACTACGCAAGTATCATGGCCAATCCTGTGGTGTTTTAACTTCATCTGGGTAGTTTTGTAATAACAAGTGATAGTCAACTTCCCTTTAAATTTTGTCTCAACTGGGTCTCCACTCAAACTGACATGCATGCAGCTATTAATAGTAAATCATCAGTTGCATGGAATATCACAACATCTAAATTAAATCTAATTTAATTCACTTGATCTCTCACTAGTGCAACAAACAGTTACAACTAGTTCAACTTACTTTAACTCACCTAACTGAGTTAACTTATTACTCATGCATTAAACTAATTCACTTAACTGCAACTTGAACTGTAAAACACATATAATCACTCTGCATGCCTCACCAACCACCCTCAACTCGAAATTCATGAGCTAAATGAATCTATCACACTCAGCTAACTATTACAAGTAATTATGAGATAATATTACATTTTATTGTCTAATTTAATTAAGGGATAATTAAATTTGACACATATCCAATTTATTAAATAAATTTAATTTCACACTAATGTATCGCTAAGACCCATCACTACACGACCTGTGATCCCACACTAGTGTAGGTGTTGTCATGTTGTTTCTAAATGCCAATTTCATTGTTTCTTGTTGCAAAATTCAACACGATTTCTAGCACTTTCTCAAGAGCATCTCCATTCTCCAAAACCTCTACCATGTCAACTGGTTTGTTTGAATCTACCAACAAACCTTTGAAAATGGAACATGTCTATATGTTTTCCAGGAATATCCCTCAAGCTAGCTCACAAGGTGGATACATAGGCCTGGGGGGTAGCAGCCTCTCCAAGGATAGAAGCCTCTCCAATGGCAACAACATTTTCAAGGGCAACAACTTTTCCAAGAGCAGCCAAATTTTCAAGGAAGACGACCTTATACTGGAACCTATCCCCTGATTTTAGGGAAAAATATTCCTGGTAATTATCAAACTTATGTTCCAATGCCTCAAACTGGTTATGGTTAACCTTATGCATCACAACCTTTAATGGGAACTCCTTACCCATGGATAAATACTATGTGGAACCCTTTGTTTACTCAACATTATTTGCAACCTACATTGTAAGTACCTTATAATCAACCTGCTCAGCCAGCTGGACAATTTGGTTTTACCCAAATCGAACAACCTATTCAAGGTGCACTTCAAATTACCCCACAGGTATCTGTGCCAAGTAGTCGGCAAGCTGGTACGAGTACTCCTAGTACTCCTATCCAATCTGTTGTGAAAATTTTTGTTCAACAACCAAGTACACCTATCCTAGGAGTTTCCCAAATCCCTATTGTTACAACCCTTCAAATGACAACGCCAACTATTACGCGGGTTATTCCTCAGACTACTACACATCAAACTGGGCCTATAGTTTATTTTATTCCTCAAACATCTATGGGAAAACCTAGTGCAATGACTATACAAACAATTCTACCTTTTGCAGGTCAAAGTTTTCAAGGAAAACCCTTTGTTGGTCAATATGTTCAAGGGTAACCTTTTACAGGACCAAATATTCAGGGACAACCTTCAGGTCAACCTTTTCAAGGTAAATTTGTTCAAATTCAACCATTTCAAGGGAAATTACAATATGGATAAATGGATCAAAATCTAGTTTATCAGAACTAACCATACCCCAGTTATACATATCAAATACCAGCTCAACCATCTAGGCTGCGAGGAGTTATGTATTCATGATACAGCAGACGTCTTTATAATAGATGGTTGCGACCATACTATGTCTACTTTTTATGTAATGCTAAATTCATATATGTACCAGAACATTTAGTCAGTTTTGCTCTGAGTACGGGAATTCCTACCTTAGTGATGATTATATATATTTGTATTGAATGTTTCTTACAGGTTTTCAACCAGTGTCTCCAATCCATTCCTTGGAATGATAAAGTGCTTCACTCTCTCGAAAAAATTTCTTAGACTTCGCACTCTAGGAGGCAGTCTGTTACACGTCATTTTTTCACCGTGAAATTTGACTGTCATTATGGATCTATCACCATCCATATCCATGCTTCCTTATAAGTCAAAAAAATTCATGTTCCTGAACCAAGTCTTGGAAACTGGAAAAAGCTCTTTAAAACCTTTAAAAAGTTACCTACGCGATTTTTGTGACCATTGCCTACACATGCGCTAATACTTCTTCTATTAGCCACAGAAATTGCCACTTTTCTCGCTAATAAAAACTACGAACCCCTGTAAAAGGAAGTAAACACGAAAAAGTAACTTCTAGAATCCTAGTTGGGTGAATATTCTCCCAATTGGAAGCCTCTAGAGTCGCGCCAGTTTGAGCTATATCCCTCCACTCATGGAGATTATCCCTTGGCTAAAGGAACCCTAATCCCTTCATTGGAGGATCTCATCCCTCTCTTGATGAATCGGAAACCTCCTCAATCTCTCTATAAATTGAGTTGAAGTTTCAGGTTTGATGGTAGTTGGAAGTTTGTAGATGCTAAGTTGGTAGATACTAAGATACTAAGTTGGTATGAGTTGATTGTACATTGAATATCACACCTTTGTACACAAGAACTTCATGTTAGTCATTCTAGAAAGGAAGGCTTGTCAAACTAAGGATACAATTGCACAGACATACGAGAGAAATATGTACAACATCAAGGCTTAGGTTGTAAGATTGCTCTTTTTTATTCTTGATAATACATATGAATCTCTTTTTCTCATTGTCTTGTTTATGTATTCATTGAAATTATGTCAATACTTAGTCTCCTTGATCACTAAGTTGAACTGGTATTTTTTATTATTATATATTGTAGATGCTTTGATCCTTTGCATTGTTTGTGATTGCAGGTTCTTCTCAGCATTGAAGGATTGCTTTGGAGAAAAAGGCAAAAGGCTACATCAAATGTGTCGTTGAAAGGTAGGAGCATAACCTCCTCATTTCTAAGTTATAATAATCTGATTGCTAATAGTTTAGAGAAATAGGTATTCAAATGGCTGTTTGTTTCTAGTTATCTGTTGGGGTACTAGGGAGATCACTCTTGTCTGCAAGAGGGATTAATCCAGAAAACAATATCATAGCAATGGATCTAGTCAAAAAACTTGGATTGGAGGTTTTCAATCATCCTAACCGATATACATTGGGATGGGTAAACAAGGATGAAAATATCAATGTAAAAAAATAGTGCAAGATAGATATTTTATAAGTGGTAATTATATGGATGAAAAGGTATTGGATGTAGTACCACTTGATGTACATGAAGCCATGTTTTGGGTTCCATGTACATGTATTTTAAAAAATGAGGGATGTAATCTTCATACATAGAGCCAACAAGTATTTCCACATTAAGGATGGTAAATTCTTAGTCATAAATGTGCATAGAGGCAATTCGAAGATTACACTAGTATGTTTCAACCAAGCCAAGAAGTTGATTAGTGCTATCAAGAATTATGTTTTACTTTTTTTAAGAGAAAATCAATCTAGTGATGAGTCTATAAGGGTAAAGGCATCCCTTTAAGGTATAATAAATAATAATAAAATCAACTTGAAGAGTTTCTATAGGAATATAGAGGAGTGTTCCAAGACCCTAAAAGGATACCATTAAGAGTGAAGTGGATCTTGAAATGAAATTATTGCTAGACGCTACATTGTTGACTATTGGGTTATATAGATTATCTAGGGGGATATTGGTGGTCACCCACCTATTCCACCTCTACCTCTAATCAATTTCATATGTTTCCTTTTTTTATAGTGGCATTTACTATTTTTAGCAGTTTTTCGGGTCTTGAACTTTCGAAGCAGTTTTGACCCCCTAAACGATGTTTTTTTGTGGTCCGCTACAATTTTGTACCTAAAGGCAAGGGACTTTGGAAAAACCTGTAGTCGTAGGAGAGATATTTCCAACAAGGTATCATAGGCACCAAACAGAGATAATGTGACCAAGTTATGACCCTAGGAAGTTGGTTGCCCAACTAACCCCAACGGGTCCCATAAACTCTTGGTGTTACATCTCCTCGTGTTATGGTTTTGGTTGTTTAGGGTTTTCTCTTATTGTTCAATGATAAAAATTCCCTCGAGCCTCATTTTTTATGGGTGTGGAGCCTGATTATATTCTCTATTTAAATGTAACACCGTGTTGGAGCCTTGTTATTTACAGGGCGACAATTGCCCGTCGTTTAATCGTCGTCAAGGGGGTCGAGTTTTGGGGGCAGCGCCCTTGAAACTAAAAAAAAATGTAAATTTGCCATGTAAAATATTGTAATTTCGTAGTAAATTATGGTCGATGATTAGGCAAATGATCTGACGGTAGAGGTTATGTTTAATTTATGGTTTTTTCCCTAGAAGGAAACCCCTCAGTTCATATGAGGGTATCATATTGTGCATGTGTATTGTGTGAATATAGCGAGAAAGAGAAAGGGGGACTGTGAGAGATAGTAGAGGATATTATAGCGGAATTTTTTTAGGTTGTGTCTCTTCATTTTTTCTGGATAATATAAAGGAAAGACTAGTTGTTTCTCCGTGGACGTAGCCTAAGCTAGGTGAACCATATATATCTGTGTCTGTCTTATTTTATATGTTTTCTATGTTTTTATTTTTGCATATATGTATGTGTTCCATTACTCTGTAATATATAATTTTACAACAACTGGTAGCAAAGCCGAAGGTCTGTTTGGCTGATAAACTCATAGGAAAGAAGGGTTCTAGGTTCAAATGGGAACAATGGCGGAAAATGGCAGGTTCAGGGTCGAGAAATTTAACAGCCAAAACTACCAACTATGGAAGATGCATATGGAATATTATTTGTATCATAAATATTTGTACCTAACATTAAGTGAAAAAACAAAGAAGTTGTCGATTATGACAGACGAAAAATGAAATATTCTCGATAGAAAGGCACTTGGAACAATACAGTTGTGCCTGGCAGTGTTGGTAGCATTCAATATTTCGAAGGAAACGACAACAGAGGGTTTAATGACGACATTGTCGAAACTATAAGAAAACCCCTCAGCCTCAAATAAGGTATTTCTTATGAAACATTTATTTAATATGAATATGTGAGAAGGTGGATCTGTTGCTGACCATTTAAATCAATTTAATACGGTTACCAGTCAGTTAAGTTTTGTAGGGCTAAATTTTGATGGTGAAGTTAGGGCTATGTTACTTCTGTGCTCATTGCGAGAAATTTGGAATGGATTATTTATGGCCATTAGTAACTTTGTCTCTAGATCTAGTACTTTAAAGTTTGATGATGTTGTCGGTGCCATCCTTAGTGAGGAAATGTGACGGAATTGCTCCGGTGAGACATCAGGTAATGCTTTGAGTGCAAAGACTAGGGGAAGAAAAATGGAAATAGGAAAGAGCTCATGATATCACAGTAAATCAAGGAAAGGGAGATCCAAGTCTAGATCGGGGATAGTGTGTTGGAAATGTGGGAATAAAGGAGACTTGAAGAAATACTATAAGTCTCGGAAGGGAAAAGAAGGAGACGCACAACAAGAAAACAATCATGAAGAAAATGTGACAGGTGATGTGTTATAAGACGCTTTTATTATTTCTTTAGAAAATTTTATTAATGCCTCAGTGGTAGATTCAGGGGCCTCATTCCATGCCAGACATGATAATAAACATTTTCATGACTATATTCAAGGATATTTTGGACAGGTTCATCTGGGTTATGATAACCCTGTAAAATCATTGGAATGGGTAAAGTTCTTGTAAAATAGAAAAATGGAAACCAATGGTTATTAAAGGAGGTAAGGCATGTTCAATATCTGAAGAAAAATATGATTTCAATAGGGCAGTGAAGCGGTGAAGGTTGTGTGAAAACTTTTACAAATAAGACCTAGAAGGTCACTAAAGGAGCCCTGGTAATAGAAAAGGGAGAAAAGGTTGGTACATTGTATTTATGCAATGGTATTTCTAATTGTGTTAATGCTTTAACCTCCACAAGAGCATATGTAGCATTATGGCATCATAGGCTCGGACACATGAGTGAGAAGGGGATGAATATTCTTCACTCAAGAAACTTGTTGTCAAGTTTGAAGATTATTGATTTGGATTTATGTGAGAATTGTGTTTATGGAAAAAAAAAGAGTCACATTTCTTAGAGTTAGGAAAGAAAAGAAGAGAAAAAAATTAGAGCTTGTGCATGAAAATTGTATAAATTTCTTGTTTCCCACCCCGGTTTTCAGTTTCACCTTATTTATCCTTTTAGTTTAATTCCCTTTCCCATATCCTTACATTCAACAACAGAAAAAATATTTTTTTGCTGAAAACACAAATTCTGGAAAATTTACAGAATGCTGGAAAATGTAGAAATAAAAATCAGCAAGCTTAAAACAGTCATTCAACACATTTAAACACTGATATTTTTGGTCAACATGACATTGGAAAAACCCCCTACAACTCTTGGGGAAAACCAGTCTGAAAGCTTCTCTTTTATTTTATGAAAAATGCCTTTTACAGTGAAACAGGAAAAACTCAGAAAAAATTCCAGCAACCAATTTACAGACTTATCTCGATTTCCATGCTTGCACACTGCCTCAGAAATTGTGCCAAATCAACAATAACAGAAAAAAGAAAATTTACAGCACCTTAGGATAGCATTAAATGTTGTACGTCCACCTCGATAAGCGTGTTGGAATAGACGTACTTTGATGTACGGACTGTACAGATTTTGTACAGCAACCTCTCTCGAAATCTGTGCCAAAAATCTGGGCTATGATGTTGTCCTCTTCCTCGGTCTTTGTGCTGAAAATGACAGCCACCCTCTTCCTTGGAAAATGCGCTTGATTTTTGTGCCTTGAAGTGCATGCTTGTTGCTGTACCCTCTTCCTCGATTTCTGTGCCTCCTCACTTGGAAGCACTACCTCTCCCTTGCTGTACAGATTTTCTTCCTCGGTATGTGTGCCAATAAATTTTGTTGTACCTTTTCTGAAATCTCTTCACTACTGCCCTCCTTCTTCTCACTGCTCAGAAAAATCTCCAGCTCTCCTTCTCTCCTTCTCCCAATCTGCTCGTGAAAGAATGAATGACCTTTTCCTCCTTTTCCTCCTTTAACCTAACCCTAAGTGACTTTTGGGGAATCCCTAAATCCAATGGCTGAAATAGATTTAGATCTAGGGCTGAGATTAAATGCTCATTTAAATCTCACTTTCTATTTTTAAATTCACCCCACTTTAATAAAGACCCTCTTAGTCATTTATTTCCAAAGTCACTTTTCCTTTCTAATTTTACATTGAATTTATTAAAGTCACTTTAAAATTAGACTTTAGTAAATTTATCACTTAAAGTCAATTTTAAATTAGATTTGACTTTATAGCTTTGCAGAGTCATTTTAGGAAGAAAATTAAATTCTTTTGGACAGAATTTTAGATGTCAAATATTAGCACTAGGGAGCCACACATCCTCCGGTAACCATTCAACACTCCCTCTTACCAAGGAAGGTGTTCCGACTACACCATGCTGTCTGGTAAACATACATATAAATGGGAAGGCTTTGGGAAGAATATCTGCAACCTGCTCATCGGTGGGAATATACTCAAGCTTCACAGCTCCCTTCTGAACATAGTCTCTGATGAAATGATATTTGATCCTGATATGCTTTGACCTATCATGAAATATTGAATTCTCCGTGAGTTTAATGCAACTCTGATTATCACAGTATATCACTGAAGGTCTCAACGGCTGACCAAATAAGCCAAACAACATCTTGAGAAGCCAAATGGCCTCACATTCTAATGAACCATGCCTACTCTTCAGCTAACACTGAGAAGTACTCACATATCGGAAGCACAACTTGCCCAATCAGAATCAGTGTAACCTGCCAATCTCACTCCATCTCCTTGCCTATAATCCAGACCATACTCCAGTGTTCCCTGCAAGTACCACAAAATGTGTTTTGTAGCAACCCAGTGCACCCTCTTGGGCTCGCACATGAATTGGCTCATCGTGTTGACTGCAAAACATATATCTGGTCTAGTGTTGACCAAATACATCAAGGAACCAATGAAGCTTTTTGCACAATGGGATCTGCAACTCGAATCAAGCATGAAGCTTTAACACAGTTCAGTGAATATCCCGGAGATATTCGACATGGGTTTACAATCCTCCATGTGGAATCTGCCAAGGATGTCCACAATATACTTCCCCTGCCCCAGGAAGAAATGCCCCTCCTCCTGCCACACCTCCAAACCCAAAAATTAATGCATCAAGCTGATGTCCTTCATCTCAAACTCTGCCGCAAGATCTCTCTTGCAGTGCTCTGAGTCTCTCTGCACCTGTAATGACCAAGTCATCCACATATAGCACCAGAATGAGAGGCTCCTCACCTATCACAATATAGTAAAGGTTCGGATCTGCCTCACTCTTTGTGAAACCCATCTTCTGCAAGTATGTGTCTATCCTGGAGTGCCTGTCCCAGGAGCTTGCTTAGAACCATAAGGGGCCTTCTTTAGTCTGCACACATGGGACTCCTTCCCATACCTCAATACAGCCAGGCACTCAATGCCACCTTCCCTCACCTTGTAAAACTGGTGAGAAATGCGGACTTCATCCATCTGGTGGATCTTCCAACCCATCTCTGTTGCTATCGATATAATGGAGCAAATCGAGGTATATCGAGCCATGGGAAGGAAGGTCTCCTCTAAATAAACTCCCTCTACCTGGGAGAACCCTTTAGCCACAAACCTTGCCCTAAATTTCTCAATGCTGCCATCTCCATCATGCTTTACCTTGTAAAGCCATTTGGAAGTAACCATGGATTTGCCCTCAAGCCTTGGCACCACCTCCCAAACATCATTCTTCATGATAGATGAATACTCCTCCTGCATAGCTGTCCGGGCCTGAAAGGCTGGGCTGCTATCCTCATGGCTAGAGAGGCTGGGAGTCAAGGATGTTGGCAGCCATTTCCATATAGATACAAAGCCTGGTGATCTACTCTCTCGACCGAACTCTTAGGCCAGTGATAGATGGCCTCTCAAAATGTTGTGAAGCCACTTGGGCTTTACTGACCCCTTAGCACACTTCTCCCAGCACCCCCGGAGGTAGAGCCTATCTCATCCTCCGCCCTTCGGGAGCACGAACTCCGCGCGGCCTCACAGCTGTACATCTCTCTTGCCTAAACCTAAACCTGTAAACACTGAAGTACCGTGTGAACTGTCCATCAGTGGACTCCCTAGTGAACTACTCTGGCGGTGTTTTGCTACGCATCACTAACGACACCACCCTGCGGCTGGCAAACCTTTGCTCATGAACACGGCCTCGTGCGGGTAGCACCTTCGGATCCTCCCACGATCCACCACCCCTGAATCCCACCGTGGCCCTGGTGCTCCGAAAGTGGGTAAGATCCGGTCCCTCCTAACTCAGCGTGACCTCCTAAAGGCCATCCTCCTCGAACTTCACATCCCGCGTAGCAACTCTCCTGCGTGAGGGTCTCATCTGAGAGCCTTTTGGTGTATCTTTCTGCTTAAATATATCATGCTCTCTCTGGTGGGCTCCTGGTTCGAATCCCTCTTCTCCTTGGGTATGTGGGAGTGCTTATTTTAAGTACGAAGATGACTAGCTTCAGACTTCTTCCCGGAAAAAGCCAAAATCTCCTCAGATCTTCACCCCAAGGCACGATCTGAGACTACGTTAACGAATAAACAACGGTCATTGCAGGCCTCTGCCCACAAAAACAATGGCAACCCCCGATCATGTAACATGGCTTTGGCAGCCCCTCCGATGGATCTGTTCTTCCTCTCCGCAACCCCGTTCTGCTGGGGGTTGTAAGGAACAGTGAGCTCCCTCCTAATGCCTGCCTCCGCACAATAGTCAACAAACTCTCCAAGGGTGTACTCTCCTCCATTGTCCGACCTCGGGGACTTGATCTTCCGACCTGTCTGTGTCTCCACAAGAGCTCTAAACTCCTGAAACCGCTTGAAGACCTCACTCTTGGTCTTCAAGAAATAAATCCAGGTCCTCCTGGAGTGATCATCAATGAATAAAACATAGTACTCATATCCACTCAAGGAAACATGAGACATCCGGCCGCTCACATCGGAATGAATCAAATCAAGTATCCCAGTCGCTCTGCTGTCACTGCTGGGAAAAGGGGATTTGGCAAACTTGCCCATCGCACATCCTCTGCAAGTATCAAAGTGATCAGTACTGAACTTTGGCACACCTGTAGTGATCTCTCGCAAAGTCCTCAAGGCTCCATGATACATGTGCCCCATCCTGCGGTGCCAAATCTCACACTGCTCAGAACTGCTAGCTCTGCTGTCGGTACTACTGCTCAATGCCAAAAGGGACTGAAATGCAAACTTGTACATCTTTGCATGGCGTACACCTATCACTCTAGCTGAATCAGCTGGAGTGCCCCTGGGATACATCAACACCTGTCCTCCCCTGAATAGTATCTCATATCCTCTATCCTCCAAAGCTGAGATGGATATGAGGTTCTTCCTCATCCCTGGCACATAAAGAACATCTGACACCTTCAAGGGAGGTTTAGACTCCCTCTGAAATGTTAGTGTTCCCACACCGACTGCTCTAACAACTCTGTCATCACCGAGTACTACCTCTATATCAGTGCCACTCTCTGAAATCTCTGAGAAGTACTCACGGACTCCTGTCATATGACGTGAAGCCCCACTATCCACATACTAGATACCCGAAGATGCTCCGCTAGTCGAGGGAAATGCATGCTCCCTCTGAACCTCTGTGGCAGGTAATCCTGCACTAGAGGACTCACACGCAATGAACCCAAACTCCCGGTCAAAGCGATCTGCAAAGTCCTCAACCTCTGCTGATGCTGCCATGCTCTAGTTCTTCCCCTTCTTCTTCTTCTTCTCAGGACACACAACTGCATAGTGTCCCATCTTCTGACAATTCCAACACTTCACCTTGGAATAGTCCTTCTGTGTGTTACCCTGTTTACCTTTACCTTTGCCTTTGCCCCCACCACTGCTTGTGGAAGCTTGCTTCTTTCCTTTGCCTTTCTTGCCTCCTGCCAATAGTGCTACATCCTCATCCTGCTCAACTGGCTTGGCTGCCCCAAGCTGACCTTTCCTGATCTCTGTCTGAATGCAATCATCCCAAAACCTCTCCCATGTGGAAAGGGTCTCACGTGCACAAACCCCATCAGCAAAGTTCATCCATGAACTGGGGAGGCCATTCACTGCAATCCGCACCAACTCAGTGGGTGGAATGGCCTCTCCAATCGCTGCCAACTCATCTCTCACATTAGTAATATTTGTGAGATATCCAGCTGCACTATCAGTCTTACCCATCTTAATGTTCTTCAGCTTCTCCTTCAGGACCATTTTCCGGTTCTCATTGGTACTCTGGTAGAGGTTGGTCAATGCTGTCCACATCTCATGAGCATTTCTCTTTTCTCTCACATGAGGAATGCAATGGTCTTTGATTCCGTCTAGAATCAGTCTCTTACCCTTGTTGTTCTTTCTATTATATGCTGCCAACTGAACAGCATCAGTAGGCACAACAACAGGATTCTGTGTGGTATGCACCATGATGTCCCAAACTTCTGCCTCCTCAAAGATACTTTGCATTCTCTCCTTCCAAACGTTGTAATTGGTATGCCCATCCAACCTATCCTCCACCCTCAATCCCAATGACATCCTGCTGTCCTAAAAACTGAAAAATAGCATTGTTGTAGTAAAGATAAAATTTTGTGTGTGAAAAATCAGCTTGCTGGAATTTTCTGAGTGAAAAATCAGCAAGTTGTATTTTTCTCCTTGCTGTCCCAAACTGCACTTTCAGCACTCAAGCTTTGATACCATGTAGAAATTTCTTGTTTCCCACCCCGGTTTTCAGTTTCACCTTATTTCTCCTTTTAGTTAAATTCCCTTTCCCATATCCTTACATTCAACAACAGAGAAATATTTTTTTGCTGAAAACACAAATTCTGGAAAATTTACAGAATGCTGGAAAATGCAGAAATAAAAATCAGCAAGCTTAAAACAGCCATTCAACACATTTAAACACTGATATTTTTTGTCAACATGACCCTGGAAAAAACCCCTACAACTCTTGGAGAAAACCAGTCTGAAAGCTTCTCTTTTATTTTCTTAAAAATGCCTTTTATAGTGAAACAGGAAAAACTCAGAAAAAAATCCAGCAACCAATTTACAGACTTATCTCGATTTATGTGCTTGCACACCACCTCGGAAATTGTGCCAAATCAGCAATAACAGAAAACAGAAAATTTACAGCGCCTTAGGATAACATTAAATGTTGTACGACCACCTCGAGAAGCATGCTGAAATAGCTGTACTTTGTTGTACGGACTGTACAGATTTTGTACATCAACCTCTCTCAAAATTTGTGCCAAAAATTTGGGCTGTGTTGTTGTCCTCTTCCTCGATTTTTGTGTCGAAAATGACAGCCACCCTCTTCCTTGGAAAACGTGCTTGATTTTTGTGCCTTGAAGTGCGTGCTTATTGTTGTACCCTCTTCCTCGATTTCTGTGCCTCCTCACTTGGAAACACTACCTCTCCCTTGTTGTACAGGTTTTCTGTCTCGGTTTGTGTGCCAATAAATGTTGTTGTACATTTGCTGAAATCTCTTCACCGCTACCCTCCTTCTCATTGCTAAGAAAAAACTCTAGCTCTCCTTCTCTCCTTCTCCCAATCTTCTCATGAAAGAATGAATGACCTTTTCCTCCTTTTCCTCCTTTAACCTAACCCTAAGTGACTTTTGGGGAATCCCTAAATCCAATGGCTGAAATAGATTTAGATCTAGGGCTGAGATTAAATGCTCATTTAAATCTCACTTTCTATTTTTTAATTCACCCCACTTTAATAAAGACCCACTTAGTCATTTATTTCCAAAGTCACTTTTCCTTTCTAATTTTACATTGAGTTTATTAAAGTCACTTTAAAATTAGACTTTAATAACTTTATCACTTAAAGTCACTTTTAAATTAGATTTGACTTTATAACTTTATAAAGTCACTTTAGGAGAAAAATTAAATTCTTTTGGACACTTTTCCCTAGGACAAAGATCAAAGCCTTACGGAACCACCTGTCCTCCGGTAACAAAATTTCAACACAGATGTATGGGACCTTCTTAGGTATCATCTCTCGGTGGCTCCCATTATTATGTTACTTTTATTGATGATGCAACTAGAAAAACTTGGATTTATTGTATTCGGAATAAATATGATGTATTTGATACCTTTAAGAAATGGAAAGCTTTGGTTGAGATTGAGATAGGAAGGAATTTTAAGTGTCTCACATCAAACAATGGAGGTGAATATTGAAACAAAAAGTTTGATAGGTACTGTTCATAGCAAGTAATTCACAGAAAGAAGACAGTTTCAAGAACACCACAGGAAAATGGTGTGTCGGAAATAATGAACAGGACAATCATGGAGCATGCAAAGTGCATGAGATTGCATGCATGATTTCCTTTACAATTTCGGGTAGATGCTGTAGATATTGTTGTTTATATAATAAATAGAAGGCCTTCAAGTTCCTTGGATGGTGGTTTTCTAGAGAACACATGGACAGGTAAAATGGTAAACTACTCTTTTTTAAAGCCTTTTGATTTTGAGGCCTTTGTCCATATTAATAAATAAAATAGAACAAAGCTTGAGGAAAAATCAAATAAATGTACCTTTATTGGATATGGTGTTAATGATTTTGGTTATTGCTTATATGATTATGAAAATCACAAAATCATTAGGAGAAGAGATGTAATATTCAATAAAAAGGTCATGTATAAGGATCAGTTGCAAGAAAATAAACAGGAAAAAGAAAACAAAGAATACACAGTTCTTGATGAGATCACAGAAAAAGTAAAGGTGCATGAAAATAATAATAATCAACAGCCACAACAACAACAGGCACCTCAAACACCTGAAAGTGGTGTCAGAAGATCTACCAGGGTAAGTAGACCCCCTGAATGATACTCTCCTTCATTATATTATGTATTGTTGATTGATTATGGTGAACCCGAATGTTATGAAGAAGAAATGCAAGTATAAACCACGAATAAGTGGGAGCTATATAAGAAAGAAGAGATGGACTCTTTGGTACATAACCATACTTGGGACTTAGTCAAGTTGCCTACAGGTAAAATAACATTGCAGAATAAATGGGTTTACAGGTTGAAGGAAGAAGATGGAGGAAAACAAAGGTACAAAGATAGACTTATGGTGAAGGGGTTTTAAAAAAAGAAAGGTATTGAATTTTATGAAATATTTTCTCGAACTATTTTAAGTCTTTCAACAGCGGAAGATTTTCATCTTGATCAGTTAGATACAAAGACAACATTTCTACATGGATATTTGGAGAAAGAGATCTATATGTAACAACCATAAGGATATGAGGTCAAAGAAAAGGAAAAATTAGTGTGCAAGTTAAAGAAGATCTTGTATGGCTTAAAGCAGGCTCCAAGGCAATGGTATCTAAAATTTGATAGGTTTATTTCTGAACAAATTTATACTAGATGTCACTATGATCATGGTATTTATCTAAGAGATAAAAATGATGGGAGGTATATTATATTGTTATTGTATGTAGATGACATGCTTGTTGCAGGCTCTAACATGCAGGGAATAAATGTGCTCAAAATAAAATTGGAAAATTCATTTGTAATGAAGGACTTGGGAGTTGTAAAACAAATCCTTGGTATGAGTATAACTAGAGACACGAAAAATCACAAATTAAAATTGTCTTAGAATGAGTACATACAAAAGGTGTTGAAAATATTTAATATGCAAAATGCAAAACCAGTTTTTACACCTTTGGCTAGCCTTTTCAAACTTAGTAAGGAGATGTTCCCCAAGACCGAAGAAGAAATGTATTATATGTCTAAATTTCCATATGCATCAATGGTTAGAAGCTTAATGTACGAAATGTTCTGCACAAGGTCTGATATTTCAGATGCAGTGGGAGTTGTAAGAAGGTGCATGAACAATCCAAGAAAATAACATTGGATGGCAATGAAATGGATTCTCAGATATTTGAGAGGTACCATAAATAAAGTATTATGCTTTGGTGGTTCAAACATTGTCTTATAGGGATATGTTGATGCAGATATGGTAGGTGATAGATATAACAGGAGGAGCACTACAGGGTATGTATTTACTTTAGGTGGAACAACTGTCAGTTGGGTTTCAAAAATGAAAAGTGTTGTTGCACTTTCAACAATGGAAGCAGAATATGTTGCTGCTACAGAGGCAAAGAAATAATTTGGTTACAAAGGTTTATGGATGAATTGGGTAAGAAGCAAGAGATGGGAAGGTTATACAGTGATAGCCAGAGTGCCATTCCTCTTGCAAAGAACTCACCATTTCATTCCAAGTCTAAACACATACAACTCAAGTACCATTTCATATGGTCAATGTTGGAAGATGGACAATTGAAGCTAGAAAAGATACACACTAGCCAAAATCCTGCAGATATGTTAACAAAAGTTGTAACCAGGGAGAAACTAAGATTCTTCTCAATTCCAATTGGTCTTCAAGTATGATGATGAATATGAGAAACAATCAGGTCCAAAGTGGAGTAACTGTCTAGCA
Organism: Pinus albicaulis; assembly: GCA_034641835.2. NCBI lineage: Eukaryota > Viridiplantae > Streptophyta > Pinopsida > Pinales > Pinaceae > Pinus > Pinus albicaulis. The sequence goes on from CM076578.1 coordinate 1,698,050,416, forward strand.
AATGAAGCAACAGTGGAGTTGGTACATTCAGTCTCCAAGAGGGATATTTTGGGTGTGGAGCCTGATTATCTTCCTTATTTAGATGTATCACCATGTCGAACCCCTGTTATTTATGTGGTGGCAACGCCGAACATCGTTTAATCGTCATCAGGGGGGTCCATGGAGGGGTGACGACGACCTTTTTGAGACCCCCCGGCGAGGGGTTTCGGGGGCAGCGCCCCTGAAGCTAAAAATAGATGTAAAATTACCTTGTAAAATATTGTAATTTCATAGTCAATCTGGGTAGTTCATAAGGCGGATGATCTGAAAGTAGAAGTTATGTTTAATTTAGGGTTTTTTTCCCTAGAAGGAAACATGTTGATTCATATGAGGGTATTGTATTATGACTTTGTATTTTTTGTGTATTTTGAGCAAGAAAGAGAAAGGGTTATTGTGTGAGAGAGTAGAGGATATTATAGAGGATCTACTATAGGTTGTGTCTCTTCATTTTTTCTGGATAATATAAAGGAAGGACTAGCTTTTTCTTTGTGGATGTAGCCCAAGCTGGGTGAACCACATATATCTATGTCTCTCTTGTTTATATGTTATCTGTGTTTGTATTTCCGCATATCTTTATGTGTTCCATTTCTCTGTAATATGTAATTTTCTAACAATTATAACACAGTTCAGAGGCCTCTATCCGCCACATCTCTTCTCAAATATAAGCTATCAGTGCCCTAGCTAGTTTATTTCCATTCTGCATGTAATCATATTTCAATTATTTGATATTAATGAAATGAATTTTTATTTCTACTGCATCTCTGTGTTTATGTGTATTTATGTATTTTATTGTGTTCATGCATAAGTCTGGACTGTGGTATCAGAGCGCTCTACTCTTACTTGATTCTTCTTTGCATGTCCCAAACAAGGTCAAGGTATAAGGAGTTAGGGCTCGATCTGGTTGAACCTTTGCAAGATCAGCCTCGCAAACCCTGACGACTGCCCATGGGGGAAGAAAAGAAATATGAGTGAGTAGGAGATCCTATCAAAATATTTCTCTTGGAGGCCCTCGAGAAGCAAAGGAATGTGACGATGGATAACTTTTCTTGGATCCTTCAATGGTTTCCCATCGATGGCACATCTACATCTAACAACCACTCTGGAGGCGCCACTCCTTTTAAGGTACAAGTAAAATTTGACATTCTCATATTTGAGGGAAAAATAGATGCAGATGTCGTAGATAGATGGTTGAATCAATTAGAATGATATTTCTCGGTTCATGACTTTTCCAACCGTGAGAAGATTACTTTTTCACTCCTCAAATTTTCCTCCCATGTCAAGGACTGGTGGGAAACCTATTATGAGCAAAAGGACGAGAGGGAACCCTCTCTGTTCTCGGTCGCACCCACTTGGGATTATTTCCAAGATGCCATATAGGAACGATATTATCCCATGGGGAGCTATGAGGACAAGTACATACAATGGAATACATTGCGGCGGCAAAGGAATCAAGATGTGCATGAGATGACGAATCTATTCCATACCCTATGCACAAATTTGGGTATCAAAGATTCAGAGAAACATTTGGTGTTGAAGTACCACAGTGTCTGCACAGATGCATTCAAGGGGAAATAGATTTCCTCGACATATCCTCGCTTAGTGCAGCATACCGGGCTGCCAAGATTGTGTAAATATTCAAACATAAGAAGCGATAATTTGGACCTGCGAATCAGAAGCAAGGGAAAGGTGCCCCCAAATGCAATAACAAAGGAAAAAGCCAAGGCAGGGCAGCCCAATACAACCCACCAAAGCCACAAGAAAATAACAACGCCGCGAATCCAAAGAAGGACACAGGAAAGTGGTGTGAGTTCCATAAGAGCTCCACTCACAACACAAGTGAGTGTTGGGCTAAACAGTCACTGGCGCTTGAACTGAAGGCTTCTGAATCAGATTCATGCTTTGAATTTGAATAAGAACATGACAAGGGGAATGAAAAAGGGAAGCATATTATCGATGTGGATCCCAACGCCATCATTTCCACCACGAAGATTAGGAAGGAGCAACTAGAAGTTCCTGAGGAGGAGGAGTGCCTCTTCCATTCCCACATGTGGGCAAAGGGTTCCCCATTGCAGTTCATTGTCGACATCGGGAGCCAAAAGAACCTCATTTCAATAGAGGTCATGAATAAATTGGGATTGCTTACCACAACACACCCAAAATTGTACACCATCGAGTGGCTTCACCAACACTACAAGGAAAATACCCTCTAGCGAAGGTTATAAAGGAGGTTTTTAGTGTTATTAAATTCGCCAAAATTTTCAAAAACATTTGCTACAACATATGTTTATGGTTATGGAGGTTTTGGCAGAGCTTTTAACAGAAATTCAACATAACTAAAAGAAAATGGGCAGCCGGAGGTTATTACGAATGTTTTTTTTCATCGGTGTGCTACTCTAGATTTAACACACCAATGCGTACATTTAGAAGGAGCCCCGGGGCAGTCGAAGGAGAATGCACCGGGCCGTTAAGTTATAAAACCGCATCCGGCGTACTATTGGTGATACAATACATGGGCCGTTCTAATTGGTCTTTGGATTTGTGCGGTGCCCATAGGTCGTATCAACACATCGGTGCGTGTACTTATAGAAACACACCAGTGCTTAGTATCACACAAATGCAGTGAAATTTATAATTGGTATTAGTATTCGTGTAGTGCCCATAGGTCATACAAATTCACAGGTGCATATAGGCACATAAACGCCCCGGTGCGTAGTATCACACAAACGTACTGAGATTTACAATTGGTATCGGTATTAATGTGGTGCCCATAGGTCGTACAATGACATCGGTGCGTACAAACAAATAAACGCACCGATATTTTTAATTAGTTTTGGTATTTGTGCAGTGCCCATAAGTCGTAGAACCGCACCAATGCGCTTGAGAATTCAAACGCACCAGTTTTCATTTTGTATTTTTTAGAAACATCGACCTATGACAGTGCAATTATTGTGATTATTTTATATTCATTATTCATTAAAATTTGACACATCTTATAACAATATTCATATTAATTAAATTTTTATTAATGCATTTGAATGTGATGTTTGGATTAATTTGTTATATCATATCATAATTATTGTGGTTTTTTAAAATTCATTATTCATCAAAAGTCGACACATATATATCTTATAACAATATTCATATGAATTAATTTTTTATTAGTGCATTTGAGATGACAATTGAGAACGCAATAGCGACAATGGAGAACGCAATAGAAGAAATTTCAACATATTTTATTTTATATATATATATATATATATATATATACGAATAAGACAATCTTTATCATACAAAATGGGACAGTTATTGGTATCCCTTTGTCTTTCAATTGGGACACTATGTCCATTACATTAAACAAAATGTCTGATTTCATAGACATATTTCAAAAAATACAACACCTTGCTTTGATATCCAAACATAGTGATCATCATTCTTCGCTTGAACTGCTGTCATTGCTAGAGCTACTTCCATGACTTGGGTTATTTTCAGGAATTTTTTGTTCACGGTGTTGATTGTTTTATTCTTCTTCACCTTCCATCTACAAACATAAAAATAAAATGTAATGAGTGTATATACATTGGTGAGAATAATGAAAATTGTAATATTTAATAATATACATCAATGTAAATCGAAAAGAAATGACGTACCATTGCAACAATTGACTCATAAACTATACACATTCTTTCAAAACCATGTAACATGGCATCTTTCAAGATTTCCTCTGTTGGCGCAGTTCCATACTTTTTTTCCTGCAAGTTTTATACCCCATAACAAATCATATATTTAATATAAAATATTTTTTTGTTCTATTAATTATAGATGGAGCTAAGTAAAACAAGATCGATAGATGCTTACAAATTCCACAATTAATTTTTGATATGCCAACATATAATCACAACCCATATTTAACCCAATTTCAGTCAATTCGTCTGATGGTTCTTCTTTGTATGTTAGCACCTATTTGAAGGCATTCAATGATGATTTTTGTAAAACAACTTAAAAAATACAAAAATGAAATCTAGTTAAGTTTTTATAAGGAAGTAACAATTACTCACAAACTTAGAGATCAACCCTTTTCTTCCTTGTCATCATGTTTTATGTCTTGAATGGGTTCCATTTTCTTTTCTTTTATGTAAGGAAATTCTTGAAAATTAATATTTAATGCTAAATTGTTTATTTATTGTACCTAATGATCGAAAAATTCAATGATTACATATTACATTTGAAGCACGTTGTTGTTGAGATGGCTCCTACTGCGATGCAATTTTGTTCATTTCTTTGACCATCTCCTTGTACCTTTTTGGACATTCCTAAGCATATTTTAATATTAGCTGTTCATATTTTGAGGTTTTCATAATCTTCGGTAGAAAATGTAACATGACAATAAAGTATTTAATTTTTGTATTGACATATGAAAAATAAATATATAAAAAGTGATATTTATAAATGTTCTAGACAAACATTAAGAATATTACTTTTTCATTCCTTTTTGTATTTTATTGAAGTCTAACATATAATGACCAGTTCTCTGAAAACTCTTCATGTAGTTTAAATAAAATTTGGTTCTTGGAATCATTGGATTGATTTTTGTATTGTAAGTGGAAAGAACATTTATACATTCATTCCACTATATCCCTCAATTTTTTGTAAATTTTTTTTCCCCTTTCGTTAACCTCTAGCACCACTCTAGATGAGCTAAGGAGCAATTCATTTTCATTTGCATGTTTTATTTTTTATTTTCTGCTTCCACTCGAGCTTTTACGGTTGTTTCTCCCTATAGAACAGTAAATAAGTAGTTAATATACTATTTGACACATGTTATCTAATAATTTTAAGTATATTATTAATAATAATTAAAAAAATAAACTCATATTGGATCGATATTATTTTTCATTCACTTTGATTCATCATTTTGAATTTTTCCCATCAAGCTTCTATGCTCTTGGTCTAGATCAGAAATAATCTTATCGAGCTTTGTCATTTTGTGACTCTGCACTTGATACACGATAAAAAATACATATTAGTTAAAGTTAAATATAGTTCAAAAATATCTTTTTTATAAAAGAACTACAATGCTTTCATTTTTTGCTTTTCTTGATGTGTTATCGATTATTTTTGTTACTTGATCTCTTGTCATTCATTTCTTTATCAATCTGAAACCTGTACCATATCATTCATTAATATATTTATAAATAAATTGTCAACTTTTCAGGTAAAAAATAAATCTCAAGACACTGGTGTGTCTTTCATGATGTACGCACCACCGCTGGTGCATGGGGGTATTAAAAACACACCGCAAAATAGTATAATAGACCGTACAGTGCATGGGGTATTATAAATGCACCGCAAAAACAATGCAATAGACCATATGGTGCTATCCTCGTAACATGGAGCACCGGTGCCCTATTTCAGATATGGCGCACTGATTTAAAAAAAAATATTTTCAAATTTTTTATTACATAGTACTTGCACAGTGTCCTTTATAACAAAGCGCATCGGTGCACTAGGTTACCCATGGCGTATCGATAAAAAAAAAATCCATTTTTTCGAAAAATTAATGAAATGGCCGAATGGATTGAGATCTGACTATGCAAGTTGTCTCGTGGCTTGGATGTCAATCTAAAATGAAAATCCCTAATTACGAAATCACAGAAACAAGGAGAAGAAAGGGAAAAAAGAAAAAAATGAAGGGTTTAGGGTAAAAATGGATAAAACTGCAGAAAAAGTAAAAAAACTGTAGAAAAAAAGTAAAAAAAAAATAATCAAATTTAATCACAAGATGGTTTGAAATATTATGAAACAGGGTTTGAATCACCATAGGTTTGGTTTCTGATTATCTGAATACTTCTGTTCGAATGTATTTCGCTGCTCCACAGTGCCCTCATGCTCTCTTGCTCCAGGTATGTCTCCTGCAAATATTTGGCTAAATTTTTGAGCAAAAATAGTGAAATAATGAAAAGTGTTTAGTATTTAAAGAATTATTTTATGAAATTAGATTTTCAAAAATATTTTGCCGCCCATTTTTCAATTTGTCGTTTTTTTTTCACTTTAAGAAAATAGAGTTGTGATTTTTTTTTTATTTGCGTTTATTCGTCACCGGTGCGTCACTTAATAGCACCGCACCGGTGCGTCTTTTTGTATCATCGGCACCGGTGCGGTTATATCTACAGTAACATCGATTTCGATTAAGGCACCGAAATTACTTTTAGGTGTGTACACCAAAATTTAGTGAACTCCAACCATAGAAATTGAGAATTAGAATTTTGTTTATTCTTGAGAATTAGAATTAGAATTAAAATTGAGAATTGGAATTGGATAAATTTTTTATGGAAATAATTATTCTTCCAATGAATTTTGTTTATTGCAGAAGGTCCCCACTAATTATGTGGAGAGAATTCAATGTGGGGCGTGTGAAGATGCAATATTATAGGGCCCAAGTGGGCAATAGTGGCATGTGAACCTGTTATAATTGGCACTTAACTATTTGCAACCAATATGTTTTAGAACATAATCTGCAGATAGACGGATGGCCTGCCAGCAATTAGTACATATAATCTACAGAAGGGTAATTTCTTAGGAGCAATGACAACGATTCCTTCATTCTGCATTTGTTAGCAGAAGAAGACCGATTTTCGACTGGACGATGCAGTTATTACTTGTGGAGGCAATGGTTTCCCATATAAAATGAGTATAGGGTTGAGCAGAGGAAAGACATTTCAAAATAGGCTATTACATTAGCTTTTCCAATGGGAAACCGATTTGTAGGTCGAAATATGGTAGCTTTAGGTATCTATGCTTTTCTTCCCACAGAAATGGTCACTGGATTTCCATTTATAATACAAATAGAATTTTTACTGGTTTCATCCACAGGACCATAGCTCAGACAAGTTAGAGATGCCATTCAAGTTCAATTGAAAGCCGAAGATGTGATTTTATGCGATGTCAGCTTTGTCGGTAAAAGTTTATGTAAGCCAACCGAAGCTCGGACAATACTCCCAGCTGCTTTTAAACGCATTCTGGAGAATATTTTGCTTCATGGGACCTACTAGCCTGATCAACAACGTCAATTGATCTTTCTCTATTGTCCTTAAGGGAATGAGAATCCTTCCCTTCATGGTGCCTCTTGGCTTTATTGACTGCCTCGATTGATCTTTCTCTACCATCAACTCTTCTCTCCATTTCTCCATCATGGGACCTCTTAACCCTATCGCCAGCCTCAACCGAATGCTCTCTGCCAGTCTCAACATGTACCCATTTTCTCCTTTTGTACTTTGTCGAGCTTTGTAGCCGTCTACATCCCTGTAAGTGTCTTTGTCCGTCTTTCTGTTTGAATCACTCATTTTCTCTGCTATAAATTTCTTAGCCGAAATTCGAACTCTCATCTTTTCAAACCCTCATCTCCTCAGAAAAATTCTTTCCCGCGATTCGAACCCTCCGTTGATCCAATACTACACTTTATAGAATAACCCTGTTTCAGTGTGCGCTGGTTTAAAGGCGCACCTGGGCTGTTTCTAAGATCGAGGTTTTTGTTTTGGCGTGGTGTTTTATGACGCACCAACGTGGAAGAGTTGTGAAGCACCGGTGTGTCTTAGTAATAAGCACCAGTGCGTTTTATTATGATAAGCGCACCGGACTGTATAAAGTTTTTTTTGTATGTAAGATCATAATAAAATAATGATAATACTAAAGTACATGAATTTATTTGCATTATTTTCTAAACTTTATTATGTTACAAAAAAATATTTACAAATTTAAATATTTTAATAAAATCATTTCACATTAATACAATTAAAATTTTTACATTAATACAATTAAAATTTTACAAATATTTTACATACAATTACAATTAAAATAATTAGATTTACAATCACAATTACAATTAAAATTACAATTACAATTTCACATACAATTACGATTAGAATTACAATTACAATTTTAACTTTACATACAATTACATTTACAATTAAAATTTTACAATTACAATCATTTCAGGGTAATACAATTAAAATTTTACAAATATTTTACATACAATTAGAATTAGAATTAGAATTACATTTACAATTACAATTACAATTTTACAAATATTTTACATACAATTACAATTCAAATTACAATTACAATTTTAGAATTTTACATACAATTACAATTACAATTACAATTTTACAATTTGTCATATATACAATTACATTTAAAATTACAATTACAATCACTTCACAATAAATTAAATATTAGAATTACAATTAAAATTTTATATTAAATATTTTACATACAATTACAGTCAAAGTTACAATTACAATTACAAATACAAATCCAATTTTAGACTTTTACATACAACTAGAACTACAATTACAATTTTACAATTTGTCATATATACAATCATAATTAAAATTACAATTACAATCATTTTACAATAAATTAAATATTACAATTACAATTAAAATTTTACAATAAATATTTTACATACAATTACAGTTAAAGTTACATTACAATTTTAGAATTTTACATACAATTACAATTACAATTACAATTTTACAATTTGCCATATATACAATTACAATCATTTCACAATAAATTAAATATTACACTTACAATTAAAATTTTACATTAAATATTTTACATATACAATTATAGTTAAAATTCAATTACAATTACAATTTCAAAATTTTACATACAATTAGAATTACAATTACAATTTTACAATTTGTTATATATACAATTACAACTACAATGCACAACAGTTAAAATTACAATTACAATTACAATTAATATTCGACTAAAAAACACATTCAAACATCAAATTAACATTATATATTCACATCATCACAACACAAACATCAAATATACATCTCATGTCAAACTCATGCTATCACATACACATCTATCTGCAAGCTGCACATTAAATGAGCATATATAACATGACCTAACAATATACACATCATGATGATCACCAACATGTAAATTAATTATAACTGCAACATGAACATAAAATACATGGACCATATATATATATATATATATGAATAATGTTAAAAATATACAACTGTAATATAAATGTCATGGATTAGCTGGTGGTAGTACAATAGCAGTACTAGTGGAGGCCTGCTCAGTCAATGGAACTGCAGCCTCGACGGTCGACGATGGTCCAGCCTACTCATGATCATGACTAGTACTGATGGATGTTGTTGACTGGACGTGGTTGATGGTCCAGCCTCATCTCCATGATTACTATTAGATGCTAGTGGAGCCTCACGCTCATCAAGTGCAACGCGAGGTGAACGATCATGAGATGATGAATCACTTCTCGTGGACTGTCCATCACGTTTTGTGGCTCGAGCACGCCTATAACGTGCAACATTCCTCCTCAGTCATGTAACAGCTGTCGTAGTTCCTACGACATACCGCATCAGGCTATACATGTCACACGGCATGCCTCTCCACATCTGAAATAGCCTAACATCGGCCTGTATGTCTCTGTAATGAGCGGGCCTGATGCCCGCCTCAATAATCAATGCACTGATTTGGTCACCCAACTCCATCCTATATCTCGTATCAGGTCGATCGCGCCTAGCAAAAGGCGGTATCGGCGCACAAGCAGGAGCATGTCTCTCTGCACCGACCTCCTGATCATGATCCTCAGCATCTACCATGCCCTGATCGTCATCAAGATCCACACCTGGATCATGTGGCAGTGCGGGCATCTCCTCGCCATAAAAAGAGCCAATGTCTGCAAAATATATACAAGTACACAACAATAATTAGACAATTTCATTACACAATTTAATAAAAACAAGTTAAATAGCATGTTAGAATAAATATAAATAAAACAATAATATTAACTCTATCATCTGGCGACTCATCATCTGTGAAGAGGATGTTGGAACACCCTTGCCAATCCAATCTAGCATAAGGACGGGGGACCATAATGAAGGGATGCAGCTCGTCAACACTGGCTAGTAAGTCCAGTGTAAGTCCAGTGCATCATGTGATATTCTGGCTGGAAACATAATCTCTCCCCTCTTGGGCATCATCTGCCCCAACATGTGCATTCAGGCCTCCAACATCGGCCTACGAGGCTGCCAAACAAAAGTAGGCCTCATCTCTAGAAACCTCTCAAAAAATAAACAAAAAATATTTGAAGCAAAAGGGAAGTTGACCCTCCCTTGTGCATGAGCATGACATCTATCTAAGGTTGTACATAACTACTGCAAAAAAAATGGCAGACCACCTAACAAGTCGTGGTTGTTGTACTAAATAATCAACATAATATAGAAGCGGGCAACTAATGTGTTTCCCGTCACTTGTGTTGTGTGAAATGGTAGAAATGATAAGTGAGAGGCACTGCATGTCCTGTCTACCAAATGCACCAATACGTAACTGACCTCCAAGGACCTGAAACTCTGAAGGAGATAATACATCTTCTCCAATGTATCTCTGGGAGTAAACTAACTGACTCCCTACTAAACAACCAGCTGGAACCTCTGGGAACGAGGGAAAATCCACCCCTATACTTGATAGCCCTATAATGAAATAAATATCCTCCTCGGTGGGTGTGTACCACTGGTCAGGACCAACCTGGAAAGCTTGTTGGTGGGCATTTCACCTACGGATAAAATGTCTCAAAAACATATTATGGGCCTTTATGGAATTAGCCTCATAGAATTTGAGGAGGCCTACCTTCCTTAGGAGCCCCTGGGTATCTGTTGTAATAGGGCGAGGGTACACATCTCTCTCCCTCTCGCGTGCCTCCCACTGGCGAAGCATGTCATACTGCTCCACCTGTTGTTGTTGTTGTCCCTCCTCTTCTCTCTGAATCATTGAAATATTAAATAATTTTTTTTATTAAATCAAACATGTATTTAGGAATATGCATATATAATTCTTTTTGGAAAAAAAAACAGACCAGTCAGTGCGCCACAAAAACAGTCATGCATTGGTTCCAGTGTGGTGTTTGTTTGTAGCGCACTGGCCACGGTGCGCCAGATGAAATATAACACACCTTATGTTGTGCACCTGAAATTTTTTAAAGAGTCGTTGACTATATATGGTGTCAGAAGAGCGGTGCGCTGACAAAAATATACGCCCCGGCACATATAGTTGTGTCAATGCGCCAACTTCCTGACAAATTACATATTCAACAGTGCGGTATTTTACCAGGCTGCACCGTTTACCCCGTCGGAATGCCGAATGCAGTGCACTAATAGACACCGGGGCGGTTATTTCCATCAACGCACCGCGCTGCTATTCCCATGGTCAACGGTGCGATGGGCTAAATGACTGCACTGCACATTTTTTAAAATTTTAAAATAATGTCTGCCCTAGACACGATGCAGATACCATTAGCACCGATTGTGGTGCGGCATGTAAATTTTATAGGTAGCATCACTTACCGGTGCGAGCCGAACGGCTCGTGCGCACCGCACGACAAAAAAAAAAAAAAAAATTAATTTAAATGGTTATTTTTAAGGTTATTTCAATTTCTAATCCGCTAAAAAGCTTAATTATGGAAAAACAAAAAAAAAACTTGTACATTTCGCCGTCGAGGAGGCATATTGGCTGTAGAATTTGCAAAAGAAAATTTTCCCACCATTTTTCAAAATGCAAGCTGGAGATTGGTGGGAAATGCACAGCAGTAGTGTCTGCAATGGGAGCACCGATGTCAGGGTGGCTTAGAGAAGGAGAAATTGCACCGGTGCTTGCAAGCTTTGGAGCACTGAGAAAAGTGAAAAATGTGTTTTTTGGGCCGTATTTTTTTTTATTTAACCCTGTTCCGATGCACGGGGTTTTATAGGTGCACCGATGCGGTTTCCTAAGACCGCATCGGGTGGTTTCAGTTTTGGCGCGGTGTTTTATGAGGCACCGGTGCGGTTCCTTAACACCGCACTTGGCGGTTTCTGTTTTGGCGCGATGTTTTATGAGGCACTGGTGCAGTTCCAAAACATCGCACCAGGTGGTTTTTGTTTTGGCACGGTGTTTATGATGCACCAGGCGAAATATTTGTGAATCCTCGGTGCGCTAGATTAATAGGACGCACCGATGATTGGAGCTCCGGAGCACTGAGAAAAGTGAAAAATGAGATTTTTTCACCGTAATTTTTTTTATTTAACCGTGTTCCAGTGTGTGGATTTTATAAGGGCACCAGTGTTGTTTCATATGAACGCACCGGTCAGTTTCTATTTTGGCGCGGTGTTTTATGGTGCATCGGTGTAGTTTCCTAACACCGCACCGGGCGATTTCTGGTTTGGCACGATGTTTTATGATGCACAAGATCGAAAGAGTTGTGAAGCACCAATGCTTTATAGTAATAGGATGCACTGGTGTTCGGTGGGCTAATGCTTTGTGCACACCGGTGCTTTCTCTTGTAGAGCGCACCGGTAATTGAGAGCTCTGGAGCACTAAAGAAAGTGAAAAATCTGGTTTTTTTGCCGTATTTTTTTTTATTTAACCCTTTGCCGGTGCGCTTAATTTATAGCCGCACCAGTGCTGTTTCTTACGAACACAATGGTCAGTTTATGTTTTGCCGCGGTTTTTTATGATGCACCGGTGCGGTTTTGTAATATCGCACTAGGCGGTTTCGGTTTTGGCACGGTGTTTTATGATGCATCGGCGTGGAAGAGTTGTGAAGCACTAGTGCTCTACGGTAATACGACGCACCGAGCGGGTGTGTATGGAGTGCACGGTGTGCAGTGTGCCAATGGTTTGTGTGCACCGGTGCTTTCTCTTATAGAGAGCACCAATGCGATGTTGGATGATAAGTGCACCGAGAGGAAAACATCCACAAAACCTTCGCCCGCCAACCTCCTTTAGTAACCTCCACTATAAACGGATGTATGGGGCATTTTTATAAGGGTTTCCTCAAAAACATCCACTAGAGGGTCTTTTCCTTGTAGTGCAAGGACAAGATCTTTGTGTTAGCTAATAGTGCCACTTAATTCCCTACAACATCAAGCCCTTCACGGATGAGATATTATGTGTCATTTCTCCTATTGATTTTTGTGATGTATTATTAGGCCAACCATACTTGTGGAAGCGACATGTTGTGTATGATTCCAAGCCTCGCATTGTTATTGTTACTTTAGGAAATAAGTTGTACATGATACCAGAGGTAGCACCATCTACTGCCATCTCGTTGGTTACTGCAAAACAATGAAGTAACATCATTTCCAAAACCAGGAAATTTGTTTTCCTGGTGATCTGCCCTCAGGGTAAGAAGAATAATATGGCCACGACCTCAAGAAAAGTCTCCTTTTCATGACAAAAACATATGGACAAGGTCATGGAGGAGTATGGGGACATCTTCACCTCACTCGCAGGGGTTCTTCTACACTGCCAAGTCAAGCACTCCATCGATCTAACCCTGGGTGCGTCGTTGCCCAATGGAATAATCTATGGGCACTCTATTCTAGAGAATGACAAAATTAAGAGGCAAATTTAGGAACTGCTGCAGAAAGGTCACATCTGACCAAGTTCCTCATCCTGTGGGAGCCCGATCGTGTTAGTGAAAAATAAGGATGGGACTTGGAGACTCTGTATTGACTATCGGATGAACAAGATAAATTTCCAGAATAGGTACCCAGACCCACGGATTAATGACCTTCTGGACCAAATCCAGGGAGAAAAATATTTCAGCAAGATCAACTTGAAGTCCGAGTATCACCAGGTACCAATCGAACCCTCTGATGTGTGGAAGACTATGGCTACTCATTCCTTTCAGGTTGACGAATGCTCCCGCAACCTTCATGAGGCTGATGTATGACATATTGCATCCATTTAAAAACTCATATTTAGTGGTGTACTTTGATGACATCTTGATCTTCAGCTAGACTTGGGAAGAGCACCTCCACCACATCCAACAGGTCCTCCAAACACTGCGGCAATACAAGTTGTGTGCCAATTTGGAGAAGTGCACTTTCTTCATGACCCAGGTTCAGTATCTGGGATACATTATTGATGATCAGGGGGTGCATGTGGATCCAGCGAAGTGTTGGGTCAATGTACTAGGTAAACTAACACAAGTATTTAATTATCAATCTGGGTTTGTAAAAATTGGAAGCATGTCCAAAAAATATGGATTTAAACTACAGTCAATTTTAGAAGATGAATTATTGAATTTGAAGGAAATTCATATTATAAAGATAAAACTTAACTAAACACTTTCTAATTCAATATATAATAAGCAAAATAAGAGGCTTCTAACTTAGGAGAACCAGGTTGACCTTCTCTACAATACTACTTCATAAACAAATAAAAAAATCACTAATGAACAATAACTTAAGATGCATAAAAGAATAATAGAAGAGGCTTCTAACTAAGGATGTCCTTGTTATCCTTATTTATAAATTAATTCATCATTAATGCCATTGTATGAAAACTGGAAATTCAGAAAATCACTTTAAACAAAAGCAAGGAAGATGAATTCTAGTTTCTATTCTCTGATCCGATAGAAGGAGAGTTTAAATTAAACACTGGTTTGACCCTTCATATGAAGATTAGAGATTAGATTAAGATTCATCAGCAAACATAATAGATCATCATACATCTAATTAATTGATTTAAACATGAAACAAAACTAGTTTATGAAATTTAAACTAAATTAACCAAAAAGTGCACTTAGCTCAGTGTGGGAGCCCTCCACCCTTGCCTCACACACTAAAAGTACTTCTCAGCTACTGAAACTCAATCAATCATTAACCACATTGAATAAAAGAAAGAATATAGAACTAGTTTCTCCAATTAACTCACAATATTCATAAATCTCCAAGTGGAATCATACAAATTCTACATGTTTCAATGGTTCACAAACTTGGTATAAATAGAGAAATAATAAAAAACTATGCTAAAATGTATCTAAAAACCTTATCTTATCATAATCCCATCCATATAGGTCAAACTCATCCAATTAGTTAAACCAAATCTAGAAAAATCCTAAAATCTACTATATCTGCCCTATTTTCTAAGGATTCCTATAAAACAGGTCATGTTTGACTAGCTTTGACTGGGTATGTTTTAGCTTGATTTAACTAAACAAATAGGTACACGTCCATCCTTAGTTCCCAAGATTTCTAAATATGTGCTCATCTTGTGCCCAGGTGTCCTGCAAGTATGACTTCAATGAGTCCATTACCATGGAAAATTTTAGGGGCTAATATTCGTAGGTGGACTAATTTTCCATGCTTTTTCCAAAATAAAGATTCGTCAATTCCCATTTTTTTTAGAATTGATTCGCCCAAATTTTATATTATAAAAATATTTTACCCTAAAAATCGCCAAAAATTTATATGTACTACTATAAAATGATTACAAAACTAAATATTTTTACAAAAATAACATCAAAAATTTTACAATTCACATATTGGGGACTACTAAGATTCGCCAAGTTTTTAAACTTTAAGATAAACATCCATCCTTAAAATTTTCCCTGTCCATTTCAGGAATTTTTAGTTCTGTCCAAAAATGCACTTAAAACCTAATTTTTACAAAAATATCTAAATTTGAAAAAATTAATTTAATTACTTTAATATTCATAATAAGGTCAAAATAGGTCATATGTGGATTGTATAAAGTGGAAAACAATGGAAATTAGGTGGATTTTAATAAGAAAAAATTGATAAAAAACGAGGGCCAACATCTCCCCCTTGCTTTCTCTGAAGCATGTCCTCATGCTTGCCTCTGTCTCCTTGACCTTCTGATTCTGTATGATGACTGCCCTATTGATGTACCTGTATCTGTAGCTTCTTCCTGTGAGTGGCAAATTTGTGGCTTGGGAAATGTTATCTTGAGTAATAGGAACAAACATATCTCCCACTTTAGTTTTCTCATTGCCAAAGTTAGATATAAATTCCTTTGTTACTTTTCCACTGTGCCCATTAAATTTTCTTAGGAATTCCAATAGCCCTGCTTGGTAGATTCTTTCCATTGTTTCTCTGCTCTAGTTTTCCAATTTAAACCATTTGATTTAATCCTACTTCCCCTGGTGAAATCTGGGTGTCTTTGTTCCTTTTGGTTTCAAGACTTGATCTAGACTTTTGAATACTTTTTGTAATGAGAGAAAGAAAAAATATATTGAGTTTGGATTTGAAAATACCCTTTCTAGAATATACTCTGTGAAAATGCTTTTTGAGTTATGGACACTTTCAGGTTTGTTTTTAAGCCTTCTCTGCTTTTAGTCAACACCATACTTGCAAATCAAATATTTCTTTGCCTTCAGAGATTTTCAAATTTTGAAATGAACAATCCTCTCTGTTTCTTTAAAAATTGATTTTGGAAAATACTGCTCTCTATCCTCGAGAAATTGGAATTGGAAAAAAAAAGTTGGAGAAATCGAAATTGGAAATGCACTTCTCTGCTTCCTCAAGAATTGAAATCGATTTTCTTCTGTCTCCTCAGAATCTCTATACAAATAGAATACTGGGTCTTCGTGATTTTTTCCGGATTCTCTTCTCAATTTTTACAAAATTTCCCATTAAAATTCCATGAAAACCCTTCTTTGTTTGCAAAATTTCTTATAAAATTGCTCACTGTGTAAAAATTGACAAACTGTGTATATAAAATTTACAAATTGTGTTTTTTTTTAAATATGAATGAGGAAATAAATTTTTTTTTAATGATACCTGAGATGCAACAAAATCAATTAAACCCTCTATCTCTGTCTCCAGCAATTAAATGCTCATAATCTGAAATTGAATCCTGGAAAAACTCTATGCTCTTTCAGAAATCGAAATCGATTTCTACTTTGTCTTTTCAGAACTTAAAAATAAATTCTGGGAATGATTAACTCTCTTTGAAATTGAAATCAAATTATTGAAATGAGAAATTTTCACAAATCTGAACAATTGTTTCCAAATTCACCTTCTCTGCCTTTTCAAAAATCGAATGTTGGAGATTGATTTTTTTTAAATCTGAACAATTTTTTTAATTTACCTTCTCTTCCTTCTTAGAAATTGATTTCTTTTATGCAATCTAATGTCTTCTTCTCTGGAAATTACGATTTTTCCACTCACATTTTAGCAACAGGGCTCATGCAGTCACAACCTTAACACCGACTTCGAACTCACCATGCACTGCTCATTATGTTAATTTAAAAAAAAAACGCTCACAGTGATGGAGAAATCATTTCTGAGTTATCGATGTTTTGTAAAGATTATACATTGGGGTTTGATTGCAATAAATAATGATTAGAAATTGGTTTTTGTTGACATCACTAAATTTCAAACCCTGATTTCTAGAACAAACTAACCCTCTCCAATTGCAATTTAATTCACAAATATTTGGTTATCACTGCAAATCGATTTTGAAAGATATGAATGTAATGCTTTAAACATTGCAAACTGATTTTTAATGTAACGTTTCAAACTGAAAATTTACTGCAAATTGACAATTGGAACTATGTCTTCACTTCAAATCAACAACTGGTGATACAACTCAATATTTCTACCTCTCCTAAACTGATTTTGGGGTTTGAGAAGTAACTATCCCGGAGTTAACACTGGCGCGATTTGTGATCTTTGGAGATTTTCCAAGAACAATTTTAACATTCCGACTTCAACCTTCGGAGTTTAAATAACCTCAGAATCGTTTTTATGCATAAAAATTTGGATTACATGCAAAATACTTGGATTCTGGCAAGGATTTGTTTATACGTGTTCCTTTCCTAATTGGAACATGTAATTATCCTTTGTTTGTGTTATTTAGCTAGAGATACTCTGCCTTTCTCTCGTGATATCTCTACAGGATTTTTTTTTTTTTTTTTACAATCTTATGCACATCAAATAAGGCTTTTGCAAGTGTAGTCTGAGCTAATGGCTATGATGATTCAATGATGCATTTTGAGTGAGCTAATGGTTGTAATGCGTAGATAGTGTTGCGTCGGTCCTATATATTCCCACTTGTTTCTCTGTTGCAACTTTAATTTGTTTTTCTTCTCAGTGTGAAATGTTGCGTTCTCCCTTCAGGAAATGGTGCATTCACCCAGCATTCACACCCCACAATTCTCTGCTGCCTGCTGTTACACAAAATTTTGTCACTGTCCCTGAAATCCCCATCTCACCCATTGGAGGGTCATTTCTGTGATCAATAAGCAGTGTCATGCCTTGCAAATACCATCATTTCATCCCTTTCCATGAGCACAATATTCCTCCTGTTGACATTTCCCTGAGCAGGACTGTAAATACACATGTTTTTGCCTTAGCACGAGTAGCCAGTTACACGCCCGCACCGAGCTGGAAAATTAACACTGATCCCGCGCCAGTTGTCGCTCTGTCCCAGTTAAGTGCCCGCCCCAATCTGTTTATGGAAAAAAAATTTAAAAATAGAAGCGAAGTTTCAATCACAACAACTTCGTGGATGAGTCATTGGGAGTGGTTGAACTGAAACAACCACGGACTCCCTCCTTTAGTTAGTAGTTTCCACCTCCCTTGGAACTCTCCTAAATGATAGGACTCACTCCCACTATTGTAGGGATCCCAACCTCATCCTCTCCTCTATAAATATAGCCATATTCCATTGATGTGCTAGCGGAATGGCTGAATAGTTGAACAGATAGTGGAAAAGTTAGCATAGAGAAGAGAAGCAATTATAGATTTGGGAGAATAGTGCAGAATGCGATTGTTTTTGTGTGATTGGGAACATAGTGAGATCTTGGACCTTTGTGTGTGAGGGTGTGGCAAACATGCTTGGATACAAACCTACCAAAGGAGAGCCTCAACATCAAGGCTTGGTTGTAAATTCCCCTTGTCTTTATCATAATAAAATGCATCTGATGTTTATCTTCCACTCTTGTTTACAATTATAATGAAATTTCTAGCATTCCTTGATCAGTTAGATAGGTTGTAATTGTTTTATGTTTGTCATCGTTTTATTCTTGTTGTGTTGTCTTAACTGTCTATACAGGTAATCAAACGTTTTTAGCATCGTGTATCGAGCTTGAGATGAGCGACGGATCAAGAAGTTTCGATGGAAGACGACAACATAGCATCAAGACAAGGTAGGTTAGCTTCCTTGCTCTGAATTTCATTTACAATCTAGGAAGGTAGATGTTAGTATGTTCCCGTAATTTCTAGACCCACCCTAGGGCTAGAGGGATCGCCTCTATTCGCAGAGGGGATTTACCTGGACAACAAATTGGCGACTCCACTGGGGAGTTTCCTTTGAGTTTGTCACTCTTTGAGGTCTTAGTCATCCGACAGATTTAGTCGAACGACCTTTTCCCTGTTTGTTCCTATGTTTTTCATCAATTACGATATTTTAGTTTTTTCTTGAAGTGGTGAGTTTGGTCTTGGATGGGAGAAATTCTTTGTATTTTCCTGTTCAGGCATTGGCACTTTTAATTTTCTGACAGTAGGGATGATTGGCGCTAGTTTTCAGTTAGCAACCCGTGCTAATTGGCCATTGGCGCTAGTTTTTAGTGAGAAAGTCGTGCCTATTGGCACTAGTTTCACCCACAAAAGTCATGCCAATTTCAGGGTCTGTGAAAAATTAAGGTTTTTCCCTAAATCCTTCACTAGTTTGTCTTGCCCTTTCGGTCCTTTTCTCTGTATGATTTACACATTCTCTCCTTTACTTTTTCACTTGTGAGCATAGATTACATTGCTCATTGTTCAACTGGAAAGTCTTCTTTCTATGATTGCTTGATGTAAAAGGTAATGAATGCCTTGTTTTGAGCTTATGCTTTAGAGTTCATTTTTGTGCTTGACCTCATATGTCTTGTAGCCTTTTGAGGAATTTCGTTATAAAGTGTTCAAAACAACCATTGCATTCTTAGTGTTTGTTTTCATCCCTTTTGCATTCATCCTTCCATTAAGGAAATTTGCGTTCATTTAGTTTTCATCTCGGAGCTTTCTTTTCGTTAAAATGCATTAGATCACATTGCATTGAAAAGTATTTCTTGAGATCCATCATTGAACTTAGATTACATTGTTTAATGATTGAAAGCTAAAGATCGCATTGAGTGCATTCTCTTTCGTTAAAAGCATGCATTAAGTATATTTTAATTTCGTCAAAAAATGTGTTGATTTCATTCACATTATTTCAAATGAAAAAGGAAATTGTGCATAGATTACAATTTCATAGTTTTCAAAAAGAGAATTATGCATAGATTACATTGCATAATTTGCATCGTTGAATGTTTTAGATTACTTTTGAATAGTGAAATTCATCTAGTTTGGAGAAATTTTTGTTTTCAATATCGGTGTTTGTTGCATCATTGTTTGAGATTATTCCCTTAACTAGATAGCATTCATCGAATTGAAAGATTTATTTCCTCATATAGCTGCATACAGGAGATCATCGGGTGAGATGTGGTAGGGCCTTGAAACTGAGACATGATTCGTGATCAACTGTAAAATTTATTTAATTAACCTAAGGCAACATTGAAACCTAACGAAATATTCTAGTGGTCTTAAGTTAGAGACGTGTTTCGGCATCTTAAAACCTAGTAGCTGTCATTCACCATCTGGCTCCAGATAGCGCTAGTACGGACTTGTGCTCCCCGTACCGTCAAGTATATAAAGGGATACCCTCCTAGGTTGCAATCTTTTTATCCATAGGAAGCCGAGTCTACCGCCCTGTAACCGTGATACACCGAACACAGCATTCGAGGAGACTACCTGCACGTATGTCAAGTCCTTGGTCATTTCTCTTTCATTTGATCACCAAGGTGTATATGGCAGTTTACGGAAACCTGGTATACCCTCTTGCTTAGAGTACCTAAGTAGTCATTTTTTATCTTTTCATGACTCTTTAAAAGTGAAAAGATCATCGAGCACTTGTCCTTTCACGCTCGTTTTCAAACTAAAAGTAATAGAGTCACCTTTTGCCTGTTTCTTGACTCTTAACATATGAAACAATAGAATCTTGTTTCAGTGTCTTAAAATATTTAACTGCACACGAAATATTCCTGGTTAAAGTTATCTTCCTTAGTGTTTTGTTTTAAGGTTGTTTCCAATGGAAAATTTTCCAGAGTCTACCAACCAAGGAATCCCCTCCGAAGGGAATCCAAGTCCTTTTCCTGCTTTTGGAAATGTTGGTGCTCATTATATGGCAACATTGTTTGTTCTTGGGTTAACTGTTGGGTTGCCTGTTTGGTTATTTTTGACTTCTGTGGTCTCGAATGTTCCACCCACTGTACAACCATCTCCTCCATCTAAACAACATCATGTTGATTCTAAGGTGGACCTCTCCCCTTCTTCTCCTGTTTCTTCGTCCTCCTCTTCTACTTCGCTTGGTGAAAGTCTGGATTCTAGTAACCAGGTGGCTAAGAAGAAGAAGAAGAAGTCGGATAAGAGAGAGGCTAACTCTACGGATATTGAGCCTAACACACCTTCTATCAATAAACCATCCAACATTCCGTGAAAAGTCAAATTCCCTTGCATGTTGTGCAAAGGTGACCATCTTCTTCAAGATTGCCTTCGCATTCCCAAGGTGCTTGGGACATGTTCCAACGGTCATCCATCGTTGCCTTTGGCTTCTGGAAGTCATGTTGGTGACACATCTTAAACTAGCCATGATAAGACTCATAAGAAACAGGGTAAGATTACCAATCCCTGTAAGTTGTGTGAAGAGCATCATCCCATTCACCTTTGTCCGTACATGGATGAAGCCAAGAAAGTGTTGGATAACCCTATTGTCTCTGTGCCCTGCCTTTCAGTTGGTTACCAGAAGCCTTCTTCGAGTCCTCCACTAGTTGATTCAACGATCAGTTAATATTCATCTTTGGTCGATCCCGCTCCCTTTGAAATTCAAATTCATGAATCCATTTCCAACCAACCATTGGTCGGGGAATCGGTCGATCTGACCCTGCTTGTGGTTCGTCAGGTCTTTTCCGTTGAGAGTGGATCTCATCCCCCTCACGTTCCTCTTGTTTCTTCAAATTCCTTGGACCTGGAGAAATATTCTCCTGTACCTATAGTTCAAGAAGCTGCTCCTCCTGCTCCTATGATGGAGGTCTAGGAGGATGCTCTTATTTCTCTGGTAACACCAAGGGAAGACCATCTTAGTTCGATGGTACCTCCTACAAGTAGTTTGGTCACTTCCTTTTATTGGAGTCGATTTGCAGGATACTACCTTCCTTCTTATGTGCCTTTTGAGATCACGGTACAGGCCTCCCATGTGGTCGTACCCAGCACCATTATAGATGAAGGTGCATATGTTATTGTTTTGTCTTCAAATACTTGGTAAGATTTTGGTTATCCAACGCTTGTGCCTGTTATGCAGAATCTGTTGGCTTTTAACAGAGGAACCACTCAACCGTTAGGGATCCTTCCGAATTTTCCTGTTACTTTGGGATGGAAAACCATCTATATAGACGTGATGGTTGTTCTAGGCCCCTTGGATTTCAATTTACTCTTGGGGCATGATTATGCTTATGCCATGGGCGCACTTGTCTCTTCCCTCTTTCGTGTGATTTGTTTCCCACACAAAGGTCGGATCGTGACCGTTGATCAGCTTTCACTCTTTGGTCCTGACGTGACATCTGGTCCACCATCGTCCCTTCTGGGTCTTTATCTGCCAGTGGTATCTTCCCCGCCGAAGGTAAATTATGTGGCTACCTGTCCCATTCCCACATTCAGTGATAGTGCCATTGTGCATCATGTGTTGGGGGCATTGAGTCTTGATTTCCGAGATGTTGTTCTCCCATCAGATGCGAATCTATTGGAATCCATGACCTCTTATTCGTCGTAATGCAAGATGGTTGGAGCAGAGTTCATTTTTCTTGTGTCAAGCTCCTTAAAAAATGAAACAAGCTCTTCGGAGCAGAGTTCGTTTTCTTGTGTCAAGCTCCTTAAAAAATGAAACAAGCTCTTCGGAGCAGATTTCGTTTCCTTGTGTCAAGCTCCTTAAAAAATGAAACAAGCTCTTATGAGGATGGTTTGTATTCTTTGTCAACCTCGTTAAAAAATGAATTAGGCCATGAGGATAGTTCTTTTAATGTGTCAACCTCATTAAAACAATAAAATATGTTCCCGTTCAATTCGAGCCTTTGATCAAATCTCGTAAAATCCCAGTCGAGTCTTTCTCTTGATCTCGTAATTTGAACCTTCACTTCATCTGCCTTTCATATGGACTGAAGCTTGAGGGGCATGTACCTCGAATTGAGCCACCATGTTGGGGGCATGCCCTTTTTTCCCTATTTTTCAAGCATAGTTTATCTTTGTTTCAAGCTTGTGTAAAAATGAAACCATTCTTATTTTACCTCTCGTGATTTCCATTTTATCAGCCTGTTTTTCCAGATGAGCGTGGGTTTTCTCACTCCGTCGTCACCATCTCTTTGGCCGATGATATTCCTTCCCTTGATTGTTTTACCCATTCCTGAGGAACCACTGCAATGAGTGGTCTTGTTAGCCAGCCTCTTGACTTTTATCATGTTCAGAAGAGTTCCACCATCACCGGAACTAGTTGCTACCCTTTATACCACTCGTTCCTCTAGAAAGATTCAACTTTCAACTCTTTTCTGACTCTCTAATATTGAAAATATTGTTGATATTCTTGTCATTTTGAACTCGTTAAATGGCTACGAAACAATATCTACCTGGTATACGCTTAACCCTTTTTCAGGCTGGATGGATTATTTACGAAAAAGGAATACCTTAGCTTATCACGACTAAGAGGTTCTTTCAGATATTGTTTTCTACCTTTTAGGATTTGAGGGACTATTTACGAAAAGGTAACTGCTGGAGTTTTCTTTTCCGCCTCTTTTTCAAACTCTCTAAACAAGAACAGATTCCAAGTTCTTCCTTTGTCAGACTCGTTAAACCCTGATGACATTGGAAATCGTCACCATACGTTAACCGAGTTCCTCCTTCCTAGGGCTCATAAAATGTACTAGGTTGGATTTGTCCGAAGGAAAAACTTATATGACAAGCATATGCTATCCTCTTCAAGATTGTATAAAAATAAAGAGGTACTCACCAGAAATGGTGGGGGAAAATGGAAGTTATTCATCAGTTGTGTCGGCAGTATGTCACTCTTGAACATGACACTTATCTGCAGTTCGTGTCGGGTTGGGATATCTTCATTCTGTCACTTTTCCTCCATGGGTTTAGGAAATCCGTTTGCCTCTCATTCAATTACAAATTTTTTCAACATGACCTCTAATCCTATTTGAGTCAAATTCTGCCAAATTCTAGAGTTGTGTCGCCGATATGTTCAAGATAAAATCCTTCTGCAGTTTGTACATTCCCTGATCCTCTGTTTCAGTCTTGATTCACACTCATATTACCTTCTCTGTTTCATGTCGATGATGTGGGATTCATTATGACCCTCCTTCGACGGATTGCTTCCTGTCAACTTCAGCTCATTATCCGGGAAGTTGATCTAGAGACTCCTTTCTAGTACCTTAGAGCTTACATGCCCTAATGGTAAGTTCTTCACATTCGACAATAGTTTCTCATCATCGCCTTCGATCAGGTGATTTCATGGGTGTTCGACTTCAACTCAGTGTTCACATTTCGTGGATTGTACTAGTTGTACCTTGAAATCCATTGTCATTATTTGTGGTTTCTCTCGCACTTGTTAATTGTTCACATCATTGACTGGTAATAAAGTGATTTTCTAGCATGTTCGACTTCAACACGTCTATTCACATGTTGTAATTTATACTTTGATCGAGTGGTGTTGGAGCGCAAGACCCTGGGCTTCGATCACAAAAGTCCAAATTGCGAGGAGTGATGAGTCATTCATGATTATATACATGATTCTTTGGACAGACAATTGTGACCATACCGTGGTATTGTTTTTATCCTCTCTATATGGATGGTTGTGCCCATGTCATGGATCTGTTTCATATGATCCCTTCATTCGGATGGTTGCATCAATGCCGAGGATCCATTCACATGATCCTCTTCTTGATGGATAGTTGTGCCTATACCATGGATTCATGTATTTTCATCAGAATTTTTAGTTATGTATATGTATCTATGATTGATTTTCAGGTCTCCCGACAGCAACGTCTGGTTCCTTGCACGTACTTGTAAAGCATTTCACCCCTCAATCATGTTCGAACTTCATAATTTAGGGGGCATCTGTTACAAAACATTTTGTCACTATCCCTACAATCCCCATCTCGCCCATTGGAGGGTCATTTCTATGATCAAAAATCAGTTTCATGCCTTGCAAATACCATCATTGCATCCCTTTCCATGAGCACAATATTCCTCATGTTGACATTTCCCTGAGCAGGACTGTAAAAACACCTGTTTTTGCCTTGGCGCGAGTAGCCAGTTACACGCCCGCATCGAGCTATAAAATTAACACTGATCCTGTGCCAGTTTGCACTCTGTCCTAGTTAAGCGCCCGCGCCAATCTGTTTATGGATTTTTTTTTTAAAATAGAGGTGAAGTTTCGATCACAACAACTTCGTAGATGAGTCATTGGGATTGGTTGAACTGAAACAACCACGGACTCCCTCCTTTAGTTAGTAGTTTCCACCTCCCTTGGAACTCTCCTAAAGGATAGGACTCACTCCCACTATTGTAGGGATCCCAACCTCCTCCTCTCCTCTATAAATATAGACATATTCCATTAATGTGCTAGCGGAATGGCTGAATAGTTGAACAGATAGTTGAAATGTTAGCATAGAGAAGAGAAGCAATTATAGCTTCGGGAGAATAGTGCAGAATGTGATTGTTTTTATGTGATTGGGAACATAGTGAGATCTAGGACCTTTGTGTGTGAGGGTGTGGCAAACGTGCTTGGATACAGACCTGCCGAAGGAGAGCCTCAACATCAAGGCTTGGTTGTAAACTCCCCTTGTCTTTATAATAATAAAATGCATCTGATGTTTATCTTCCACTCTTGTTTACAATTATAATGAGATTTATAGCATTCCTTGATCAGTTAGATAGGTTGTAATTGTTTTATGTTTGTCATGGTTTTATGCTTGTCGTATTGTCTTGACTGTCTATACAGGTAATCGAACGTTGGTAGCAGCATGTATCGAGCTTGAGAAGAGCGAAGGATCAAGAATTTTCAACGGAAGATAACAACATAGCATCAGGACAAGGTAGGTTATCTTCCTTGCTTGAATTTCATTTACAATCTAGGAAGGTAGATGTTAGTATGTTCCCGTAGTTTCTAGACCCACCCTAGGGCTAGAGGGATTGCCTCTGTCCACAGAGGGGATTTACCTGGACAACACCTGCATTCACCTCACAAATTTTTCCTATTCCGGAGTTCATCTCTCAATAAATTCACTGTCAGAGTTCACTTCTTCATAAATTTCCTGCATTCCCTTTTCTCTGTGTTTTTGAATAGTGTTGGCTCGAGGGGTCCTAACCCAGGTTCATAGGTTAAGGTTTGCCAACAAACCCCTATACTACTGGCCCTTTCGGCAGTGACCTACTTGCACAAGCCAAAGTCTCACCCGAAGCAGTAAGGGTGGGTGCTGGAACTAGGTTTCCACACCCTGGGAGAGGGTAGGTAAGTCAAGAAAAGCTGAGTTCGACTTTACAATCACCAAATCGTATGTCATAGACCCTAGATATATAGATTCCCTTCGCATTCACATGCCTAATACCAGTTATAATTACCACAATCAGCAGATCATAATCTCATAGAACAATAACACAGCTAACACAGTTGTTCTTGCATAAAATACAACAAAACAGATCTAGATTAGATGCCTACACAGCATAAGCAAATAACATAGTTACTTTCGTAGCTCAACACAGAAACATGCATAACGTAAACAGATATCAAAGATTCGCATTAACAGTAAGACCAATATATTTAGATACTTCAACAGCCATTCGCATTCATTAATCCTTCGGATCCTTCTTACAATACCCAAACCCGACCTGCGCACACAGCAGCAGGGTCCGCACACAGCAGGACTGAGGATCTCCGCACACACAGCCAGCAAGAGTCCTTTCCCCAAAAACCCAAAAAGATCTACTAATCCACAATTCACATCAATCTATATTCATGCCTACCTTACAACTCAAAATGTCCTTCTATTTATAACAATCTAGCCTAATCTTTCATGTCGTCCACAAATCGTGGTTTGTGGACTCTAAGTCTACCCTTTGACCCGTTACAATTCTTTCGAGGCTTTGACCCACCCCAAAACCCCTGTGCTAGACTAAAATATGCCGAACATATACAAAATACTCAAAATTGTCCCAATTCGCAGTCGTTGGAGGACCCTGTTCCAACAGTCCCCCAACACAATCTTGTGACTCGTCCCAAGTCATTGTGGTGGTGTGGTCTCCACCTACACGCGTAGTTCATTGATGGATGCGATCATCGAAGGCGGAATTTCTTGACTCTAAGCAGCAACACTCTGCACAATGTCTACAAGCTTCTGGGATGTCGGTCCTTCTGTTGCCATGGTGACACTCTCTAGTGTCTGGTTTAGTCATTTGACCGCACCATCTACAACCTGTGAAAGCTAGAGGGCTACGGCAGCCTAAGGCTTCAATCGTTCCGCGATGACGTTCTTATTGCGTCGGAGTTCCTCAATCTCATCCTAGAGAGCGTTGTTAGTCTTCAAACGTGCCAAGCGTTGTGCAGGCACCAAGGTGGGTAGTGTACCCTCGACCTACTCAAAAGCTTCTTCCTTCTGCCGCAAGTCCTGATTGATCTCTCGGAGGACTAGATCATGCTGGACCTTGGTCCAGAGCTGCATGGCTAACTCTAGCAACTGAGCGCCTTGAGAAATATACCCCGTAATAGTGTTCGTAGCTTCGATCACCAGCGCAGCGCACTAGGCTTGTACCTCTGGAGGCATTCCGGGCTGCAATCTGGCCTATAAGTCGGTGATTTTCTGCTCCAGTTGCATCTTGATGACCTACATTTATATCCTAGATGCCTTTAGTGTCGCAACCAATCCTTCCAATTTAGCCCGGGGCGTGGCTGCGGCTGGGATCTCGTTTGTAACCTCCGTGCAGAGCTGGTGGATCATTGTTTCAAGCTCCGCCTGCTGCGAGACAACAAGGAGAAAATCTGTGTTTTTTTGTGCGATGGTCTACTCGGCCACACTGAGCTGTTGGTGTACTTTCTGGTCTCAATGGTCGATCTCCTGGAATACGACGGTGTGGAGGCCCTTATAGCTTAGGTTCTCTCGAGACAAAGACGATAAGTGTAATCTATGCAAGTGAGACAAAACCCTTGGCTGAGCTATCCTGCTCCTTTTATAATACCCACAATCATCCAACGGTAAGGTAAACTTCATCTGGAACGTACCATCAAGGAAATGGTAAAAATTCCCCAAAATCTGCCTCATTAAATGCCAGGGGGCTACTCCTTTCAAGGGTAACTTTTTCTTTTTACCATATGTTATCGTTCCAACGACTAGTTTTCGCATCCCCTGTGCGCTCAGCATACCTACTACGTTTGGGTCAATCATCTGTGCCTTCTGTGCCTTTTGTGCATCCTCCCCCAACACAAGCTTGTTCCCTAGGTATCTCACAACCAAAGACAAGTTTTCCTGACATGCGTCATCCCGAGAGAACCGGACCTCCCTCATAAGAAATTCTTTGAGAGGTGTTGTAATCAGAGCATACTTCCAAATGAACTTTCTGTAATAATCTGCGAGGTCGAGGATTGAACGCAGTTGTTCCCTTGTTGTAAGATTTTCTAGATAGATGATAACTCTGCTTCCTGTATCCGCATCCCCAATCATAGCCAATGTAGGGTGCATTTCAATGCTACCCATTCGCAGCCTAAGAAGCTTGGTAACCGTGTGCATCCCTTCCAATCCTGAGTCAGAAGCAGCTTGTGGATCATCCTCTTTTGGGGCTAGGCCACTGTAATCGACCATGCTTAGTACCCGCGTTTCTCGCGTTGGCATTTAAGGTGCGACATATAGGTGCGATTCACCCCATGCCACAGTGTCAATGTCCTGCAGAGCTACGTCAAGCGCCTCTGTTCCACCTACTAACCCAAATGTTCCCAGAAATTCATCCTTCAAATTCTCCCTATGGTGAATGCATTGATGTAGCTCCGCGTCTAAATACCATGCAGTGGGAAGTGATCCCAGAGCATGAATAAATAGGTGGACCCATTCTTTTGGAGTTCTGTCGCACCATTGTTCTTCCCAAGCGAGCAGGTGTTCACATGGGTCTCCTTGCCCAAGGAACGTCTTGACTTGTACCTCAACTGGGCCCTCAAATCGCAGGGTCATCTATTAGGGGAATTTTGAGGTCTAAAATGGACCTCCTAAGGAAATTATAAAATAATAGTGGAAAAAATCAAATAAGATTTGATGACATCATCAAATTTTAGAGGGAAAAATGGAAACTTATTAAATCACATTTTCAACTCTACTCCCAAAACAAATTTTCGAGCGGGAGTATCATATGAATACCTCCATCCAATGAGTACCCATGTTGCATACTTTTGATATTTTGATACATTTAGTGCAGAGAGACATAAAAAAAACGTGATTACAATCACATTTTTTATGTATTTCTCATTTTTCGTGTAGTAGAGTTCATCAAAAGTATGCAACATGGGTACTCCTTGGATGAGGAATTAAATTTCACATCCAACGAGTACTCCCGCTCAAAATTTGAGTAAAAATTTTGGGAGATAGGTTGAAAATACGAGTTGAAAAAGTAGTTTTATTATTTTATTATTTTTTAATATTTTTACCCTTTTATTTAAAAAATGGTGAATCATCCCCCATGGTTGACATCATCATATTGAATCCTATTGGTTGTTATAAATTTTATTTTTGTTGTACATTTTTCTTAGGAGGCCCATTTTAGACCTCAAAATTCCCCTAATGATAGCTCGACATTACTCCCAATCCTGGAATACTTCCCTATTTGTGTCCCACCACCGTGCAGGTACCTCACGCATGGCTGGTTTAGTAGCCCATAGTCGTTGTTCCCTTGGAACCTCAGCTTCAAATGCTTGTAAAAATTCCTTAATATTACCAGAACCATAAAAGTAAGGTAGGTCTCTTACCTCTGAGGGAAACACAGTGAAAGTCCTTTGTGACCCGAAGACAGCGCAGCACAGAGACATCATGTAATCAGTTCTGCCAATTCTCTATCTCCTCATCGGAATTAGAGAAGCATTCATTGTCCTTTTCCCAATAGAGTACTCCTTCTGCCATGGGGTTGATTCAATCTTCTTCGTCCCGTGCAGTCAACTTGTAAATGTGACCCACCTCTTCTTCATCGCGCATTGGCTCTGTGTATCTTTCACCTTCTGCAAGATCTAATCGTACTATCAACCTTATACCATTATTCTCAAACACCATGATTCTCTTTTTGAGGTTGATGATACCACCCATATCTATGGCCCAGTCCAGCCCTAAGAGCACAGGGTAGGGGTCCGCATCTTCTACAATTTCAATTACCTCAAAATTAGCTCAGGTCTTTACTCCTATGATATCCACCGTGATTTTAGACAACCTTCCTAGTGGGATGATTTTCTGCTGATTTTCCATGCGCAGCTGAATGGTGGACCATTCCACTTAGGCTCTCCCATTCATTGCCAAGTCTATTTAGGTAACATGTTCGCGTCTGATCCTAGGTCCAAAATAACCTAATTCATTTTGTAGTCACCAATCTGTGCAGTCAACCGCATTTCTCTTCCGATGCGTTTCTTATACCTGTATAGCTTGTGTACATCCTTGACCTCCGGGGGTAGATTGGGTCGTGCTGCGCAGCTATCTATTAATGCCTAAAGATTCTCCATAGTCTTTGGGTTGCACAGAAGCTTCATACATGCCTGCAAAAAGGGCTCAACCTCCTCATTTTCCTTGAGGTTCATAGGTGCCTGAGCAGTAGCTGCCTCTGCCTTAGCAAAGTCTTGGCAAGCTGCGACAAATGTTTCTTTTCCCTTTTTTAGGTCCAAAACTTCTTGTTTGATAACGGCTTGTCAGATCAGAGGTTCCATCGCAGCCTCCTCCTCAGGTCCCCTAGTGGCCATCCCATTGCATGTCACAACATTCACACTTGGATCTTTGTCTCGTAGTTCAACCTTAACTCTCTACACACTCTACGTAGGTGTCGGTTGCTTTTCTTGATTTTTTTTTATCAAGATTGGACAATCTTCAATCGCATGGTCCAGTTGTCTGCAACATCGGCAGGATTGCCTTGTAGGATTTGGACAGTCCCTTACAAAGTGTCCTGCTTCTCCGCGGTTATAACAGATTAGTTGTCCTGGTCCCGGACTTGCACTTCCACCTCGGCCCCCTCCCCTGCCCCTTGATGGGGAGACACCTAGCCTACGGGGGTTCTTGGTGATGCAGGGTCTGATTGTACTCTATATAAGTTTCCTCAATCAATCATCAGCTCATATGTATGGCAATTATGTTCATCATGTCCCACCAATATGCAGAACCTACACCATTGCTACTTTACCTCTAGAACATACGCAGCAAGGCGGGGACAGTGGTTGGTATCATACAACCCTGCAACACAACAATCATCACACCATAGCATTGGCCCACTAGATCCCGTAGCTTCCCTAGGGCGCAAGGGGCTAGGTCCCCCGGCCTGCATATATTCTGCTAACAGAGGGTAGTTATCCTTGGTATGACCATTCACTCGGCATCGTATGCACCATCTCTCGGGGCTAGCCTCTGCCCTTCATTCCTTCCGTAGGTTCTGGATCTCTACGTGCATCGCTTCCAGCCGTCCCTGGATTTGTTGGACGCCCAGCTAAGTCTCGTCCCGAGGCGCAACTTCTAACTTCATGGCACCTTCCAAGGTTTTCTCCTATGATTTGAAATTTTGGTGCCCCATAGGTACGCATAGGTGAGGTAACAACATAGCAATAAACCATTCCGTGTGTTGTCTGTCATCATATTGGAATTCCCCTTCTTTGATCACCTTCTTTAGTCGTTGATCGGCCTCCCACACAGATTCAGAAGGCCCTTCCTTGAAATCCTTTAGATCAACCACGATTTGGGAGTAGGACTTAGGTTTCTTGAACTGTTGTTTCAGGGCTTTCTTAATATCTTCAATGGTTTCATTTGTGTTTTTCCCGATGTATCCCATGTACCAATACAAAGCTCTTCCTTCGAAGGCAAGGAACAGTTGTGCCCTTTTTACCACATCACTAGCTACATTTTGCGTAGTCCATACCGATCTTACAACAAACCGGAACTGATCCATGTCTTCATCCCCCACACCCTTAAAGGTCAGCGACTTCATGTACGCAGCCATGTCGTCTTTCGGTGGCGGAGGTGTAGGTGAATTCTTACCCCTAGGCTGGTTTGAAAGCGATGTGGCTGGAGGACTCTACGAAGCTGATTCTCTTACTGGACTGTAGAACAATCTATCTCCTTCTAGGTTGGTTTTGTAGTATTTTCCACTTCGCGTTGTGATCCCGTCCAGATCAGAGGTCATTCACTCGGTATGGCTACACAAAATACTCTTTTCGCATAATAATATCTTGATCAGCAATGGTAAGGCCTTCAAAAACTTGCCTCAGAATCCCTTGAAGAATCTTCGCTCTGCTTCAGAGTAGGAGACAAAATTATCGATGGCAAATTTTGTCACAAATCCTCCTAACACACTATCTACCCAATGGTCCATTGTGCAAGTGATGGTGTTATCAGTATTTTCTAACTATTGTATTAGTTCGGGGGTCCACTCTGTGACTCACTCGTCCTTCTAGCACTTTTGAAATTCTATCATTCTTGCGAGCCACTCCTGGAGCTCGATCGCAATCGTTACAAAGAAGATCTCATAGATCTCTGTGAAAATGTATTTATTCTTCCACTCTTCGGTGGTCAACTTCTCACTATGGTTTTCTTTTACGGCAAATTACTGAACTTTCTTCAGAAATTTCCTGTGTTCCCTTTTCTCTGCGTTTTGAACAGTTTGACCAGAGTTTGAACTTTTTCACTCGTGGAAAATGTGTATTCCTTTTCTCCTGTGGCACATGTTGCCTATACGTTTTTAATGTATAAACCCAAATCGATTTTAATGTGCGCCACGTATAGTTCCATTAGAGAACTTTTGAGGTCTAAAATAGGCCTTATAAGAAAAATGTACAACCAAAATAAACTTTACAAGAACCAATAGGATTCAAGATAAATATTTCAACCATGGGGGATGATTCACCATTTTTGGGGTAAACAAGTAAAAATATTTAAAAATAATAAAATAATAAAACTGCTTTTTCAACTTGTATTTTCAACTTATTTCCACAAGGGTTTACTAAAATTTAGAATGGGAGTACACGTTGGATGCAAATTTTAATTCTTCATCCAAGGAGTACCCACGTTGCATACTTTCGATGGACCTTGATACATCAAAAATGAGAAATACATAATAATAAAAACGTGATTGCAATCACGTTTTTCATGTATTTCTCATTTTTAGTGTAGTAGAGTCCATCGAAAGTATGCAACATGGGTACTTGGATGAGGATCGAATTTTGCATCCAACGATTGTTCTCGCTTGAAGTTTGAGTAAACCCATAGGGAGATAATTTTAAAATACGAGTTGAAAAAGTAGTTTTTTCTTTTTTCCCTCTAAAAATTGATGATGTAATCTAATATTATTTTATTATTTCCACTATTATTTTATAATTTCCTTAGGAGACCCATTTTAGACCTCAAAATTCCCCTAATGCACTTGTCTCTTTTTTTATTATGCATATAACTCTTTTATTGCATATGTATATTTTATTTCTTTTGTCATTATTTATTTCTTCTCCTTGATGCATATTTCCTTTTCATGATGTTCTTTTGAAATGCTCTTGAATATCATTATTTTATCTTCATTCTTCTGTCATTGCATATCCATTTAATGATTTTTCAAGTCTTTTTGCTCATAATTTATTCATCCCCTTTGTTCTTTTAAAACATGATGCATTTGTTACTCTTTTAATATGACTCTTGTTGAAATGACCATTTAAGGTTATTTCAAATCCATAAATAGAGTAGAAAGCATATCATTGTAGATCAAACAAATATATTATTGTATCATTCGCTAACCCTTGCTTGTTTTGTAGGCAATTTTCCTTATGAGGCAAAATTTTAAGTCCTTATTTTTTATCCAAATGCTTAAAAAATGATTGGGATTAATGTAATGGTATATGGAATGATGAATAGGAATGGGGTTAATGTAGGAGGGTTAATGTAGAAAAGGGGTAATGAATAGGAATAGGATGAATATGATTATGATGGGTAGGATAATGAAGATAGTGTTTTGGAATGTAGGTAGGATATAGGTAAAATGTAATGTGGTAAGTGTAATGGAATGCATATCAAGCTAAATTAGTTTTAACAATTTCTAGAATTTTTATTTTTTTAAATTGAGATTTTAAGAGAATTTTTTTTTTCACTTACCATACTTGTACTCCCGTAAAATAGCTTGATGTCAATACTATTTGATGAAGTCCTTTGGTCAAAATATTGGTTGATGGTTGACGATGTCCTCATTATCATAATGATGGTTTTTCCAAGATAAATTTTGATTAAATGTAGAGACTTATTTTTTCTTTCATGTTTTTTGCATCTGATATTGATTCAGGATCCTTGAATGTTGATGTTGTTTAGGTCCCTTATACAGTGATACTATAAATAATGTTTCAGGTCCCTTCTCACATGTAATTTTCAACAATGTTTCAGGTTGCTTCTGTCATGTAATTTAGGTCCCTTCTGCATAATATTTTCAATGATATCTCAGGTCCCTTCTACACAATATTTTCAATGATGTATTAGGTCCCTTCTGTCATGTAATTCAGGTTCCTTCTGCAATACAATTGTTCAAACTATTTGCATAGTTTTATTACAAACTCCCCCTTGCTGATGTTAATACTTGAGGAGTTGTCCTCAAGTCTTGCATGTCTTGGAGTATTAGCTCTGCAAAATCATACTGAAGTAAAAATAAAACAAAATAGAGAATTCATATTGGCCAAACAAGTTGGTTTTCCGATATGAATTCGAGTTTGTATTGTGCCAGTTTCCTGGATTTTCACAACCAAACTCCTTTATTATTTTTTATCTTTTTCTATTTTTTTTCTTTCTTTTTTCTGGATGGAGGCGGGGTGTAATGGATTCAGGAAGTATGGAATTCTTATGAAAGTAATATAGGTTGAATTTATCATCTAAGAGTAGATGGATAGATAGATAGAAAATAGGTCTGGACTTCAACATGCATGATTGTGGAACTTAACATACAACATGGTAGATGAATGACATCATGAACAATATGGCTTATGAAAGGCTTCTTTGACAATGGATTTGGCTTGTCATGGTAAAACTTGACTTCTTCCTATTATTATTAACTTCATGTCTTTTTCCTTGATATTGATCATCTTGTAGGGTTGTTGGTGTTGTTGGTCAGCAACTAAAAGCAAGATTCATGAGTTTTGAATTTCATTAGATGAACTCAACAACCTGTGAATTCCACTTTTCTTTGACTTGAAAATTTGTATTCATATTCTGAAATATGATTTTTTTTTTTTAAATTGACTTTGAAAATTCCTTTGTCCATGGAGTTCACCTCTTAAATCTTCTTATGACCTGCAAAAACATAGCATCTGCCTGCAATACAATATTATATGATGGAGGAAGAGAGGTGTATAGTCTCTATTATTTCAAGGAATATGTAAAATAATTACAAGAAATGCTTGAAATAATTCCAAAGATGATTTGCAAAGAAAATGCATTTGTTTACCCATTGAGGAATCGTGGCCATCCTAGACCTCCTAGCG
The DNA here is from genome assembly GCA_034641835.2 of Pinus albicaulis. Classification (NCBI taxonomy): domain Eukaryota; kingdom Viridiplantae; phylum Streptophyta; class Pinopsida; order Pinales; family Pinaceae; genus Pinus; species Pinus albicaulis. Next base: position 1,698,086,074 of record CM076578.1, read on the forward strand.
GTATTTTGTTTACAAAATCTTCGTTTTATGTAAAATTAGAGTGATTCCAAAGCCAAGTTGAATTGAATTAATATGGATACCTCCAGTATAGACATGTTTTAAAAATGGTTTAAAATGATATGCTAAAAATTATGAGAAGTACCATGTTTGATAGAGCTTCTTGTGAACTGTTTACTAGACCAAGAGTCACTATTTGGAGTGTACCTTTTTCGTTAAAGATCATATTGATGTGATTCCATTTGGAGATTAAATTAGATTCATTTTTTTATATCCAGTAGAAACAGGTTTTTAAAATCAGTAGGTTTTATATCACAAAAGTGGTGATGAACAGACCTAGGAGGCAGAGTTTGACTATGCTGATTTTTAAGACATGCAGTCATTAAATGTGGAATAACTTTCTCACCTAGCCTTAAAATGAGGTAATTCAAATTGTGTAATAAAATAGACTTCAATATAGATCTCCATTAGAAATATGTTTTGAAAATAATATGATTTAGTATGTAAAATATGCAAATGAAAGTGAAGACCTAGAATTGTCACCATGCAGATTTTTCGACAAACAGTTAGTATTTTGCTCATAGATTTTTCATATGATGTCGGATTAAGGTGATTCAAATTTATTTGGAAACTATATTCCATATGAATATCATGTAAAAAAAATTCCATTAGAACCCTCAAATCAATGTTGTACTAACTCTGTCCTTAAACATTTTCTTGAAATCTAGTGTTTATTTTGATCATTTTTTTTTATTTGTGATCCAAATTGAAAATTTCAAATTGGATTTAAAAACTAGATTTCAAGAGATACCTTGTTTAAAAACATGATTTTAAAAATGATCCTATATCGTTCCCCAAAATAGGATTGTCCTTAGTGCATTTTGTCATGAAATCCTTTCAAATGAGTATTGAACAATGATGTGAAGAATTATTTATGAGAAAAATTCTTATTGTGAACTCATTCCACCCATTTATTTATTTTATTCTATTCTATCCTACTCTATTATATATAAAAAAGTCATTCCGTCAAGTATAAGAGAATTTCCAATGCATCCGTTTGCATAGCAAGATCATAAGTAAACTCATAACCAAGTTTGAAAAATATACTTTAATGAATGCTTGGACATGAAAAATTATTTGATCATAAAGATTTGATGCTAAGGAATATTGAAAAATGGACTGGTGTTGTGACCTAATGACTAGTTGAAACCGAGTTTTAAGATGATCTATTTTTTCTTGGCTCTCTTTAGTTTTCATATCACAAAGTTCTTCTTGTGGAACTTGTTCAAAATCTTGAATGCACAAGGTATCTTGTGATATACATGCTACAAATTCTTCAATTTTGGGTTCTAATGTTTGATATTCATCGCATGTGATCCATGACTCATTACCTCCTTACAAAGATAACTAGAAGAATATTTTAAGTTTTTTTCTTATGGATCCTCTTCATGGATGCTTTGTTCCTCTTCTAACTTCTGAAATGAAGATTCATCCCTAATGATCACTCTAAATTGTGGACAATGATTTAAGAAGATCCTTGTGATGGAATACCCTCCTTCTCTAAATGGCTTCTTTAACATCATGTTTTTTAGATCTTTTTTTGCAAATGGATTTTGTAGTTATCTAGTTTTTTTGTTTTTGTTGGGGGTTTTGTTTTAGGGATCTACCTTTCTAATTTCTATGTTTAAGCATGAATATCCATAATGAAAAGTGTTTATATATATATATATATATATATATATATATATATATTTCCTAAACAATCTTCCTAATTGAATATCTTGAAGTATGCTTCCCTAGCAACGACGCCAAAAATGTTGGGTCAATTTACTAGGTAAACTAACACAAGTATTTCATTATCAATGTGGGTTTGTAAAACTTGGAAGCATGTCCAAAATATATGGATTTCAACTAAAGTCAATATTAGAAGACGAATTATTGAATTGGAAGGAAATGCATATAATAAATATAAAACTTAACTAAATAATTTCTAATTCAATATGTAATAATCAAAAGAAGAGGCTCATAACTTAGGAGAACCAGGTTTCCCTTCTCTACAATACTACTTCATCAACATAAATAAAAAATCACTAATGAATAATAGCTTAAGATGCATAAAATAATAATAAAAGAGGATCCTAAATAAGGAGGTCCTGGTTGTCCTTCTTTATAAATTCATTCGTCATTAATGTCATTGTAATAAAACTGGAAATTCAGAAAATCACTTTAAACAAAGGCAAGGAAGATGAATTCTAGTTTCTATTCTCTGATCAGATAGAAGGAGAGTTTAACCTAAACACTGGTTTGACCCTTCATTTGCAGATTATTAATTATATTAATATTCATCAACAAACATAATAGATAATCATACATCTAATTAACTGATTTAAACATGAAGAAAAACTAGTTTATGAAATTTCAACTAAATTAACCAGAAAGTGCACTTAGCTCGGTGTGGGGGCCCTCCACCCTTGCCTCTCACACTGTAAGTACTTCTCAGCTACTGAAACTCAATAAATCATTCACCACATTGAACAATAGAAATAATATAGAACTGGTTTCTCCAATTAACTCACAATATTCAGAAATATCCAAGTGAAATCATACAAATTCTACATGTTACAATGGTTCACAAATTTGGTATAAATAGAGAAATAATAAACAAACTATGCCACAATGTCTCTAACAGCCTTATATTATCCTAATCTCATCCATATAGGTCGAAATCATCCAATTAGTTATACCAAATCTGGAAAAATCCTAAAATCTACTATTTCTGCCCTATTTTCTAGGGATTCCTAAAAAATAGGTCATGTTTAACCAGCTTTGACCGGGCCCGTTTTGGCTCGGTTTGACCAAACCAATAGGTACACGTCCATCCTTAGTTCCCAAGCTTTCTAAATATGTGCTCATCTCGTGCCCAGGTGTCCTAAAAGTATGACTTCAATGAAGCCATTATGGGAATTTTTAGTCATGTCCAAAAATGCACTTAAACCCTAATTTTTACAAAAATCTCTAAAAATTGAAAAACTTAATTTAATTACTTGAATATGCATAATAAGGTCAAAATAGGTCATATGTGTATGGTATAAAGTGGAAAATTATGGAAATTAGGTGGATTTTAATAAGCAAAATTTGATAAAAAAAACGAGGGCCAACACCAAGATCCAAGTCATTTGGGATTGGTTAGCCCCAACCACTCTAACAGATATCCGCAGCTTTCTGAGTCTTGCCAATTTCTACCATAGGTTCGTGTTGGGATTCTCTCATATCACTTGGACCTTGAGTCAAATAACCAAGGGAGGAGCGAAAGAAAAATTATTTTGGTATGAATCTCAACATAAGGCATTCATAGAGTTGAAACATTCTGCACTGCACCAGTGCTCCCATTACCAGACTTGCAACAACCATTTGAGATCGAGATAGATCCCTCTGACTATGCTATTGGGGAAATTCTTACTCAACGGGGGCATCCAGTGGCATATCACAGTGAGACACTTTCTGACACAATCTGGAAGTATCCCACTTATGACAAATATATGTATTCAACTGTGTAGGCTTTTCGACAATGGAAGAATTACATTTTAGGGAAGGAAACAGTCATCCACACAGACCACTAATCCCTGCAGTTCATACAGAACAAAGGGAAGTTGCAGAATGATCGCCATCAGAAGCGGTCCACATACATGCAACATTTTCATTTGAACATCAAGTACAAGAAGGGAAACACCAATAATGTTGCAGACTGCCTCAGCTGATCATCGATCATGGCATTAACCACCGTACTCAAATCTTGCGGACATGAGACTTTCGATTGATCGCTTCTCTACAAAAGTGATCCAGAATTCGGTCACACATACAAGACGATCTTGGAGGGTAAGCAAGTTCCAAATTTTCACCTCCATTATGAATTGTTATGTCACCTAGGACACCTTTTTTTTCCTTCAAGTGAGTGTGCCAAAATGATTTGGGAAGTGCACTACAATCAAGTCGTTGGGAATTTCAGGGTCAAGAAAATAGTGGCAGTACTGTAAAATCATTTCTATTCGTCAAACCTTCGACGGGATGTTGGGAAGTACATCAAATCCTGCACTGCCTGCGTCATTTCCAAATCAACCATCACGAAGCAAGGCCTCTATAATACATTTCATACCCCTATTCGACCTTGGGAATCCATATCCATGGATTACATGTTGGGAATTCCTTCTACTAAGCATGGACACAACTATGTTTTTGTGGTCGTTAACCAATTCTCTAAGATGGCCATTATGGCGGGCTGCAAGAAGAATATCACATCAAAAGCCACTGCTAAACTCTTCTTTGAATGAGTGTGGGTACACTTTGGGATCCCATAGTCTATCATCTCATATCAGGACAACATATTCCTCATTACATTCTTATCCAACCTCTGGTCAATGTTGGACACCAAGCTCACCAAGTCCACAACAAGGCCAAACAAAGGTCATCAATAGGATGATCGTACACATTATGCATATTTACAACTCAAATAATCCATGCACATGGGATGGGAGATGATCTGAAAATGGTCTAGATAACTTGTATGTATTTCAAGAACCTCCCACTCAGTTTAAATAAAATGATCTAGCTTGAACTTGACAATTTTGCGGAATTTATGCTTGAAAGTGGTGTAAGATTTTTTTACTGTTTATGTGTCTTAAGTTCATTTGTTCTTGCTGAAATTTAAAATGTATAACAGAAACATAATGCAGAAATAAAACATTTAAACACAACATCAAATTAATCTAGGAGTTCACCCGAAACTTGTGGGCTACGTCTCCTTTGAGCTTTGTCATCATGACTCGGCTCTTTGGGATTAATTTTTCTTTTACAAGTTCCACACTTAACACCAATGAATACTAAAATGATCCAAAGGGCTGAGAATGCCATTTAATATCCCTCTAATTGTTGTCTAAACTCTGCAAACAGCGTTAGGCTCCCGTTGACACAATTCCTTTTGTCGGTGCTCTAATCTAATCTGAGCTTCTAAAATGGAAAAAACTCCCTCAGAGTTCTATTTTTGTCACTAAAACCACTCCTTTTTTATCCAACACACATCAGCCACCAAATATCAACTAATAATTTGCTTAAATCAAGCACAACACCCCCAAACTAGGCTATCCTCCACGGTTTGCCCAGGGCTGCCCAAAACTTCACATCAACTTCTAGAGCTGTAAAATTTCTCAAAATATTCTGAAATCACTTCCATTGGTTCAAAAATTTCTTAATTATTCAATATAGACTATTCTTTCATAAAAAAAAGCCTCTGGCTGCTTCGGTTTCGCCTCCATCACCTGTCAGCACCCCTTGGTACTGGGGTCACTGAAAATTTCTCTGTTAGGTTTTCGACCTCTAGAAGTCCTCAACACTTTCTAAAACCACTGTCATTAGATTCAAAATTATGTTTACAGTCAATAATGACTATTGTTTCGCTGCAAATGGCCTCTAGCTCCCCTGCCTAGGCCCTGCACTGCTACTAGAAAAAGCTAGCAAAAATGGATCATGGAACTTTACTGAAGCTTTTCGGATTTCTAAAGTTATCTATAGGCTCTGAAAACCATATAATCAGATTCAAAAGGTATGAATTAGCCAAATATGACTATTCAATACAGTGCCTTCTCCATGATGGCCCTGATGGATCCTTCATCTTCCTCAAAGCTAAAATCTCCGAAGATGACCTCTGTTCGACCTGAAACCTATGTCAAACTGCTCAGAATGTCGAAAAACCCAAAATTGACTATTTTTGCAATTAATTTGGCTCAATAATGAGGAATTTATGGCTTCTCCAAGAAAACTGCCCAATGTCCCCCAAAAACCCCACTAAATGTGGAGTAACTGCTAGTTAGCAGCGCCAAACTGGCCAACCTCTGAAAATGTCGAGTCTGCTTCCAAATTCTTCAGGACCATTAAGACTGGAATTAAATATTTGCGGGTGGTGATCACATGCGAATGGTCCGCACTAATCTCCGAACAAAATGCAAACATATCCATAGCATTAAATGCGATTATGTGTTGGCCACATGACATATGGAACCGCCGACTGACCGCGATTAAGTTTGCAGGTTAAAGCTCCCAGTCACGAGCATTTGGTTGTATGAAGTCCGGGCTAGCCCCCTTTTTTTCGCCCAAATAATTTTTAAAATTTAAATACAACTCGGCTCCATCGGTTGTTAAGAAACAACGTGTGGCGGAGTTGGTCAAGCCTTTGTACACGGGTGGGCAGGTCGTCGGTTCGAACCTCCAGAACTGAAAAAAAATTACATGGAAAACTTCTCCATGCCCTGGGGCCACATGGTGGCCTCCGGGCAGGCCATGTGGTGCCCGCTGATAGGCCCTCTTAACCTTAGTATAAAAATAAATTTGCAAAAATATATATTTTTTCTTACAAAATTTTTCCATAAGGTCAAATTGAGTCAAAGGTCAACTTTTGGAGTATATTGGACGATTTCAAACATCAATAACTTATGCATACGACCTTGGTTTTGAGAACCGTTCATGGCACTAGAATCACAGCGATGAGACCTTTCTAGTCGTTCAGGTTTAGAACTCTTCTAAGCACTTTGAATTTTGAGCTATCATTCTGGTCCATGATCCAGTTCTGATCAGGAGACTCCCCTATGTACAACACAGCTATAACTGGGCTCTCCACATCTCAACTGGACACATACCCTTTCAGGTGGGCTTGGGATTCCAACCACTATGTCCCATTGACGTTTATCTAGGTGGATATTGGTGACCACCCACCTATTCCATTTGGACTCGCACCATCAGTTCTTTCAGTTTTTCACTTTCAGCACAACTTACTATTTTTAGCAGGTTGTTGGTTCCTGAACTTTTGGAGCCATTCAGAGGCCCTAATGAGCCACGTGTTTATTGGTGGCTAGCCACCTATTCCATTTGAACCCCCACCATCAGTTATTTTAGTTTTCTAGTTTCGGCACAACTTACTAGTTTTAACAATTTTTCAGGTCCTGAACTTCTAGAGCCGTTTTGAGGCCCTAAACGACGTTTTTTGGGAAAACGGGGAGCAACATGGGTCCATGGACTGATTTTTCTCACACCAAAAGTTGTAATCCTCATCTAGATCCTTCTAATGAGGTATGTTGTGCGTCAAACAGAGATCGTATGCCAAAGTTATGTCCCCGGGAAGTTGAAACACCAATTTACCCAAACGAGGCCCATAGTTTTGGCGCTTCATCTCCTACAGTTAGGTTTTTGGATGTTTAGGGTTTTTGCATTGTTTATCAACAATAAATAGGCCTTCGAGCCTCATTGTAACACAGTTCAGAGGCATGTAGCTGCCACATATCTTCTCAGAGATAAGCCTACCAGCGCCCTAGATGTTTGTTTCGATTATGTCTGTAAGCATATTTCTATTATATGATATTAATGAAATGAAGTTTTATTTCCACTGCATCTCTATGTTTATGATTATGTGTGTATTCTATTGCATTTCTGCATAAATCCGGACCAGTGGTATAAGACCAGTCTGCTCTTTCTTTGTTTTTCTTTGCATGTCCTCAACGCGGTCAGGGTATAAGGAGTTAGGGCTCGATCTAGTTGAACCCTTGCAATATCAAGCTCACAAACCCCGAAGACCTCCCATGGTGGAAGAAAAGAAAGACGAGGGAGCAGGAAATCCTATAAAATATTGCTCGAGGAGGCCCTCGAGAAACAAAGGAACGCGATGATGAATAACTTTGCTCAGTGTAGGAATTTACAGGGTAAGTTTTGTAGATCAAGAACCAAAGGTCACCGCTTACAAACAGATCACAAATAAGTACACCAGTATAATCACGTGGTTAAAACCCTCAAAGAGGGAAACAGTCCACGCCCTGAGCCAACGCGGCCACTTCAGGGAATTTATTAATATAAAAATAAAAGTTACATATGTTTATCTCATAAACGATTACCAGACAAATGACCCTCCATGCTCTTTAAATAGATATCATGGAACAATCGGGTGTTAAGCCATGAATCAAGTGTTGTTAATACCGAGGTGAGAGATAACCATTGGATTATAAGTTACAAATGTACATGGTAAAGAAACACACTTTACCTAACTCTACACTAGACTAAGTTATTCTCAACTATTTCCTATGTGTCGGAATATCCTAACATCCCCCCTTAAGAACAACTTGGGATAGGATTGAAGGATTTACAAAGGTGATACAAAAGGAGCCTATTTCCTATGTGTCGAAATATCCTAACATCCCCCTTAAGAACAAATTGGGATAGGATTGAAGGATTTACAAAAGTGACACAATAGGAGAAGTAAGGAGGCATTAGAGCCTATCCCCCCTTAATGACAACTTTCCTGAACTCTAAGCATGGATCGAAGTTTGGTAAACTTTGCTTTTGTGAGAGCCTTCGTAATGCTATCAGCTACTTGATCATCGGTCGAACAATACTGCACTTCAAGAACATTATCATGAATAATCTTTTTTATGAAGTGTATGTGGACTTCAATGTGTTTCATACACCGATGTTGAACTGGATCTTTACATAACTGAATAGCACTCTGATTATCACACCAAAGTGTATTTGGATGTTGCTAATGAAGACCAAATTCAGACAGGATTTGACAAAGCCACATGGCTTCCTTGCTGGCTTCAACTGCACCACGATACTCTACTTCTGCTGAAGAAAGGGAGATGGCACTTTGTTTCTTACAAGACCAAGTAATAGGTCCTGAACCAAGAGTGAATACATACCCTGAAGTAGACTTTCGATCATCAGGGTCACTAGCCCAATCAAAATCAGTGAAACCAATCAACAATGGAGATGATCCTGCACTGTAATGAATCCCGAACTAAAATGTACCTCGAATATATAAAAGTATTCTTTTAGTTTCTTTCTAATGACTTTCATGAGGTTGGTGCATAAACCGAGCGACAAGACCAACGGCAAAGGAAAGGTCAGGATGGGTATGGATTAGATACAGAAGTTCACCAACAAGTTGACAATATAAGGTAGCATCAACTTCAGGGGTAGTACAGTTGACTGAAATATTGACTCCAGACTGAAAGGGAGAAGGGGCTGGCTTACAGCCTTCCATGTGAAAGTGGTGTAGAAGATCATAGGCATACTTGGACTGAGAGAGGGTAATGCCTTCCTTGGATTGTAAGACTTGAAGACCAAGGAAATAATGCAAGTGTCCTAAGTCTTTCATTTCAAACTTCTTTTTGAGGCTATACTTCACATGGTTTATATGGTTTGGATCACTACCAGTAAGGATAAGATCATCAACATAAAGAACAAGGATGGTGAAGGAATTACCCACTTTCTTGGTGTAGACAGTGTTGTCAGAATGACACCTAGAAAAACCATTATCTAAGAGAAATATATCCATTTTGGCATACCAATCCGAGGATCTTGTTTGAGACCATAGAGAGACTTCCTAAGGTTACAAACAAGGTTGGAATCTTTTTGGATAAAGCCAAGGGGTTGTTCCATGTAGATTTATTCATGTAAATCTCCATGTAAGAAGGAAGATTTAACATCCATCTGATGGACTTCCCATTTAAAGGAAGCAGTAAGGGAAAGAAAAAGGTGGATAGAATTCATTTTGGCAACAGGGGAGAAAGTTTCAGTATAGTCAATGCCTTAAACTTGTGAAAATCCTTTATCAACAAGACGAGCTTTATGTCTATCCACTTTTCCATCTGGTCCAAACTTTTTTTTTGTAAACCCATCTGCATCTGACAAGTTTTATTCCCTTTGGAAGAGGAACAAGATCCCAAGTATCATTCACCAATAAGGAACGATATTCTTCATTCATAGCTTCATCCCAATATTTGATGATCAGAGGCTTCTTCAAAGGTTTCTGGATCAAGTTTTTCTGGAACTTGAGCTAATAAGGAAGAAGCTCCTTCGAACTGAGAACGTGTACGTCATCGATCGGCAAGGTCACCTACAAGAGAACCTGCTGCATCCCGAGTAGAGTGGACCCATATTGGAAGCAGTGGAGTATAAGGAACAATTTCACGAGTTGGAGGAAGATTTTCATCCTCGCTATCATCATCTGAACTAGAAGGAATGCTATTAAAAATAGAAGAGAGAGAGAGGTGGCACATATTTCGAATCAGGCTCGCAGGCCAAAGGTGGCACACCCGCCAAACTAGGCTCACAGGCTGATATATTTTCATCAAACTTTACATCTTATCCTTCAACGGTTGCCCACCTACGGAAAATCTGCATCCAACAGCCACTCTGGAGGTGCCAAGCCCTTCAAGGTACAGGTAAATTTTGGCATTCCTATATTTGGAGGCTAGTAGATGCAGATGCCATAGATAGATGGTTGAATTTGCTAGAAGGGTATTTATGGGTCCACGATTTCTCCGACCGGGAAAAGATTATTTTTGCACTCCTCAAAGTTGTTTCCCATGCCAAAGATTGGTGGGAAACCTACTATGATCAAAAGGACGAGGGGGAACCCTCTCTGTTCTTGGCCACACCCACTTGGAATTCATTCCGAGACGACATCAAGGAACAATATTACCTCGTGGGGAGCTATGAGGACAAGTACATCCAATGGACCATGTTGTGGCAGCAAAGCGATCAAGATGTGCAAGAACTAATGAATTTGTTCCATACCTTGTGCACAAAGTTTGGTATTAAAGATTCAGAGAGACATTTGGTGCTCAAGTTGTTGGAAATATTGTCATTGATGGCAAAGGAGGCAGCACTCAGGCAAAAGAGGCAGCGTTGTAGCAAAGGAAGGAAAAAGAGGCACAGCGAAAGTAATAGAGGCAGCAAGAAGAAAGTCAAAATGTAACAGTCATAGAAGCACAGTGAAGAACCATTATCGGAAGATAGAGACAGAGGCAGAGTGACAGAAGCAGAGATAGAGGCAGAGAGTAGTTACAAAATTTCGAGAATCGCCCAACCTGAAGGACAGATATATAATTCCGAGAATCATACCCCAAGCCGGGTGTTATGCATATAATGCAAAACCAAATTCCGGGAATCGCACACTCCAACCGGCGTTATAGATTTAACATAATTCATAAACATTATTCCAGGAATCGCCTAACCCGCTGGCGGACACATATATATATATATATAATATCCATCACAATACATATAAATGTCACGCATTTCATATTCTGCAATGGTCCAAGGCATATACATTGATATATATTTAAGTGGAGCGTGTTATGATCAATGGAAAGGAAGTAATATAAAGTGGGACCCTCACCCAATCGCAATCAGAGATCGCAAGGGCAGCGGAACATGTAACCAACATAAAGTTGCGATTGCGATGGAAATCCAGACCCGAAGGATCAATGAACCATAATTCATGTGTGTTTGAGTTCCAGTGAATAGTGATGATCGCATCGGAGAACATAAGAGTTGCGATTGCGATTGGAAGACCGGACCCGATGGGTCTATAAACCATGTTTAACAAAGAGTTTGAAGTCCAGTTCCAATCGCATCGGAAAGAAACAAACCATCGCAACACATATTAAATAACTTGCGATTGCGATTAAGAGTTCGGACCCGATGGACTTATAAATTATGATTAACAAAGATTTCAGATCCAGGTCTAATCGCATCGGCAAAACGCAATGAACAGTGATCAATCGCAATCGGAGCAGGAGCGATCAATCGCAATCGAAGGAGAACCAATGCATCGGAAAACATGTCAGGTGGGCCCGAAAGGGCATTTGTTAAGTATTATCAAGATTATTCATTGATTATAGTACAAGCAGCAGTTGTTTGTTAAAACCTTATATAAGGATGTCGAGAGTTGATTTAAGTTGTATCAAAAGGCGTTGTTATATATATAAAGGGCGATTGTATTAAAATATGCCGCGTGGTCTGTAAACCCACGAGCCTCGGCTTAAGGTGGAGGGCGATTGGTAATATAAAACGAATGTTGCGATTGTATTGAAAAGTGTCGTGTGGTCTGTAGACCCATGGGCCTCAGCTTAAATGGAGGGCGATTATTAATATACAACGACTGTAATATATGTTCGTTCCGCTTGCGGAGCTTCCACATCAACAAGACACTAATGGCATAAAAGGGATTGGAATTCCTCCAGATTTACAGTCAGCGGATATAAAAGGCACATTTACACATATGCAGCAGTTACACCACAGCAGAGGACAGAAGAGCAAACATATCCGAAAGAAGATAAAACACAGTCACAGAAAAGACAAAGACAGCCAAAGAAAAGACAAATGCGTACCAATTCAAAAGACTAAATGAGTTGAGCTGGAGTTCTCATTTAAATTTGAATGTAAATGTTTTATTTAAATTTTTATTGTTTGTGATGCATTGGCAAGTCTCCGAGAGAAAACAAACTCCCAATGTAATGTTAAAATTGACACCTACAGTTATAATTTCTGAGTAAGCTGATAAAAGGAGTGAGCAGGCAGAAGGCAAAGAGACATGACTTTCCATTTCGAATTCCAAGCAGAATACAAACAGTCATGTGAGGAAATCTATAAATAATATCATCTTGATATGCAGAGAGAGTTTTTTTTTTTAATGAAGAGAGAGTAAATCGAGAGAAGGCAGAATATAGAAGAGTAAGACAGAGAAGATTAAGAAAAGCAGAACAGAAGGAGAAGCTACAGAATAGAGCTGATATCTGAGGTAAATCAGCAAACTTTCAGTTTGATAAATTGAGGAAGTTGGAGGTTCCCTATCAAGTTGCAGCTTGATAGTCATCAGTTGTAGCTGACTGAGGTTGGAGCCTCCTGTAGGTTGGTACCTGCAGAAAACTGAAGGGAGTTGGTGCTTCCTTGCAAGTTGTAGCTTGCAGAATTGAGGTAGGAGCCTCCTGTAGGTTGGTGCCTGCAGAAAAACAGTGGTGAGAGGGAGTTGGAGCTTGCCTTTGCATCACAACAACAATAAGATGTGGTTTTCTCCCTTTATGGGTTTCCACTTATATCTGGTGTCTCTGTGCATGATATTTATGTATTGATCTGATATGTATCATTTGCTTAATACCTGCTGCTCTCAAATTAATTCTACTGCTCTATTAAACTAATACTTTCAGATTACATTCTAAGATTACTCTCACATTAAATAGAGTTTGAAATGAAGGTGTAAATAAGTTTCTTGAAAAGTTTAAAGATCGTAATGTATTAAACTAATCTACCCCCCCCTCTCGCCTGCAGCACTTAGAGATTCAACAATTGGTATCAGAGCAGGTTCCTTTGTACAAGTCTAACAACTGAAAGGAGATCCTAGGTTCCCAAGATGGCTAGTAAAGAAGGATGCTCAACCAATAAATCCCCTTTCTTCACTGGTGAAAATTATGCTTTCCGGAAAATCAGAATGAAGACACAAGGTACAAGCCCTCAGAACAGGAAGTATGGGCCGCCGGGAATTAGGATGTGCCCGAAGGCAACTCGACTCTAAAAAGGACGCAACACAAGATTTTGTAGCTAATGCAAAAGCCATGAATGCCATCCTGAATGGATTATGTGAAGCAAAGTTTATTAAATTAATGCACAAAGACACTGCCAAGAAAATATGGGATACTCTTGAAGACATACATGAGGGAGACCAGAAAGTAAAAACTGCCAAACTTCAAGTATATAAAGCCCAGTTTGAAAACTTAAAAATGAATGATGATGAAGATGTTGGCAGCTTCTTCTTAAAAGTTGCAGAAATTTTTAACAATATGAAAGCTCTTGGAGAAACCATACCAGAAAGTATAGTTGTGCAAAAGATTCTAAGATCACTCCCATCCAGATTTAATCCCAAGGTGTCTGCAATAGAAGAGACATCGGATTGGGAGACTCTGACCATGAACCGGATACTTGGAAATCTAACAGCCTATGAAATGAGGCTCCCACAGAAGAAGCCAAGTACAAGAGAAGTAGCATTCAAAACAGAAAAGAAGAAAGAAGAAAAGGAAGAAATATGCTCTTGCTCTGATGAAAAAGAGGCTAAATTTGTCAAGAAATTGGATAGAGGCTCAGGTAGATACAAAGGTAAACTTCCCTTCAAATGCTTTAACTGTGGAAGAGTTGGACATTATGCTACTAAATGTCCTCACAAGAAAGTAAGAAATCAAGCTCAAGAATCAGAGAAAGACACATCAAAGTTCTGGCAGAAAGGAAAGAAATTCAGCAGAAAATCCTTCTATGCTCAGCAAGACAGCAGTGCATCTGAAGACTCAGATGAACCCTCAAGTGAAGAAGGAACCTCAGAATTTTTATTGATGGCCATAGAAGATCTTTAGAGACTCCTACTAGAAGATGAAGAAGAAGAAGGGGAAGTAGACCTTGAGGGGGAGCTAAGAAGTGCTCTGGAGGAGATTGACAGACTCAAACTAAAATGCAGAAAACAAAAAGAGATTATCCTAAAATGTGTGAAAGAAGAAAAAAATTCAGAAGTCCTCATGCAGCTGAAGGTAAAGCTTGAAGAAGCCAAGAAGATAGAAGATATGTTACTTCAGCAAATCCAAGATAAATCTCGAGAACAAGAGAAGCTGGAAGAAGAAATTCTGTGTCTGAGAAAGAAATTAGAAAATGCTCAACAGAAAGTTTCTATATACCCTTCTCAAACAACAAGCTCTATTAAGTTGAATGAAATTTTGGTTGCTCAAAGATCCCCTATGATAAAGATTGGAATAGGCTACGAAGGAGAATCAAGTAAAGGAAAAGAAAAGGTTGACAGAGAGATTATTTTTGTAAAAGCAAAGAAGGATGAGGAAGTAGCTCAAATAATTCCAACAAAAGAAGAAATCTGCAATAAGAGAGACAAAGAGTAGAACAAACCTCTAGTAACAAAGAATATAATGAATACTAAGATGGCAGAAAAAGAATCATATGCCCCTAAGTATATCAAATTTGGAAGTCATCAGAGGAAATTCTTCCCTCCTATGAAGAATGCCACCTGCTATGTCTGCCACAAGCCAGGACACATTGCTGCATATTGTTATGCAAGGAAGAGTAATTCAGACCTACAAAAGATGCAAACAATGAAGAGGCTATCTCAAACAAACAAATGGAGAAAACAACCTTACATCAGGTATGCAAATAATTTCTATGGTTATTGTTTTTATTGTAAGGAATTTGGCCATAAAATTATTGAATGTAGAAAGTATAGACAAAGACCGATGTTCAATACCTCAAGGAGGTTTATGAGTCAAAGCAATTTTTTTCATGCTCACAATTCTGCAAAAACTATAATCAAATGTTCAAAAGGGGGCCTCCAGTGGATAAAGAAGGTGAATAACTATGACCTGGCTCTAACTGCTCAAGATCTGAAAAGCCAGTGGTACTTGGACAGTGGCTGCTCCAAACACATGACTGGAGACAGAAGCAAGTTTATAACTCTTGATGAAAAGAAATCTGGAAATGTTATTTTTGGTAATGATAAATCAGGAAAGATCAAGGGAAAAGGCTCAGTCAGCATAGACAATGGCAGAGAAAAAGCCCAAGAGGTACTATTTGTGGATGGACTGAAAGAAAATTTACTGAGTGTCAGTCAGATGTGTGACAAAGGCTGTGAAGTTCTTTTTAGAGCACAAGATTGTGTAGTCAAGTCAAGCACAATAGGAAAGACTCTGCTCAAAGGTGTTCGAACAGAGAACAATGTATACATAGTGAAAGAGGAAGATGAAGCCTGCCATCTTAGAAAACTTGAGGAGTCATGGTTGTGGCATAGGAGATTGGGACATCTCAGCTTTGACCATATCATCAAATTGAGCAAGAAGAAAGCTGTTAAAGACATGCCAGAAATAAAAAGGCCTTCAAGTACTATATGCAAATCTTGTCAATTAGGGAAACAGACTCGCACATCCTTTAAATCTAAAGAGGAGTTGTCAACAAGAAGACCACTCCAGCTTGTGCACATGGACCTGTGTGGACCTGCTAGAACTAGAACACCAAGTGGAGAATCCTACTTCATGTTGATAATAGATGACTTCTCCAGAATGACATGGGTTACCTTTCTCAAAAATAAATCAGAAGCATTGGAAAAATTTAAGATATTCAGAGCATTAGCAGAAAATCAAACTGGATGCAAGCTGAAATGTATCAGATCAGACAGAGGAGGAGAATTCACAGATTATGACTTTGCAGATCTATGTAATGAACATGGAATAAAGCAACAATTTACTATTGCAGGGACACCTCAGCAGAATGGAGTAGCAGAGAGACAAAACAGGTCTGTACAACAAATAGCCAGAGCTATGATGCAAGAGAATAATATTGCTCAAACCTTCTGGGCAGAAGCAGTGCACACAGCAGTACATATCCTTAATAAAGCTCACTTAAGGCCAAGTAGTGACAAGACTCCCTATGAACTATGGCATGGAAAGCCAGCCTCAATCAAACATTTCAGAATCTTTGGAAGCAAGTGTTACATAAAGAATAATGATGAAAATCTTGGAAAATTTGATGCAAGAGCTGATGAAGGGATTTTTCTAGGATATGCTTCCAAAAGCAAAGGGTACAGGTGCTACAACAAGATCCTTCGGAAGATAGTTGAAAGTATTGATGTGAGATTTGATGAAGAACTTCCAAAAAATACAAGAAATACAGACTGCTGCAGTCCATCAGACAACCATGAAGAGGAAGACAAGGATGATGATGAAACAAGCAAGACAACAGATAATGCAGAGCTGAGCTCGAAAACCCCCTCAAGATACACTCAGAAGAATCATCCTGAAGATCAGATCATAGGAGACAAGAAAGCAGGAGTCCAGACAAGAAGGCAGCTAACAGAACAAACAAAAGAAGTATACATAGCTATGTTATCACAAATAGAGCCAAAGAAATTTGAAGAAGCCAGCAAGGACAAGTATTGGATAAAAGCAATGAATGAAGAATTGGACCAAATTGAGAAGAACAATACCTGGGAACTAGTTCCTAGACCTATTGAGAAAAATATCATTGGTTCAAAATGGGTGTTCAAAAACAAAATGAATGAGCAAGGACAAGTAATCAGGAATAAAGCAAGGCTGGTCTGCAAAGGATACTCACAAATAGAAGGACTTGATTATGATGAAACATTTGCCCCTGTAGCTAGAATGGAAGCTATCAGAATGTTCATGGCATTTGCATGCTATCAAGACTTCAAGGTATATCAAATGGATGTAAAGTCTGCTTTTCTTAATGGAGATCTAGAAGAAGAAGTGTACATGGAACAACCAGAAGGCTTCTCATTGAAAGACAAAGAAGACTATGTGTGCAGACTGAAGAAGGCCCTATATGGACTGAAACAGGCTCCTCGTGCTTGGTACTCAAGACTGGACAAATATTTGCAAAAATAGGGTTTTAAGAGAGGTGGAGTAGACAGCAATCTATACATAAAAGCGCATGAAAATGAACTCCTAATTGTTGTTGTATATGTTGATGACATTGTGTTTGGAAGCAACAAAGATGAACTAGAAAAAGGGTTTGCTGATGAGATGAAAACAGAGTTTGAAATGTCTATGACTGGAGAACTCAGTTTCTACTTGGGACTGCAAATTCAGCAAAAGAACACAGGCACATTCATTTCTCAAGAAAAATACTTAAAAGAAATGCTGAAAAAATTCAAAATGGAGGACTGCAAACCAATGACAACCCCCATGATCACGAGATGCAAGCTGTGTGCTGATGATAGGTCTGCAGATGTAGATCAAAAACTCTACAGATCCATGATAGGAAGCCTGCTGTACTTGACAGCTTCAAGACCATACATCATGCTAGCAGTAGGACTAGTGGCAAGATATCAAGCAGCACCTAAACAAAACCATCTTCTGGCAGTAAAAAGAATACTCAGATATCTACAAGGAACTGCACAATATGGGCTTTGGTATCCTAAAGACAAAAGCTTCACCTTGACAGCATACACAGATGCAGATTGGGCCAGCTATGTGGATGATAGGAAGAGTACAAGTGGAGGTGCATTCTATCTAGGAGAAAGTCTGGTGGCATGGCTAAGCAAGAAACAAACATCCATCTCTCTGTCTACAGCTGAAGCAGAATATATAGCAGTAGCAGCATGTTGCACACAAGTCATGTGGATGAAGCAGACACTTCAAGACATGAAGGTAAGCACTAATGAACCTATCTCAATCAAATGTGATAATACAAGTGCTATAAGTATATCTAAAAATCCTGTGCTTCATTCAAAAACTAAACATATACCAATCAAGTATCATTTTCTCCAAGAACAAGTGGCTCAGAAGATAGTTAAATTGGACTATGTATCAACGAAAGAACAGATAGCAGATATATTTACCAAACCACTTGCCAGAGAACCATTCGAATACTTGAGAGACAAACTAGGGGTAGTATCTGTAGATACTATTCTCTAATATGAAGAGAAAGTACAGTCTCAGGGGGAGAACAAAACGAAGATATCATTCCAGGAGGAGAACAGCCAGCAAGATAAGCATAAAACAAGTCCACAGGATCAGCATTATCAATACTATCAGCATTCAGAAGCAACAAGAACTTTTCAATCGTAAAATGCATCATCTCTGTCTACAATCTAGCACATATTACAGGCACTACAAATGAAACACAACATAGTCCAATTTCGGCAGAAGAGGACCTAAACGTAACTCAGAGAAAGGAAATACAACGACAGAACCCATACGGAGGGATGAGGAGTCATCCTTTGCCATTGATGTCAAAGGGGGAGGAAGAATAAATAGCAAACAGGAAGAGCAAGCAACAAGAGAAAGAGAAAGCAAACAGAGAAAGTGGATTGCCATCAATGCCAAAGGGGGAGACTGTTGGAAATATTGTCATTGATGGCAAAGGAGGCAGCACTCAGGCAAAAGAGGCAGTGCTGTAGCAAAGGAAGGCAAAAGAGGCACAACGAAAGCAATAGAGGCAGCAAGAAGAAAGTCAAAATGTAACAGTCATAGAAGCACAGTGAAGAACCGTTATCGGAAGATAGAGACAGAGGCAGAGTGACAGAAGCAGAGGCAGAGGTAGAGAGCAGTTACAAAATTCCGGGAATCGCACTCTCCAACCGGCAGAGCAGAGGCAGAGACAGAGGCAGAGAGCAGATATAAAATTCCGATAATCGCCCAAGCCGGCAGATACAGTAGGATATATAATTCCGAGAATCATACCCCAAGCTGGGCGTTATGCATATAATGCAAAACCAAATTCCGGGAATCGCCTAACCCGCTGGCGGACACATATATATATATAATATCCATCACAATACATATAAATGTCACGCATTTCATATTCTGCAATGGTCCAAGGCATATACATTGATATATATTTAAATGGAGCGTGTTATGATCAATGGAAAGGAAGTAATATAAAGTGGGACCCTCACCCAATCGCAATCGGAGATCGCAAGGGCAGCGGAACATGTAACCAACATAAAGTTGCGATTGCAATGGAAATCCAGACCTAATGGATCAATGAACCATAATTCATGTGTGTTTGAGTTCCAGTGAATAGTGATGATCGCATCAGAGAACATAAGAGTTGCGATTGCGATTGGAAGACCGGACCCGATGGGTCTATAAACCATGTTTAACAAAGAGTTTGAAGTCCAGTTCCAATCGCATCGGAAAGAAACAAACCATCGCAACACATATTAAAGAACTTGTGATTGCGATTAAGAGTTTGGACCCGATGGACTTATAAATTATTATTAACAAAGATTTCAGTTCCAGGTCTAATCGCATCGGCAAAACGCAATGAACAGTGATCAATCGCAATCGGAGCAGGAGCGATCAATCGCAATCGGAGGAGAACCAATGCATCGGAAAACATGTCAAGTGGGCCCGAAAGGGCATTTGTTAAGTATTATCAAGATTATTCATTGATTATAGTACAAGCAATGTTTGTTTGATAAAACCTCCTTATATAAGGATGTCGAGAGTTGATTTAAGTTGTACCAAAAGGCGCCCGATATATATAAAGGGCGATTGTATTAAAATATGCCGCGTGGTCCGTAAACCCACGGGCCTCGCGGCTTAAGGTGGAGGGGCGATTGGTAATATAAAACGAATGCTGCGATTGTATTGAAAAGTGTCGTGTGGTCTTAGACCCATGTGGGCTCCCGCTAAGGGGAGGGCGATTATTAATATACAACGACCGTGATATATGTTCGTTCCGCTTGCGAGTCTTCCACATCAACAAGACACTAATGGCATAAAAGGGATTGGAATTCCTCCAGATTTACAGTCAACGGATATAAAAGGCACATTTACACATATGCAGCAGTTACACCACAGCAGAGGATAGAATAGCAAACAGATCCGAAAGAAGATAAAACACAGTCACAGAAAAGACAAAGAGAGCCAAAGAAAAGACAAATGCGTACCAATTCAAAAGACTAAATGAGTTGAGCTGGAGTTCTCATTTAAATTTGAATGTAAATGTTTTATTTAAATTTTTATTGTTTGTGGTGCATTGGCAAGTCTCCGAGAGAAAACAAACTCCCACTGTAATGTTAAAATTGACACCTGCGTTATAATTTCTGAGTAAGTCGATAAAAGGAGTAGATACGCTTATAAAGAGACATGACTCTTGTTCATTTCGAATTCCAAGCAGACACAAACAAATGCTATGGAGGAAATCTATAAATAATATCATCTTGATACAGAGAGAGTTTTTTTTTTTTTTTTTTAAATGAAGAGAGAGCAACCTAGAGAGAAGCGTAATATAGAAGAGTAAGACAGAGAAGATTAAGAAATAACATCACATGAGAAGCTGGCGAGTGGGAGAACAGAGCCGATATCCGAGGTAAATCAGGCGAGTCCCCGCTTGACAATTGGAGGGAGCTGGGAGCCCTCATCAAGATGCGCCCTCGCGCCGGCCGCTGTAGCCGACCTAGGTTGGAGCCTCCCCGAGGTTGGTGCTCGGCAGAAATCGATGTGGATTTGTGCTTCTCGTTGTAGTTTGGCAAGAACTGAGGTAGGAGCTCGTAGGTTGGTGCTCGGGCAGAAAACAATGCTGTGAGGAGTTGGATCTTGCCTTTGCATCACAACAATAATAAGATGTGGTTTTCTCCCTTTATGGGTTTCCACTTATATTTGGTGTCTCTGTGCATGATATTTATGTATTGATCTGATATGTATCATTTGCTTAATACCTGCTGCTCTCAAATTAAGTCTATTGTTCTATTAAACTAATACTTTCAGATTACATTCTAAGATTGCTCTCACATTAAATAGAATTTGAAATGAAGGTGTAAATAAGTTTATTGAAAAGTTTAAAAGATCAGGAATGTATTAAACTGATTCACCCCCCCCTCTCAGTTTAATTAGAGATTCAACACAAGTACCATAGTTTTCTACACATACACATTAAGGAGGAAATGGAGTTCCTCGACATTACCTCGCTTGGCATGGCTTATTGTTATGCTACCAAGATTGAGCAGAAATTTAAGTAGAAGAAGAGAGATTTTGGATGTGTGAATCTAAAGCGAGGCAAAGGCACCCCCAAACCACAGAATAAGGGGAAGAGCCAAAGGGGGGCGACTCAGAACCCCACCACAAATCCAAAGAAGGACATGGGGAAGTGGTGTGAATTCCATAACAGCCCCACTCATAGCACAATAGAGTGTCGGGCCAAACAGTCACTAGTGGTCGAACTGAAGGCACCCGAATCAGATGCATGTTTTGATCCTGAGCCTGAACCAGACCAGAGAGATGAAAAAGGGAATCAGATCAATTATGTGGACCCCAGTGCCTTTGTTGCCACCACCAAGATCCAGAGGGAGGATCTCGAGGATCCAGAGGAGGGGGAGCGCCTCTTCCATTCGCAGATTTGGGTGAAGGGTTCTCCGCTGCAATTTCTTGTCGATAGCGAAAGCCAAAATAACCTCATTTCAGCAGAGGTAGTGAAGCGGCCTACTGACCATAGCACACTAGCAGTCATATACCATCAGGTGGCTTCACCCAGGGAGAGATCTGCGCCTCCACCAACAGTGTTGCCTTCCGTATAGCATCAAGCCATTCACAGATGAGGTATTGTGTGATGTTGACCCTCTTGATGTAGCTAATGTATTATTGGGCCAACCATACTTGTGGAGGCGACATGCTGTGTATGATTCAAGGCCTCATGTTGTCATTATTACTTTGGGAAATAACTTGTACAGGATACCGGAGATAATACCACCTCCTGTCATCTCTTTGACTACTACAAAACAATGCAGTAAGATTGTTTCCCAAACAAGGAAATTTATTTGTATTACCATTCGCCCACAAGGAAAGAAGAAGATTGTGGCCACAACCTCAAAACAAGGCTCCCCTGCACAGCAGTAGCAGATGGACAAAGGCGTGAAGGAATATGAAGACATTTTCTCCTCACCTAGAGAGGTTCCTCTACATTTTCCAAACAAGCACTCCATTGGTTTGACCCCCGGAGCACCGCCACTTGATATTTCCATAAATCATGCAATTACAGAGAGAGAATCCACACATGTACTGTCTGAGGAAACCAAATTTATTGAATGCATCCAGCACATCCACGAGCAGGTCCATGACATCCTAGACAAATCCAATACCAAGTTCAGCAGAATTTTCCTCTCATGGAGGAACTTAATGCAATGGGGACCATTGCTTCCTAAGGATGGAGGAATGATCCAGGTGGATATTGGTGGCCACCCACCTATTCCATTTGGACCCGCACCATCATTTATTTCAGTTTTTCACTTTCAGTGTAGCTTACTATTTTTAGCAGGTTGTTGGTTCCTGAACTTTCAGAGCCATTTTGAGGCCCTAATGAGCCACGTGGTTATTGGTGACCACCCACCTATTCCAGTTGAACCCCCACCATCAGTTCTTTCAATTTTCCAGTTTTGGCACAACTTACTATTTTTAGCAGTTTTTCGGGTCCTGAACTTCTAGAGTTGTTTTGAGGCCCTAAATGATGTTTTTTTGGGAAAACAAGGAGAAACATGGATCCATGGACCAATGTTTCTCACACCAAAAGTTTTACTCCTTGGATATATCTTTCTAGCAAGGTATGATGCGTGTCAAACGGAGATCGTATGCCAAAGTTACATTCCCAGGAAGTTGAAACACCAATTTACCCAAACGGGGCCCATAGTTTTGGCGCTTCATCGCCTACGGTTAGGTTTTTGGATGTTTAGGGTTTTTGTATTATTTCTCAACAATAAATAGGCCTTTGAGCCTCATTTTAACATAGTTCAGAGGCATGTAACCGCCACATCTCTTCTCAGAGATAAGCCTACCAACGCCCTAGCTGTTTGTTTCGACTATGTTTGTAAGCATATTGCTATTATATGATATTAATGAAATAAAGTTTTAATTTCACTGCATCTATGTGTTTATGGTTAGATGTGTATTCTATTGCATTCTTGCATAAATCTGGATCAGACGTAGCCATGCCATTTGTGGCTACTCGGGCAGATTCAGATCATGTCTAGTCTAAAGCTGACAAGGCGAACAACTTCATTGAGAGCATTTAGCAAATTTTCCAATAGGTTCGTGACATATTAAATAGAGCCAATGCTAAGTACAAGCAGCGACATGATCAACATCGGGTGCCACATAACTTCCACGTGGGCAACAAAGTGTGGCTACATTTGCAGAAGGAGCGCCTCGCTGCACCACAATGCAAGTTTCGCCCACTCTGATATGGGTCATACACCATCACCAAGGTTGTAGGGGAAAATTCCTTCAAGCTTATTATTCTACCATTCCTTGGTATGCACCCAGTGTTCAATGTGGACCGCCTTCTACCCTACTTTCCACCTCTACTGGACAAATTCGACATGGAAAAACAACTCACAACAACAAAGTTAAACCCAGACTACATGGAACAAGCCATGACTGATCAAATCATCGACACACAGATCAAGAACACCCACCAGCAGAGGATCAAGCTATATCAAGTCATCAAAGCAGGCAAAATCCTTGACTAGGGAAAGTGGTTCACCAGGGACTAGGTTCAACAGAAAATTCCTCACCTCATGGAGGCTCTCCACACAATGGGGACCATTGCTTCCAAGGGGGGGATGGGGGATGATCCAGGTGGATATTGGTGGCCACCCACCTATTCCACCTAGATCTTCAATCAGTTTCATCATTTTCCTTTTTTTATAGCAGCATTTACTATTTTCAGCAATTTTTCAGGTCTTGAACTTCCAGAGTAGTTTTGACACCCTAAACAAAGTTTTTTGAGTTATGCTATAGTTATGTACCTAAATGTAGATTAATACAGCAAAACTTGTATTCACGAGAGATATATTTCCAACGAGGTATCATACGTGCCAAACGGAGATAATCTGACCAAGTTACGGTCCCGGGAAGTTGGCTGCCCAACTAACCCCAACGGGGCCCATAAACTCTTGGTGTTACATCTCCTCCAGTTATGGTTTTGGTTGTTTAGGGTTTTTGCTTATTGTTCAATAATAAAAATACCCTTGACCCTCATTGTAACACAGTTCAGAGGCCTGTAGCCGCCACATCTCTTCTCTGAGATAAGCTACCAGTGCCCTAGCTAGTTTATTTCCTTTCTATCTGTAAGCATATTTCAGTTATTTGATATTAATGAAATGAAGTTTTATTTTTGTTGCATCTCCGCGTTTATTTTTATTTCTATATTTTATTGCGTTGCTACATTATTCCGGATCAAAAGATAGACCGTTCTAGAATCAAACAAAGTGAAGAAGCAATGGTAGAATCTCCTCATGTAGAGTGTTATTCGACAAAGTACCTCACCTTGTTGGTCACCCATCATAATTGTACCAAAGAAGTATGGGTCTTTGAGAATGTGCATCAATTATAGAGCATTAAATAATATTATGCTCAAGAACAAGTACTTCTTGACCAATAGTATCTATATTCATTTTTTGTAGTTTTTTTGGATGATATATTAATTTATAGTGCTATTTGGGAGGAGCACATCTCACACTTGATGTAGGCGCTAGAGATTTTGAAGAAGCACTAATTTCTATTAAACCTCAATAAATGCAAGTTTTTCCAATAGCCTTTGCTGTATTATGGGTTTGTGATTGGTGGAGGGGAATTTAATATGAATATCACAAAAAAAAGGCCATCATTAAGTGCTTAGTGACTACAAATGTATCTAAAGTTAGGAGTTTTGTTGGGTTTTCACAATACCTATGGAATTTCATAGCTTCATTTTCAAAAATAGCTACACCACTCCATGCTGTAACAACAAGTTGCGAGAGTTTCTAGTCAGGAAAGAGTTATAGTAGAAGGCCTTTTAGGAGTTAAAAAAAAAAAATTAGTCAAGCACCGGTTCTTGCGTTACCAAACTTGTAAAATCCCTTTGAAGTGGAGATGGATGCAAGTGGGCATGCAATGGGAGGGGTCTTGATGCAAGGAGGAAGGCATGTATGCTATCAATATGAAATATTTCATGGGGTATTTATCATCTTCCCTACCTATGACAAGGAGCTCTATACCTTGGTACACACTATCAAAAATTGGAATCATTATCTTATTAGAAAGGAGACCATCATCCACATAGACCATCAACTGCTACAGTATCTACAAGCCTAAAGTAAAATACAATAGACTAAACACTACAAGTGGATGGGGTTCTTATAACAGTTTCATTTAGTCATGAAGTACAAGAAGTGCATAACAAGCAAGTTGGTTGGTGTGATTTCAGGGCCACCCACAACAAAAATTACAACTTTGGGAACTATAATGTACATGGATCATTTCCCCCATGATGCATACAAAGAGGTATACATAGAATATTAGGACTTCAATGAGGTGTTTCAAAAATTTCAAGGCCTAAAACATCTAGAAAATTATTACAACAATGTTCACTATCATCTACAAAATGGGTCACTCTACATGCTAGACAAGCTATGTGAGCCTAAATTTGTGTGACTACAACTTACTAGAGAGGCTTGCACCTTTAAAGTTGCAGATCATTTTAGTATGTGTATTGGATCATATGCAAGAAGATGTAGCAAGGTACATTCGAGTATATATACTTTGTTGTATTATTAACTTCAATATTAGGAAATGTGGTCTATACTATTGGAAACCTAATCCACTAAGGGTTATGGTGTGGAATTTAAACAATCACTAGAGTCCAAGAGACCTTGAAATATGAAACCAATGATCATAATAATGTATATAAATGCATATATTTGTTAATAGAAATGAAACTCATGTCTTATCATTCATATCTTGTCCACATTCCATGTGTGTGTTTAACATGGTATCAAAGTGGGAAAATTTTGGCCATACTCCAATTTGAGCCACTTGTGTTGTGGTCTTTCTTGCCCATTAATTTTGTTGTAGCTTCCTATTTCATTATTGCAACTCTGACACAGAAACGCTCCTTCCCTCAGTGTTATCTATGCTTTTCTCCATGTTTCCATCTTTGTATTTCCTACATTACCTGACTTCCCAACAGTGCATTTTTTTCCCTGGATATATATGTTGTTGGATGTTTCTCTATGTAAATGAGAGGCCCATCTATTTTATTGAGCATTTCTCTGTATTTTGAAATCTATAGGTCAAACAGTTTTCTAATTATGCTAGTCTTTTGGTATTTTTGAGTGATTTTTGAATGTATCTTGCACATACATAAGTCATGGAATACAAAACGTTGAGCAATTGAAACTATGTTTGAACAGTTTGGAGATGGTGCAATGGCCATTTCTATTTAATGGATGAGAGAGGTATGAACTTTGCTTTCAATATTGAACTATATTGTGTGTTGAATGTGTTTTGAATACGGTGAAGTGCTGGTGTGTTGATAAATCCAACCATGGTTGTTTTATTTCCTATATAAATATCATGAATTATTTATTCTCTATAGTTTTTATGGCCACTATGGTGTATTGGTTCAACAATGTATGTGAATCATTGGTTTATGTGAATTAGTTCATGTATGTTATGTTGGTGAATTAATATATGATCTAAATATAGTTCATTGGTCGAGTATTATGGTTGGTGCTTTGTTAACCGCTCTCTGCATTGAATTGAAAATTGTGTATCATATTCCTACATTGTATATGGTGCGTTGATATATTTTGGTAAACTCAACACTACATATGGATAGTTTTTATGGTGCATTCTCCAGCATTCAGTGAGTGTTATGCATATGGTGTTGATACACTACAGTTGATAGCTATTATGTGTTGGTTCGTTTCTACTGCTCGGTGTTGAATATTTCAAACTCTAGCGCAGAAAACAAGGCATATTTTCAAAAGTTAAGGAAATTACGTCATAACGTTTCACTAAGTATGGTATGTGATGTGAGTGGTTTATGGTATGCATTGAAGCTCTTGTAGAATATGGTAATTCATATTCATGAAGTGCATATGGTTATTCATATTCATAAAGAGCATTGGGTCATTCATATTTATAAAGTGCATATGGTGGAGTGATAATATATTATATGGAATGATATGAAAGTGAATATGGGATAATGGCATAAAAAATTTGTTGGTTCTTTCCATATGTGTGTTGGGAATAATATTATAGCGATAAGCCATTTATTGCATGTTGAATATATTGATATAGCACCTGGTATTATATGATCATGGATTTGAGTATATATATACCTTCGATGCACATTGAATTGATTGAAATTAAGGTTGTGATTATTTTGAAAATTAAAAGAAGTATTTTGTGGACGAGAGTTCAATCATTGCCTGCCTTAAGAACTATTGTACATTGATTGTTGATTGTAATATTGGTGCACTTTTTATGGCTCTAATTGGTGAAGTATTAGAGTTCCTCAATACTCTGATACATTATGCTACTGACAACACAATCCAAATCAGTAAAGAATCTCTCTCTAACCTCTATACCTATCTACAATATGCTCAAGAAAACATTGATTTTTTGCAGCTTGAGTCATAGTTACAGCGAAATGAGCTATAACAGCATAGTCATATTTTTAGACTTTTTTTTGTAGAACAATCATCTCTTTGAGATTGAGGCAAATTCCCATTAGTAATAAGAAATTGAATGTCGTGTTAATTCATATCAAGTGACAATTTCAGGAGTATCTTTATATAAAGATGTGGAAGTTCAAGTTCCATTTCCCAAGCCCATTATTAGACCTTGGGAAGAGATTATCAGCAACAAAAACTGAATTGATCTTGGATATCACAAGGAGGTTTCTCTTCACATTACAAATTGTTCCAATCCCATCTAGTTTCATAGTGTTGGGTTTCTACATGACAGTTCATATTCAACTGTTTGAAATTTTTCTCCTCTACATTCAAAACAGATTGTCAAATGCCAAAATTGTGATAGAGTTGGTGATATGAGAGATCATTGTTTTTATCTTCATCCATGTGAGCATTGTGGTCAGCACACTCTTCATTCAAACAAATTCCTAAAAAACAAGCCTCTTGCAAGAACGGATATCAACCTTGGATGGATCGCTTCTTGGTAATGGGCTTCAACATCCAAGAAGATCTTTCATAATTTATTCTAGAGTATTAAAAAGTATTGTAGTTTATTTTTCTTCATCTTCTCACATTTTATCTGACGGGGGAGTAACTGATGATCATCTACAAGTTTCAAAGATACATAAAGCGATCCTGAGCCACATCTTGAACCGGTTTCCTGAGCCTACAAACAGAGACAACCGTACCCAGATTTAGAGTTGTAGCTAGAGATAAAGAATCCCGTGAACATGCCTTTGGTTGGTGGTCTTCCTTAAACCACCGCCAGTTGAGACCTCCCTTTTCAGGTTGAGGTTCTCCATTTTTTGCACAGGTTGAGACCTCTCTTTTTCAGGTTGATGGTTTCCTTCTTCAAAGATTTAGGGATACTTTATCTAGCAAAATACTTACAACTTATTTCCATATTTGGAACTATTCTAGGAATTACACAAAGCATTAAAATTTGGGACCCCATGGTATCTCTTTTCAAAACAATAGGGATCACTTCCTCTAGCAGAAGACTTCAACTTATTGCCAGATTTGGGTTGTTAAATATCAATTGTAGGATTATTGGGTTGCACCCATGCAACCAAAAACTCATTGGATTGCCCATGATCCTTGTGCAATTTAGGAAGGCCAAAATTCCTAAAGAATAGGGATTGCATTCATCGGGAATTGCACAAGCAAGGCAGGTTGTTTAGAGGCTGAGAATTGGCTAAGTGTTAGTCATTTTTGTCCAGGAAAGTGTGAGACAATTAGCTGAATACAGTAGGCTCTTGTGAGAAGAGTGTATTGTAATTGTTTCATGTATCCATGTTGAATATACAATAGAAGATAGTGGGGTTTTGAGCAGCAAGCTTTCCCCAAGAAATTATTTGTGTTGTGGTTTGATTGATTCTTCTTCGCTTCATGTGATTGGCAATTGTGTTTAAATTTCCGCAATTGATTTGTAGAAGCGATTCAGTATCTAGATTTAGTACATTGTTAGATCGGATTGAATCCATGATATACATATTGTTTGTATAATTTCTACATGGTATCAGAGCACAGGAAATAAAAATAGTGGAGGAGAAGTTGAGTTTGTGACTGAATAGAATTCGAATTTGCAGAAGACTTTCTTGGTGCTATAGGTTATTCAGGATCGAAATGGCTTTCAATAGCTTGATATTAGAGTATGCACTCGAGGTCAGATCTAACTATATTTCTTGTAAATATATGATTGAGGTAGTAGTGGAGGATAATGGATTGAAGGAATTCATTGACAATGATTTTCCCAAACCCATTGTTGCAGATGTTGCAAATCTAGATGCCTGGAAAAAGAAAGTTGCAAAGGCGAGGAGGATCTTCCTGAAGGGAGTACGAGACCACATTTTCTCAAGTATCCATGGAAAAGTGACACCCTATGCAATGTGGAAAGCCTTGACGGATCTATTTCAGAGCAGCAGTGACCATAGGAAATTGGCACTGAAAGATAAACTCAGGAAGATCAGAATGGAGAAAGGCGACTCCAAGCCAAAATATTTAAAAAAAAATTGTCCAATGTCGAGATGATCTTGGGAGCATTGGCATTACTATCGTTGATGATGATTTGGTGATCCTAGCACTTCTAATACTTCCCAAGATTTGGAATAGTTATCAGGACTCTGTCAATGGAAGGGAAAAGCTGCCAGATTGGGAACGACTTTGGTCAGATTTGGTGCAAGAAGAGTTCAAACAGAATACCAGAGATGGATCTTCATCTAAGAATGAAGATGAATAATATTGTTCTTTGGTTTCCAAGGCAAAGAAGGGGAAATCAAAGAAATTCCATTCCAAATCCGAGTCTGGTAAAGATGGCAAGAAGTGCGACATGTCCAGAGTGAAGTGTTTTCATTGTCACGAGCATGGGCATTATGCCACTAACTGTCCACAAAAGAAGAAGAACAAGAAGGCTTTAGCATCTACAGCTGGTGAGGATTTGGCCTCGCAATTTGAGCTTGACTTCTCATTGATTGCATGCATGGTGTCAAGTGAAATGGGATTGGTGTGGTATTTGGATAGTGGTGCTTCCTTTCACATGACGAGAGAGAAATAAATTTTCAGTAGCTTGAGGAGAAGGACCTCTAGATGCATATCGAAATGGGTGATGACAATGCTACCGATATTGGTACAATTTCCTTCCAGAGATAGTTATGTAAACCCTTTCAATTAAAATATGTAATGCATGTACCGAGCTTGAAGACAAATTTAGTCTCAGTTGCAATGTTGGAGGATAGAGGCTATGATGTTGTTTTCAGTGAAGGAAAAGCTTTCCTACGACACAAAACAACAGGAAAAGCCAAGAATATTTGGATTCGAGTTAAGAATCTCTATAAAATTGATGTAGATGGTTGCACAACATTGATGGGTAAGGCAGACAAAGTGGTGAGCTGGGATGAGGGTGAGTTATGGCACCGAAGATTGGGCCATCTTCACCACGGAGCCTTAAAAGTCATGCATCATATTTCTACGGGTCTTCCCAAGGGTACACTTGCGCAGTCAGACACATGCAGGGGATGTACTATGGGAAAATATGCAAAGGCCACCTTTCATAAGAAGGAGAATCGAGCCTCAGGGATCCTTGAGAGAGTTCACTCAGACGTGTGTGGACCATTCTCTACTGCTTCGATAGCAAAGCATAAGTACTGATATTTTTTAATGACTTTTCTCAAAAGTGCTGGATCTACTTCATGCAGAAGAAATATTAGACGTTCTCAAAGTTTCTTTAGTTCAAATCACTAGTGGAGAAAGACACGAGGAAGCAAGTGAAGGCTCTAATGAGCGACAATGGTGGTGAGTACATCTCCAGTGAATTCAAGAAATTTTGCAACAAAGAAGGAATTCGGAGAGAACTGATTGCACCTCATAACCCATAGCAGAATGGGGTCGCAAAGAGAAAGAACAGAATGATTGTGGGTGTAGCACAAGTGATGTTGCATGATCAGGGCCTACCATTGCACCTATGGGTGGAGGCATGCAAGATAGCGATGTTTATGTAGAACCGTTGTCCTCATAGGATACTTGGCATGAGTACACTAGAAGAGGCTTTTACTAGTAAGAAACCTGATGTTTCACATTCTAATATTTTTGGCTCATATGTTTATGTGCATGTGACCAAGGACACCAAGAAGAAGCATGGAACCAACAACTGAGATTGGGATATTTTTGGGGTACACTGAAACTCCCCACAACTATCGGGTGTATTTTCCAAACAACGAAATGACTGTTGTGCGATGGGATATAAAATTTGATGAGGAGAAATCCATGTGATTGTCCCTTAAGAGGGATATGGATTTGCATGCAGAGGAGGAACTCTTGGTTCCAAAGGATGAGCCTCAAGATGTGGAATAGCCACATGTGGAGGATCATAGAGTGGCAGAAAACACTCATGCATAGCCATCCACTAGAAAGGGTAGAAGGTGCACCACGAAAGTTGATAGATTGAGACTTTGTACAACAGAGAATGTAGGAGCCCCTACTTCACTATGCAGACAAAGACAGTCTTCAGACAAGCTTACTGGATACATGGCTCTTATGAGCAAGTGTATTGTGACATAACAATCTTGATTTCAGAAGGTAGTGCAGTAACCAATTTGGTTTGATGCAATGGTGGAGGAGTATGACTCCATTGTCAAGAAGAGTGCATGGGATATTGTCTCAAGATAGGTCGGTAAATCAGTGGTTGGATCTAGATGGATCTACAAGGTAAAGCAAGCTGTTGATGGGAGTGTGAATAAGTACAAGGCCAGATTTGTGGCCCGGGGATTCTCACAGATTAAGGGGATCGGCTATGATGATACTTTCGCACCAGTCACGAGGTACTCTTCCATTAGATATATCCTTGCACTCTTAGCGCGGATGGGGTGGCGCATTCATCATATGGATGTGAAAATTGTGTTTCTCAATGGAGTTATTAAGGAATAAGTGTACATAGAGCAGCCAGAATTTTTCGAGATGTTTGACAGTGAGTTGCATGTGTGTCGACTCAAGAGAGCATTGTATGGGCTAAAGCAAGCACCTCATGCTTGGTACACTCAGATTGGCAGCTATTTCACTGGGTTGGGCTTCACCAAAAGTGAAGCGGATGCAAATTTGTACCAGATTGTGGTTGATGGTAAGATCTTGATTATCGTACTTTATGTTGATGATCTAATTTTGACAGGTGATGAGCATCTATACACTCATTCAAGGAGGATCTGGCAAGGGAGTTTGAAATGAAGGACATGGGACTCCTTCATTATTTCCTTGGCTTGTATCAGTTTAACTCAGTTAAGTGAGTTAAATTTAGTTGTGCTAGTTGTAATTGTTTGTTGCACTAGTGAGAGATCAAGTGAATGAAATATTATTTAATTCACAATGAGCGATATAACATGCAACTGAGGATTTACTATTATTAGCTCCATGCATGTCAGTTCTAGTGGAGACCTTGAGATATAGGTGAAAGGGATGTTAACTATTAGTTGTAGGATTATTGGGTTGCACCCATGCAACCAAACACTCATTGGATTTCCCATGATCCTTACGTAGTTTAGGAAGGTCAAAATTCCTAAAGAATAGGGATTGCATTCATCAGCAATTACACAATCAAGGCAGGTTGTTTAGAGGCTGAGAATTGGCTAAGTGTTAGTAAGTTTTATCTAGGACAATGTGATACAATTAGCTGAGTACAAGAGGCTCTTGTGAGAAGAGTGTATTTTAATTGTTTCATGTATCCATGCCAAATATACAATAGAAGATAGTGGGGTTTTGAGCAGCAATATTTCCCTGGGAAATTATCTGTGTTGTGGTTTGATTGATTCTTCTTTGCTTCATGTGATTGGCGATTGTGTTTAAATTTCCGCAACTGATTTGTAGAAGTGATTCAGTATCTATATTTAGTACATTGTTAGATCAGATTGAATCCATGATATACATATTGTTTGTATAATTTCTATAGATTCCAGGAGTAATTTTTGAGAATTTTCTGAGCAACGGAGGTGGGTTTTCCAGCTATTCCATTGCAACATCTAGTGCAGATTCACTGGGACAATGCAAAGTATCATTGAGCATTTTTCTAGGTTTTGTTGTTTCATCTCGGCTTTACTCAACTTGCCAAAAAGGAAATACCAAGTTCATTTATCTATATATTTTTACTCTTGCACATTTCATAATAAAATGGCTCAATTTCTTCCTTGTTTCATATTCTTCTGAGTATTTGCTGCAATTTTTTGAATTTCCATGATGTAAATTTATGATTTTTTGTATTAGCATTGTTTTTCCTATTTTGTAACATTACATAATATCGAACTATAGGAGCCTTCCATGTTGAAATAGGAGGGGCAACTCCTACCTTTCAAAGAGACATAACACCAAATTCTCAAGAAGAGTTCATAGAGGACAAAATTTTACAAAAGAGATTTAGAACTACAAGACAACGGTAGCATGACCTTTGGTATATTGTGTTGAAAGGACAACTCCTAGACAAAGAAAAGTGGTACTTTAGGGAGAAAGTAGAGGGAAATTTTTGGATTCTTGTTTTTTATTCAAGTTTAATGATCATAACATTTTGTCCCATATAACTCTTGGATGTAAGTGTGTAAGCATTCATAAGAATATATCATACCCTTATCTATATACAAATAGGTAAAAAGGCTGGGGTATGAAGGTGTTTGTGTCACACACACTTACAACCTCAACCCCACACCATTTATCTAGATTCAATATGATTAAATAATATTTCTTCTTACATTATTCATTGTGTCATCATTTTTGCAACTTCAAAAACAATTACCGATAAATATAAGAACATAAAAATATTTAAAAACAAAGAAACAAAAAATGAAGTGAAAATGAAAAGTGATAAAATTATATCGATAAATACTATATGAAAATAAAAATAAATAATACAACTATTTTTCCTTGAAAAAAAAAAAACTATTAAGAAAAAAATAGAGAAAAGTGAAAGAGAAAGAAAAAGAGCAAGTTTAAATGATAATAAGTATAAATAAACCAAGAGAAAAAATTGATAATAAAAATTTAACAAAAAGTAGTTCATAGATGGTCAGGATTGACCACAGGATTAATGGTGTCATACACTTTGGTTTAAATATTAATTAGAATTGTTTGATATGATTTGTGAACTATTATATCAAGGTAAAATATTATAATATAGTTAAACAAAGAAAAATAAACAAATTACAAACCAGTAAATAAATGGAAATTAAAAAAAGAATAAATATATAAATAATTGAAAGAAAAAAATAAAAGAAGAAATTAAGAAATAAAGGGAAAAAATATTATTTAAAAAAATGATTTTCATGGTAAAAAAAATGATAATAAAGGAATTTGAAATTGGAAAAAAAAAGGAGATTAAAAAAAAAAAAAATTGCATATATATATATTTAAAATTGTGTGTGTGTGTGTGTGTGTGTGTGTGTGTGTGTGTGTGTGTGTGTGATTAGAGGAATTGGCAACTAGCCAAACACATATATTTGTGACTAGAGGAATTTGAAATTAGGCTGACCCCTATCACTCTAACCGATAGTTGCCTACGTATGCCCTACCGCTACCACTTTAACCCCTAGGTGCCTAGGTATGCCCCTTCCGTAGATATGGGTAATTAAGAGGGATTTGAACCTCTAATCCCTAGGTACATAACACTTCATTTTCACTATGCTTGCCAATTGATTTTCCATGGGGATTAAATTAATAAAATATGACACATATATTTTTAAATTTTCTTATTAAATTTTTTAATAATATTATATATTATCCCCCACTGTGGGTGATAATTCATGCCACCTAGGTTAAACATGCAGATCGACCTTGGATTTGACAACCACCTCGCTCACGCAAATTCCACAATAAGCTAGCACATTTGGTTTCAATTCATTGTAATGGGTGTACTCTCTCATTCCATATTTTGGTATGAGCCCTCCTTTGTAACTTGCAGAGTAATCAGAATGATTCATTATTATTCGGAAGAGTATTCAAGGAGGTGGTGTATGTTCAAGGCAATAGACAACCACACTTCCTTCATTCCATTTACAAACAATTAATGTTATCAGGTCTAGTAATCTATCTGCTCCGTAATGTTTGCACCTTCCTCCTGCCATGCCTACATTCCTGATAATTTCCCTTAATTCATTGGCTGGTCCTTTTGTTGGTCTGCATTGGTCCTCACAATAGTGGAGTGTTAACATTGTCTTCGTCTTCTGCACCTTTCCTCTTCCTTTGAGAGTATGGGGATCATGGGTGTTGTCCTAGCCTTTATGCTTAATGGTAACGGTGTGTCTCTAACAATGGATTCTTGGCTTCCTCTCGATGATTAGGCACCTTTGAGTGTCATTCATCTCACAAGAATCTCTCTCATTGTTCACCAATGGCTCTCGCATTGCAGGTTTTGTGTGGTCTCAATATTGCAAACTCGGCTTAGTCAATGGTGGAATTTGGGTCTCTATATGGTACGCTCAGCTCTGTTAATGGTGGAAATTACATGTATCCCCCTTGTGCTTGTTGAAACTTATGGTTACTATAGGGGACTCTATCAATTTTGGAATTGGGATCTCAACATGGTGAGCTCAAAAAATTTAATTATGGTAATTAAAAGCCTCCTTTCTATGTCTCTTGAAACTCATGGTTCTCGGATGGAGTTCTCCTCACTACATGCATGGCTCGCCTGGCTCATGCTTTGCTACTTTGGTGGTGGTGTAGATGGGGTGTATGATTTCACTATGGTAGCTCGGTGGTGGCTTCCAATTGATGACAACACTTTGCATCAGCTATGTGGTAAATGGTATGCTTATGTAGGGTTCCATAATGGTTTTTATCGACATGCTAAATGGATGGTATTCTCTCATCACAACCCTTCCTATCTTGTGGTTTCTTATCATCATTGGTGCGCCTCTTGATTAGATAGTAGCTCGTGGGTGGTGCATTTAAGGCTAGCACTATTCCATTGGCTCTCAATGTGGCCAAGCCAACCCAATGGTAGCTCTCCTCACCAATGGCTCTATGTGCAACAATTCCAGGTCTTTTCAAAGCTTCATTTTGGTGCCTTAAATATTAATGGGTAGCTCTTTTGTCTCAAATTAGTGATAATTACTTTGTCAAGTAGAGCTCCCACAATTTTTCTCTCATGTCTATGTATGTACTCAAGGATTTTGTTTTCTTTTTGTCATCCAAACTGCTGAAAAGGGACACTCTCCATCTTAAGACTCTCTATATGTACTATTGTTCTAATTCCCAATAGGTATACCAATAGTGCAGTGAAATATATCATTTAAAACTACATTGTAGTAATAAAGAGGTGAGCTTTAGACAAAAAAATTTATATTATATATTGAAAAAAATTGGTCACAGTCTAACTGTTTTATGTTTTGGATTTTTTTTTGGAAATTTTTCTAATCAATTTTGTTCAAAATGCAATAAGAATTTGTTGGAATCTATAGACGGTGTTGGACCCGCCAACATTTAGGGGTTCTCCCTGATATGAAGTCCCAATTAGACCTCACACCATTTGGATTAGGAGCCCCATCCGGAATATGGCCCAGTTGCCGAAATAGTGGGTTTTAGTGGTATTCCTTAGCTACGATAACACATAGAATGATGTACTCATAACTTTGGTGAAACAAGTGTATAACTCTATAAAGAGTCAAGTGAAATGCATGATAGATTCTATCACAACAAAGGGGGTAAATAAGTGAGCCCCTTAGAATCCTATAATAGTACACATCTTCAAAGGAACACACAAGAATAAAAGGAATCATGAGTTAGCCTGCAAAATAGTTCACAAGATAACCATAATTGAAATACATAACATCATGCATTCAACAAGATGTGTACTAATGCAAAATTAATATTTCATAAGCATTAGTGTAAATGAAAGAACCTATATTGCAAACATAATAAGGGTAGTCCTACTATATTCACAAAATAAGCATGAAAATGTGTTAGATCTGAGCTTTTATTAAAGTGAAAGTCTTAACCATACATATACAATTGCGAAAACACTAGTCATAAAAGTGGAACATGAAGCCAATACTTGCTCCTCCAAAGAAATAAACTCCCTCTATGCTAAGGAGAAGCTAATTCTCTCAACCAAATTCCCAAGCATATGATCCTAAGCCAAAAGCATGGCCAAAAGCCCTTCACATGAATAATGAGGGTATATTTGTAGTGAATAAGATGACTATTCATCTGCCTTTGTGACTCTTTGACTTCCCTCATGAACTTTTGACTTCTTTACATAATGACTCTTCATATTCCAAAATTGACACTTAGACTTCCACTTACAAAAATGTTTTAAATACAATATTACATATACCCATATAGGAAAAAATTGGATAAAGTCAACTAGACAGCCTAATAAGACAAATAATATGTCAATCTTGAGTTTGGGGAAACTCTAGCTTAGCCACTTCAACTTGTATCTTTTCGGTTACATATTGCTGTCAAGCTTTATACTGTGCGATGAATTCCCCAAAATTTGAGATAGGGTCAGGCTAGAAGTTGAATCTTGCCTCCATTGCATCCAGGTATACTGCCTTGGAACCAATTTGAGTTTCCTTCTTTAGCGGGAGCAACATGGTATAGATTTTGACAGGGCCACCAATGTACTTATGTATATCATGCCTATTCACTTCTAGATCTTCCTTGGCAGCGATCTGCTTGAGATAGTCCAAGTATTCATCAACCTCCTGTTTGACCTTATTCCTACCTTCAACTTCGGTGAGAGAGCCAACTGAAGGGATCTGGTTTGACTTCACCATGAAATCCAAACTGTTGTATAATCATTCATACGAGGCCTAAATGTTGGTGATGAATGAATCGAGTTATTTGTTGCTTTGGATAAGCATCTGCACCTCTTTTTCTCTAACTCATCCTGTTTCCTTGTCTTCTTGACCAAGTCGGGTGGTGCACCTTTGTACTGCATTCTCCATTCATGCACGAAAATGATGGTTGTATGGGCAACCTTGAGAGATTTAGCATTGTATTTTCACTTCTACCGCATGTCATGCAAGTGGACCACTTCTTTGTGCATGGTAACAAGCTCCTCATAGAGGCTCCTCATGGTCTCTCCCAATGTCAATACTTCACCCAAGTATGGCTGCCTTGAGTTATTCTAGATACACTTGTGCGGGAATTGCTTCCTAGACCTCTACCTAGATTTGTTCAATTTTTTTTCATCTCTCTATTCTCAACCATCATATACTTTGTATTTGACTTGGAAGCTCCTACGACGGCCAAGTTGGCTGCAGCAATGGCTTCTGGATTCTTGCCGATGTCCATCACGATCACCTTTTCTTTAATAAAATCAGGATGTGTGATATAATCAGTGAATTGTTTCTTCCTTTCGTGTATGATATTCTTCTATAGCTCATCATAGGTCAAGCTGTATATATCCATCACTGGACCCTCTACAAAAGGAGAAATTTCCTCTTCCTCACTCGGAGCTTGCTCTATTGTTAAAGGAGGGGGAGACTGAGTAGTGATCTGTTGCATGCTTGGTATGAGATCAACATCTTGGATTAGCTACATGAGTTCTACCTCCATGTCTTGGATTACTCTTAGATCTTCAATTTCTTGAGAAAGTTCCTTATCCTGCAATTTCTTTCTCTCTTCTTCCAGTAGTTGTTTTTGTTCCTCTTCCTCGGCTTGCTTATGTGTTGCTTCTTCCTCTTCTTTTCTCTTCCTTTCTTCTTATTTTTTGTGTATTTCTTATTCTAGACTCTTTTTTTCTTGGTCTTCGTTCTTCTTTAGTTCTTCCTCCTGCTTCCTATTTATTTCTGTTGCTATGGTCGCTTTCAAGATGATGGGATCTGCCTTAAATTTGAAACTCTTTTCCTCCGTTGGGCTATGCACAACCTTTTTCTTTCCCTTTCCACGTAGTGGGTTTCACCTTTATGTTAGTTCTACTTCTGGAGTGGCTTCTTTCTAAGGAGTAACTTGTGATGTACCCGCAAAGCTAACTGGTTGGAGAGACTTAGATGCATTGTAAGAATTCTTTATCCTTTCCTCCTTGGGCCTGGAATAAGTCTCGCTTAGAAAATTGAAATGAATATTTTCATAGTTTTGCTTGAAACATTCCTAGGATCGTACGAGTTAAATTACATGCAACCGAATGCAAACTTCTCTATCTCTTTTTCTTCGGTCTTAACAACCTTTAGATTCTTGAACTCGTAAAATCCAATTTGCAAAGGAAGAGTGGGCTAAGGTGTTTTCTTCTTCCTCTGCAACACTCCTAAAAAACCTGTGGAAAGATAATAAGCTACTTCATGTATGACTAATTTTCTGGTGGTTTACCTCGGTAGCGGATGTGGAGACTTCTGACCGAAAAACACTCTGAGGTAAGTTCCATCTGGTGAGACAAACCAATCAGCCAATTCTCACACTGCTTCCATCACCTCACTATACATGCAAGGTGGGCCTTCATTAAATATCATCTTGTACAATGGGATGAGGAAGTTATCTATCAGCTTCTCCATGAATCCTTTGTAGTTGCACTCTGAAATTAGCTTGCAGTAAATGTGCATAGTAGGTTCCTTTGGTGACGAAGTCCAACTCATGCTAGGAAAGAGTTATGAGAACATATTGCATACAAAAAACAAGCATACATGTATAACCTGAATTTCTTACCCTTAAGAGGATTCTTGGCATTAATCACATGGATCTTCAACTGTTGATCCAACAAGTCTAACCAGTTGAATGGTTTTCCTTCATTTACAACTCGAAGTAGTAAGAATGCCCAACCTTCAGGAAAGGTCTCATTACTCTTTTGACCATAGATACGACAACACAGAACTATCAAGTACTGAAAATCTTTCCTAAGAGATTTGGTCTTGTAGGTGTTGCTGGGTGTGTGGAGCAATTTGGATGGCTCTTTCACCCAAATTTTGACAACATCTTTCGTGATCCAGTATCTAGTGACTACATAGAAGTGAGATTCCATGTAGGCTTTGGTAAATTATACATACTCTAACAATCATGTGCCATAAAATTGGCAAGCCTTTTTCCACTAGCACTGTTGAGTATCATGGTCTTTGCATCCGTGTATGACAGAATCTAGTTGACATTGTTTGCACAAGGAAAGGTTGGATATGTGCATGCAATCTTGTGTAATCCTGAATTTTTTTCAATGATGTAAACTTGTTTGTCCTCAAGATATGCTTTGTAGTTGGTTGTTGAGAAAACATCGTTCACTGTGTGCCATGTAATGTCTAAATCTTTCTCAATGAATAGTTGAGTGTCTAAAAGAACTGATATAGTGGCAGGAACACTCTCAACTATCTCATCGGTCCTACTCTCTATGGTGTCTTTTAAGGCATATATCGTTGGTGCCATGATGATAATTGAATGGTGGAGAGACATAATCTCAAAAATATGTAGTACTTGTATGACAAAATTCCCTCATGGAAAACACAAATTAGCTCAAGAAAAACAATATATTAAGCAATATCAAGGCAAAAAATAACACACTGAGAGGAAATATTACGCAATTATTGGACTAAAGGTGGGAGAATATCCTCATGAAATGTGCATTACATAGTCTCAACAATCAAGGAGGCAGTTAGAGGCTTGAGACTGTGAAATGTGCAGTCCCATCTGGGCAGATTGAGGGAAGGAATTATGCATTAAGCAGTCCCAGTGGACACGGTTGAGGGTTGAGGCTTGTAACTGAGGTAAAACTCACATTTATCTATGATTGAAAATGTTTTCTCCATTGTGTGAGCCAGATTATGGCACCCTAGATGTACTTAGAACTGTTGTTACATGTCATTTTGTCACCATGTCATTTGATTGTCAATATGGGTCTATCACCATCCATATCATGTTTCTTTAGAGGTCAACAACACTCATGTTCCTTAACCAAGTCTTGGAAATTGGAGAAAATCTCTTTAAAACCTTTAAAAGATTGCTTGCGCTCTTTTTATAGCCTTTTCCTATGCATGCATCGATGCTTCTTCCATTAGTCACGAAAATCACCGCTTTGTTCGCCACTAAAACCTGTGCACCCTCGTAAAAAGAAAGTAAATATAAAAAGTAACTTATATAAGCCTAGTTGGTTGAATATTCTCCCAATTGGAAGCCTCTAGAGTCACGCCATTTTGAGCTTTATCTATCTACTCATGTAGCTTATCCCTTGGCCAAAGGAACCAAAATCCCTTCATGGGAGGAAACCATCCCTCTCGTAATGGATCTGCAACTACCTCAATCTCTCTATAAATTGAGCTGAAGAATGAGAGGGGAAGGGGCCATGGAGGCGAAGACACGCAGAGTTATGATTTGTAGTGTACCATTGGGAGGATGTTCTTCCCCACATATAATGGTACTTCCAGGCGCACAACTTGTGCTTGGTTGGAGAAGCTGGATACATATTTCCAGCTCAATAGGATGACTCAGATGGAGGCCATTAAAATGGCCACTTTGCATCTGGAGCGGGAGGCACACGATTGGTGGTTTCATGGCTTATCTACTTTGGGGAATGCTAACATTATTGCCTATGAGGACTTCACATGGAGAGTAGTGGAGCATTTTTATCGTGGGGATCCAGAGGTTCACTTCAGGGAGTTGACCCAACTCAGGAAGACATGACACCATGAGCATTATATTTTAGAGTTCCTACGAGTTTTAGTTATGGTGTCAAATTTTTCAAATGCTCAGAGGGTGTACATTTTTGTAGAGGTTTTGATGGAGCCATTGTGTGGATTGATGAAGTCACACAAAATCTCCACTTTATTGGAGATTGTGTCCTATGCGAGGGATTTGTAGGGGGCCATCCCCAATACACGGGAAACTTTTCCATCACACACTCCCTACCATCAGAAAGGGGGTGACACTAGACCTGAACCAGCACAAAGAGAAGATCTAGGGAGAGGACGGTTGGATGATGAGACTAGGAGAGACCCCAGGAGGATTAAACTATGTTTTACATGTCAGGAGTCGTGGGCACCATGCCATTTGTGCACAATGGGAAAATCCAAATATATCGAGGTTTTCTCAGACAATGATCAAGAGGATGAGTTTGAGTTGGAGTTGAGGGAGGATATTGCAAGGGGCCATCAGATAAAGCTCCACCACCACCATATTCAATAGGAGGACCATCTTTTACACCATTAGGGGGAGTCCTTGCATCTTTGTGTAGGGTACCCAAATTTCTGACTTGAGGATCAAGGGCATATTGCAGGGGAAGTGTGTCTCGGTCTTGGTAGATAGTTGGTCCACCCACAATTTTATTAATGCTCAGTTGGTCCAGAGGAGAGGCATCACCACTACGGAGTTTGAGGGGTTTTCAATACTAGTTCCGGGGGACAGGACTATGCAGTGCAACTGGTATGTTCCCGCTTTGACAATGGCCATGGGGATCTATACGATGACAGAGCATTTCTTTGTAGTGGATGTACCAGATACCAATATTGTGTTGGGTTTCCAATGGTTGTATTCCCTTGGCATAGTTACCATTGATTGGAGGTAGCTCATGATGGAGTTTACTGGGCCAGATGGTAAACTAGTAGTTCTTCGGGGTATGCACTCATATCCCCCACATAAAGTTTCATCTCATCAGATGGAGGTAGAATTGAGACATGGGGACATAGTGTGGGTATTGGAGCTAATGGTTTCAGAGGTTGGGGGACAGACCAAGCCTCTACACCGGACATACATGATGTTGGATAGATATGTAGGAGTTTTTGGAGATATGACACCTAGACGGACACCAGCTAGAGGATTCAAGCATACAATAGAGATGGAGCCTGGTGTGCAAGCAGTCATTACTACTCCCTATAGGCATCCTAAATAATATATGGATGACATTGAGCAGGCCATCAGAGAGTTGTTGGCATTAGGCCATATCAGGCCAAGTTCCATCCCCTTCGCTTCTTCAGTTGTGTTGGTGAATAAGAAGGACAAGACTTTGCACATGTGCATTGACTATAGAGCACTCAACAGGAATACATTGAAGAAACAGTATCCCATACCATGTACTGATGAGCTGATGGATG
Source organism: Pinus albicaulis (assembly GCA_034641835.2). Classification (NCBI taxonomy): domain Eukaryota; kingdom Viridiplantae; phylum Streptophyta; class Pinopsida; order Pinales; family Pinaceae; genus Pinus; species Pinus albicaulis. The sequence continues at coordinate 1,698,129,382 of CM076578.1, forward strand.
AGATTAGAGGGACCAATTACTTCTCTTAGATATATTTTCGATCAGGATCAAGACATTCTGAAGACAACCTTCATATGTCATTATGGGAATTTCGAGTTCATGGTCATGCCTTTTGGATTGACCAATGCCTCGGCCACATTCCATTCATGCATGAACCATGTTTTTAAAGGTTAGTTGAGGAGATATGTATTGGTCTTCTTTGATGACATCTTGATCTACAGCAAGACATGGGAGGATCACATGTAGCACTTAGATACAATGTTGTGTATTATGGAGGAGCAACAGTTCTACACCAAATTGTCCAAGTGTGAATTTGGGCTGACAAAGATGTTGTATTTGGGACGCATTATTGGCACAGATGGAGTTAAGTTTCATAACAAGAAAATTAGGGCCTTTCAGGATTGGTCAGAGCTTGGAGATGTGACAACGTTGAGGGGATTTTTTGGAATTTTCACTTACTACTGGAAGTTCATCAAGGGCTTCTCACAGTTGGAAACACCCCTCACATATTTGACCAAGAAGGGGGGTTTTACATGGACAAATAGAGCTTAGGCAACTTTTGATTGCCTCAAGGAGGTGATGAGTAGTTCCCCAGTTTTGACACTTATGGATTTCACACAGTCTTTCACCTTGGAGTGTGATGCTTCAGGTGATGGGATCAGAATTGTCTTATCCCAAGAGGGGTATCCCATTTATTTTGAGAGAAGGAAGCTCTTACCACATGAGTGGTCATATTCTATATACAAAAAGGAGATTTTGGCCATTATGCATGCATTTTCCAAGTTCAAACAATACTTTGTGGGTAGCAGATTCAAGGTGAAGACATACCATAATAGTTTTCACCAGTTCATGGGGCAGTAGGGCCTCAATGACAGACATAATAAATGGGTCAACAAGGTGCAGGCTTATGATTTTTATATTAAGTATGTGTGGGGAAAGCACAATGTGGTGGTTGATGCACTATCTAGGAGACCTGCACAACTTTCACTCATTAGCATTAGCCATGACTAGAAGGCACAACTATTACTGGAGTACTCCAAGGATCATTGTGCATGTGATATCCTAGAGGGTATTCATGCAGATGAGCGCTATCGGGTGATGGCGGAGGTTATCTACTACAAGGGGTGCATATTTCTAGTTTCGGGCTCATATTTGAGAGAGAGGGTCCTTCATGCAGCTCACGATTCTCCAATGTCGGGCATCAGGGGTTCAGGAAGACATATATGACTGTGAGGGAGCCCTTTACCTAGAAGGGCATCAAGGGGGATGTGTTGAGATATGTACATGAGTGTGAGGCATGTCAGAGGAATACAGGAGATTTGACACATCCAATAGGATTATTGCAGCCTCTGCCCATTTCTAAGGGAAATGGGAGAGAATTTCTATGGATTTTATCATAGGACTTCTCGCAGTGCAGGGAAAGGATTGTATTTATGTGGTGGTCAATAGACTAACCAAATATGCACATTTATTTTCTATTCCGACCCACTACTCAACCAATTAGGTTGTCGAGTTGTTCTTTAGGGAGGTTTTTCGCCAACATGGACTCCCTAAGACCATAGTCAGTGATAGAAACAACAGATTCATGGGGGGATTCTGGAAAGATATTTTTAGGTCAGTGGGAACATAGCTTACCCCGATCACTAGTTACCATCCACATACAGATGGCCAGACTGAGAGGGTGAACAAGTGGCTAGAGGGGTATCTGAGGAACTATGTGATTGGGCAGCAGAGGGCATGGATTCGTTGGTTGCACTTAGGAGAGTACTGCTACAACACTACAAATCATATGTCCATCGGTATGACTCATTTCCATGCTTTATATGGATATGATGCTTTATCTTTTGCTAACATTGTTTTTGGAGAAAGCTGGGCCCCAAAATCGAAAGACTAGAACCAAGAGAGCCAATACATCCTCAAGGCTCTTAAGGATAATTTGCTAACATCTCGAAATCAACAAAATTTATATGCTGACAGAAAACGAGTAGAGAGACATTTTGAGGAGGGGGACTTGGTGTTCCTGCGCTTGTCGCCACACCAACAATCCACTTTTAAACAAAAGGGGGTTGAAAAGTTGCAACCTCGATTTTATGGACCTTACAAGGCAACCAGGAGGATCGGAGAGGTAGCTTCTGAGTTGGAAATTCCATCGGGAAGAAGAATCCACAACAGATTTCATGTTTCATGCTTCAAGATATTGTTGGGGCAGAAAATTACAGCAGTTGTGGAGTTGCCTCCGCTTGATGATGAGGGGCATATGGTTTTAGAATCGGAGGCTATTTTGGAGACTAGGGAGAGGAAGCTCAGGAGCATGATAATCAGGGATTATTTGGTGTGTTGGAAGAGATTGTCATATTAGGATGCCACTTGGGAGGGTGAACACATAATGGATCATCAAGTATTGAAGTTGCTTGGGGATAAGCAACATTTGGGGAGGGAAGACTATAATGTCCCTTCCTAAATTATTTTGTCATGTGAATTATTTTTATGTCTTAAGGGCCAATTTTGGTGCTATTGAGGCCCATTTGATTTTTTATTAGAAGTCTTAGGAGTTAGAGGTTAATTAACTTTATGTTATGTTATTTTGATGGCGATGAATGTGGACCCACCCACACGTGAAATACACATAACCTTAATAACTAGTTCGAGAAGCATCAGTGGGAATAGAGTATGGAGGAAAAAGGTGGGAATAAGGCTCAACGAAGTTTATAAAAGGAAGGGAGCTCACTTTATTTGGCATAATTAGATTATCGATTTTTATCTTAGTTGCTCGAGCTGCTTAGTCAGGTCACTTGTTGTTTCTCACGATTTTTCCGAGCAGAGAACTCACCCATTCTTCAGGGGACTTCAAGTGCCACCCTAGATTTGTTTTCCATTATCATCTGAGGGAGCTTCTCTGAGTTATCTTCAACATTCACATTCAGTTTCTAGTAGTGCATATTTATTGGTTCGAAATTGTGTTGCCAGAGGACACATTTGTATTCTTAGGGACTCTTTGTTGATTGATTCCAAGGGATTGGTTGCTGGGATATTATTTGGAGGAGAAGGTTCATTAGTTTGTTGAGTTATTGGGAAATATTTGGGGGCTGATATTGAAAGATTATTTCAGGAGCAGTGTGGCAGTCACTGGGCCAGGGCAGAGGAGGAAAGTTGGGCATAGTTGTGGGAGAGTTCCCCAGCCATTTGAGCCATTGTTGGCCAAGAGAGATAGGGGAAGTGTTAGAGGATTTATTTGTTGCATTCTTGGAGGGTTTTTAAGTATTTCTCTAATTATTATGTAGACAACATACTTCAGTAGCTACTGGGGGGTATAGGGCCTATTGGAGTTCATTTTTGGAGGGTCATGATCATGCCAAACCATTTTTGGGTTTTAGTCGAATTGTATTGAGGAGTCCAGGAGTAATTTTTGAGAATTTTTTGAGCACCATAGGTGGTTTTTCCAACTATTCCATTGCAATAACTAGCACAGATTCACTGGGACAACGCAGAGCATCATTGGGCAGTTTTTATGGGTTTTTTTGTTTCATCTTGGGTCTACTCGACTTGCTAAAAATGAAATCCCATGTGCACTTATCTATATATTTGTACTCTTGCACATTTCATAATAAAATGGCTCAGTTTCTTCCGTGTTTCATATTGTTCTGAGTATTTACTGCAATGTTTTGAATTTCCAAGGTGTAAATTTATGATTTTTTGTATTAGCATTTTTTTCCTATTTTGAAACATTACATAATATCGAACTATATGAGCCTTCCATGTTGAAATAGGAAGGGAAAATCCTACCTTTCAAAGAGACATAACACCAAATTCTAAAGAAGAGTTCATAGAGGACAAAATTTTACAAAAGAGATTTAGAACTACAAGACAAGGGTAGCATGACCTTTGGTATATTGGGATGAAAGGACAAATTCCAGACTAAGAAAAATGGTACTTTAAGGAAAAAGTAGAGGGAAAATTTCCTCACATCATTTAGTAAAATATTTTGGGTACCAAAAACATCTCTAAATGGTTAAGTATGATTTTTATTGGATCATTGTATTATTTGTCTTCTTTCTCAATGCTTTTGTAGTGGAAATATTGGAAGAATTAGCTCGCAAGGCCATTTTCACCAATGAGTCCTAGTTTGGAAAATTTGAGTCTATCAGAGATCATTTTAAGGAATTAAAAAAATTCTTTTGGAGCCAAAAAAATATCATGTATTCTTAACCCCCTTGTGTAATTCTACACTCATATACCTTTCCAATGTTGTAAGAATGATGCCAAACAAAGTCCGTATGCAAAAGTCGTGCCTCTCGAAAGTTTACCACCATGGTATGAGTAGATGCCACATTAGCCCCTACTACTCATGGGGTTAACCAGGTGTGGAATTGGAAGAAGTATAAAAAGTTCAAACTCATAACACTATTTGGGGGCTGAGAGAGTGAAAGCTTACCCCTAGTTAGCTATTAGGCTATATTAAATACTAGGTCGCTAGGAGTAGGGGATTCATTCTATGCTATTATATTATGTTCCATGGTTGATTTGGAAAACTAGGACTGCGACGTTAGAGAGAAAAACAAAGGGGGTTAAGATTTTGTAGTAGCCACATAGGCCACATGTCTCAAGTAACTCCATAGAGAGTACCTCTTTCTTTGTACTTGCACATTTTCCCTATCAATGAAAAGAGAGTAGAGCAGCCTCACCTTCTAGTTGGGTTTTTTCCTATAAGGATTCCCCAGGGAAAATATTTGTCTCTATTATGGATAATGTGTGTATTTCTTTATGTTTTATATTTCTCTCATTTCAACTAATTTAATTAACTAAAAAAATTAGCTAACTAAAGAATATAGAATCTAAGGAAAAATCAATAGTAAGATGTTAGTAATTTTATCATATCTATTGTGACAAAATTTTCTAGTGGAATGTCCACAACATTTTACAGATCAATTGAGGTCAGGTGTTTTCAATGGGGATTTAGCATGGGAAATAAGACATAAGATCTAGGTTTGTAACAATCTTCTTGGATTACTTTATCATTTATTTTAGTACTAGCATATAGGATTGTAGTTTATTGGTGAGCTTCTCAAAGTACTTTAATAATGTGGTTAGTGCTTGTGTATGGAACCTTGGTTTATGGATATGCTTCTTGGATTGCTTTAGCATTAATGACAACCCTTGTACATGGGACCTTGGTTCCCAAAACTACTTCAACATGTTAATCAACACTCATACTCAAGACCATGATTTAAGGTTGTACATCTTGACTACAAGCATTGTAGGAAATGCTTTCTGAAAGGGGATGGATTGTTGTCGGAATCTGCTATAGCACTTAGAATGGGGATTTTAAGGGCCCATTAGAGTGATAGTAGTGTAGTTATGAAAGCCATTCAATGTAAAGTGGACTTTGTCCATTATGTTTGTAATTATTAAATAAGGCCCACTAGTTAGTTAACACAGAATAAACATAATGTGACCTTCTTAAAGAAGGACCACTAGTTAGTTAATAAGTAGTTATGATAAGGGATTTCTAGCTAACTATATATAAAGATAGAGTACTTGTGGGACACATATTGGAACATATTATATTGGATCATATCTCATTAACATGTTTCCCCCTTAAAGAGGAAAATGAGCAAGACTTGATCCTTCCATAACAAGATCGATGTACAATGGTTCCCTACCTTATGGGCATTTTAATAAATAAAGTATCAAAAAATTTTGGATTCTTGTTTTTTATTCAAGTTTAATGATCATAAAGTTTTGTCCCATATAACTCTTGGATGTAAGTGTGTAAGAATTCATGAGAATATATCATACCCTTATCTATATACCAATAGGTCAAAAGGTTGGGGTGTGAAGGTGTGTGTGTCACACACACTTACAACCTCAACCCCACACCATTTATCTAGATTCAATATGATTAAACAATATTTCTTCTTACATAATTCATTATATCATCATTTTGCACTTCAAAAACAATTACCCATAAATATAAGAACATAAAAATATTTAAAAACAAAGAAACAAAAAATGAAGTGAAAATGAAAAGTGATAAAATTATACCAATAAATACTATATGAAAATAAAAATAAATAATACAACTATTTTTCCTGGAAAAAAAAAAAAAAAAAAAAAAAACTATTCCAAGATGGTTAGTTAGTATTGACCATAGGTGTCATGCACTTTGGTTTAAATCTTAATTAGAATTGTTTGATATGATTTGGGAACTATTATATCAAGGTAAAAGATTATAATATAGTAAAACAAAGAAAAATAAAAAAATTACAAACCAAACTAAATATATAAAGAAGTGAAAGAACAAAATAAAAGAAGCAATTAAGAAATAAAGCAAAAAAAATATTATTTAAAAAAAATGATTTTTATAGTAAAAAAGTGATAATAAAGGAATTCGAAATTGGAAAAAAAAAAGGAGATAAAAGAATAAATTTTACATAAATAAATATATATATAAGAGGAATTGGTAACTGGCCAAAGAGATATATTTTTTACTAGAGGAATTGGAAATTAGGCTGACCCATACCACTCTAACAAATAGGTGCCTAGGTATGCCCTACCGCTACCACTCTAACCCCTAGGTGCCTAGGTATGCCCTACCGCTACCACTCTAACCCCTAGGTGCCTAGGTATGTCCCTTTCGTAGATATGGGTAATTAAGAGAGATTAGAACCTCTAATCCTGTGGTACAAAACACTTCATTTTCACTATGCTTACCAATTGATTTTCCATGGAAATTAAATTAATAAAATAGTACTTATATATGTTTAAATTTTCTTATTAATTTTTTTAATAATATTATATATTATTCCCCACTGCGAGTGATAATTCATGCCACCTAGGTTAAACATGCAGATCGCCCTTGGATTTGACAACCACTTGGCTCACGCAAATTCCATAATAAGCTAGCACATATGGTTTCAATTCATTGTAATGGGCGTACACTCTCATTCCATATTTTGGTACGAGCCCTCCCTTGTAACTTGTAGAGTAATCAGAATGATTCATTGTTATTCAGAAGGGTATTCAAGGAGGTGGTGTATGTTTAACGCCATAGGCAACCCACACACTTCCTTAATTCCATTTACAGGCAAGGAATGTTAGCAGGTCTAGTCATCTCCTCGCTCTGCAATGTTTGCACCTTCCTCCTACCATGCCTGCATTCCTGATCATTTCCCTTAATTCATTGGCTGGTCCTTTTGTTGGTTTGCACCGGTCCTCACAATGGTGGAGTGTTTACACTATCATCGTCTTATGAACCTTTCCTCCTCCTATGAGAGTATGGGGATCATGGGTGGTGTCCTAGCCTTTACGCTTGATGGTAACAGTGTGTCTCTGACAGTGGATTCTTGGCTTCCTCTTGATGATTAGGCACCTCTGAGTGTCATTCATCTCACAAGAATCTCTCTCATTGTTCACCAATGGCTCTCGCATTGCAGGTTTGGTGTGGTCTCAATATTGCAGACTCGGCTGGTGGAATTTGGGTCTCTATATGGTAAGCTCAACTCTATTAATGGTGGTAATTACATGTATCCCCCTTGTGCTTTCTGAAACTTATGGTTACTGGAGGGGGCTCTATCAATTTTGGAACTGGGATCTCAATATGGTGAGCTCGACAAATTTTATTATGGTAATTAAAAGACTCCTTTCTATGTCTCTTGAAACTCATGGTTCTTGGATGAATTTCTCCTCACTACATGCATGGCTTACCTGGCTTATGATTTTATACTTTGGGGGTGGTGTAGATGGGGTGGAATATTACACTATGGTAGCTTAGTGGTGGCTTCCAATTGATGACAACACCTTGCATCCGCTATGTGGTAAATGGTATGCTTATGTAGGGTTCCATAATAGTTTTTACCAACATGCTCAATGGATGGTATGCTCTCATCACAGTCCTTCCTATCTTGTGGTTTATTATTGTCATGGATGTGCCTCTTGGTTAAATAGTAGCTCGTGGGTGGTGAATTTGAGTCTGGCACTATTCCATTGGCTCTCATTGTGGCCAAGCCAACCTTGTGGTAGCTCTCCTCACCAATGGCTCTATGTGCAACAATTCCAATTTCAAAGCTTCATTTTGTGCCTTCAATATTAATGGGTAGTTATTTTTGTCTAAGATTAGTCATAATTACTTTGTCAAGTAGAGATCCCACATTTTTTATCTCATGTCTATGTATGTACTTAAGGATTATGTTTTCTTTTTGTCATTCAAACTGTTGAAAAGGGACACACCATCTTAAGACTCTATATCTATACTATTGGTCTAAATCCCAACAGGTAGACCAATAGTGCAGTGAAATATCTCATGTAAAACTATATTGCAAAAATAAAGAGGTGAGATTTAGACCAAAAAAAAAATTATTATATATTGAAAAAAATTGGTCACAGTCTAATTGTTTTATGTTTTGGATTTTTTTGGAAAATTTTCTGATCAAATTTGTTCAAAATTAAATAGAAATTTGTTGGAATCTATTGACGGTGTTGGACCCTCCAACATTCAAGGGTTCTCCCTGATATGAAGTCCCAATTAGATGTCACACCGTTTGGAGTAGGAGCCCATGCAAAATATGGTCTAGTTTCCATAATAGTGGGTTTTAGTGGTATTACTTGGCTGCGATAACACATAGAATGGTGTACTCACGACTTTGGTGAAACAAGTGTATAACTCTATGAAGAGTCAAGTGAAATGCATGAGAGGTTATATCACAACAAAGGGGGGAAATAAGTGAGACCCTTAAAAGCCTATAATAGTACACAGCTTGAAAGGAACACACAAGAATAAAAGGAATCATGAGTTAGCCTGCAAAATAGTTCACAAGATAACCATAATTGAAATATATAACATCATGCATTCAACAATATGTCTACTAATGCAAACATAATATTTCATAAGCGTTAGTGTAAATGAAATAGCCTATATTTAAAACATAATAAGAGTAGTCTTACTATATTCACAACATAAGCATGAAATCATGTCGGCTCTGAGCTTTTATTAAAGTGAAAGTCCTAAACATACATATGCAATTTCCAAAACACTAGTCATAAAAGTGGAACATGAAGCCAATACCCACTCCTCCAAAGAAAGACACTCCCTCTATGCTAAGGAGAAGCCAATGATCACAACAAAATTCCCAAGCTTATGATCCAAAGGCAAAAGCCCTTCACGTGAATAATGAGGGTATATTTATAGTGAATAAGATGAATATTCATCTCCTTTTGTGACTCTTTGAATTCCCTCATGACCTTTTGACTTCTTTACATAATGACTCTTCATATTCCAAAATTGAAACTTGGACTTCCACTTACAAAAATGTTTTAAATACAATATTGCATATACCCATATAGGAAAAAATTGGATAGTCAACTAGACAACCTAATAAGACAAATAATATGTCAAGCTTGAGTTTGGGGAAACTCTAGCTTAGCCACTTCAAATTGTAGCTTTTCAGTTACATATTGATGTCAAGCTTTATACTATGCGATGAATTCCCAAAACTTTGAGATAGGGTCAGGATGGAAGCTGAATCTTGCCTCCATTGCATCCTGGTACACTGCCTTGGAACCAATTTGAGTTTCCTTCTTTAGTGGGATAAACATGGTATTGATATTAATAGAGCCACCAATGTACTTATGTATATCATGCCTATTCACCTCTAGATCTTCCTTGGTTGCGATATGCTTGAGCTAGTCCAAATATTCATCAACCTCCTGTCTGATCTTATTCCTACCTTTGGCTTTGGTGAGTGAGCCAACTGAAGGGATCTGGTTTGACTTCACCACCAAATCCACACTGGTGAACCTTGGTGATGAATGAATCAAGTTATTTTTTTCTTTGAATAAGAATTTTCACCTCTTCTTTCTCTAACTCAACCTGTTGCCTTGTATTCTTCACCAATTCGGGAGGTGCGCCTCTGTACTACATTCCCCATTCATGCATGACAACGATGGTTGTATGGAAAACCTTGAGAGATTTAGAATTGTAACTGAAATTCTACCGCATGTCGTGCAAGTGGACCACTACTTTGTGCATGGTGACAAGCTCCTCATAGAGTCTCCTCATGGTCTCTCTGAATGTCGATACTTCACCCAAGTATGGATGCCTTGAGTTATTCTAAATACACCTGTGTGGGAGCTGCTTTCTGGACCTCTACCTAGATTTTTTCGATTTTTTTCCTTGCAGCCTATAGTTTTTTTCCATCTGTCTATTATCAGCCATCATAGACTTTGTATTTGACTTGGAAGCTCCTGCGAATGCCAATTTGGCTGCAACAATGACTTCTGGATTCTTGTTGGTGTCCGTCACGATCACATTTTCTTTAATAAAAGCAGGATTTGTGATATCATCGGCAAAGTGCTTCTTCATTTCCTGTATGATCTTCTTCTTTAGCTCATCATAGGTCAAGTTGTATATATCCATCACCGAACCGTCTACAAGAGAAGAAATTTCCTCTTCCTCGCTCGGAGCTTGCTCTATTGTCAGAGGAAGGGAAGACTGAGTAGTGATCTACTTCATGCTCGGTATGAGATCAAAATCTTGGTTTAGCTACATGAGTTCTACCTCCATGTTTTGGATTACTCTTAGATATTCAATTTCTTGAGAAATTTCATTATCCTGCAATTTCTTTCTCTCTTCTTCCAGTAGTCATTTTTGTTCCTCTTCCTCGGCTTGCTTCTATATTGTTGTTTCTTCCTCTTCTTTTCTCTTCCTTTATTATTCTTGATTTTGTATTTCTTATTCTAGTCTCTTTTTTTCTTGTTCTTCCTTCTACTTTAGTTCTTCCTCCTACTTCCTATTTCTTTCTGCTACTATGGTCGCTTTCAAGATGACGAGATCTGCCTTAAATTTGCGAATATTATCCTCCGTTGGGCTATGCACAACCTTTCTCTTGCCATTTCCACGTACTGGGTTGCACATTTATGCTAGTTCTACTTTTGGAGTGGCTTCTTTCTAAGGAGTAACCTGTGATGTACCCACAAATCTGATTGGTTGGAGAGACTTAAATGCATTGTAAGAATTCTTTATCCTTTCCTCCTTAGGTCTGGAATAAGTCTCGCTTGGCCAAGTGAAATGAATATTTGCATAGTTTTGCTTGAAAAAATCCTAGGATCATACGAGTTAAATTACATGCAACCAAATGAAAACTTCTCTATCTCTTTTCCTTCAGTCTCAAGAACCTTTAGATTCTTGAACTCGTACAATCCAATTTGCAAAGGAAGAGTGGGCCAAGGTGCTTTATTCTTCCTTTGCAACACTCTTGAAAATCCTGTGGAAAGATGATAAGCTACTTCCTGTATGACTAATTTTTTGGTGGCATACCTTGATATCAGAGGTGGAGACTTCTGACCAAAAAACACTTTGAGGTAAGTGCCATCCGGTGAGGAAAACCAATCATCTAATTCTGACACTGCTTCCATCACCTCATGGTACATGCAGAGTGGGTCTTCCTTAAATATCATCTTGTAAAATGGGAAGAGGAAGTGATATGTCAACTTCTCCATGACTCCTTTGTAGTTGCACTCTGAAAGCATCTTGCAATAAATGTGCACAACAGGTTCCTTTGGTGATCAAGTCCAACTCATGCTAGGAAAGAGTTATGAGAACATATTGCATACAAAAAATAAGAAGACATGTATAACCTTACTTGCTTACTCTTAAGAGGATTCTTGACATTAGTCACATGGATCTTCAACTGTTGATCCAACAAGTCTGACCAGTTGAATGGTTTTCCTTCATTTACAACCCAATGCAGTAAGAATGCCCAACCTTCAGGAAAGGTCTCAATACTCTTTTGACCGTAGATACGACAAAATATAACTATCAAGTACTAAAAATCCTTCCTTAGATATTTGGTCTTGTATGTGGTGCTGGGTGTGTGGAGGAATTCCGATGGCTCTTTCACCCAAATTTTGATGACATCTTTCGTGATCAAGTAGCTGGTGACTACATAGAAGTGAGATTCCATGTAGGCTTCAGTAAATTATACATACTCTAAAAATCGTGTGCCATAAAATAGGCAAGCCTTTGTCCACTAACATTGGTGAGTATCATGGTCTTTGCATCTGTGTGTGACAGAATCCAGTTGGCAATGTTTGCTCAAGGAAAGGTTGGATATGTGCATGCAATCTTGTGTAATCCTAACTTTTGAACAATGATGTAAACTTGTTTTTCCTCAAGATCTGATTTGTAGTTAGTTGTTGAGAAAACATCTTTCACTGTGTGCCATGTAATGTCTGAATCTTTCTCAATGAATAGTTGAGTATCTAAAAGAACTAGTATAGTGGCAGGAACACTCTCAACTATCTCATCGGTCATACTCTTTGTGGTGTCTTTTGAAGCAGATATCTTTTGTGCCATGATGATAATTGACTGGTGGAGAGACATAATCTCAAAAAGCTTCAATACTTGTATGACAAAATGCAGTTATGGAAAACACAAATTAGCTCAAGAAAAAAAATATATTAAGAAATATCAAGGCAACAACTAACACACCGAGAGGAAATATTGCACAATTATTGGACTCAAGGTGGGATAATAGCCTCATGAAATGTGCATTACGTAGTCTCAACAATCAAGGAGGAAGTTAGAGGCTTGAGACTATGAAATGCGCAGTCCCATATGGGCAGACCGAGGGAAGGAATTGTGCATTGTGCAATCTTGGTGGCCAGGGTTGAGGGCTGAGGCTTGTGACTGCGCAATGCGCAATTGGGTAATGTAGAAATTTCTGAATCTTAATTCTTATGCAGAAATTATTACCGTTAATTTGGTTAAGCTTCTCCTACTTATACACGTTATTAACTGAATAAATTCAAATTAATATCAAAGAAAAACACATAACATATCTCTACCAATTCATATCTAGAATAAGCATATGCACACATAGACATAGTGACAGTTATTTTTGGACAAACTGTCCCCGGAAAAACCTAATGTGGGAAAACCGGTCTCTGGTTGTTGGAGGGTTCTATTATTAAGAATATTTCTGAATACACAACTCTGGTTTCAAGATCTGGAAAAACCTACAGAGGAAACTCTAGATCTACAGCTCCTGTCTTATCTAAGACCAAAAATACTGACTGATCCACACCCTCAGACGATATTTACAGAACTCAACTAGATCTAGGCCTAGAAACCCTAGCGCTGCCCCTGAAAGACAATGTTGCTGCTGCTACTGCCATCTGTTGTTTCTGCTGCTGCCGTTTGTTGCTGCCTTTATCTGCGTTGTCCTTGTTGATCTATTCTCTACTTCTTGTGTATTCTAGACCCCAAGATCATATCATCCCCTTGGTCTAAATTCCCCTCCCTGCAACTGAAAAACTTATGAGAATTCTTAGCAAACCCCGCCCTAGAATCTCAGCTTAGCTTCAGTGCTCTGCCTCCATGTGTCTTTTACAAATGACCCCAAGCCTTTCCTTTATACTTTTCTTGTTGACAAATCAAGGACCAAGATTAAATCTCTAATCAATGGCTAAGATTAAAAGAAAGCTTGATCCGTGTGACTTAAGAAAATTTCATCACATGTTTAATTAAATTCACTTTAATTATTTTATTTTCCTAAGTTTTAACTTAGGAAATACATTAAAATAATTAATTAATTTAATATCTCCTAAACCAGATGAAATTTCCCAAATCCATTTTCGGGTCTTGTAGATCAAGTGAACTCTAGTCCTTCCTTAAAATTTGGGACCTAGAGCACAACTGATGCTACCCCAAATACACAAAATATCAACACTCCCTCTTAGCATCAAGGGTGTGCCCTAGCAATACATCACTTATACATTACATGATTTTGGGCACTGGTTCTGTGCTGCTGAAGCTTGGCCTCCTGTCACTCAAATCTGCACTACTGCTACCATTTTGTATTGTTTCCCATGACTCTGCCACTGCCACTACAACCATTGTAGTCCAGCTCCCTCTCAATATGTTGCATCTCTGCTGCTCATAGCACTGCCACTGCTGATCTACTGCACTGCAACTTCAGTTGTTGAGAGAAACCACTAAATCTCCTGCCCAATATTTGACAAAAAAGTTAGATGGGCTGCATCCTCATCACTGAAGCTCCATAGGCCATAGATCTATGCTGACATTTAAAGAATGATGCACAGCTACAACTCTTCCTGCATAATCAGACTCCCTCTGCACTACTAAAGTCACATCATCTCCTTGTGTTGAAATCTATCACACTGTTGTTGCATTGCATTGTCCCTCTGAAGCTCTCTGCGCTGCTACAGCTCTGCTCTGCATAAGCAGCACTGCTCTGCGCTGTTGAAGTCACATCAGCCTCTGCGCTTCTATTGCTTCTATGCTACTGCTGTTATGCTCTGCGTTGCTCCTCCCAGCCTCTAGATTTGTCTCTACCTCTGCCTCATTTGTGATCTATGCACCCATTGCTCCACTTGTCTCGATACTGTCTTAAGGCTATCGTAGCTCGCTTGTGATCAAGAGATGAGTTGCTCAAGGATCTCGTCTTACTTCCATGTAGCTCCTCTACATGTCCATGTCACCCCACCTCCGTGGTTCATGAGCACTCATGGCTATATCATCTCCTGACCCATCATCTGCCACCGTTGCTTTGGAAGAAGATGCTTCCTTGTCCTTCTTCTTTTCTAGACAATGGTTGGAAAAATGTCCCATTTTGCCACACTGGAAGAACCCAATGTGGGAAAACTGGTCTCTGGCTGCTGGAGGATTCTATTATTAAGAATATTTCTGAATACACAACTTTGGTTTCCAGATCTGGAAAAACCTACAGAGGAAACTATAGATCTGCAGCTCTTGGCTGATCTAAGACCAAAAATACTGACTAATCCACACCCTCAAATAGGATTTATAGAACTCAGCCAGATCTAGGCCTAGAAACCCCAGCGCTGCCCCTAAAAGATACTGTTGTTTTTGTTGTCGTCTGCTGCTGCCCCTGAAAGAAACTGTTGTTGTTGTTGTCGTCTGCTGCTGCTATTACTGCTGCTGCTGCCACTCCTGCCTTTCTCTGCATTGTCCTTGTTGATCTCTTCTCTGCTTCTTGTGTATTCTAGACCTCGGGATCATATCATCCCCTTGGTCTAAATTCACCTCTCTGCAACTGAAACACTTGTGAGAATTCTTAGCAAACCCCGCCCTAGAATCTCAGCTTAGCTTCAGTGCTCTGCCTCCATATGTATTTTACAAATGACCCCAAGCCTTTCCTTTATACTTTTCTCATTGAAAAATCAACGACCAAGATTGAATCTTTAATCAATGGCTAAGATTAAAAGAAAACTTGATCTATGTGACTTAAGACAATTTCATCACATGTTTAATTAAATTCACTTTAATTATTTTATTTTCCTAAGTTTTAACTTAGGAAATACATTAAAATAATTAATTAATTTAATATCTCCTAAACCAGATGAAATTTCCCAAATCCATTTCTGGGTCTTGTAGATCAGGTGAACTCTAGTCCTTCCTCAAAATTTGGGACATAGATCACAACTGATGCTACCCCAAATACACAAAATCTCAACAGGTAAGCCATTTATTGTGCATTGCGTAGTCTCAGACACCAAGCTTGAGGCTTATCTCTTGAAGTTGTGAAATGTGCAGCTGGAGAAGGAAACTACTAACCATGATTGCATAGATATGTCTGGGAAAGAGAGAAAACAGTGACAAATTTGAGTATTGGGGTAGGAAGGAATGTATATTTGGCTAAGGGGAAGATAAATGAGTGAAAATTAAGTTCCAGAAACAAGCATGCAAGATGAAAAAAAAAACATGCAAAAAATGGCCCAACAACGGTGACTCTTGGAGGGGGGGGGGTAGGGAGGGGGACAAGAACTTAATGCGACACTTGGAAAACGTGAACGACGGACTGATCCAACACTTATACAGGCTAATATAAGTTAAAACACTAGTTACAATGAAAAGAAACATGAAAAATAACACTCATAGAAGCAAAAGCAACATAAAAAATGACAAAAAGTGACACATGCAAAAATTACCCAGAAAAGCGTCGCAAACTCAACCAAAAGTTCCTTGATCTCCTTGGGAAGGCTAGAGCTTTGAGATCAAGTGTGAAAATGATCTCTAGGGGTGTCTATTAAATATATCTAGGTAGGTCAGGGTTTATGACGAGCATGCGTAAAATCAAGGAAAAAGTACCACTTGTTCAAAAGTCATATTTAGCAACTTAGTGGAATTACCCAGACATTAATTGGGAAACTCCTATTTTTTAGTTATTCCAACTTTGATTTTTCTGGGAAACTTCTTGTTCACACTGGGAAAAGGGATTGCTCAATTATTAGCCTCAAGAGCTTGTGCAATTCCTTGCCTAAGTGAATTGCACAGTTTCTGAGGGGAAGGGAGATTTTGCACAGTTTTTAAGCTCAAGGTTGGCCTGCCTTCCGAGATTGTGCAGTTCAAATCCTCAAGGTTGGCATGTGTTACAGGATTGCACAGTTCAGATACTCAAGGCTTAACTCAATTTCCAGAGATAGTGGATTGTGCGATTCCAAGTAGGAAGAGTGACAATGCTGCAAGGTTAAGGCAGGAGATGGCTTGTGTTAGATCAGTGATAATGGAATTACCCAGGTAGATTTAAATCTGATCACACTTTAACAATCGGTGGAAGTTCATCTCTTATTACACCTATGGTTGTGAAACCACACAAGACAACTGGCCCTCATATCATCAATACGAATGCAGCTCTTATACTTGCACCCTTAATTTAACAGTCTTGATCAATACATCTTTGATTTGGGGCCCACACATGCAACGCATTTTCCAACATGGAGTCAACACACAACCCAATTCATACCTGGCTTATCTCCCCTGTAACTTGCGATGCGACCACTCTTCGATCGATCAATCTTCGGATCGGACGATCCATAGCGATATCACGATGATTTCATCGTCGTTAGTTAACGCGCGACAACATGCGCGGCCCCAGTACTAACGACCTTCCACATCTGACGACAGAGAGCACGTCGCCCTGCTCCATACGATTCGACGAATATCACTTGGCCTAGATGCACGAACGATAATGCGCGATGGCGTGCAATGAAAGCGGTTTGGGGGTCCCGCCTTATGCCACGTGTCAGCTGCTCTATGGAATCGCTCCCAATTCTTAAATACCGCTTGCCCGACGAAAGCGGTGCAATCAAACCTGGGAACCACCTTTACTGTTCACTCCAAACCGTCGTTACTGTTCACTTTGGTCGCGGTTCTGCTTCTTACCTTCCAGGTTCCGTCCTCGTCCATGCCTTTCACCCATCGACTCCAACACAGAGTTCCGCCCCTTTTGCTCGGGTTCCGCCTATGAAAATTAACGTAGTTCTTCCGCGTTGTCACTAATGCGCCTTTGCTCCTCGTTATACAGTGCTCGTCTGATGAACACCACTATCGCTTATGCGTGGCTTAAATCCATGCCTCTGTTCGTGGCATATACTCAATGAATATATAGCTCCACTGTTTATCAGTTCGAGACACAGTGTCGACAGTATTAAAATTGATTCCTCCAACTATATACAGAGCACATTTAGCCCCAACTTGAAAAGTACATTTTTACACATTATCATACACTCTCCTTTCCGAATACACAAGAATACTCTTAGCTCAATTTATAGAGTCCTGCTCCTACAAGAAATTAAGGCAATTTCACGCAGGAATTTCACCAATAAATGCACAACTACGAAGGTACTCTCCCCACAGAGTTAAACAACAAATGCACAGTTACACTGAGATAATTTCCTCATACGATTCGACCAAGAAGACATAAAATCACACATGGAACTTATAAACAATTCTCCAAAATAGATATATATACATACAGGCGATCAATCTCAAAAGAAAATTCTTACAATTTCATGGCAGGCTAGATATTCATTTCAGTGGCCATTATCCTCCTACTCTGTTGCTGAAGAAGTTACTCTAACTCTCTCCCCTCTAAACTCTTCAGGATTACATTTATACCACAAGGATGACCTGAATCGATTCAGGTCTCCAAATAGTTCAGTAACTCTTAGCATTCCCAATTCCTAAAATCAGACTCAATAACTGAACTGATCCTAAACTGACTCTTCGTATTCCTATCTTAACCAATTTCTCATGTTCTCAAAATGACTTGAGAATAATTACAATTCCCTACCAAATTTATTTAATATTTACAAGAAATTTAAAGAACATGGGACCCCCTATGTCTACTTATGTACAAAGTAACTTTTAAGCCTAATGCCCCTGCATCAATCAGGGTCAAAACAAGACAAGTCTTCAACATAGGTATAATACTTGACGACGGTGAATGATAAGCTCATGTAGATAGAAGTGAAGCTCCAAAATCAAAGCATGGGAAAAAATTTGGAGGGGTGTTGTAACAACTACAATAGAATCACAAGTTTGACATGCAAACTCTACACATTCCAAGTGTCCTAAGAGTTTTTAAGGGCCCTGAATCCATTTATGCATTCAAAATCAAAATTCACTTAAATTCATAATCTATATACGTTTTCTTTTTTATCTTTTTTATTTTCCTTGTCAATGATCTGAAAATGGAAGGTACTTGAAAAGGGTGCAAGGTATCCATTTTCATTTAAGTAAATGAGTGCAAATACTCAAAATTTTAAATCTGAAATTGTGAGAACAAAGTATTTCTCATATAGAGATTGACAGTAAGGGGCTTTTACTAGTTATTTCACCTTTACTAGAAAGGATGAAACGAGAGGCTACCTGGCCCACATACTGGCTCTGCCTAAAGAAATAAAATGTAATCACTGAGACTTAATTAAAATGACCTTACTCAAATTTGAGATTATGCAGAAGTTTTGCTTGGAAGAGGTGTAAGTCTTTTCTTTTTTTTATGTGTTTAAAGTTTATTTGTTTTTGCTGAAACTTAACATGTATATCAGCAACATAATTCAGCCATAGAATACAAAACACAACAACAACATAATATAGGATTTCACCCCAACTCTTGGGCTACATCTCCTTTGAGCTTCGTCAACATGACTAGACTCTTTGGGATTAAGGTAATCATATTCTTTTACAAGCTCCAAACTTAACCACAATGAATACAAGAATGATTCAAAGGGCTGAGAATACTATTTTAAATCCCTTTAATGGCTGTCCAATTCCTGCAAACAGCTTTAGGCTTCTATGGGCATACATCCTTTTGTCGGTGCACTAAGCTTCTCTGAGCTTCTAAATGGCACAAACTCCCTCATATTTCTGTTTCTACTCCTGAAACCACTACTGATGCATCCAATAATAATCAGATATCAAATATCAACTAATAATTTGCTTATATTAAGCACAACATCCCCAAAAATGGCTCTCCTCCATGGTTTGCCCAGGGCTGCCCACGACTTCATATCAACTTCTCGATACGTATAAGTACTCAAAATGATCTGAAACCACTTCCATTGGTTCCATAATGACTGAAATAGTCAAGATAGAGTTTTTTTTCATCAAAAACGGTCTCCGGCTGCTCCGGTTTCGCCTACATACTCTATTTGGAAAATGGCCTCTATAATTTAAATGAAGCTTTTCGGCTTTCTAAAGTTCTTAACAGGCTCTTCCAACCATCCAAAAAGATTCAAAAGGCATGAAATATCTAAGAATTACTATTCATTTACCTTAAACAGAGAAATACAGTCCAAAACACAGCCTTCTCCTTCTAGGCCCTGATGACTCCTTCATCTTCTTCGAAGCTTAAACCTCTAAAGATGACCTCTGTTAGACTTCAGCTCTATTCCATTGAGTCCAAAATGTCAAAGAGACCCAAAATCAAAAAAAAAATTCACTCCAAAAGGATCTTCCATGTGAAAGATATGGCATATTTACTAACTGCCAGTCTGGCCTAAACAAGCTCCACTAAATGTGGAGACACTGCCAGTTAACTGAACTAAACTGGCACATCCGCCTAATTTGGGGGAACGGGCGCTAAATTGGCGGAAGCATTAAATGTTGCAGTTAACAAACTCCGCGTTCACATGCGCAATAAGTGCTAACAGTTAACTGTTTGAACGTTGCCACATTAAAGCATGTGTTATTTAGAATTTGGGTTGAACACATGTCAAGTCGTAAGCCCATGGTGTATTGGTAAAGCATTGTGGTAGTAGCAATGAAGTCTCCGTTTCAAATCCCGCCGGAGCCAAACAAATTTTTAACCCGCCATTCAATTGTGACTTGGGGCCACATGGCGGCCTCTGGGCCTGCCACGTGGCAGCGCTTAATTGGACCAAAAATTACACAGTGAACTCAACAACGAATTGTAAATTGCCACTTGTCACAAGACGGTTGGTCCACAAGGAATATTTTGTGGAATATTCCAAGGAATATTTTGAGGAATATTCCCCGAATATTCTTTTTTTAATATTTCCCAATTTCTAAAGTCAAACTGGCCTTTTTTTTACTGAAATTGAAGAACTTCAAAGTTGAATAACTTCTTCATACAGCGTCGGTTTTCAGTGCCATTCACAGCGTTGGGATCGTATCACCGAGGCCTATCCTGTCGCTTAGGTTCCAAATCAATTTGAGCACTTTCATTTTTGAGCTTTTTCCCAAGCTCAGATTTGAGCTCCTGATCAATCAATAATCAAATAATTATATTCAATAAAACAATTATATCTTATAATTGTGTCTATGAACATAAAAACAAAGAATTATAACATTTTGAAAATTACTTACATTTATATATGATGCATATTAGTTTAGTCCTTGCTCGAAAATACATAATTAATAGTCAAACTTATCTCTTGAACAATCTCTATATGTAACACATATATTCGAATTTTAAATATATATTTTTTTTCCAAAAAAAAAATTATTAAAAGATAACTAAAATAACAAGAACATTATTCAAAGAAAATAATTGAGAGTCCATTTTTAGACCCTAACATATATATTCAAATCTTGAATATAAGGATTTGTTTTCCATGGAAAAAAAAAAAAAACACTAAAATAAGAAAAACATCTTCAATTTGATAAGCATGTCTATTTCGGATTAAGGTTTCCATTTTTAATATAGAGTTGAGATTTATCTCATCTCAGGTATGCCCTTTTTGCCTTTCAATTTAATTTAAAAAATGTCACGTCCACAAATCTAAGAATTTTTATTTATTTATGGCATTGAAGTCTTATCGTTTATTGTTACTTTATTATGTTTTTATTGTTTTCAAGTCACACACACACATACATAATTTAAAATAATGTTATAATTTAATTAATTTTTATGATTTTTTAAATCCTGACACTGTAGTTGTATCATAAGGTAAGTGTCATGATGCCTTAGATGAATTGATTCCTATCAAGGTATAAATTTGACAAGCACTCCTACCCATCATGCAAAGTTTTTATGATGGGTTTCCTTTTAAAATTGTTCTTAGCATGATGTTTGATTTTAATTTTTACTCGTCATTTAAATATCATGCTTTATGTGTTTTTATTTTTATTTTTTGTTGTTGTTAATATCAGTTTTGTATTTTTTCTTGCTAATTTTTAAATTTTGGCTCAACTAAATAAAATTCATTTCAACCAATTAATATATAGATGAATATATTTTACATTACTTTGAAAGGATCAAAGCTTTTACAAATTATGCTAAACTATTATTGAAAAGTTTTCAAGTGGCTTGGTCAAACCTATTAATTATAATGCATTTTTGAAGAAAAACAATCCATGTTAGCTTTCAATGTGATGAGTTGGGCTTAAGGACCTTATAAATAATAAAAACAAGTTTGAAGCCACTTTTAAATAGGAATTTGGGAGAATCTTAATATTTCAAGAAATAATAATATGCAGGGCATGCATTTTCAGGGAATTCATAATATTTTGACAATGAGGAAGAATAGAGCTCTCCTACAGATAGGCTAACACATAAAAGACCCATACCCAATTATGTTTAGATTTAAGTGTGAATCTATCAAAGGCATCACAACCTTGGTAACCACACATTTAACATTTCCATATCCAATCAATAAATATACTTGATTTCTAATCAAACTAATAGATAGATCCATTTTATAAAAAATGAGATTTATTACAAGTGTGCCAACACTAGAGAAACTACACAAAACTCTCAAAATCAAATGATAAACAAGAAAAGTCACTTGGTGCTTTATATAGAATACCAATGGCCCATGGATGTGAACATATAGTGTGGGTCTCAACCTTAAGCTTTAGGCTTCAATGTTCATGCTTTCGAATTGTGTACAATGCAGGATTGTGTGGTGTGAGTGAAGACAAAGACCAACTCACAAATGGGGTATTCTATGTTTATCTTGAAGTCTAATCTTAAATTCTTAGTATTGTGGGTGTCACATAGTGCAATACTTGTCTCGGAGTCTCAACCAACAAAATCACTAACTTTTTTGTTTTATGCAATTTTATGTGGAATTGCTTATGTGTGATATATATATATATATATATATATATATATATATATATATATATATAATGGTTAAATAAGAAAAATATGGGTAAATACATGTCAAATTTAATGACATTTACTTATAAAGATTTCAAAGAAGAATTGAATCATTTATCTGGAAAACAAAAATATAAAAAATTATTATTAATTATTATTAATTATAAATTAATTAGGAGTTGTCTTTAATGCGACTTTTTGGAGTTTTCAGTGGATTTTCTGGCCAGAATCAGGCATAAAAAATTCCAATGAAATCTTGATTTTCGTTATTTAAACTGGTGTTTTTACTGCATATATGGATTCAGCACCCTGAAAATCCCCTAGGGCACTTCGATAGTGCAAATTTTACCCACCAAACTTGTGGTTTCAATGAATTCCTGCTGGTTTTAGACAAATTAAATCGGAAAAATAAACCGAAAAACTTGAATTAATTATTCATACCATCTCTGTATAATAGTTATCAATATTAAACAACTATATCTATATAAAGTTATATCATATATATTAATGTGTATAATTTTGTTAAAAGCATTTTACAAGAGAAAAAAAAATTAATTTAAAAGAAATATATATATATATATATATATATATATATATATATAATTGAATTCTATTAATGCCAGAAAACCATATTACATTAGGAAAATAGATCATCTAGAGTACATCTTCTATAGGTATAGAATTAAAAATTGAGATGATTCATATATTTTTCTTTTTTTACCCTTTCTCCTACGAACATCAATCCACCCATCTAAGCCATTCGACACAACAAAGGATAATTCTATTTCTTTAATTTTTTGAGAAAGAACCAAAACAACCGAATCTATCGAATTCGGTAGTTATTTCTCACTATTTGAGTGATCATGCTCATGGCGTGCTTTTTCCACTAATTGACAGTGCAAATATGGTAGTAGATTTCTCAATGTCCTTTACCGAAATATTTTCCCTTACTAGGGGTTGTGTCGATGTAGCTAAAGGTTGCCTGGAATCCTGAGAGGGTGAGGTGTTGAGAGATGAGTTATGATTATGATAGTTATTTTGCCTTTTCCTAACAAGATTATTGGACTCTATTGCTACCTTTGGATCACTCCAACCATGGTAGCGTCTCTTTGGTTCCTAATTATAGAAAGCCCCTTTTGAGGAGGGACACACATTCTGGAGGTGCCTAGGATTTTGGAAAATTTTACACCTGAAGGTAGTGTTTTTATATTCCAATGGCTAGATATACTCCTATCCCTCCCACATAAAGACGATTTTGTCTAGCAAACCTTCATTGAGGCCCACTTCCATGCATATGTGGATGTAAATCATGAAACCTTTTAACAATCGTTCGATATCTACTTTGATAAAGTTGCCTATAGATTCACTAATGTCCTCTAGGATTTCTAGCACGATCTAATGAGGAGGAAAGTTTGGGAGCCTAACCCAAGCTGGAACAAGCAGGGACTTCATGGTGAGAGGATTAAAGCCTGGGAACCATGGTTGAATCAAAAGACTAGCCCCACCCCAAAACTAGGGCCCCTGATAAAAAACCTTCTTATGGTCTTTCAAATATTTAATGAAAACCACAAAGTAACCCTTTGAGTAAAAAAACATATCTACGTTTTAGGACCAATTCTAGTAGACCCATTCATGGAGGGCAAAAGCCATTGAAAAGCCATATAATTGCCCGACTTTCAAAATATGATGTTCTTCTCTTATTAATGTTCTCATTTACGTCTAACTTTTGGATATCCGATGAATGTTCCACCACAAATGTCTGACTTGAGAGCTCCTTTGGAATTTGAGGACTGGGACCCGACTTTAAAGCTTCTTTGAAGGACATGGGCCTTGAGGAAGAAAAAGTTCCACCGCCCCTAACACCTCCTCGCAAACTTGCAACAAGGGATATATACACATTCTTTTTAATGCCTGAATCTTTGAGATCACTTTCCATCTTCAACAACCTCCCTTCATAAAGGGGCCTGAGCATTCCCACAAGAATACCTAAAATTTGATGGACGTGGGCGACTGTTGAAACCACTACATCCTCCTATTTCACTTTAAAACACAGAATCTCCGAACAAGGACCTAATGGCGAAAATGGAGAACATTTGAAGATTATTGACCACAACACTCTTGGACATGCTCATTGGCAGAAGGCTTTCATCAAATAATTTGCTGACATGCACAAACCCCAGATTGACTGCTCTTATTGAAATTTCAGCAAGTTCATTATCAACATCATTCCAACGATTTGAAGATTTACAACATGATACAACCAAGATTGGTTTGAGAGACTTTCTTGGTGGGAGAAATCTGTCGAAAACTTTGCAGGTTATCCCGAGCTTGCATTGAGAATCCCATTCCAAAATTTTGACAAACATTTCGGAGGAAAACATCATGCACACACGTTTTTCTAGCCCAGGTGTGCTCACAAGCTCATAAACCCCATTGGAATATTGACCTGATGGGATTAAAAAATTTGAATTCAAGGGCTTCCACAATCATAAGGCTTCTACTAAGACCAGTCGAGGCCAGCCCAATGAAATCATAGACCAAAACTCCTCTGCCTATACCTCTAATTACAATGTAGTCTGCCTTTCCCAGACCATAGACAAGAGACAGAGGAAGGGAAAGAGCCATCCCCCTCTCTGAAAACCATACCTCCAAGCTCGAACTGATAGAATTGGAAAATCCTACAACACAAACCCATCCCTCGCTCGTGGAGTTCACCATCGTTAATTCCAAATTTTATAGTTAAACTTTAGACAAATTTAGAATTTCAATTAGTACTTCAAATTGGAATAATTATCTTAATATATATAATTATCTTAATGTTTTATATTAAGAAATAAGAAAGTATTTAAGACAATAGATGGATATATTTTGGAATTAGAATGAAGCTTTTAAATTAAATAGTGGGTATAAATTTTATCATTACTATCCATTTTTTCAACAACAACATGAATCCACATAGTAAAGCAATAGTCTACTAGTTATTAGTTTAATGTTTTGGAGTTTTTCCAGCATATTTTGGGGTCCAATTTACCCAAAATCCCTACTTGGAATAATCTAAACTCTCCACAATTCAAGTTTCTCACATAGTTCCCAATACCCTAAATCCATTTCTACATTCCAAAGTACATTTTAAAAAACCAAAAACTCACAATAAGAACAACATTGTTTTCTCCACTTAAACCAAAAATTTCAAAAACACTTTCTCTGTAACAATGCTACTCAGAGCAGACAAAATTGGAACGTCTATAACAATGCTACTCCAAGCAGACAAGAATGGAACCTCAAGAACACTGCTTTGTTCTGAATCCGCGCAAACAAATCAAAATTCAACGTGGAACTTGAGTTTTGAACAAAGTCAGCTCAGGGGGATTTCCGATATGCAGTCTCAGCCATCAGATTGCTCAAACGAACGTCAAGGAGATCTTCGATATGCAGTCTCAGCCATCCGATTGTTCAAACGAATCAAAACTCATCGTCCCATTTGAGTTTTGGACAAGGACAGTTTAGGAGATCTTCGATATGCAGTCTCAGCCATCCGATGGCTCACATCCAATGATTCAGATTATTGCATTGACAACGAATTAATATACGCCTGCTTCGTCCGCAAAAGAGTTAATGGTTTGCATTATTTCGGGATTGACTAATTGAATTATGGAGGGTGATTAAAGCCAAGGTCGAGTCCTCATTGTGACTAGTTAACCATCATTTAAACGTACATGCATAAGTATAAATGTGCGTTTTTTTAATATTTGTTTATTGGTTGGAAGAATGATTAATTTTTCCTAAGATGTTGTTATTAAAATTCTGAGAAGTTTCATGTTATTATCAAAATTTTGGTTTCATTGAATTTACATACTTTTTGGGATAGTTTAATTCCTTTAATGACAACATTCACACCAACTTATATTTTAATAAATTAGTTAACATTTAGTAATATAGATTAAATTTGTGGGGTGGCAGGGGGGGAGGGATTCTTATAACCCGTGATGGGAAAATTGAAGAATGGTATGCATGGAGCCTTGGCAAGAAAACAAATAACCAAGCTGAGGCCTATGGTCTCCTCTTTGATCTCTCACTCTTGCTCAACAAAAAAGGATTAGAATCTTGAACATTATAGGAGACTCCCTCCTTATAATAAAGAGCATGATCAACAATAGGGAGGCTAAAACTCAATGTTGAACCAAATTTTGAAAAGAATTAGGTGTAGCTGCAAGAGCTTTGAAAGAGTCAACTTCTATCACATTTTAAGAGAGCTGAATGGAGAGGCTGATACCAAGCAAACATAGCCTGCCAGATAGAAGAAAGTAGGAGCCTTATCAATGGGATCGAAGGGTTCCAGGACATCCCATAGGTGCTATGAAGGGCCTAATTGTGTTGATATACTAGACCCTGTCTAATTGCAAGGGAAGAAGCATTAAAATCAGGAATTTAAAGGAATATAGGGATAAAGGAGGCCAACTTCTCCTCCCTAGCATATCTTATCCTCTACCTTACCCCCCCCCACTCCCTCATCCCTATATACTTCTCCCCCTCATTCCCTCACTCCCTCACTCCCTCATCCCCTACTCCTCGCTTGGCTTCCGCTTCACCCTACCCCACCTCCCCCACCTCCCCCACTCCCCTTCGCCCTCATGTCATACCGTCCTTCATCGTACTCTCAACAGTTGGCACCTCGAACTGACAGTAGGTGGAACAATACTAACACCATGGTAAGAGATCTCCTGTCGTGCGTAACCGTTAAACAACTCCAGGACAGGGATGACGAGATAATGTAAACATGTGGTGCTGGAATGGGGGGTGGGATGCAGCAGGTTTTACCCAAGCACTATGGCTTGTCACACGAACCAGTCTTTTCCAAGGTTGTATAAACCCTTTGAGTGCGAGTCGGCTTTAATTTTGGATCACTGGAGCATATTGATCAAGCACATGACCATTAATATGCAACAACTTGCAGCTGATTCAGGGAAGGTTGCAATCGTGGGGATTAGCAGGGCGGTGAGAAGGAATTATCAGCCCATCAATAGTCACGGGTGCTATATAAGGAACAATATGCACCTCCATAACAGAGGTAAAGCAAAGGCTTTGTTCTCAGGAGACTGGCAGGTCACCCTGGTGAGTTTTCTGGGGAGGTGCTGTGAGATTTGGGAGGCTAACATTAGGTGTAGAATTGTTGGCCTTATCATCTCCTAGGCTGAGTTTAAGGGCAGGGTGATCTCGAACTTTGGGTGTCTGCTTCTGTGGCTGGCTGAGGATAGCTCAGAGTAGCGTAATTGGGAAAGAGGAAGCGCAGAGAAAATTTAGGGCTTGGTAGATACTCTGGAGCAGCTAGGTGAGGGAGTCACGTACTGTGTGAATACTTGTATGAAAAATCATATAAAAACCAATGGTCAGCCTGTGCTGAATTATCAGGATTTTGAGTGGTACTCTGAGACAGTGGGTTGGGACGAGGCTTTTGGAACTTGTTTCTGCGTTCAAACTTCTAAAGCGATGGAATTAACAGTCTGTGTTAGTGATGGTCTTAAAATGCAGAGGACTACAAGGCAAAGACAAGGGAAAAATAAGAAAAATGAGATAGAAAGGAGCACTAAGATGGAGGTGGAGGCCTGGGGAGTAAGACGAAAATGCTCAGGGAGGGCAATTGAATGTATCATGCCCTGGATGACTGTTGCCCCACACAACTGCAATCACTGTGAACACGAACATATGGAATTATGGGACTGCATGGAGGACTTGAAGAAAAACCTTCAAATGCAACAAAAGGAGGACTTGGACCGCAAAGAGAAACAAGCTGAAAAGAACAGAAAGATCAACCAACGGGAGGAAGAAATCTATGCTTTGCAGGGCCAAATCGAAGACCTAAAGATTCAGTGGAAAAGGAATCCCACAACCTCGGAAGAGGAGCTGAGCGGCCTCGACTTGAACTGGCCTGCCAACCCTGATGAATAACTAAAAAAATTTTATTTCTGTGTAAATTCGCATGTATCTTTTTGCTCGACATGTACTGTAGGATATACAAAATAGAAACAACAATATCGAAGCTGAATTTTGTAATTTTGGCAGTCATTTGGGTCAGCCTAGCTATGGACCTATTTAGTCAGCCTATTTTTGGGAAATCTTGAACATGTAATTTCTCGATCTTAGCTGTGACCCAAACGCAAATTTATATTAAATAAAATTACTCTTTTGTATAAAAATTTTATATTAAATTTTATTAATTAAAATTTCTATGTTGATATTAAAATGCATATTAAAGTTATATATATATATATATATATATATATATATATATATATATATATATATATATATATATATAATAATAAAAAATATGTTTTATATAATTTTCATTAAATCTCTTTATATTTATTATTCATTTAATTTATATAATTTAATTCATTATAATCTAAACCTAATTAATAAAAATATAATAATAATAAATATATTACAATTTTGAAAATTACTATTGACAAGTCCAAATTATCAAATTATATTTTGTTGTGATGCCCAACGGATTCTGATGTGTGACCAACACAATATAATAGCACAAATGGGTTGAAGCACCTTTAAAAAAGTTGTAGTCTATTTGTTATATTTTTAGAAAGTTTTGTGGCATTTTTTTTCTTCACAATCCAAAGTATTTGAATAATTTTTAATGCTAAATCAAATTGATATATAAAATAAAAAATTATTTTAAATAACTAATATCAACTCAATCTAAAAAAACATTTCATCCAAAACTTATAATGGCTATACAAAACTCCAAAAAATTAAAGTCGTGGCAGCATTAGTGATATGGACATCGCTGGCAATTGGTTATCTGACCACTACTAGAAGAGAAGCACGCTGACAAATGAATGAATGAATGAATGATATTTTAACGTCCACGAGACTAAAAATAGTCTATGGGACCACCAGCGTCCTTGTTTTTTGCCTTTTGTAATTCAATCCTTTTCTTACTCAAGTTGATGATGAGCTGACCCAACCTTCTAACAGTTCCATTACTGAAAAGACAATGCCATAGAATTGATGCTAACATACTGCGGTAACCGTCCTTGATGTCTATGAAAGCGTCACATTCCAAAATGAAATGTTTTTCTGATTCCACTGCCCCAGAAGTGCAAAAAGTACATACCCTTTCTTCCCAAGCTTCTTTAGGTCTCTTCCACCATCCCGTTCACACCGAAGTTGATGTGAGTTAGTTCTTAATTGAGCAATAAGAACCTTTGCTCTCCACGGAATGCTAGCTCCAATGTATTCTTTTTCTTGGAGATCGCAAGTGGGGTTGAACTCTTGAACATAATACTTTTTCTTTCTACCCAACTCTTTTCCCCATATACTCTTACGGAACTTCTCCAGCACAAAATTCTTTAACTCCTTACTATTTGTGGGACATGCATTCAGGTAAATATTCCATTTTTGCATCCATTTGTTGTTTTGTCTCATCCATGATTTCTTTCTTTCACTCATATCTTCATTGAAGATAACTTTTGGCCATCTACCTCCTCCCATTTGCTCAATTCTTTTTAGATACCTTATAAGACGCACCATGGCAATTGCTTTGATGGGAGCTGCCCCTATTTCACTCAACATTATCTCATAGGGAACCGAACTTTTTATTCTGAACTTGCTCATGATCAAGCGTTTTTGAATTTTTTCAATTTGTTTCCATTTTGAAATAGGGATGCTGCTAGCCCACAATTCACACCCATATAATATCACTGGACAAACTAGGAGTCCAAAAAGTACTTTGATCGTGTTCCAATCCCATAGCTCTGCCTCTCTACATCTATTTTGAAGTGCATATAATGCTTTCTACCCTCCTAAGACTTTTTTCTTTCTGCAATCCTCCCAATTAAGTTTGTTATTGAAATCGATCCCGAGGTACTTGTATTCATTTACTTCTTCAAGAATGTTGCCTTCAAATAAGAACGTATGTTGGCTTTGTTTCTTTTTATTAGAGAAAATCATTATTTTGGTTTTACTGGTATTGACTTGCATCCCCACTGCTTTATAGAAAAGCTCAAGTGCATATAGGTGCATCTGCAATCCATGGGCCGATTTAGCAACCAACACAATATCATTGGCATATAGAAGAAGCTTTATCACAAACTCCCCCAATCGAACACCATCCCCACCTTGCGAATTTAGCCATTCTTCCAGTTTGTCAATATATAAACCAAAAAGAGTAGGGGATAAAGGGCAACCTTGCTTAACTCCAATGTCACTTCTAAAACTTTTTGAAATGCCTGCTGAAGTTCTAATTTTGACTTTCACCTCTTTATAAAGCCTATGGACGGCAGCTCTATATTGTAAAGGAATTTCAAGTTCTTCCATTCTACACCACAACTTATCTCTAGGGACCGTGTCAAATGCCTTTTTGAAGTCAACAAAGCAGCGAAATACTTCTTCTTTGCTCCCCCAAACCTTTTCAACAATGTGTCTCAGTGTGATCCCGTGATCTACTATAGAATGTTTCGACCTAAAACCTGCTTGCCCTTTTGCCCTCTTTTCTTTTACTTCTACCCACTTACGGATTCTATTTTCTACCATGCTACTGAAAAGCTTTGCAAACAAAGGATTGATCATAATGGTTCTATAGTTGGAAGGATTATTAATGTCTTTGCTTTTAAAAAGGGGAATTGCTAGACTAGTTGTCCAATCCCTTGGGAATCCTTGTTGAATGACGTTGTTGAATATTTCCATGATGTGGGGTGCCAAAATGTTCATTCCCCACTTTAGATATTCTGCTTGAAGTTCAACCAAGTCCTTTGCCTTCCCTACTTTCAACTTTTTAATTCCTGCCTCCACCTTCTGTACTGTCAAAACCTTTGTAGATGTGTTGATCCTGGGAGGAGGCTCAACCTCTAATTCTTTTTCATAGAGTTGTCTTGCATAGTCAAACCATTGATTGACTGTAATATTATTTTCAAATTGCTTCTTCCTTGGTTGAAGTGTTTGCCAAAAAAGTTTTGGGTTATTCTTGCCTAGATATATCAGCTCTTCTCGCCTTGTTTGCATGAACTCAATTATTTTTTTTTTTTAAATATGCTTATATAACTTTACATTCATCTTCCCCCCTCCCTTTTTCAAGGTTCTCCTTGCCATTTTGCATTCCTCATTGAACCACACATTCACAGGAAAATAATTTGATTATGATTTCTTATTTTTTGCTCTTTTGCACTTCTCAAGCAAATGCCTGGGTTGGCTGCATCCCCGGCATTCCCAAGACTGAAATTACTACTTTACATACAAGAGCGATGGTCTTGGAAACAGAGGGTACTCACTGATAGACTGACTTGTGGCCATCTTTAGTAGAAGCAAGAAGAGTCAATATTCTTTGAATACAATGGGAGGTGGCAACTTTGCACTGGGCAGACCTAATGAATAACAGGCGAGGTAATGAATGTTTTGGTATCTTTTCATTATGTAACAGTTACCTCGTGGATATAAATCTGGTTATAGGCTGAAGGGCATTTTTGCATGGATGTGGTTTTAGTGATTTTTTTGGACTTTTTGGGTGAAGGAATTTGGTGAAAAAAATTAGGTGAAATATTAGTGTTATTTGAACTGGTTTTTTGACTTGTATATATATGGATTTAGCACCCTAAAAAAACTTGTAAGGCATTTCAATTTTAAAGCGATTACCAAAAGTTTGTGATTTCAATAAAATTTTGACAGATTTTTGTGTGACGGATTTTTGTGAATTCAATAAATTTCTGACAGATTTTAGACAGAAAAAATCCAAAAACTTCAAAATATATATATATATATATATATATATATAAAGACAACTCGTTTTTGCATGTTGATTTTATATGTTTCATGCAGACAGTATATAATTTGTAATAGAATGCAGAGAGCTGGTAAAGCTAAATAATGGTTTGTAATAGGACGCATAAGGCTAGTAAAGCCCAATAACTTATAAGTAATTGATGATCAGAATTTAACTTCAGACCAAAATGCCCAATTGGAGAACAATAACTTTTGTTTACATATTATTCACATATTATTCGAATCAATAGTCACAATGAAATTAACCATTTTTCATAGAATGGATTGAATGAATGTAGCTCCACAGTATCTCAACAATAATGGAATTGGATAAATAACATTAACCTATCAATGAATGGAGCTGAAGAATGTAGCGTTTTGGTAAAATGAGCTGGAGCCGATGCAGAAGGTTTGAGGGTCAATCCGAGGCGGTGGTGTGTTCCATAACTTCTTCTGGGCAGAGAAACTAGCAATTACAGCAGATTGTTTAGTTTCATTTAATATTTTAGAAAGATGGCTGTAGTAGGCAACTGAATCAATATCTTCTATGACGTTGATGGGATTGCCATTTTTATGGTCAACAATAGTCCATCCATCGGAACCTACTTCGCCATTTGCCAAAACACTGACAGGCCTAATCTGGCTCACCAAGTTTAGTTGTAGCTGATCTGCCATTATGGCTGCACCTACTACTTCTCCCAAAAACATGTCCTGAAAAGCCAACACAAAGATTTATTAGATTTGACACATTTTCCAGGAAAGTTATTTGGTTTTAGTATTGTTTCTGTTGAATCCAGATACACACATATGTAATGTCAAGTGAAATAGAGCACTTACGATGTGGGCATAAGCATGGTGACTGCAATGCAGTCGAAGCATTCTTGAAACTAAGCGGTGCACGAACATTGCTTCTGGGGTCTCCTTTGCCTGTGCCAGCTCCCTTAAAAGCCTTGTAAATGATGAAGCTTTGCGGAGGACATTGAGAGGAATCATTGTCATGTTAAGCTCTGATGCTAAAACTTGCTTTGCTGCCAACGGATCCAGATACATATTAAATTCTGTCTTTCTGTTTGAAGGGACAGTAAAGACGTTTCCACCATCCGATGCTTCATTGTCATCAACATGTCCACCAATAATATATAGCTTCTGTAAAGAGGGGAAATAACATTTTATTAGTAACCAGGATAAATCTATCACTATCTCAACAATGATAAACAAGACTCAAACAAAGTGGATAGAAAATAGATGATTATGAAGCTAGGTTCTGTTCAATTCAATGGTCTACATAATAGTTTTTCCACATATATAAAGTTCCCTGTTTGCATTGTAAAATGATACTGTAATAGCACTGACCATGCAAGACAAACTACTCTGTATTGGTACTCAGGGGGTGAAATGTTATTATCATAAAGCTCTGAATATTATACTTAACTCAGAAACTCACAAGTCAATTACAAGTAGCCCACTCATGTCAAAACTGTTTGGAAGTACCGTAAAAAGCAAATATATTTTAGAGGCTTAAATGTACTCTTGTTTGTAGTTTCATGCACGACAAATTGAATGAAGTTCAAGTAAAAATCATAGCAAATTTGATGAAATAAGAGAACTATCCTAATCATTGGTAGCACTGGGCAAACCATAAGATAAAAGCAGCATTGCCATTCATAACCAATTTCCATTCGTTTGACATTCAGATTAGCAAGGGAGAGAAACGGTCAAGGAAAAATTGAAACATCACATAACAATGACGAATATTTCAATGGTGCTTCTGTTTTATGAATAAGTGTTGATATCTGATGCTAACCATCCGCAGAAGTTAGAGAGGGGAATAGATTGTAGAATTATGAGATCAATGGATGGATTTTACCTCTTGAATCATTATGCAATAGGGAATTTAAACAAAAAAATGTAGAATTGGTAGAAACAATTACCTATCTACATTATTAGACATTAGAAGAGATTATTAGACATTGTATTGGCCCGTCTTGGTGATTGATGACTTTGCTGGGGAGCCTCTTCTTCCTCCACTCATTCTACTTCTAGCTCTGATACGCGTTGGGGAGAACATTTTATGTTTGACACGGGTTTTGTATTTGTATTGGTTTTAATCAATATTGTTTAGCTCTTCAGCCTTTTGGTTTCTGTAGATTGGTGTTATGAGTTGCTTTTACACTCCCTCTATGCATTTATGAGTTGCTCTTGCACTTTGTCTATTTACTGACATTGGTTGTACTTTTGAGTCTCATTGACCTACTATCATTATATTTTGTTGAATATTATATATCATCTTTATCTTCAATGAAGCTTATTATAGATCTGAAGTTGGGCCAGCAGCAACAGCCTTTACAAATTGGGTTGTTTTATGAAATAGTGATTCTAGAAACTGCCCTATCCTCCTGAAGTTCAAAGAAAGGGTATTGAATATACAATACTGGTTGTCTTACCCCAGTTTTGATCCTCAGTCCAGTAATGTAATTGTAGATGATGTTTGGCTTTTAGCCAAACAATTGTAATATATAATTGGATATTGAATGCTAACATAAATACATCACATGCTATGGAAAAGGAAGCACAAGATTGGGGGACTATGATTCCACAAGAAGGGAAATGCAAGGGGCTTAAGGGGCTATGGGGGAAATACCTTGGCTAGTGTTATAACCTAAGCCTTTGAACCTTTGATTGTTAACCTTTATTATTATTATTCTAAGTTTTAATTTATCCTAAGCTTTTGGATTAATTACATGGAGGTATGCGAGCTTTGGAGATACAAAGGTGAATAGTGGGATTCTCATAAAACATATTAAGAGTGCATGACATGCAAATATAGTTTTCAGAATTCGTGCATGTAAGGGGAATTCAAATTATCATTCAGTTAGGAAAATCAGGAGATTTATCTTTGAGCGAACTTCCAACAGCTTGTTATAATCGAATTATGTCAAGCTAAAACCATGAATTATGACAGAATTATGATTATTTGTGAGAGTAATTGTTGTTATTGAGAGGAATTGAAACTACAACTAAGAATCCTTGGACTCCTAGTAGTGATATTTCCTGGCCAAACTATGTTGGAGCCCTAGAGGGAAGTGGAATAGCCTGAGGGACTACTTAGCAGAGAGGGGGATCCCATTATTGTGTAGGCTGATAAGGAAATAGGGATATGGATTTGGATTATCGTTGGTGGAAAATTGACCGTGAACTTGGAAATTGGGTTTTGGGAAGAGAGATAGAGCTATTTATAGGTAAATTTATCCTCGTGGAATCATTGTCTCAACTTGGGGGTGGTCGTTATTTCAAAGAGATTAAGTGCAATAGAGAGCTTATGGTTGGGTGGGATGTCCTTCTTCTGTAGCTAGTTGCGTGGAAGGTTTCCAAAAATATAAGCATTCTTGATTTACTTGTGTATGTAGAAATTATGGTGTAGATTTGCAACTGCTAATGAAGTTTTAATCAAAATCATAAGACACAAACCTACTCTATTGCTCTGCGGAATTCAATTCACAATTTAGAACATCAATCACAAACACGCAATGAGAAATAACACACATGCATAATATTTTTTCCGAGGAAAGCAATCTGCTAAAAACCCCAATGCCTGCTTGCATTAATCTGATGAGTAGAGATGTATTGTTGAGATTTTGGGCAACATCGGATGTGCTCTAGCTCCGAAATTTTGTGGAGGGGCTAGAACACATGAGATCTCCAAGATCCAGAAATCGTTTGGAGAAATTCCACCCGGTGTAAAAGTTATTCAAATAATTAATTTTTTTAATGGGGACCCTAAGTCTAACTTAGGGAAATTGAAAAATTAAAGTGAATTAATTTACACATGTGGTGAGAATGTTCTAAGTGATGTGGATCAAGCTTTCTCTAATCTTAGCCGTTGATTAGTGATTAGATCACGACTGTTGATTTCTCAACGAGAAAAGTATTAAAGGAAGGCTTGGGGTCAGTTGGAGGACACACACAGAATCTATGAGATCGAATTCTTCTGACGGAGCAGCAGTGCTCAGACGAAGATCAGATCTGAGTGATTCAGAGAAGCAATGAGGGGCAAATGCAATGATTGGTCGGAGGACCAAGAGTACAAAGCAGAGCAAGGGCAACTGAGACGCAAAGGAGGCAACGTAGCCACTAGAGAGTGTGACGCAGACCCTAGAGAGGGTGACGCAGTCCAAAATTAGCCAGGAATCGGGGTTTCTAAGCCAGCAAGGCTGAAACTCGATTTCTGAGAAGCTGATCAGCGCAGAGGAAGGGTAACATAGTCCTTTAGCCAGGGCCACGCAGGCTTACGTAGTAGCAGCATAGACACTGCACAGAGCTAGTTGGGGTTTCACCAGTGATTGATCCGAATCAACCGAGACGTGCAGAGTGAGGTAAAACTCACGTTTATCTCTGATTGCTGAGGTTTTCTTTGTTGGGTGAGCCAGATTATGGCACTCTACATGTACTCAGAACTGCTGCTTAATAATAAAAACCCTCAGAAATGCTGCGCCGGTTTTT
This sequence comes from Pinus albicaulis, assembly GCA_034641835.2. Classification (NCBI taxonomy): domain Eukaryota; kingdom Viridiplantae; phylum Streptophyta; class Pinopsida; order Pinales; family Pinaceae; genus Pinus; species Pinus albicaulis. Next base: position 1,698,166,038 of record CM076578.1, read on the forward strand.
TCGCATTGAGTTTTTCCAAGGACATTTGTCCGAAAAATCTTGTGTGTCCTTTGTCTGAATGTGCTTATTCTTCAGTTTCTGATATGTATAGTTGTGTAGGCTGCAGTGTATTTACTTTGATTTTTTACCGAATAATTCAGAAAAAAATAACTCGTTAAGTAAATCAAACAAGTAGGAGAAGTAAATCAGATTTACTGCAGTAGGGTTTCCGTAACTTAGGTTCATAAATTTTCACATGGTATCAAAGCATTTACAAATCAGGAAGAGTTGAAGCCATCAGCAAAGACAGAAGAAATTTTGCTGCAGGAATGCAGCTGTCTCGAGAGACAACGCTGATTCGAAAGACAGGCAAGGAAGGGTGATGCAGTCACCTGTGGGGCTCACACAAAGCCTGCGTCAGCCAAGAGAGGTGACATTGTAGCTACAGCAGTGCCAGCGCAGTGTTTGCTGGCCAACGTAGGGGTTTTGAGCCTCCATTTTTCCAGTTGTCATCGCTAGAAGTGCAGATCATTTTCTTTAGTAGTGGCTGGTGGGGCATTGTTTTTTTTAATCCAGAACAATGTTTAGCAGGGTGTGACAAAGTAGGGGAAGCAGTCCCTCAACAAACTTTCTAGCTAAAAAGTCTGAGATTTGATCACTAGAGTGATTGGAGAGGGCTGATTCGACAAAATTGGTGGAGGATTTCCGGGAAGGAAATCACTGGTCAAAGGGAGCGTATTCTTTAGAGGATTTCTATTGCCAAGAAACTCATATCCGAGTCTGTTGCTGAGAGCAACAACAGAAGAAGGGAGAAGAGTATCCGTTTCGACATTTTTTGTTTGTTGAGCAGAGATGGCTACACAAGGATTGAGAGATCAGGACAGGTTGGATGAAGCATCCAACTTTGTCATCTGGAAGGCCAGGATCTTGGCAGTTCTGAATGATCTCAAACTCTTCGTGACAGATGAGAATGAGTACGCCATGAGTACTCATGCACCTCTAGAAAAGAGGTGGGGTGACATAGATTTGCAGATTGAGCTACAGATGGTGGCGACAAGATCCTTGAGGTGCCCAAAATTTTGGATCACATACGAGCTATGGGAGTCGTTAAAGACAGTAGTAGGATGACTGGAGTCAATGGGTGCTTAAGATCATGGAAAGGCATAAGGCAGTGCTTGAACGCTGAAGACTGGAGCAGCGCAGAGGAGAGGCAACAACAACGTGGAAGCAACAACGCAGAGGCTGATGGGATTTTAGTAGTGCAGAGGCTATGCAAAGCATCACACATCGCAGAGATTTAGAGAGACAGCGCATAGCAGTAGTAGAGGGTGCTTCAGTGATGAGATGCAGCCAAACTGACTTGTCTGTCAGTGATTGGGTGTTTGTCCTTTAGTTGCTTACTTCTCAGCAACTGAGTTGCAGTGCAACAGTTAGCAGTGGCAATGCTATAGGCAGCATGATGCAACAATTTGAGAGGGAGTTGCAGTACAGATGTGGTAGTGACATGGGCAGCAATATAGAAAGCAACAACGCAATGGATGGAGGGCAGCAGGCCAAGCATCAGCAATGCAGGGACCGATGCCAGAGATCAGGTTGATGCTTCAGTGGTAAAGTGTTGCTAGAACACATTCCTCGCTAAGAGGGATTGTTGAGATTTTGGGTAGCATCTAATGTTCTCTAGTTCCGAAACTTTGTGGAGGGGCTAGAACACATGAGATCCCTAAGACCTAGAAATTGTTTGGAGAAATTCTACGAGGTGTATTTATATTTGCCCCACCTCTTCTCTCGAGGTTCATGAGCACTCATGGCTACATCATCACTAGAGCCATTGTCTTCTTTAGCTGCCGCAGCCTTGGAATCAACTTCCTTGTCCTTCTTCCTTAGAGGACAAGTAGTGGCGAAGTGTCCAAGTTCACCACACCTGAAGCATCGGATATTGGATAGATCCCTCTTCTTCTTCCCTTGCTGCATCTTGGATGCAAGGGTTGCCTCTTCCTCCTTCTTCACTTTGCTAGATCTAGTGTTGTTTTGTCTCTTGGTCATTCGGCAGATTTTCTCTTGTCGGAGGATAGCCCACATGTCATCCCAGCTTGGAAGGTCCTGTCTGCCCAAGATGCTTTGGACAAACTTTTCCCATTCATCTGAGACTGCATTTAGAGCAATCCTTACCATGACATCATCCTCCACTATAACCTCCATGGCAATCAGTTGATCCCAGATTGTTTGCAACCTGAAGAGGAAAGGATCAATTTCCTCCCCCTTATTCATCATGAACAACCTCATCTGGTTCTCCAGAAGCATCTTCTTCTGGATGGATTTTCCTTGATACATTGTGGTCAAAGCTTTCCACATAGCATTAGTCATGTTCTTCTCGACAATGTGTGGGACCACATGATCCTTGACCCCGTCCATGATAAAGCGCTTAGCATGCGCCTCCGCTTCATTATGCTTCACGAGAAAAGCAACATCGGTTGGTGTAGACAAGACATTCTCTGCATGTTCCAGAAGTTCGTATGCCTCCAAGACCGTCAGGATTCTGGCCTTCCAGATAGCAAAGTTTGACAAGCCGTCTAAGCTATCCTGATCACGCAGTCCGTAAGATGCCATCTAGCTCAAAACAATCTATCGAAACAGATGCTCCTCCTCCTGCTACTGTTGCTACTCTCAACAGAAGCTCGGATCTAGGGTCCTTGGTGAAAAGGCACCCTCTATAGTAGCTGCTCCCTCTGACAATTGATTTCCCTCCTCGGAAATCTGCCAAATCCCTTGAATCAACCCTCTTGGATCACCCTCCCGATCGATCCTCAGATTTATTTGGCAAAAATTTGTTGAGCCGTTGTTCTCCTCCCGCTCTTGTCAACTTAGCTAGGCACTGTTTTGCACCGATATAACTTGTGCCACACCGGCAACTTCTGAAGACCGTGTAGAAATTTCTGAATCTTAATTCTTATGCAGAAATTATTTTTGTTAATCCGGTTAAGCTTCTCCTACTAATACAAGTTATCAATTGAATAAATTCAAGTTAACATCAAAGCAAAACACATAACAGATCTCTACTAATTCAGATCTAGAATAAGCACATGCACACATAGACAAAGTGACACAATTATTTCTAGACAAACTGTCCCCAGAAAAACCCAATGTGGGAAAACCGGTCTCTGGCTGCTGGAGGGCTCTATTATTAAGAATATTTCTGAATACACAACTCTGGGTTCCAGATCTGGAAAACCCTACAGAGAAAACTCTAGATCTGCAGCACTTGACTGATCTAAGACCAACAATACTGATTGATCCACGCCCTCAAACGGGATTTACAGGACTTAGCCATATCTAGGCCTAGAAACCCCAGATCTGCCCCTGAAAGACACTGCGTCAGCCTCTGAAGGCCTCTAAATGCTCAGTGCTATCACTGGAAGGGACTATGTTACCCTAGACTGGGTGACGCAGTCACTACGCTGCCCCTAAGGGTCTCTGCATAACCCCTGAAGGGTTTCCTGAAAATCACGTTGTCCTTGCTGCTGTTGCTATTGCTGTTGCCTTCCTCTGCGTTGTCTTTCCTGATCTCTTCTTTGCTTCTTGTGTATTCTAGACCCCGGGATCAGATTATCCCTTTGGTCTAAATTACCCTCTCTGCAACTGAAACACTTGAGAATTCTTAGCAAGCCCGCCCTAGAATCTCAGCTTTAGCTTCAATGCTCTGCCTTTGTGTGTTTTACAAATGACCCCAAGCCTTTCCTTTATACTTTTTGCGTTGACAAATCAACGGCCAAGATTAAATCTTTAATCAATGGCTAAGATTAAAAGAAATCTTGATCTGTGTGAATTAAGACAATTTCATCACATGTTTAATTAAATTCACTTTAATTATTTTATTTTCCTAAGTTTTAACTTAGGAAATACATTTAAAATAATTAATTAATTTATTATCTCCTAAATCATATGAAATTTCCCAAATCCATTTCTGAGTCTTGTAGATCAAGTGTACTCTAGTCCTTCCTCAAAATTTGGGACCTAGAGCACAACTGATGCTACCCCAAATACACAAAATCTCAACAAACCGGAAGCTACACTTCCAACCTCGACAAACTGCACAGCGTCACTGCAAACTGGATTGCGTCACCCTCTAGGGTCTGCTTCAACCACTGCATCACCTCAGCGCGCCTTTGACCAGCATTGCGTCACCCTTACTGGTGCTGCATCAGCCTCTGCATAAGCAAGGCTAGCTCTGCGTCACCCTGGTGGTGCTGTGTCAGCCTCCGCGTGAGAAGACTGACTTTGCGCCCCTCTCAGCTGGGTCTGCATCCCTCTTGATGTTGCACTGCCTTCTCTGGTCTATGATACTTCACCTGCCCTTCCTACAACAAAAATTCTTCAGCCGCTTTGCTCGTGATTCGACTTAATCTGCAATGCTCTGATACTTGTGAAAATTTCTAAACAAAAATCCTACTACAGTGTCTTGATTTACTTTTCCTACTTGATTTTAATTACAAGTTAATTTTCTAAATTATTCAATAAAATCAACAAAGTAAACACAACTACATCCTACACATTTACAGATCATTTACTGAACATCATGCACACATGACAAAGTGACAGATTTTTTGGACAAATGTCCCCAGAAAAACCCAATGCGGGAAAACCGGTGCAACTAGCTCAAGAGGGTTTTATTATTATGTAGAATCTGAATACAACAATATATGAGCACCAAAATGGTTCACCCTATAGAGAAACTACATGACAGTAGTACCTCTTTCACTTGGAGACAAAATATGGCTGATTCACACCCTCAAACGGGATTTACAAAACTTGAGCCCTTTCTGTCCCATCGAAACCCCAACGCTGTCCCTCAGGCCTTTGCGTCAGCCTCTACCCTGCCCTGGATGGGCTTGTGTTAGCTTCTTTGGGCTTACCTTGCCCCTGCGCTGCCTTGGCTGGGCCTGCGTCACCCTTGAAGGGTTGCTGCTACCTTTGCGCTGCCTGGTACACTGCCTCTCTACCTTTATTGTATTCTTGGCCTTTGATCAGATCATCCCTTGCCAATTTCTGCCCCTCACTGCACTGCAAACTCGCTTCAAAATTCTTAGCAAACCCTGCCCTAGAATTTCGACTTAGCTCAGTGCATCCGCTATTGTGTGTCTTCTCCAACTGACCCCAAGCCCTTCTCTTATACTTTTCTCGTTCACAAACATATGACCATGATCTAATCTCTAATCAACGACTAAGATTAGAAGCTGCTTGATCCACGCCACTTAGAACATTCTCATCACATATTTAATTTAATTCACTTTAATCTTTTAATTTTCCTAAGTTAAGCTTAAGGTCTTTAATTAAAAAGATTAATTATTTGACTAACTACCAAACCAAATCAAAATTCTCCAAACGCTTTCTGGGTCTTGAAGATCTCATGTACTCCAGCTCCTCCACAAAATTTCGGAGCTAGAGCACATCCGATGCTACCCCAAAATCGCAACATGTTGGGCCTACGTTGCCTCTGTGTGAGCCTGGCTGGGCTGTGTTACCCCTACTGGGTCTCTGCGCTGCTCTGGTATGGATCTGCCTCTCGGCCAATATATTCTTGGCCTCAGATCTGAAATCCCACTGTTGATCTGCCCGTCACTGCACTGCAAGCTCACTCGAAAATTCTCAGCGAACCACGCCCCAGAATTTCGACTTAGCTAAAGTGCTAATGCTCTGTGTGTCTTCTCCAATTCACCCCAAGCCTTCCTTTAATACTTTTCTCGTTGAGCAATCAACGACCGTGATCTAATCTCTAATGAACGACTAAGATTAGAAAAGACTTGATCCTCGTTACTTAGAACATTCTCACCCACATGTTTAAATTAATTCCCTAAGTTAGACTTAAGGTCTCCATTAAAATAATTAATTATTGGAATAACTTAGGCTCCAGGTGGAATTTCTTCAAACGATTTTTGGGTCTTCGAGATCTCATGTGTTCTAGCCCCTCCACAAAGTTTCGGAGCTAGAGCACATCCGATGCTACCCAAAATCTCAACACTCCCTCTTAGCGAGGAATGTGCTCTAGCAACACTTCAACCCAAAAGCATTACTCTGATCCATGGCATCGGTCCCCTGTGTTGTTAATGCTCGACCTGGTGCCCATCATCCACTGCGCTGTTGCCTTCTGTACTGCTGCCCACGAATCTGCCACAATCACTGCCTCATCTGTACCGCAACTCCCTCTCATATGCTGCATCATGCTGCCCATAACACTGCCACTGCTAACTGCTACACTGCAACTCAGTTGCTAAGAAGTAAGCAACTAAAGGACATCACCCAGAACACTGATAAAAAATTTAGTTTGGCTACATATCGATACTGAAGCACTCTCTTCTGCTAAACTACATTGACCCTCTGAAGCTCTGCGCTGTCTGCTGCTCTGCATTGCATAAGCACTACCTTTGTGCTGCTGATATCCCATCAGCCTCTGTGCTGCTTCTTCCACACTACTGCTGCCTCTCCTCTACGCTGCTCGTCTTCAATGTCCTCACTGACATCGTGCCTCCATAATCCTTTGCACCAACTAACTCCAGTCATCTTGCTACTGTCTTTAAGGGCTCCCATAGCTCTTATGTGATCAAAGAGTTTGGGCACCTCAAGGATCCTGCCCTCTGCCATCTGTAGCTCAATCTACAGATCTATGTCGCCTCACCTCTTCTCTCGAGGTACATGGGCACTCATAATCACATCATCATCACTGCCATCAATCTGAATCTTCCTCCTCCTTCTTGATCTTGGCTCCTTCGCTGCTGCTGCCCATCTTGGACATTCTCCTGATCTCCTCTTGATGAAGAGTTGCCCACATGTCCTCCCAGTTTTGAAGTTGTGCCCTGCCCAAAATACTTTGGACAAAGGTTTCCCAATCATCGATGACTGCATTCAGGGCAATCCTCACCATGAGACCATCATTAGGAGTTGCCCCCATAACAACTAGCTGATCTTGAATTGCCTTCAATCTAATGAGGAAGAGGCCAATTTCCTCTCCCTTGTGCATCTGAAATAGTCGCAGCTGATTCTTCAGAAGCATCTTCCTCTGGACGGAGGTGCCTTGATACAACTTGATCAACGTTGTCCACATGTCATTTGCTGTGTTCTTCTCGGCAATATGTGGGACCATATGATCCTTCACTCCGTCCATAATCAAGTGCTTAGCCCGTGCTTGATTTTCCTCGTACTTCTTTAATGGATCAACATCGAATGGAACAACTACAACCTTCTCGGCATGATCTTTGATGTGATACTCATTCAGGACAGATAGGATCCTCGCCTTCCAGATGACGAAGTTAGATGCACCATCTAACCTGTCATGATCCCTCAATCCATGCGAGGCCATCTTTGCTCAAAAATGTCGAAACGAATGCTCTTCTCCCTTCTATTGTTGCTGCTCTCAGCAAGAGACTTGATCTAGGTTTCTTGACGATAGAAACCCTCTAGAGAATACGCTTCCTCTGACCAGTGATTTCCTTCCCAGAAATCCTCCACCAATTCTGTCGAATCAACCCTCTCTAATCACTCCGCTGATTGGATCTTAGACTTCTTGGCTAGAAAATTTGTTGAGGAACTGTTTCCCCTTACTTTTTCAACCCTTCTAGACACAGTTCTGCACTAGCAGAAACAATACCCCACCAACAACTTCGAAAAACAAAACTGCACCTTCAGCCACGACAATTGGCACAACGTCACCCCCTCTCGAACTGCGTTACCCTCTTGTGCCCGTGTCAGCCTCTGCATCATGCTTCTCGGCCTACGTCAGCTCTGTGTCACCCCTGCCGGATTTGCACTGCCCCTCTAGTGTTGTGCTGCCTCTTTCCGGATCTGTGTTGTCTCAATCGCCTTCCTGCAGCAAATCTCTTCGTCCACTTGGGCCTGCGTCATGTTGAGATTTTGTGTATTTGGGGTAGCATCCGTTGTGCTCTAGCTCCCAATTTTGTGGAGGGACTAGAGTACACTTGACCTACAAGACCCAGAGATGGATTTGGGAAATTTCATCTGGTTTAGGAGATATTAAATCAATTAATTATTTTAATGTATTTCCTAAGTTAAAACTTAGGGAACTGATAATTAAAGTGATTTTAATTAAACATGTGATGAAATTGTCTTAAGTCACACGGATCAAACTTTCTTTTAATCTTAGCCATTGATTCAAGATCTGATCATGGTCGTTGGTTTCCCAATGAGAAAAGTATAAAGGAAAGGTTTGGGGTCATTTGTAAAGACACACAGTGGCAGAGCACTAAAGCGAAGCTGAGATTCTAGGGTGGGGTTTGCTAAGAATACTCAGAAATGTTTCAGCTGTAGAGAGGGGAATTTAGGCCAAGGGGATGATCTGATCCCGGGGTCTAGAATACACAAGAGGCAGAGATCAACTCAAGGACAGCGCAGAAGAAGGCAGCAGCACCAGTAGCAAGGACAGCGCAGTCCCTCCAAGGACAGCGTGATTTTCAGCAGGAAACCCTCAGGGGCTACGTAGAGACCCTTCAGGGGCAGCGTAGTGACTGCGTCACCCAGTATGGGGTAACGCAGTCCCTTCCAGAGCAGCACTGAGGGTTTCGAGGACTTAAGAGGCTGACGCAGAGGTTTTCAGAGGCAACGTTGGGGTTTCTAGGCCCTGATCTTAACTGAGTTCTGTAAATCCCGTTTGAGGGTGTGGATCAGTGATCATTTTGGCCCTAGATTAGCCAGTGAGCCGCAGGTCTACTGTTTTCTCTGTCGAGTTTTCCAAATTTGGAACCCGCATTTCCAGGTATTCGTAAAAGTTCTTAACAGAAACTCAAAGAAACAAAGACCCGTTTTTCCAAGCCATTGGGTTTGAGATTGGGACTATTTGTCCGTAACAACCGTAATCCCCGGTCAATGTGTGCATGTTATCAGGATTCCGGACTTACAGAGATCTGTTGTTGCAGTTTATTGATTTAACTTGAATTTATTCAGTTAATAACTTGTCTAAGTAGGAGGAGCATAACCGGATTAACAGTAATAATTTCTGCATAAGATATAAGATTCAAAAATTCTACATGGTATCAGAGCAATTGCAGATCTAGGAGGGTCACTAGCAAGAGAATCTGAAGGATCCAGCTATAGAAAGCATCTAGAAAAGCAACAAAAACGCAGATTTGAGGAGATAGCGCAGTTTTCAGGAGTAGATTCACGCAGAGGGAAGGGTGATGCTTTCCAGCGTTGTGTCCTAGCAAGCCCACGCTATTACTGCGCAGAGGTAGCTCAGAAACAACGTTGGTTTAGTCTGAAGCCAGCCAGTGTGATTCATATATGAATTTGTCAAATCGAGAAAATACTGCAGAAAAACTGCAGAAATTCAGAAGAGCTGGTGGGGTTAAAATTATGAAGTCTTCAGATCTTTAGCCTTAGCACAAGTGACAAAGCGTGGGAGGAGATCAACTTCTCAGAAAGTTTCTTGCCAAAGGAAACTTATAGTTTGGTCAGAGGATCAAAGAAGAAGCTGAATCATAGTTGATTTGGTAGATTTCCAAGGAGGGAAATCAAGTGTCAGAGGGAGCAGAAGGCACCTGTTTCACCAAGGGCCGTAGATCCATTTCTTTAGCAAAGAAAAAATGAAGTTCTGACACATTCTGAGTAGATGGCTCCTCATGGACTGCGTGATCAGGATAGGCTGGATGGCCTCTCCAACTTTTCAGTTTGGAAGGCAAGGATCTTGATTGTCCTTGAGGCATATAATCTAAGAGACCATGTAGAGCAAACTTTGGCCACACCGACAGATGCAGATCTCCTTTGGAAGCATAAGGAAGTTGTTGGGCATGCCAAGTGGATGATTATGGATAGTATCAAGGACCATATTGCACCACATGTAGCTGAGAAGAAGTCAAATAACAAGATGTGGTAGGCCTTGACTTCCCTATATAAGGGAAAGTCTGTCCAAAGAAAAATGTTGTTGGAGACCCAAATGAGGTCATTCATGATGACCAAACGAGAAGACATGGAGCACTTCCTCTTCAGACTGCAATCAATCAGAGATCAGCTGACTGCAACGGGTGCAACGGTGGATGATGCTGTGATAGTCAGGACTGCCCTCAATGCAGTCACAGATGAGTGGGAAACCTTTGTCCAAAGTATCTTGGGCAAAGCGGACCTCCCAGATTGGGACAGCTTGTGGTCAATTCTGCATCAAGAAGAACTCCGCAGATTCACCAAGAGGCAGCACAGCCCAGGATTGAGCAAAGTGAAGAAGGAAGATGAGGAAGATGTAGCCTTGGCATCGAAGAAGCAGCCAAAGAAGAAGAAGGATCTTTCAAAGATCAAGTGCTTCCAGTGTGGTGAAATGAGACATTTTTCCAGCCATTGTCCTAAGAAGAAGAAGGACAATGAAGCATCTTCTTCCAAAGCAACTGTGGCAGATGATGGGTCAGAAGATGATGCATCCATGAGTGCTCATGAACCACGGAGGTGGGGTGACATGGTCATGTAGAGGAGCTACATGGAAGAGAGGCAGGATCCTTGAGCAGCTCATCTCTTGGATCACATGCGAACTACGACAGCCTTAAGACAGTAGGAGGACAAGTGGAGCAGTGGGTGTATAGATCACAGATGAGGCAGAAGCAAAGGCGGATCTAAAGGCTAGGAGGAGAAGCGCAGAGAAAAGTAGCAGCAACGTAGAAGCAGTAGCAGCACAGAGGCTGATGTGACTTCAGCAGTGCAGAGCAGTGCTGCTTACACAGTGCAGAGCTGCAGCAACGCAGAAGGCTTCAGAGGGACAGCGCAGTGCAGCAGCAGCATGATAGATTTCAGCACAAGGGGCTGATGTGACTTCAATAGTGCAGAGGGAGTCTGATTACACAGGCAGAGTTGTAACTGTGCATCATTCTTTAGATGCCAGCACAGATCTATAGCCTATGGAGCTTCAGTGATGAGGATGCAACCCATTTGACTTGTTTGTCAAAGATTGGGCAGGAGATTCAGTTGTTTCTCTCAACAGCTGAAGTTGCAGCGCAGCAGATCAGCAGTTGCAGTGCTATGAGTAGCACAGATGCAACATATTGAGAGGGAGCTGCAGTACAGAAGTTGCAGTGGTAGTGGCAGAGTCATGGGTAGCAGTATAGAATGGCAGCAACAGTGCAGAGTTGAGTGGCAGCAGGCCAAGCTTCAGCAGCACAGAACCAGTGCCCAAAATCATGTAATGCATAAGTGTGATGTATTGCTAGAGGCTAGAGCACAGCCTTGATGCTAAGAGGGAGTGTTGATATTTTGTGTATTTGGGGTAGCATCAGTTGTGCTCTAGCTCCCAAATTTTGTGGAGGGACTAGGGTACACTTGATCTAAAAGACCCGGAGATGGATTTGGGAAATTTCATCTGGTTTAGGAGATATTAAATTAATTAATTATTTTAATGTATTTCCTAAGTTAAAACTTAGGGAACTTGAATAATTAAAGTGAATTTAATTAAACATGTGATGAAATTGTCTTTAGTCACACGGATCAAGCTTTCTTTTAATCTTAGCCATTGATTCAAGATATGATCATGGTCGTTGATTTGTCAACGAGAAAAGTATAAAGGAAAGGCTTGGGGTCATTTGTAAAGACACACAGAGGCAAAGCATTGAAGCTAAGCTGAGATTCTAGGGCAGGGTTTGCTAAGAATACTCAGAAGTGTTTTAGCTGCAGAGAGGGGAATTTAGGCCAAGGGGATGATCTGATCCCGAGGTCTAGAATACACAAGAGGCAGAGATCAGCTCAAGGATAGCGCAAAAGAAAGCAGCAACAGTAGCAACAAGGACAACACAGTCCCTCCAAGGACAGTGTGATTTTCAGCAGGAAACCCTCAGGGGTTACGCAGAGACCCTTCAGAGGCAGCATAGTGACTACGTCACCCAGTCTGGGGTAACGCAATCCCTTCCGGAGCAACGTTGAGGGTTTGGAGGACTTTAGAGGCTGATGCAGAGGCTTTCAGGGGCAGCGCTAGGGTTTCTAGGCCCTGATCTTGACTGAGTTCTGTAAATCCCGTTTGAGGGTGTGGATCAGTCATCATTTTGGACCTAGATCAGCGAGTGAGCTGCAGATCTAGTGTTTTCTCCGTCGGGTTTTCCAGATCTGGAACTCAGATTTGTGTATTCAAAAATATTCTTAATAATAGAACCCTCCAACAGCCAGAGACCGGTTTTCCCACATTGGGTTTTTCCGGGGACTATTTGTCCAAAAATAACTATGTCACTTTGTCAATGTGTGCATGTGCTTATTCTAGATCTGGATTGGTAGAGATCTATTACGTGCTTTGCTTTGATTTTAACTTGAATTTATTCAGTTAATAACTTGCATAAGTAGGAGGAGCATAACCAGATTAACAGTAATAATTTCTACATAAGATATAAGATTCAGAAATTTCTACACGTCAGCCACTGCATCAGCTCTGCATGAGCTAGACATGCTCTACATCACCCTTCTGGGCCCGCGTCAGCTTTGCGTGAGCTAGACAGGCTCTACGTCACCTTTGTCGGGTCTGCGCTACCCCTCTGGTGCTGTGCTGCCTATTTCTGTATCTGTATTGTCTCAACTGCCTTCCTACAATAAAAATCTCCATCACTTTGTTGATGGCTCCAACTCCCCCAGATTTGCAATAGCTCTGATACCATGTGAAAATTTCCGAATCCTTATTACAGAAACCCTACTGCAGTATTTTGATTTACTTCTCCTACTTGTTTGATTTAATTTAACAAGTTATTTTCTTGAATTATTCAGTAAAACATCAAAGTAAATACTACTGCAGCCTACACATACGTATAGATCAAGTACTAAAGAATCAAGCCCACATGACAACGGACAAAATATTTTTCGGACCAATGTCCCCAGAAAAAGCCAATGCGGGAAAACCGGTGCAACAACTCTTAGAGGGTTTTATTATTATGAAAAATTATGAATACAATCAAGGGCACGAGTATTGGTTTTCCCAACAGATAAAATCTTTTCAGATGTACCTCTATCTCTCGGGGATAGAAAATATTGCTGATTCAGCTGAGGATGAAGAACCCCACAGGTGCCTATGTAGTCACTGCATCACCCTTCAGTGTAGTTTCTTCACACCTTCTGGATTTGCTGAAAACGAGCCCTTTCTAGCCCACTGGAACCCCAACACTGCCTGTCCCAGCTCTGCAGCCCCGCGTGAGCCTTTGAGTTGCCTCTGCGCTTCTCTGGCTAGGCCTGCGTCACCCCTGCTGGGCCTATGTTGCCTCTGCATGATCTTGGTCGGGTTGTGTTATCCCTGCTGGGTCTTTTCATTGCTCTGGTACGGATCTGCCTCTCTGCCAATGTATTCTCGGCCTCGGATCTGAAATCCCACTACCAATCTGCCCCTCACTGCACTGCAAGCTCACTTGAAAATTCTCAACGAACTGCGCCCCAAAATTTCGACTTAGTTCAAGTGCTACTGCTCTGTGTGTCTTCTTCAACTGACCCCAAGCCTTCCTTTAATTTTTTTCACGTTGAACAATCAACGACCGTGATGTAATCTCTAATCAACAGCTAAGATTAGAAAAGACTTGATCCTTGTCACTCAGAACATTCTCACCCACACGTTTAAATTAATTCCCTTTAATTATTTAATTACCCTAAGTTAGACTTAGGGTCTCGATTAAAATAATTAATTATTGGAATAACTTAGGCTCTGGGTGGAATTTCTCCAAATGATTTCTGGGTCTTGGAGATCTCATGTGTTCTAGGCCCTCCACAAAGTTTTGAAGCTAGAGCACACTTGATGCTACCCAAAATCTCAACACTCCCTCTTAGCAAAGAATGTGCTCTAGAAACACTTTAACCCGAAAGCGTTACTCTGATCCATGGCATTGGTCCCCTATGCTGTTGATGCTCGACCTGCTGCCCATCGTCCACTGCGCTGCTGCCTTCAGTAGTGTTGCCCATGACTTTGCCATAGTCATTGCCTCATATGTATTGCAACTCCCTTTCATATGATGCATCATGCTACCCATAACACTACCACTACTAACTACTGCAGTGAAATTCAATTGCTGAGAAGTAAGCAACTGAAGGACATCACCCAAAACACTGATAGACAAGTTAGTTTGGCTGCATCTCGATACTGAAGCACCATCTGTTGCTGAACTGCGTTGAACCTCTGAAGCTTTGCGTTGTCTGTTGCTCTGCACTGCCTCTCCTCTGCGCTGGTCCAGTCTTCAGCATCCTCATTGCCATCGTGCTTCCATAATCCTTTGCACCAACTGACTCCAGTCATCCTGATACTATCTTTAAGGGCTCTCGTAGCTCGTATGTGATCCAGGAGTTTGGGCACCTCAAGGATCTTGTCCTTTGCCATTTGTAGCTCAATCTACAGATCTATGTCACCTCACCTCTTCTCCCAAGGTACATGAGCACTCATAGCCACATCATCATAACTGCCATCAGCCCGCTTGCATACCACAACCTTAGAATCTGAATCTAAATCTTCCTCCTTGATCTTGGCTCCTCTGCTGCTGCTGCCCATCTTGGACATTCTCCTGATCTCCTCTTGACGAAGTGTTGCCCACATGTCCTCCCAGTTTGGAAGTTGTGCTTTGCCCAAAATACTTTGGACAAAGGTCTCCCAATCATCGGTCACAGCATTCAGGGCAGTCCTCACCATGAGACCATCATCAGGAGTTGCCCCCATAACAACCAGATGATCTCGAATTTACTTCAATCTAATGAGGAAGGGGTCAATTTCCTCTTCCTTGTGCATCTGAAATAGTCGCAACTGATTCTCCACAAGCATCTTCCTCTGGATGGAGATGCCTTGATTCAACTTGATCAACGTTTTCCACATGTCATTTGTCGTCTTCTTCTCTGCAATATGTGGGACCACATGATCCTTCACTCCGTCCATAATCAAGCGTTTAACACGTGCTTGATTTTCCTCATATTTCTTTAATAGTTCAGCATCAAACGAAACAACTACAACCTTCTCGACATGATCTTTGATGCGATACTCATCCAGGACAGATATGATCCTGGCCATCCAGATGACGAAGTTAGATGCACCATCCAACCTGTCCTGATCCGTCAATCCATGCGAGGCCATCTATGCTAAAAAATGTTGAAACGGGTGCACTTCTCCCTTCTACTATTGCTACTCTCAGCAAGAGACCGGATTTGGGTTTCTTGGCGATAGAAACCCTCTAGAGAATACACTTCCTCTGACTAGTGATTTCCTTCCTGGAAATCCTCCACCAATTTTGTCGAATCAACCCGCTCCAATCACTCCGCTGATTGGATCTTAGACTTCTTTGCTAGAAATTCTGCTGAGGAACTATTTCCCCTTACTTTGTCAACCCTGCTAGACACAGTTTTGCACCGACAGAAACAATGCCCCACCAGCAACTTTGAAGAAAAAAACTGCACCTCTAGCCACAACAACTGGCACAACGTCACCCCCTCTTCGACTGCGTCACCCTCTTGGGCCTGCGTCAGCCTCTGCTTCAGCTCTGCGTGAGCTAGACAGGCTCTGTGTCACCCTTCTGGGCTTGCGTCAGCCTTTGCATGAGCTAGACAGGCTCTGCGTCATCCCTACTAGGTCTCTGCTGCCCCTCTAGTGCTTCGCTGTCTCTTTTCTTAGTCGTCTTCCTGCAACAAAATTCTTCGTCACTTCGCTGGTGGCTTCAGCTCCCCCTGATTTGCAATAGCTCTGATATCATGTGAAAATTTATGAATCCTTATTACAGAAACCCTACTGCTGTATTTTGATTTACTTCTCCTACTTGTTTGATTTATTTTAACAAGTTATTTTATTGAATTATTCAGTAAAACATCAAAGTAAATACTACTGTAGCCTACAATACACACAGGTCAAGTACTAAAGAATAAATCCCACATGACAAAGGACACAATATTTTTCGGACAAATGTCCTCGAAGAAACTCAATTGGGGAAAACTGGTGAAACAACTCTTAGAGGGTTTTATTATTATGTATAATTCTGAATACAATCAAGAGCACTAGTAGTGGTTTGCCCAACAGAGAAAATCTCGACAGATGTACCTCTCTCTCGGAGACAAAATATGGTTGATTCAGCTGAGGATGAAGAACCCCATAGGTGCCTACGCAGTCACTACGTCACCCTTCAGTGTGGTTGCTTCACACCTTTTGGATAATCTGAAAATGAGCCCTTTCTAGCCCACTAGAACCCCAACGTTGCCTTTCCCAGCCCTGTGTCAGCCCTCCAATGTTGCGTGAGCCTCTGCGCTGCTCTGGCTAGGCTTGCGTCACCCCTGCTGGGCCTGCGCTGCCTCTGTGTGAGCCTGGCTGGGTTGCATTACCCCTGCTGGGTCTATGCGCTGCTCTGGTATGGATTTGCCTCTTGGCCAATGTATTCTAGGCCTTAGATCTGAAATCCCACTGCTGATCTCCCCCTCACTACACTGCAAACTCACTCGAAAATTTTCAGCACACTGTGCCCTAGAATTTTGACTTAGCTCAAGTGCTACTACTCTGTGTGTCTTCTCCAATTGACCCCAAGCCTTCCTTTAATACTTTTCTCGTTGAACAATCAACGACCGTGATCTAATCTCTAATCAATGACTAAGATTAAAAAAACCTTGATCCTCATCACTTAGAACATTCTCAGTCACATGTTTAAATTAATTCCCTTTAATTATTTAATTTTCCTAAGTTAGACTTAGGGTTTCCATTAAAATAATTAATTATTGGAATAACTTAGGCTCTGGGTGAAATTTCTCCAAACGATTTTTGAGTCTTGGAGATCTCATGTGTTTTAGACCCTCCACAAAGTTTCGGAGCTAGAGCATATCCGATGCTACCCAAAATCTCAACATACAGATGGGTGATGGACCACATGGCTAGCTCAGATGGCAGAGAAATGGCACAATGAGCTATTCAAGGGCTGCAAGGGGTTGCTAGTTTCTGGCTGAGGACCATCATGGAGAAAAACAAATCTCCTAGGGATATTACCCACGAAGTGGTGGGTAACATGACCCGTAGGTTAACGAAAAAACACTATAAATAAATGATAGATGAGTAGATTTGAAGATCATCCAAGCAAAAAGAGAGATAAGGTGTGTAAGAGAAGTTGGGGAATATTACTGAGGTTTTAAAGGTGGAGCAAAAATGTGATTTGTGGAGTGAAGGAACCCTGCTATTTCCGGCTGTCACCACGCCTACCCACAAAATAGTGGAAAAAAGAAACACCCCACAGGTGTGGTTGGTGGCAAGGAACTCAGAGAAGGGGTTGTCACCTATTCCCAACTCTCTCCGTTTAAGCTATCTCCTAGGTTAGCTGAGGGTGGTGGTCCCTAAAGGAAAACTAAGTTTAAGATGTGAGATTTCTAGGAGAATTGATTAGAAGGAATTACTTATCAAAGATGACTCGATTCCAATATGTAAACAAGCATATAAGTATATGAGCAATATTCAATGACGTGTTCAAAATATAGACCAGTGCTTTAAAGTAGATGACAAATGCTTGCTCAAAAATGAAATTCAAGATATAATGACAATAATCCCACAAAGGAAGTGTTAGACCAAGATCACAACATGCAATTAAATTTGCAACACCAAATAAGGGTATTTGCCAATGAAACGAGATATATCAATTATCCATAAGCATAATGATCATTAAAATGACAACATGCACTGAAATTGTATGTAGAAGCAAATTTCCAAGTACCATAGAATTAAACTTGTTGCAAAATTTAAGGAATTTAAAAAATGATTGCATCAAAGTGCTTCTTGAGATAATATTTGCACGTGAATCTTTAGACTGTCAAGATAGCAAAATAAAATTTGGGAACTTTGCAATGTAAATGTGATGAGATAGTGCTCTTGGTTTATTTTATTAATTAGTTCTAAAGCAATGTTACAATTGAACTCCTGTCCCCAGACCTCACCCTCGCCCGAAATTCGGATCTCACAATGAGGAGTCCATAGGGGTGGAGGGTCCCTAATGTCTATACAACCAACTTAAGTTGGAGGTTAATTTTTAGAGAAGCAAGTCTAGCATGCAAAGTGAAATGCCTAAATGATATGGAAATGAGTTTGCAAGTGCTGTGTAAAAGATGGAGATGATTCAATTAAATATGCTTCATAGTTAGAACTTAGAACAACAACTCAAGTTGCCATAAATTGAAATGCTATGCTTCTTTACTTGTAGTATGTTGTGAAACTTATCCAAATGAGGCGTAGATCACAAAACATAAGTAAGTGATGGCAAATGAGATTGCAATTTAGGAAATTTAAATGACTATGTGATCTAAGCAATTAACGAAATGAACATATGAGTTATTCACATGCAACTAGACTAGATTAGCAAACGAAATGATGAATGCAAGTGATTTAGTCTGAGAAAATTAAAAGAAAAACTAAGCAAAAGAAAGTTACCCACTCAAGAAGATTTCCTCCCTCTAAATGAGTAGGTGAGATACCATGGGAAAAACTTCCCAAGCTCCCTCAAGAATAGTTAGCTCTTTATTAATGAAAATGAGGCCCTCTTATAGAAATGAGGGGATTGGGAAGAGCTTACAATATGCGTTTTAAATTTGCTCTTTCCCAAAGTTACAAGTGTAAGATTTAAAAAAATCTACTTGTGAGATGTTTACAAAGTAAAGGCTTAAAGCCTTGAGGTGAATGGCAGTTACAATTCCTCAAAAGAATGAGGCTTTAGAAGTAGAGGTGAAGTGATAAGGCGGAACTTGGATTTGAGGTTCCAAACGAAATAGTGTTCCATAGCCTATGCTTTAGCTCTCTTTCTTCAAACCTAGATAGCTTCCAAGAACACCTACAGGCAAACAAGCAAAAGAGTTAGCATGCAAAAGAAATATCGCTGAAATGTGTGAGAGGAAATCACATGCATGCGAAGGAAACAGTTAGAAACTCAATGCAAGTATAAAATACACTGTATGTTACAAATTCCCTCACTAAGATCAGCTTGAAAGAGTTGATTTAGTGAGTGAGAATTAGGATTTAAACCCAACAACTTAGCCTCAAATGCTAGATAAAATAGATATGTGCACAGATGAGAGAAGAAATATATGAAATTTTTTTTTAGAGATGGAATAGAAGCAAAAGGCTCATGAAACCCCCTTTTAGATAAATCTCTTGATGTCTTATGAGATTGTTGGCTTGAACAACTTGTGAGACCTTTGATATCCTTGGAGCTGACTTATTCGAATCGAAGAAGTCTTCACAATCCAATGGACTTGGCAACCTGTCCTTTGAACACACAAATTTCTGCAAACCAATTGTTAGTGCAAAAGAAACTTGGCATATAGAGGCCACGTTGAGCTTGTCATTTCATCGAAAATAACAAGCTACAACAAGAGCACAAAACATACCAAGTCCAAAGGAGATCTGAGATAGCTACAAATCTCCCCTCCCTAGACAATAGTGCCTTTAGGCAAATGCAAAGAAAAACAACTAGATTGCAATAAATAACAATATCAAATGAAACAAGTATACCTCATCAACCAAAGAATGCACCACAAGAGAAGCTAGTAACCCCAAAGACTTTTCTTTATTCAGCTCAATGACAATTTCGGCATAGTAACAATAAGCACAAGCTTCAAAAAACCACACCTCTAATGAGAGCCCAAGGCTCATTTAAATAGAACTAGGGGAGCAAATCCCAATGAAAAAAATCAAATGACAAGTGTAGCAATGGAGATAATCCCAATGTAAAACGAATTTGCACAAGTGGCATAAGAACTGTCCAAGTGGAACCAACTGCTGTAGGTGACTGTTGTAAACTGCTGTAGGTGGTGAAGACTGGCTGTGCAAATCTCCTCTGAATCTGATGCATATATCTCCTGGCTGCCACCTCTATTAATTTGAACCAAATACTGCCAACCAACTGCGTGTAGGAGCTGCCAGCATAAAGAAAAATCTGTTGTGCGTAATCTGTTGAAGGGGACAGCGTACAAGTGCTACAGGAAGTCCAGATTGGTGGAGACATACTCCTTAATTTATGCGTTGATTGGATCTTCTAATCTGTCCCACAGATCTGCGTGTTATGCCTTGCTGGCACCTCTAACTGCTGTGTAAAACTGCCCACGAATTCCACGTAACACTGTTGCTGCATGGACGTTGTTGACTACGTGTTGTTGAAATGCGGCTCCCTCTGTTCATATGGCAGCGTATTTATCTCCTCAAATATAATGCTGATGTGTTATGTTAAAACTGGCCAGCGTGTACACCTTTAACATGTGCACCATTCCTTTCGTTGGCTGTACGTAGAGCTTTTGTTTTGGCATGTGCATTTTAATTTGTTTTAATCCATATATTATGGAAAGTGAGTGGGGTCCACTCCCTTTCACTAACTTTGCCTTTGCACCTTTATAACTTTCAATTAAATGAAACGTTGAAACTTTGGCCATACTCAATACTTCATGACTTCATCGTGAAACAATTTCACTGCCTTCGACTTGGCATTTGACTTTGACTTGAGTTGCACCTTATGTGGTGGGCCCCACATAGGTGCCACATCACCTTTTACCTCTCCACATAATTTCCATGTCAAAATTTGACTTATTTTGACTTTGGAAAATTTTCCAAATTTTTCCAATTATGAATTTTTTTTGAATTTTTTCTCATTTTTTCCACTGACATTAGGAAAATCGGTTTTTGAGGGACCATAAGTCGTTTTTTGACCCTCAAAGTGGGTCCTAGGATAATGCTGGGTCTCTGGGGATGAATTTCGACTGGTCACACGCCCCAGACATTTCCTAAGGCCATTTAATTACATCATTTCATAGAAATTAATTAAAAAATCCCATTTTGCGGGAAATTTTTAATTATTAAAAAATCCTACTTAGACTTAGTCAAATTCCGCGAAATTTCAGAGATGACCTAGCATGGTAATATACATCGACTCTAGACACTAAGATGCGTTAGGGGCTCAACCTTCAAGCCGTCACCCCGGCTTTGGGGTAATGCAATGAGTGAAAAAACCTAGAAAATTATTCGCCGCTAAAAAGAAGGAATAATTAACCAAGTAAAAAAAACACTCCAAGGTGTACTCGCTTGCTGATCGAGTCCCGATATCCTAGGCCTGTTACAAGGCTTTATTCATCATGCTAGTGACATTTATACAATATCCCCGAAGGGCTGCGGAATCTGAAGACTGAAGAAGAAAATGATGAGAAGAAGAAGTAGAGTTTAAAAACTCGAAGACGATGATGACATTCACAAATCTCTGGCCGCAGCGTGCTCGTTCATCTCAAAGGCGGAGTCTTCATATTATCACCGGTGGCCACTCCCGTGGCATCTTGGAATTTTCGCTATAATGTAATATTCCCAAATGGGAAAAGCAGGAATATAGCACATAAAACTGGAAATATGTAGAAATATCAATAGATCAACATATGAGACAACCATAGAGCCATTCCATTATGATTATAACAACAAAATAGGTACAAATAATTGAGGAAAAGATCACTCAAGTTAGGCAAACAAGCCTCCCATGAAAACAAACACCTAGATTTGAAATGTTGTTAATACATGAAATATAGGAATGCAGAAAATTGTGTTGTCTATGAGAGAATAGCAGCTGAAAGATAGACAAATATATAGTTGCTGATATAATTCTCCAAAAATGTCATAACTAGAGATCCATGCTCCATAACAGATTTCCAGGACAATGTAATATCTCGTTTTGGGGATATCTCTAAAACACGGCAACTCCAATCAGAGATAGACTGGGAGGGCATTTATCGGATATACCGCCTCTGAAAAGAGGACGAAATCCGGAGGCTACCTGGCCCTTCCCAGACTCTGTCTAAGAGTGAAAGATAAACACACCAAGTGGTATAGAACTAGAATGCTCAAGAATATATAAAAATAACAGTGCAGCAGACATATAATAACATAGACAGAACGTACGGCAACTCATCCAGAAATATAGAGAGGAAATGCTAAGCCATTTTATTAAACTGAGAAATATAATGAAGTACAATAGGTGATCAAA
This sequence comes from Pinus albicaulis, assembly GCA_034641835.2. Lineage (NCBI taxonomy): Eukaryota > Viridiplantae > Streptophyta > Pinopsida > Pinales > Pinaceae > Pinus > Pinus albicaulis. The sequence continues at coordinate 1,698,187,958 of CM076578.1, forward strand.
GTGATGGCACCTAAACTTGCTCAAGGCAAGTGAAGAAATACTCCCAGAATATATAGGAAATGGCTGCTCTCTGAACTGCATCCCAGCTGCTGGAAAACTGCCATGTAGCTGCTATTGCTGGAATGGACTGAAGCCTAGGGGCTCATCCCCTTGCCGGAATGAGCTGAAAATCTGCAATCCTCCTCTACTCACCAATCCCGACAAAACCCAGAAACCATATCAAAATTGGCCGACCCGCGAAAACCTCCGAGAACACCCCCTTGGGGAATTACGCTGGCCTCCAAGGCTCTGCGCAGAGGCTAAATGAGAATGACTAAAACACCGCCTCAAACTCCACCAAAATCCTCCCAACTGCAAATGCTGATCCTCTGCTCAAAATCTCGGCTCAATCTTCTGCAAAAATCCTGATCCGAAACACCTCCAAGATGGACTGCGTCCTCCCTCTCAGTGACTGCGCAGTCTCTATGAAATCTCAGCTCGGCAACAAACCCAAACACCAAAACCTCTCACAAAATACTGAAGAAATAACCTTTCCCGAGCAAGCACTCGAAGTCCCCCGGTGCTAAGGGCGAGATCTCCGACCGGAGACACTCAACGCACTAAACAGTGCTGCAGACAGGCTAAACAGCCAGCGTGCTCAAGAAGACAAACGTCCAGCTCAATATCATCAACAACGGAATGAATCAAATGAGAAGGCTCCTCCCTCTTTTATAACGTTGGTCTTCCTCCAACCCTAAGGCCCATCTCCTCAACGAGCCTCCCTCTCTTGCCACGCGCTCTTCCTCTCCTGCGCAGTAACTTCTAGAGCATACATGGGGCCCCTCTCTACGTGGTGCTTGGCCCCCCCCTTGACTCCCTCTTAAGTCACAACGTTGTGCTACTAGGAAGGTGTTTTATTCCACCTAAGTGAGTTAGACCCTCTCCACTCACTTTTTATTTATTTATATACTATAGACGGCAAAACTGAACAAAATCGAATATTCCAATTAGCTGTCGCTAATTAGGAATATTACAGTCTCCCCCGGAAAAATGTTGCTTGTCCTCAAGCAACTGAAGTGATGGATGCTGCAAAATCTTCTCACTCTCCCAAGTGGCATCCTCATCCGACAAATTCTTCCACCTCACCAAGAATTCCCGGACTGTCCTGCTCCGTAGCTGCCTCTCCCTGGTATCAATAATAGCCTCTGGCTACAACACCAAGTGCCCCTCATCATCCGTGGGTGGTAGCTCCTCTGTCACTGTCACCTGCTGCCCCAGCGCCTTCTTCAAGCATGATACATGAAAAACGTTGTGGATCTTGTTGCTTTGGGGCAGCTCCAACTCATACGCAACCTACCCAATCCTGCGTATCATCCTGTATGGCCCGTAAAAGCGAGGCTTGAGCTTCTCAGCTCCCTTCTGCTTCAGCGACGACTGTCGGTATGGCTATAATCGTAGGTACACCAAGTCCCCTACCTCAAACTATCTTTCCACCCGACCTCTGTCGGCATACAGCTTCTGCTGGTTTTGTGCTGTAGCCATATTGTCCTTGAGAGCTCGGAGAATGTCCTGACTCTCTTGGATCCAAATCTTGGCTCTAGGAGCCTTGCTAGCACCGAACATCACATCAGCAAAAGATAAGGAATGATACCCATACAAAGCATAAAACGGTGACATACCAATGGACATGTGATGTGTCGTGTTGTAGCAGTACTCCCCCAAATGCAACCACTTCAGCCATGCTCGCTGCTGCCCACTGACATAGTTACGCAAGTAGCCCTCCAACCACTTGTTAACTATCTCCGTCTGTCCATCCGTCTGTGGGTGATAACTGGTACTCGGTGTCAACTCCGTCCCCACTAGCCGGAAAAGCTCCTACCAAAATCCGCCCATGAAGCGGCTGTCCCTGTCACTGATGATGGTCTTAGGAAGACCATGCAGCTTGAAAACCTCTCTGAAGAACATCTCGACCACCTGTGCTGCTGTGTAATGCGCGGATATGGCGAAAAAGTGCGCATACTTTGTCAGTCGATCAATGACGACAAAGATACAGTCCTTGCCCTGCACCATGGGAAACCCTGTGATGAAGTCCATCGATATGCTCTCCCATTTCCCCTCAATAATGGGAAGAGGCCGCAACAGTCCTGCGGGATGGCTCTTCTCCCCCTTGTTCCTCTAACAAATATCGCACTCCCTGATGTGCTGGAGTACGTCCTCCTTGAGGCCTTTCCATGAGAACCTCTCTCTAATGGCCCTGTAGGTTTTGGTAAACCCCTGATGGCCTGCCAAAGGAGAATCATGTGATGCCTGGAGTATCTTCTTCTTAAGCTGAGATCCCTCAGTCAAGAAGATCCTGTCTCTGTAGTAGATGATCTCATCAACCACCCTATACCTGCCATCCGCCACTTGTCCATCCAGCACCTCACATGCAAATCTGTCCTTGGAGTACTCCACTAAAAGTCTAGCCCTCCAATCTGTATCCAAGCTCATAAGAGATAACGTGGCTGGTCTACGTGAAAGGGCATCTGCTACCACGTTATTCTTACCCTTGACATACTCAATGTCAAAGTCATATGCTTGGATCTTACTGATCCACTTCTGCTGCCTCTCCTGTAGCTGCTTCTGCTCCAAAAAGAACCTGAAGCTGTTGTGATCAGTCCTCACCCTGAACGTGTTCCCTACCAAATACTGCCGGAATTTGGCCAATGCATGCATAATGGCTAACATCTCCTTGTCGTATATGGAATACAACCTCTCGTGCGGAAGGAGCTTCCAGCTCTCAAAGGCTATAGGGTGTCCTCCCTGCATCAATACTGCGTCGATCCCCTCTCCCGACGCATCACACTCCAAGACAAATGGCTACGTAAAATCCGGCAATGCAAGCACTGGGCAACTACTCATCACCTCCTTGAGCCTATCAAAGGCTCGCTGCGCTGTATCTGACCAACTGAATGCCCCTTCTTCGTCAAATCTGTAAGGGGTGCAGCAAGCTGTGAGAAACTCTTGACGAACTTCCTGTAATAGGTGCATATGCCAATGAATCCTCGAAGTTCCGTCACGTTCCTCGGCTCTGGCCAATCCCTGATGGCCCTAATCTTCTCCTCATGGACTCTCACTCCATCCACTCCAATAATGTGACCCAAATACAACATCTCCGTCATCCCAAACTCACACTTGGAGAGCTTAGCATAGAACTGTTGCTCTTCCAAGATATGTAGTACTGCCTCTATATGCTGGAGATGCTCCTCCCAAGTCCTGCTATATATGAGCATGTCATCGAAGAAGACCAATACAAACTTCCTTAGATGACTACGGAAGATATGGTTCATGCAAGACTGAAAAGTAGCTGGTGCATTGGTTAGCCCAAAAGGCATAACCAAAAACTCAAAGTGCCCATAATGACACCTAAAGGCGGTCTTGGGAATGTCCTGTTCCCTCACGTGAATCTGATGGTACCCTGATCTCAAATCAATCTTCGAGAAGAACTTGGCTCCTCTCAGCTCATCCATCAACTCATCGATCCTGGGTATAGGATACCTGTTCTTCAGGGTCTTCTTGTTCAGGGCCCTGTAGTCAATGCACATCCTCAAGGTGTCGTCCTTCTTCTTCACCAACACCACAGAAGAAGCAAACGGACTCGTGCTCGGTCTGATGTGTCCAAGAGCCAGCAACTCCTGGATGGCCCGCTCAATCTCATCCCGATAGGCTTTGGGATGCCTATAGGGGGTAGTGATCACCGCCTGAATACCCTGCTCAAGCTCAATGGTGTGCTCAAACCCTCGGTCCAGTGGCCGACCTGGTGGTATATCCCCAAACACTACATCATGCCTGTCAAGGATGGCCTGTATATCCGGATGAACTGCTCGACTGGTGGTCTCTGCCTCTGATGCCCGCAACTCAACCACCCACTCTATGTCTCCCCTCCGAAAGTCTGCCTCCATCTGGTGTGCTGAAACAGTCTGAGGTGGGTAAGTGTGCATCCCGCGGATCTTCTCATGCTTCTCGGTCTTCTTGTCATCCCACTCCATCTCTAAGGCCTCCCAATCCGTGGTGACCTTCCCTAGAGTAATCAACCACTGAACACCCAATACCACATTGGTATCTGGTATGTTGACCACGAAAAAGTGATCAGTCATGGTGTAGGTACCCATCGTTACTGCCAACTCTGGAACATACCGAGCACACTGCATCGTCTGGGCTCCTGGGACCAAAACTGAAAATCCGTCAAAGCTATCGGTCGGTATACCCCTCCGCTCGACCATCTGTGCATCAATGAAGTTGTGGGTTGCCCCACTGTCAACCAAAACTGACACTCGCTAGCCACGCACTGTCCCTCGTACGCGCAGCGTCAAATACTTGGGAACTCCTCGCAAGGCTGCAAGGGTCCCCCCTGTGGGTGCAAAAGCTGCACCTCTTGTCCTTAGAGGTGGAGGCGGCAACTGATCCTGGGCCATCTGACTATCTCCTGCCTCCTCATCATCCTCCTCATCCTCTTCCCCGCTATCATCAGAGAAGACCTTAATGAAGTGTGCTTTGCCAACAGCACACCTATGCCCTAGTGCCCATGCTCCTGACAAGTGAAGCACAGCCGCTTCTTCCTCAACTCCCTCCTGGCATCATCATCTATCTGTGCCCGTCCCTGATTCCCCTTGGGAGGAGGAATCCTCACATCCTTCCCCTTGGGCTGGAAACCCTGTCTCTAGGGGTAAGGTGTTCGAGTCCTGGGCAACGCATCCTACAAGTCTCGGGTCCTGCTAATAGCATCCTGAAGCGTAGCTAGTCTAGTAGATCTTACTAGACCCTGAAGTGGCTCTGCTAATCCCTCCACAAACATATAGATCATCCGTGTTGCGGATAGATCTGGCACCATCACTGAAATCCTCAAGAAATCTGTAATGTATGTCTCGGGGCTCCCAGTCTGCTTGAGCCTCGTCAGCTCAACAATGTGCTGTTCCGGATCCCTCCGGTCAAATCGCTCCATCAATCTCCTGGTAAACTCGGCATATGTCGTCACTGTAGAATGTCCGAGTGTGACCATCCCATGGAACCACCAGTCCTGGGCTTCACCATCCAAATGCAATGTTGCCACCTTGATGGCCTCCGTCTCCGACATCTGGTTAAGCTGGAAATAGATGTCCAGCTTCTCCACCCAAGATTTTGCCGAACTGTTTGATGAGCCATCAAACGTAGGGAGATGAAATCTACTAGATGTGCAGTGGGTATCTCCATCATGATAATGTCGGTGCCCTCTATGATGGTCGCGAGGTCTACTGTCCCGCTGGAGCTGAACAAAATCATGGAATGAGAGAGCATCCCTGAACTTCTGCCCATAGGCCTGATACTCTGCAAAATACTCGCCCATGTGACCAGGCTCTGCCTCCTGCTAGGCTCCTGCCCCTGTGTCTGCTCCCAAGAAAGTGGGCATGGTAGAGCGGGTAGGTGCACGTGAAGCCATCGGCTGAGGAGTATCACGCTGAGCAGCACCATGCTCCGGCAAATGGTGGGATGTACCTGATCCCTCTCCTACCTGGAAAACCCGTGGGGTCTCACGCTGTCTAGCCTCTCCAGCGGTGAATCTTTGACCCATCACCTCAATCTGTCTAGCTAAATCCTGCACTGATTTGAGGAGTGCCTCCCCAAACTGTTTGGACTCTATGTCATCTGCCATTGGCCCTCTCTACTCTGAATCTAATACAGGCTCCTCCTGCTCTGCGTCTATCACAGGCTCTCTCTCCTGCTCTGTGTCCACTACCCGAACATAGTCTCCCTCTCCGTAGGTGTTCTCCAACCTATGCTCACAGTCTCTGTACTTCCTGCCTCTGTAACAAATATATGGTCTCTTCCCCGGTGTCATAGACCACAGGCTAAGCCAGAACTATGCTCTGATACCACTGTAATATCTCGTTTCGGGGATATCTCTAAAACACGACAACTCCAACCAGAGATAGACTGGGAGGGCATTTACCGGATATACTGCCTCTGAAAAGAGGACGAAATCCGAAGGCTACCTGGCCCTTTCCAGACTCTGTCTAAGAGTGAAAGATAAACACACCAAGTGGTATAGAACTAGAATGCTCAAGAATATATAAAAATAACAGTGCAGCAGACATATAATAACATAGACAGAACGTACGGCAACTCATCCAGAAATATAGAAAGGAAATGCTAAGCCATTTTATTAAACTGAGAAATATAATGAAGTGAAATAGGTGATCAGAGTGATGGCACCTAAACTTGCTCAAGGCAAGTGAAGAAATACTCACAGAATATACAGGAAATGGTTGCTCTCTGAACTACGTCCCAGCTGCTGGGAAACTGCCGTGTAGCTGCTACTGCTAGAATGGACTGAAGTCTAGGGGCCGATACCCTTGCCGGAATGAGCTGAAAATCTGCAATCCTCCTCTACTCACCAATCCCGACAAAACATAGAAACCATATCAAAATTGGTCGACCCCTGAAAACCTCTGGGAACACCCCCTTGGGGAATTACGCTAGCCTCCAAGGCTCTGCGCAGAGGCTAAATGAGAATGACTAAAACACCGCCTCAAACTCCACCAAAATCCTCCCAACTGCAAAGGCTGATCCTCTGCTCAAAATCTCGGCTCAATCTCCTGCAAAAATCCCGATCCGGAACACCTCCAAGATGGATTGCGTCCTCCCTCTCAGTGACTGCGCAGTCTCTATGAAAGCCTAGCTCCGCAACAAACCCAAACACCAAAACCTCTCACAAAATAATGAAGAAATAACCTTGCCCAAGCAGGCACTCGAATTCCCCCGGGGCTAAGGGCGAGATCTCCGACTGGAGACACTCAACGCACTAAACAGTGCTACAGATAGGCTAAACAACCAGCATGCTCAAGAAGACAAACGTCCAGCGCAATATCATCAACAACAGAATGAATCAAATGAGAAGGCTCCTCCCTCTTTTATAACGTTGGCCTTCCTCCAACCCTAAGGCCCATCTCCTCAACGAGCCTCCCTCTCTTGCCACGTGCTCTTCCTCTCCTGCGCAGTAGCTTCTAGAGCATATGTGGGCCCCCTCTCTACATGGTGCTTGGCCCCCCCCTTGACTCCCTCTTAAGTCACAATGTTGTGCTACTAGGAAGGTGTTTTATTCCACTTAAGTGAGTTAGACCCTCTCCACTCACTTTTTATTTATTTATATACTATAGACGGCAAAACTGAACAAAATCGAATATTCCAATTAGTTGTGCTAATTAGGAATATTACAGACAACGCAGAAAAAGTTTCCGGAAATACACACTACACAAAAATAGCAGATTTGGCCCTAGGGCTGAATAATCTCTGCAACTGAATCACTGATAGGAGGTGGCTGATCTGAAATATGCAATGGCTGATCCTCCTCCAATAGATCTCCTAAATGAAGGGTTGATCCCCTCAAAGGAAAAAAAACTCCAACTAGGGCAATAAACCCACTGCTGCAGCTGCTCTCTAAAGTAACTTAGTCCTTGAGGGAAACTGCGCTGTAGTTGATGATAGCTACTTGGCCTGGTGCCGGAATATCAAATGAGGCCCTGAGAACTTCCTCACAAGCTTCTAGATGAAAGGATGATCCCTCCAATAGAAAACTAGCTCAGAAATTGGAGATCTCTCTCCTCCACTACTACACCCCTGTAACACAACACAGATCTAAACAGAACTGCGCTGTACATGAGATTGAAGCTTGGGCAAATGCCAGATAATGGTAATGCAGCTCAAGATAACCTCTCCTGAGTAGGCACTCTAAGTCACCCGAGGATGAGGGTGGGATTTCTGCTCGGAAACACCCTTGTGCTAAACAACACAGCAAACCCTGATGAACAATAAAAGCATGCACAGAAATGTCACATGACAAATCCAGATCTAAAAAGTTCAATATCAATAGTACAAATCCATGTCTTCTAATGCTGCTATCCTCTTCCTTTTATGCTTGGTGAGCAACCTCAACCTGGGCCCCACTCATTAAAAGAGTTACTCTCATGCATACACTCCTCCTTAATGATTGCGCTATCCTCCAATAAACCTCCACTAGCTCCATAATAGCGTTGTTGATCTGGTCAACATTGACCTGGTCTACATGCTCTAGCCCCTGTTCACACCTTGTAGGAATTTACAGGGTAAGTTTCTTAGATAAAAAACCAAAGGTCAGCGCTCACAAACAGATCACAAATCAATACACCAGTTTTATCACGTGGTTAAAACCCTCGAAGAGGGAAACAGTCCACGGCCTGAGCCAACGCAGCCACTTCAGGCAATTTATTAATATAAAAAGAAAAACTACATAGGTTTCTCTCATAAATGGTTCCCGGACAAATGACCCTCCATTCTCTTTAAATAGAGATCATGGACCAATCGGGTATCAAGCCACAGATCAAGTGTTGTTAATATCGAGGAGAGAGAGAACCGTCAGATCACTACAAATCGTGACCGACGGATTATAAGTTACAAATGTACATAGTAAAGAAACACACTTTACCTAACTCTACACTAGACTAAGTTATTCTTAACTATTTCCTATGTGTCGAAATATCCTAACATCCCTCCTTAAGAACAACTTGGGATAGGATTGAAGGATTTACAAAGGTGACACAAAAGGAGCCTATTTCCTATGTGTTGAAATATCCTAACATCCCCCCTTAAGAACAAATTGGGATAGGATTGAAGGATTTACAAAGGTGACACAATAGGAGAAGGAAGGAGGCATTAGAGCCTAACCCCCCTGAATGATAACTTTCCTGAACTCCAAACATGGATCGAATTTTGGTAAACTTCGCTTCTGTGAGAGCCTTTGTAAAGATATTAGCTACTTGATCATTGGTTGGACAATATTGCACTTCAAGAACATGATCATGAATGAGATTTCTGATGAAGTGTATGTGAAGCTCAATGTGTTTCATACGCTGATGCTAAACTATATCTTTACATAGCTGAATGGCACTTTGATTATCACACCAAAGTGTAGTTGGATGTTGCTGATGAAGACCAAATTCAGACAAGATTTGACAAAGCCACATGGCTTCCTTGCTAGCTTCAACTGCACCACGATACTCTGCTTCTACTGAAGAAAGAGAGATGGCACTTTGTTTCTTACAAGACCATGTAATAGGTCCTGAACCAAGAGTGAATACATATCCTACAGTAGACTTTCGATCATCAGGGTCACCAGCCCAATCAGAATCAGTGAAACCAATCAACAATGGAGATGCTCCTGCACTGTAATGAATCTTGAACTGAACTGTACCTCAAATATATCAAAGTATTTTTTTAGCTACTTTCCAATGACTTTCATGAAGTTGGTGCATAAACTGAGCAACAAGACCAACGGCAAAGGAAAGGTCAGGACGGGTATGGGTTTGATACAGAAGTTTACCAACAAGTTGATGGTATAAGGTAGCATCAACTTCAGGGGTAGTACAAGTGACTGAAAGCTTGACTCCAGACTAAAAGGGAGAAGGGGTTGGCTTACAGTCTTCCATGTGAAAGTGGTGTAGAAGATCATAGGCATACTTGGACTGAGAGAGGTTAATACCTTCTTCAGATTACAAGACTTGAAGACCAAGGAAATAATGCAAGTGTCCTAAGTCTGTCATTTCAAACTTCTTTTTGAGGCTAGACTTCACATGGTTTATATGGTTGGGATCACTACCAGTAAGGATAAGATCATCAACATAAAGAACAAGAATGGTGAAGGACTTACCCACTTTCTTGGTGTAGACAGTGTTGTCAGAATGACACCTAGAAAAGTGCCATTATATAATAGAAATCTATCCATTTTGGCATACCAAGCCCGAGGAGCTTGTTTGAGACCATAGAGAGACTTCCTAAGGCGACAAACAAGGTTGGAGTCGTTTTGGATAAAGCCAGGGGGTAGTTCCATGTAGATTTCTTCATGCAAATATCCATGTAAGAAGGCGGATTTAACATCCATCTGATGGACTTCCCATTTAAAGGAGGCAGCAAGGGAAAGAACAAGGTGGATAGATTTCATTATGGCAACAGGGGAGAAGGTTTCAATATAGTCAATGCCTTCAACTTGTGAAAATCCTTTAGCGACAAGACGAGCTTTATGTCTATCCACTTTTCCATCTGGTCCAAACTTGGTTTTGTAAACCCATCTGCATCTGACAAGTTTTCTTCCTTTTGGAAGAGGAACAAGATCCCAAGTATCGTTTGCCAACAAGGAACGATATTCTTTATTCATAGCTTCATCCCAATCTGGATGACCGGAGGCTTCTTCAAAGGTTTCTGGATCAGGATTTTTTGGAACTTGAGCTAATAAGGAAGAGGCTCTTTCGAATTGAGAACGTGTACATCGTCAATCTGCAGGGTCACCTGCAAGAGAACCTGCTGCATCCCGAGTAGAGCGGACCCATCTTGGAAGCTGTGGAGTAAAAGGAATAACTTCAAGAGGTGGAGGAGGATTGTCATCCTTGCTGTCATCATCTGAACTAGAAGGAATGCTATTAAAAATAGAAGAGAGAGAGAGAGAGAGAGTTGGCACATATGCTGAATCAGGTTCGTAGGCCAAAGGTGGCACACTCGCCAAACTAGGCTCGCAAGATGATATATTTTCATCAAATTTTACATCTCTTCTAATGATTATATTTTTGGATTTTGGTTGAAGAAGTCTATATCCTTTGACATCTTCACAATATCCAACGAAAATGCATTTTTCACTCTTAGGTTCTAAGGCTTTATGTCTCGCATCTGGAATATGGGCCCAAGCATCACTTTCAAAAATACAAAAGTGACTTACATCTGGTTTGATTGAGCTCTAGGCTTCTTCTGGAGTTATATTCTTTAAAACCTTAGTAGGAGTGCGATTTACTATGTAATTTGCACAGTTAATGGCTTCTGCTCAAAAATTGAGACCAAGTCCTTTAGATTGAAGCATACAATTAGCCATTTCTTTTAAGGTGCGATTCTTCCTTTAAGCTACACCATTTTGTTGTGGAGTATATGGAACAATATGTTGCAATTGAATGCCATGCTCAGTGCAGAAGTTGATAAATTTGTTGTTAACATATTCTCCTCCATTGTCTGATCTTAACTTACGAATTTGATGTTCAGATTGTTTCTCAACAAAGGCCTTAAAGGCCAAGAACATGTTAAAAAATTCACTCAAGTTTTAAGAAGTATACCCAAGTGTGTTTGGAAAAATCATCAATGAAAGTTAAGAAGTACTAGAAACTAGAGAGAAACAGTAGGAAGTGGACCACATAAATCACCGTGCACAAGCTGCAAAGGCACTGAAGCGTGCCAAGAGGCATGTTTGTCAAAACTATCCCGATGATGTTTTTTGAGTAGACATCTAGAGCAAACACCATCTTGGCAAGATACCATAGGAAGACCCATCACCATATTTTCCTTACATAGAGTTTGAAGAGATCGATAGTTTAAGTGACCAAATCGCTCATGCCAAAGTTTGCTCACTTCATCATCATGACCAACAAAAATGGAGGGAAGACATGAAGACCCAAAGTTGTCAAACTTATACAACCTTGTTGAATCATCAACAATGCCAGTAGCTAAAATATGTCTAGGATCTTTGAGGTCCTTGATTACAACATCATGAGGTGAGAATTCTACTATTTTCCCTTCACCTGAATGAGTTATCTGATAAATAGATAGAAGGTTGCATGACAAGGTAGGAACACATAGTACATCATTAAACTAACCATTATCTAGATGAATGGTGCCAAATCCTACAACACTAAGAGATCTATCATCACCAACATAAATATGTTTGGTGTTACAATCATTTAAAGAAGAAAACATGGCTTTATTTTTGGCCATGTGGTAAGAAGCTCCAAAATCGATGAGCCACTCATGAGAATGAGAAGAAGAAGATACATTTAATGCATAACCAGATCTTGATGCTTGACAACCACAAGCAGAAAGTGCCATTCCTGAAGATGAAGGTGAAGAGTGCTCCAAATTGATGTTGTGCTTCTTCATTGTTGCTTCTAAGGCTTCCATCTTCTTAAAACATTTGGACTCTATATGGCCATTACGATTACAAAATTTGCAATGTCTATCTGGCTTCTTCCCTTTGTTTTTATTTGCCTTATCATTTTGGTGAGTTGCTTTTTTAGTTTGCGGCTGAAATTGCTTAGGACCCTTGTTTGGTTTCAGACCATACTTTTTAGAATACTGCTTCTTGGGATTCTTTTGATATGATTTTTGTTGGGCTGCTAAGGCTTTCTTAGAAGCGTTTCCAGAAGCGATAAGACCAAGGTGTAAGAGTTTTTCTTGTTCTCTTATCAAAGAATCGCAAAAGGCATCAAAAGAGGGGTTCTTGTAGGTGGTTCCTGAGGAAATGATGGCTTCTCTAGTGGAATGGAAGGTGGAAACAAATACAGAGTATGCAGGGCCAAGCTTAGCAAGAATGCAATAGATGAGGCTACTATCTCCCTTTTTGACCTTACAACCTTCTAAAAGAAGTCTAAGGGTCTTGAATTTGGACAAAAAATCTTCAATAGAGGAGAAATTATTGGGGTCCAAAGTAAGCAACTCATTTTCAAGTTGGTGGGCCTTGATTTGATTTTGAATGCCAAAGACAATATTTAACTTTTCCAGGGCTTCATGAGGGGTGTCAATGTCAAGGATATGAAATTGAAGATCTTGAGCAATGGACATTCCTATCAACCCTCGTGCTTTATCTTGTTTATTTTCCCATTTAGCGAATGTATCATCATCGAAAGGTTTAGTTTCTTGTCCTGTGGCTATTCTATAAAGCCCTTTACTTCTAAGTATATTTACCATGTGAGGTAGCCATTGGAAATAATTGGTGCTGTTAAGAATAACTGGACATGCACTTTCCATTTTTTTAAAAACTGAAGCTGAAAAAAGCTGAAACTAACTACTCCAATGGAAAGATCTCGAAAAATTATGCTGATTAAAAAAAAACGGCTCGAAAAACGGCTTCCGGATGAAGAAGTTATGCCTTTTTGAAAAAACTGAGTTGTAGATGCCGAATATTTACGAGAACGGTTTGAAATTTGATGATGAAGTTCAACTTTTAAAAAATAAAAAATCCTGCCCCTTTAACAAAAAACTTTTTACAAAAGAAGCTTGAGAAAGAGACTTGAACCCAAGACCTCTATTCTCATAAACTAACTTCTCACCAAGTGAGATAGTAAAAGGATTCTGTAATTGTTTCAAAAGAGGAAGGGGTTTTTTTTTTAAATTTATTTAGTCTTCTGTATGCGTGCTTTTTCTTGCACAAAAAAACACAAAAATCCGAGCAAAAAAATATAAATGCAAGCCTTACCGCAGAATGTTAGATTTTTTGTTAGCCTTACCGACAACTATCTATTTTTTCACTATTTCTGATTTCCCGAGATCGCACAAAGACTCTGGGAAAGAGCATACGCAGTAAAAAAAATCCCTTCTTCCTGTTTCTGATTTGCCGAGATCGCACACAGCGCAGAGCAAAGAGCATACACAGAGAAGAGGGTAGAGATCCGGAAAATAAATAAAACCTAAAAACCGAAATAAATAGAGGGAACTGAAATAAGAAGAACTATTAACAAATATAATTGCAAAACAAATACTTTATACCTCTAGATCTAAACTGACATAACTTGGGCAATCGGAAACCTTTTCGCATGAAATGAAAGGCGTTCCTCACTGTAACAGACGCTCTGGACACAATAAAGCAGTTCTCCAGGCCCGAAAATGTTCAGAAATAGTAGATCTACAAAACGACAGTTGCATGCAGTCAAACCAGCTTCGGATTTGGATCAACAACGGATGCAGCCCTCAAAATAGCGTTGATACCATGTAGGAATTTACAGGGTAAGTTCCTTAGATCAAAAACCAAAGGTCACCGCTCACAAACAGATCACAAATCAGTACACCAGTATTATCACATGGTTAAAACCCTCGAAGAGGGAAACAGTCCACAGCCTGAGCCAACGTGTTTCTCTCATAAACGGTTACCAGACAAATGACCCTCCATGCTATTTAAATAGAGATCATAGACCAATTGGGTGTTAAGCCACGGATCAAGTGTCGTTAATACCGATGAGAGAGAGAATCGTCGAATCACTACAAATCGTGACTGTCGGATTATAAGTTAAAAATGTAAATAGTAAAGAAACACACTTTACCTAACTCTACACTAGACTAAGTTATTCTTAACTATTTCCTATGTGTCGGAATATTCTAACACACCTTAGGGTGCTTTACTAAGCTGAAATGATGATCCACTTTCACATGAGAAGTGGTTTTACTCTTCATAAAGAGATTTATGGGTCTCCCTACCCACTTATTCACCTATCTAAGTGACAAAACAAAACTTTAATATTCCAATTAGCCGCAAGCTAATTTTGGAATATTACAATCCTCCCTCCAAAATGTTGCTTGTCCTCAAGCAACTGCAAGGATACTGCAAAACCTCCAATGGATATGTCTCCCCCCAAGTATACAAATTAGCCTTTGGTAGATAAACCAAATAGCTTTCATCATGAAGAAGTGGTAGATATATGGAAAAATTTATATGATGTCCATTGGCCTCCTCAAGGCATGAGAGATAGTAAATGTTGGGTGCCTCAATTCCAATGAGAAACTCCAATCTCCATGCTATCATTCAAACAAAGTGAGCCATCCTTGGTAGCTCATAGAAACATTCATCAATCCCCTACTTCTGCAATGTATAGGGGCTACATGGCAGAAAATGAGAGATATGAATGTTCAACTTATGTTGTCTCTCTCTCCATTTATGATAGATATGGAACTGTTGATCTTGGGTTGCAATAATGTGGTCATTAAGAATCCAAAATGAACTTGGACTCTCATGATCCCAGTTTATGGTTCCAAGAATCACTCTTTCCCAATCCATCCTACATATAGTGAATAGAGTGTCATCACCATATGGGATCCAAAAGAAAAATGGACTATGGGTCATATAGCATGTTGGATGGTGATAATAGTCCCTCAAGTGAGACCAACACTGTTTTGCCTCTAGCTGTCTCAAAACATCATATGATAAGTGGCCATCCAACCACTTGCTTGCTACCATAAGCTTCTCAAAAGCTTGAAAATAGTAAAGGACATTAGGTGTTAACTGAATATGAGCCAAGCAAAACATGTCTTGCCCAAAGTCCTCTATAAAGTGGTCATCCCCATCACTGAATGTAGTCCCAAAAGGACCATGAAATCAAAAGAGAGGTTTTCTCTCTTATGGAGCAATGTGCTGCAAATGTATGGTAAAGGAATGTACATACATTGTTAGTTGATCAATAAGCATCAAAATACAATATTTACCATATATTGTAGACAAGTTGGTGAAGAGGTTCATAGATGAGCCTTCCCATCTCTCCATTAAAAGGGGAAGTGACTGCAACAACCTTGCAAGGTGGCTGCTCTCGTCCTCATACATCAAACAAGCTACATATCTCCTGATATGTTGGTGCACATCTTATTTGAGATCCTCCCAATAGAATCCCTCCATGGTGGTGTGATAAGACTCAATGAAGTCTACATGTCCTAAAGAGAGTGCCTCATATGCTGCATGTAGAATCTCCTCCTTGACCTTCGAGTCTCTAGTCAAGTAGATCTGACCATGGAAGTAAATGACTCCATCAACCACTCTATACCTCCCATCTATCCCTTGCTCATCAAGAACCTTACATGTGAAGAGGTTCTTGGAATACTCCACCAATAATTTGGACTCCCAATATGGATCCATCCTCCTCAATAATGATAGCATTGTTGAAATATGAAATGAAGCACCTGTCACATCATAGCTCTCCTCTTTGACATGCTCAAAGTCAAAGCCACATGTTGGAGTATTGCTACCCCGCTTTTGCTGCCTCCCTTGCAGCTGATCTTGCTCAAGACAAGATTGAAGTACATGGAGGTCAACCTCCTCTTGGAAGGCATTGCTCATCCAAAACTTCCATAGTTTGGCCAATGCATGCAAGAGTGTCAATAACCTCTTGTGATATTCAGAAATCTTCCCCATGTGTGGAAGTATCATTTGCTTCTCCAAGGTTATGGAGTAGCCCTTTGACGCCATGCTTGTGCCATCATAGATTCCCGAATCATCATCTTTCAGCGCAAATAGCTGAGTGGGAGATGGCCATGTCCCTATCAGAAAATTTCTCATCCCTCCTTTGAATCAATTAGAGGCTCTCTGTGATGTGCCAGCGTCTCCCAAGGCTCCTTCCTTAGCCAAATATATCAATGATGCACCATGTTGAGAGAACTCTTTGGTCATCTTCCAATCAGGGGGTCTTCTTGGTGGAATGCCTCCATGTAATGAGACATCAAGGCCTAGAGCATGCTGTATATGTGAGTGGACTGATTTGTCCCTGCCCTCACTGTGCAAATCATCCTCCTGCCTTTGTGCATAATCCTCTTGAAAAGGATGGGTGTGTATGTTCCCAATCACTTGATGTTGGCCCTCCTCATCTTCTCCTACCTTTTGCAAGATCTCACGGTTCAAGGTGTTCTTCTCCAATGTAATCACCCCATGCACACCTAAATTCATATTGGTGTCAAGAGTCTTATTCACAAAGAAGTGATCTATCATAGTGTATGTCCCCAAAACTGTGGTCAATGTTGGAACGCACTTCCTCCATTGTTTTGTCTCATTGCCTATCAACATAGACACATGTTGCTCTTGATCTTCATATGTGAGATCCTTTGGAACTTCTTGCAAAGATACAAGAGCTCCTCTAGTTGAAGCAATTGCTTCATCTCCATCTCCAAATAATGGTAGATCTCCTCCTACTATCACAACGTTGTAGGCTCTTTCTAGCTCTTTCCCTTCCTTCTCCTCATCATTGGAGAATACCTCATCATTAAGAGATCCTTTGGCTTGATCCCTTCTTGAAGGAGGAATCTTCATGCCTTCTTCTTGAGAAGAAAGTTCTTGCTGAAGTGGGGCTTTTGCCCTTGGCAAAGCATGTTGCAGATCTTTAACCCCCTCAACAATGTTCTGAAATGGAGTTGGCTTCATGGATCCTTCCAACTCATGCAAAGGTTCTGATTTCTTGGGTTTGGCTAGCTCACCCAACGAAGTTTTAGAATGTCTTAGATCAAATCTTTTCACTAACCTCCTAGTGAACTTTGCATAAGTAGAGATATTTGCATTATTCAATGAAGAAGATTTATAAAACCACCAGGCATAAGCCTTACCTTCAAGATGCAATGCTACTACTCTAATGGCTTCATCTTCCGAAACTTGATGCAGCTAAAAATATGTGTCTAGCTTCATTACACAAGCCTTGGCTGTGCTCTTGGGTGACCCATCAAAATTAGGTAGAAAGAATCTACCCAAAGTGTGTTGCATGCACCCTCTCCTTCTATTGTGGTTACTGGGTCTTCTATCTTCTTTGATTTGACAAAACCCTTGGAAGTTTAGATGCTCCTTGAATCTTCTAGACTGAGATTCATATTCTTGGAGATAGTCACCAAGAGTCTCCTCCTTTGGTGTGTCTCCTTCTTCTTCTTCTCTTGCCAAGAATGTAGGCATGGTACCACGTTGTAGATCTGATGGTGTAGCTGAATGCTCACACCCATAATGTGAAGAATTGGAGCTTTCTTCATGTACAAGCCCTCTTGGAGAATCTCTACATCTCTCCATCCTCATCTCTTTGATGTCTCTGTTAATTCCCTGCATAGTTTGAAGAAGAAGTTTTGTGAACTCCTTTCCTCCTGATAATGGAGTCTTGTCTCCATCTCTTCTGCAAAACTTCTCCTTTCTATGAGAAGCCTCTTTATATGACATAGTAGCTGAAGTACACAGGCTGAGCCAAGATTATGCTTTGATACCACTGTAATATTCCCAAATGGGAAAAGCAGGAATATAGCACATAAAACTGGAAATATGCAGAAATGTCAATAGATCAACATATGAGACAACCATAGAGCCATTCCATTATAATTATAATAGAAAAATAGGTAGAAAGATTTGAGGAAAAGATCACTCAAGTTGGGAAAACAAGCCTCCCATGAAAACAAACACCTAGATCTGAAATGTTGTTAATACATGAAATACAGGAATGCAAAAAATTGCGTTGTCTATGAGAGAATAGCAGCTGAAAGATAGAAAAATATATTGCTGCTGATATAATGCTCCAAAAATGCCAAGAATAGAGATCCATGCTCCAAAACAGATTTCCAGGACAACTCGGAAAAGGTTTTCGGAAATACACACTACACAAAAATAGCAGATTTGGCCCTAAGGCTAAATAATCTCTACAACTGAATCACTGATAGGAGGTGGTTGATCTGAAATATGCAATGGCTGATCCTCCTCCAATAGATCTCCTAAATGAAGGGCTGATCCCCTCAAAGAAAACACAACTCCTCCAATTAGGGCAATAAACCCATTGTTGCAGTTGCTCTCTAAAGTAACGCAGTCCTTGAGGGAAACTGCGTAGTAGCTGATGATAGCTACTTGGCCTGGTGCTAGAATATCAAATGAGTCCCTGAGAATTTCCTCGCAAGCTTCCGGATGAAAGGATGATCCCTCCAATAGAAAACTAGCTTAGAAATTGGAGATCTCTCTCCTCCACTGCTACACCCCTGTAACACAACACAGATCTGAACAGAACTGCGTTGTACATGAGACTGAAGCTTGGAGAAATTCCAGATAGTGGTAATGCAACTCAAGATAACCTCTCCTGAGTAGGCACTCTAAGTCCCTTGAGGATGAGGGTGAGATTTCCGCTCGAAAACACCCTTGTGCTAAACAGCACAGCAAACACTGCTAAACAACAAAAGCATGCACAAAAATGTCACATGACAAATCCAGATCTAAAAAGATCAATATCAATAATACAAATCCATGTCTTCTAATGCTGCCATCCTCTTCCTTTTATGCTTGGTAAGCATCCTCACCCTGGGCCCCACTCATTAAAAGAGTTACTCTCATGCATACACTCCTCCTTAATGACTGCGCTGTCCTCCAATAAACCTCCACTAGCTCCATAACAACGCTGTTGATCTGGTCAACATTGACCTAGTCCACATGCTCTAGCCCTTGTTCACACCTTAGGGTGCTTTATTAAGCTGAAATGATGATCCACTTTCACATGAGAAGTGGTTTTATTTTCCATAAAGAGATTTATGGGTCTCCCTACCCACTTATTCACCTATCTAAGTGACAAAACAAAACTTTAATATTCCAATTAGCTGCAACCTAATTTTGGAATATTACATATAACTTTTCTTGTGTGATGTTTCAGACCATGAAATTATGAGGAGATAAAGGCTATATGTTTGTGTACATGTGAGAAAAATTTCTGGCATTGGTTCACTATACTTTCTAAAATATGCCGTATGGAAGTTAGGGTTTGTGTTTGATCCTCAAATCTGCTTCAAATGAGCCATCTTGGGGTTTTTGCTACAACTTAAGTTTTGGGAAATTTCATACTGTGAAATTTTAATGAGATAGAGATGAGATCTTCATGTAGATGTGGTGAAAATTTCAGACTTTGGTTCACTTTAATTTCATATATATACCCTCTAGAAGTTGGGATTTATTAATAGTCCTGAAATTAATTTCAAATGGGTCATTTTGGTATTTTCACTACAACTTATTTTCTGGTATATTTTAGATTTTGAATTTTTCAGAGACTTGTGGAGACATATTTTAGAACCTTAGGTAAAAAATTTGGACTTTGGTTCGCCATACTTTTGGAGATATTCCTTGTGGAATTTAGGGTTTCTAAATGATCCTGAAATCAATTTCAAATAGGTCAACTTGGAATTTTTGTTGTAACTTCTTTTCTGGGAATTTTTAGACTGTGAAATTTTTAGAGATCTAAGGAGACATACAAAAGTTCCTTAGGTAAAATTTTCAGAATTATATTTTAAAAGTTGGATACATGGAATTGTTGAGATTTTGGGTAGCATCGGATGTGCTCTAGTTCCGAAACTTTGTGGAGGGAATAGAACACATGAGATCTCCAAGACCCAGAAATCGTTTGGAGAAATTCCACCTTGTGTGAAAGTTATTCAAATAATTAATTTTTTTTAATGGGGACCCTAAGTCTAACTTAGGGAAATTAAAAAATTAAAGTGAATTAATTTAAACATGTGGGTGAGAACGTTATAAGTGATGTGGATCAAGTCTTTTCTAATCTTAGCCGTTGATTAGAAATTAGATCACAACTGTTGATTTGTCAATGAGGAAAGTATTAAAGGAAGTCTAGGGGTCAGTTGGAGAACACACACATAGCGGTAGTACTTGAGCTAAGTCGAAATTCTGGGGCACGGTTCGCTGAGAATTTTCGAGTGAGCTTGCAGTGCTTGTGAGGGGCAGATTGACGAGGGATTATTTTGATTTGAGGCCGAGAATACCAAGGCAGAGCGGAAAATCCGTACCAGGCAGCACAAAGACCAGTAGGAGGGACGCAACCCAGCCAGACTCACGCAGAGGCAATGGTAACAGAACTGAACTGGGCATCGAACCGGAAAACCTTGTGGACCGAGAACTGATCAGAACTGGGCCAGAAACGAAAAAAAACCAATTTACCAAAAACACATAAAATATTCATATTTAAAAGAAAAAATAGATATATTCATGTGCATCCATATGAATCCAAACCATTTATACACAAATATGGAAAAGTTCTAATTTATATAGCAAGTAATAGTGCATATAACCAAAATACCACTTAGTGCAAAACATTGTTGAACCAAAAATGTTACAAACATCAAGAAGCAGGCTCTAAAAGGCCTTTATAGTCCAAAATAACATCATAGATCATAGTATTATACTACAACCTACAATACTACAAGCTACAACTACAATAAATCAATGATCAAATCATCAATCATCAATCATCATCAGAATCATCATCCTGATCATCCTCCTTATCCTCATCTGAAGAATCAGTAGCATTAAAGTTTGAAATGGGATTATGGTTTGATTCCCATGGCCCTTGATTTACCCTCTAAAATTTTGGAGAAAATCAACTCCAAAATCCTTTGAAATCAACTATGTAGCAAGCCCAACAAAAAAAAAAAGGAAGTCTTCCACCAGTTGCAAAAACCATTGAAGAAAACCCAAAGATCTCTAGGAAAAAAAAAATCTTTTAACTAGCTTGAAAATCTACCAACGCAACAACTCTCCAAGACTCCAATCAACTCTTCAAATCTACAAAAAATCTCCCTCAAAACAACCCTGCAAATAACTCTCTGAATTCTCCTCACCGAACTCGGCTCAAAAATTGCAAGAGACTCGAATGAGTAGTGTGAGTGAAATAGAGGGGGTGGGGCTGTTTAAGTAGCTTTAGGGGGGGCTGGGGTGCGGAGGGGAGGGGGGGGCTAGGGTAGTGTTAGTAACTAGGAAATTTTTTTTTTTTTTTTTTTTTAAATAAATAAAAAAAAAAATATATATATATATATATATATATATATATATATATATTTTTTAATGCCCAGGCTTGTGAACCGGTGGAACCGGTCCAGACTGGTTCGGTGTCAAAACTGACCGGTTCAATGCCGAAACCAGCCGGTTCGGTGCCGAAACCGGCCGGTTCGGTGTCAAAACTGACCGGTTCGATGCCGAAACCGGCCGGTTCGGTGTCGAAATCGGCCGGTTCAGTACTAAACCCGTCATTTCCGGTTCGGAGGGCCTATTCAGATCGGTTTTGCCTCCAAACTGGTCGAACCAGCTGGTTTTTCGGAATAGGTTCGGTTCCGATAACACTACGCAGAGGCTGACGCAGAGGCAGCGTTGAGCCCAGAGGGGTTGTTAGCACTCTATAATTTAGAAGATTGACAAAACTAAACTATAAAGCACAACATCAAACCGCTTTGGATTCAAGGACTTAGCCTTCCTAGACTTCGAGAGGGCTCTCTCTCTTTTATGATTTAAATCGATTGCACTTGCTAGTTATAAGTACTAATATTAGGGTAGTTACAGTGATGGGGGTTGTTTGATTGATTGATAGTGTGGTTGGACAGATAGGGCTATAGAGGCTATTCCATTGGGCGATGGAGTCAAAGGTTGGAATGGCATATCAAAATCAAGAGAAAATCACAGGGCAAGCTAACTGTGCTAAATGGATCTTAAGAGCTGTATGATTATGAGGTGAAATAAACAGTAAGGTTCAGTAGTGACTAAAGAGAAATTAAGAATTCTTTAATCAAACTTCAACAGAAAACATTCAGATTGTAAATGCAGACATAATTAAGGCGCTCCGACATCGAATCTTAATCTAAAATTTCTGATTTACAGTTAGATGAGCAGATACACAACAAAGAAAACAATGGAAACATTTAAACAGAGAAGAAACACATCACCATTTTAACACAACTCAAGAATCCTGTAAATGGTCCTTGATTATTGATGTCCAGCTCCAAAATTACAGTTCTCCAATCGTAGTTCTTACAATATAGGTGCTAAAATATCCAACCTTTGATACTGCTAAGGTATGCAGTATTTATCTAAAAACTAAATCGGTTTCCCTACCTTAGTCGGCAACCTTTCATTGATCACAATTAAGCAGAAAATGACAAGTGTGGCCATGCAGTGCCTGATTCAGACATCACTGACAACAATCGCCTCTGGAATTAATGCCGGACAACTCTTCGTAGATCCAAACGCTTCAATGGCTCCTTAGAAAATCAAACTGTAAGTTCTGAAGGTGGCTGTGATGGTTTCAAAGAGGCAACCAATGGAGGCTCTGACATCTGGCTTTGTTACTAGGACCACCTTTGCTGGATGATAAATTCCAATGTGACGCTGGCGCTGCTGCTTCTTTGGTCTTACTCCCCTTTCTCTGTTACAAACTGATACCAGTTTATTTGGGGAAAGTGGTTTTTGAAGGAGAAAATGGTATTGCGAACCCTCGAAGTGGTAAGTGGTAATAGAAGGGGGGGGGTGCGAATTCATGAGCCAATGACACATAAGGGGTCCCTTTCTTGAAAACTGTTCATTCTGGACCCCCCTTGCAAGGATAAAGTTAGGGTGGTAAAGGGGGATAGGAATGAAATGTAGGCCGTCGGATTTAAAGATGATGGTTGGTTGATGAAGTGGAAAACCTTTGCTCCTTGCCAGGTATTTTGGCCTATTTATTCATGAAATGAGCTATAAACCTCGTAGGCCCGACTTGACTTGTTATACACACAAAATATAGTGAAAACTCGTTCACCCAGACCTGAAAATTTGTAGATTTTAGTTATGAATTGGCATCGCATCCGCGCACTTCGCAACCTTTATAGTTTAGTTTAAAAGGAATACGATCGACGATGCGATGCGATGGGGAGGTGATGTGGAGGGTAAGTGGGACCGGACCGCAGTGCACATCGCAATTTGTAGCGTTTAGCAATAAGCGCGGAAATGTAAACTTTAAAACTGCAAAGTGCGATGCGCGGGGAGGAGATGAGTGACATGGCAAGGAAGAAGTGGGACCGGATCGCAGGCGCACATCGCAATTCTTAAGTTTTAGTTATAAGCTCTGGGGTTAAATCTTAAAATTTGTGAAGTACGGGGAGGAGGGATCCACTAGCTATGTGGCCGAGCTTTAAGAATTGGCGAAGGTTTAAGCGGTAAGTGTTACAAAATTTATATGGCATATCAATGTATTGCGATGACTGTGGCTATGTAAAACAAATGCGATGCGATATCGCAAATCGGCGATCGCATTATTTAAAGTTTAGTTCCAATGCCAAATACATAAAGTTTGCGAAATGCGATGAGGGCCCCACTTTGATCGCGATTGGGGAAAGCAATAAAATGGCAAAGGTGGAAGGGTAAAGCGGAGAGGCAGAAAAAATGTTAAGTTAACGCATATTTCAATGGAAAATGGAATGGAAGGGAAGCGTGGTGGGGATTGGGTCCCACTTCACATCACATCGATGATTGATAATTTTGGCAATGGATTGTTGTAACAAAACTTTGCGATGGCGATATGCGATGAGGCACAAGGGGTCCCACCAATGTTTTGAGCGACTCTC
The DNA here is from genome assembly GCA_034641835.2 of Pinus albicaulis. Classification (NCBI taxonomy): domain Eukaryota; kingdom Viridiplantae; phylum Streptophyta; class Pinopsida; order Pinales; family Pinaceae; genus Pinus; species Pinus albicaulis. The sequence goes on from CM076578.1 coordinate 1,698,211,862, forward strand.
GTTATATATATAATATGTGATATGTATAACGATAAGGTCTATGGTTTAAATAACATGGTTGTCGATGGGTGGTGGAGCTTATAACATAAAGTCCAAAACTTTATAATAAATGGGTTTATAAAGTAATAAGCCCCGAACGAACAATTATATATGTGGGTTTTGGGGTTTGAATGGGATTCAGAGCATTTCAGAATATGGAGGAAATGAGGGGGGCAAAGAGGGTGAATGAAATGAAATGGAACTAGGGCAGAAATGAAGTTTGATCCCCATCACACCTTATCATCAACACTTCCTTCTACTGGACGGAGAGGCAAATTGATTCCTTTGAAGCTCTTTACAGTCATAAGTTCCCTTTCTTTCTCTGAAAATAAATGATAGCCATGGAATATTATTTTCAGTAAAAAATATAAGTAATAATCAATCACCTTGTGATACTGTAAATTACAAGACTCTAACAGGGGTGACGCAGGAGCAGCCTGTGCTGTGTAGTGGCTACGCTGGCAGGAGAAGCTGACGCAAAGGCTGGAGGAGCAGCGCTGGGGTTTCAGTGGGCCAGAAAGGGCTCGTATTCAGTATTTTCAGAGGAGTGCTTCCTCTGCTGAATCAACCGTATTTTCTGTCTTCGAGTGATAGGTACACCTGCTGTGAAATTCTCTGTTGGGCAAACCATTACTAGTACCCTTGATTGTATTCAAATATTCTGCTTAATAAACAAACCCTCTAAGCGTTGTTGCACCAGTTTTCCTACATTGGGTTTTTCCGGGGACATTGTCTAAAAAATATTGTCCTTTGTCATGTGCGTGCTATGCTTTAGTAAATGATTTGTATGTATGTGTAGGATGCAGTTGTGTTTGTTTTGATATTCTATTGAAGATTTTAGAAAAAAAAACTTGTTAATTAAATCAAACAAGTAGGAGAAGTAAATCAAGATACTGCAGTAGGGTTTCTATATTCAGAAATTTTCACATGGTATCAGAGCGATTGCAGATCAAGCTGAAGCCATCAGCATAGGGCTGAAGATTTTTTTGCTGCAGGAGGGCAGCTGAAGCTGCATAGATTCAGAAAGAGGCAGCGCAACAATAGAGGGACAACGCAGAGACCCTGCAGGGGTGACATAGAGCCAGTCTTCTCACGCAGAGTTGACGCAGGCCCATAAGGGTGACGCAGAGCTTGTCAAGCTCACGCTGAGCTGACGCAGAGGTTGATGCAAGCCCAAGAGGGTGACGCAGTCCAAGAGAGAGTGACGCTGTGCTGGCTGTTGTGGCTAGAAGTGCAGTTTTTCGATCTTCGAAGTTGCTGGTGGGGCATTGTTTCTGCCGGTGCAGAACAGTGTCTAGCAGGGTTAACAAAGTAAGAGGAAACAATTCCTCAACAAATTTTTTAACCAAGAAATCTAAGATTCGATCAAGTGGAGTGATCGTAGAGGGTTGATTCAATAGAATTAATGAAGGATTTCCTGGAGAGAAATTGATTGTCAGAGGGAGAACATTCCCTAGAGGGTTTCTATCGCCAAGAAACCCAGATTTGGTCTTTTGCTAAGTGTAGCAGTAGTAGAAGGGAGAAGAGCACTTGCTTCAACAGTTTGAGCAGAGGTGGCCCCGTATGGACTGAGAGATCATGATAGGTTAGATGGTGTGTCTAACTTTTCCATCTAGAAAGCCAGAATCCTGAATATGGCATCAAAGACCATGCCGAGAACGTCCTAGCTGTGCTGACCGATGTTGATGCTCTAAAGAAGTTTAATGAAAATCAAGTGCAGGCTAAACACTTGATCATGGATGGAGTGAAAGATCACGTGGTTCCGCATATTGTCAAGAAGAAGACGACAAAAGAGGTGTGGAAAATATTAACCACGTTGTATCAAGGTAGCTCCGTCCAGAGGAAGATGCTTCTGGAGAATCATATGCAGATGTTCTAGATGCACAAGGGAGAGGAGATCAATCTTTTCCTTTTTAGATTGCAGACTATCTGAGACCTGCTGATTGCCATGGGGGAAACTCCTGATGATGGACTCATGGTGAGGACTGCCTCGAATGCAGTCACCGATTAGTGGGAGACCTTTGTCCAAAGTATCTTGGTATAATATTCCCAATTAGCAATAGCTAATTGGAAATATTAATTTTGGCTATTTTGCCTTTATAGAGTTAAAACATAAATAAAGTGGGTGAAGGGGACACTTAGCTCACACTTAGATAAAAAGTATTTCCTAAAGTCACTTAAGAGACATGTCTATTTGGCAACGTGGGGCCTAGTGGTCAAGTGGCAGCGTAGGAAAAGGAGCAGTGTAGATAGCGTGGGGCCTAGCCAGCACAGAGTGAATTGGACAGCGTGGGCCAAGGGGGACAGGGCAGAGATTGGTGGGGCCTAGGTGAGAGAAAGGCTCACCAAGCATAAAAGGAGGAGGGGTCTCCTCATTCTCATTGATTTTGATTATGCATCTTTGAGATTTGTCTTCTAAGATTGAGCACGCTTGCTATTTAGCAAAGTCTGCACGTACTGTTCAGTACGTCGGGTGTCTCCGTTCGGAGATCCCAACCTCAGCCCCGGGGGACTTCGAGTGCCTGCTCAGGTGAGGAGTTTCATCCTTGTTTTGCCGGAGAGAGTTGCAGCTACCACAGGAGGAGCATCCACTCAGAGAGACAGCGCAGTCAGTGAGAGGGAGGACATAGTCTTGAGAGGAGGTGGTTCCGGATTGGGGATTTGTTGGTGGATTCAGCCGAATAGTGGGTAAGGGGCCAACCCTTCCCTATTCCAGCATTTTGGAGGAGTTAGGGGCCATTATTTGGAGCAAATTATTCAGAGCCAGTGTCCCTCCTTAAGGAATAGCATAGTGCCTCAAGGGAGCCATTTTCGGGGGTCGGCAATTTCTGAAAAGCTTTCTGGGCTTTTCTGGGTATTGGGAGTAGAGGCCATTCTCGAAGTTTCAGAATTTTCCAAGGTGGGGAGCAACACCAAAGATTCAGTTCATTCCAGCATTAGCAGCAACACAGTAGCAGTGCCAGCAGCTTGGGAGATAACGCAGTCCAGAGGGAGTAGCCATTCCAGGTCATTTCTTGAGAGTCTTTCTACGCTTGCCTAGTGCAAGCCGAGGTGCCATCATTCTGATCACCTCTATACTCATTTCCATTTCTCAGTATTAATAAAATGGCTCAGCATTCTCCATATTGTTTGTTTCCTCTAGTTGTTGTATGCCTTTGTTTATGTGCTTGTATTGCTGTTTATTTCCATTTGGGATATTATAGTGGTATCAGAGCTCATAGACTTGGCTCAGCCTATGGAGCAGATTGTCTATGACATCAACAGAAAAACCTTACATCACTTACCCGGGAAGGAAGTATAAAGACCAAGAGCGGATATTAGAGCTCACTTTCAGGAAAGGAGACAGCGTTCCAGTGGTGGACGCAGAGGAAGAGGAACCAATGGCGGAGGAACGAGATGTCGGGAAGGAGTTCGGGGAACTCCTCCTCAAATCAATGTAGGATTTGTCGAGGCGGATAGAGGAGATGGGGCAGAGATTCATGGTAGAGTCTAGACAGCACAAGACCCCAAGGGGTTTCCATGTTGGAGAGGGCTCAGGCACCTCCCATCATTTACAGGAGCACCTCACAACGTAGTAGATAGCATTGCACACACCGCCCCATTCCACGATGCCGACATTTCTTGCCACAGACATTGGGGTAGAAGCACAACAGGAGCAAGAACCAGCACACATGGGAGATTATTTTGCTGAGTACCAGTCATACGGTCAGGAGTTCAGTGATGCCCTCACTTTCCATAATTTTGTTCAGCTCAAGCGGGATAGAAGACCCCGCAACCATCATAGGGGGAACAAGCATTCACATGACGGGGACTTACAGCACACGGTGGGCAGATTCCATCTACCGACATTTGACGGATCGGCCAAGTGTTCGGCAAAAGCTTGGGTGGAGAAGTTGGATATATATTTCCAGCTTAATCAGATGGTCGAGCTAGAGGCCATCAAGGTGGCAGCGCTGCACCTAGAGGGCGAGGCCCAGGATTGGTGGTTTCATGGGATGGTTACGCTGGGACACTCAAGAGTGACAACATAGGTCGAGTTTACACGGAGGTTGGTAGAGCGTTTTGATCGGAGGGATCTAGAGGAGCATTTTGTTGAGCTAACAAAGCTCAAGCAAACTGGGAGGCCGGACACGTACATCTCCGAGTTTTTGAGACTCTCCGTGATGGTACCTGATTTATCCACAGCTCGGAAGATCGATATGTTCATAGATGGATTGGCAGAGCCTCTACGGGGATTAGTCAGATTGACGAGGCCTGCGACACTCCATGATGCAGTTGAGAGGACTCAGGATTTGCAGGATGCACTTCCCAAGACTAGAGCTCCTTTTCCCCAGAGATCGACATTCCTGCCAAAGGGAAAGGATGAGAGGGTTCCACCTGTCAAGGGGAACCAGGGTAGAGGGTTTGGAGATGATGAGGTCAGGAGAGACCTGAAGCGGAGGAGGTTATGCTTCACATGCCAGGAGCCATGGGCACTAGGACATCTTTGTGCCGTAGGGAAGGCACATTACATCGAGGTCTTCTCCGATAGTAGCAGGGAAGAAGAGGAGTATGAGGAGATGGAGGTTGGAGGCAGCAATACAGCGCAGAGAGGGGATCATCTGCCACCTCCACCACCTGGAGTAGGAGGTGCATCTTTTGCACCTACAGGGGGAGCCCTTGCAGCCTTGCAGGGAGTTCCCAAGTACTTGACACTGCGTGTCTGAGGCACAGTACGAGGGCAGCATGTGTCGGTGTTGCTAGACAGTGGGGCTACCCACAATTTCATTGATGCCGAGCTGTTAGAGCGGAGGGGCCTGTAGACGGAGAATTTTGATGGGTTTTCGGTACTGGTTCCAGGGGACTGGATCATGCAATGTGCCAAGTATGTGCCAGCCTTGGCAGTGACGATGGGGACGTACACCCTGACAGATCATTTCTTCATGGTGGACATTCCGGACACCAATGTGATACTTGGGGTACAGTGGCTTATCACACTAGGGAAGGTCACCACTGACTGGGAGACCTTGGAGATGGAGTGGACGGACAAGAAGACTGGGAGGCATGAGAAGATTTGCGGTATGCAAACCTATCCACCACAGACAGTTTCAACACATTGGATGGAGGTAGATTTCCGAAAGGGAGATATAGAGTGGGTAGTGGAGTTGCGTGTGTCAGAGGCAGGATCTACAGGCAGGTCGTACACCCAGATGTACAGTCCATCCTCGACAGGTATGCTACGGTATTTGGGGAGAAGACACAAGGACAACCACTGGATCGGGGGTTTGAGCACACGATTGAGTTGGAGCAGGGCATCCAGGCTATTATCACTACACCCTATTGGCATCCCAAAGCCTATCGGGATGAGATTGAGAAGGCTATCCATGAGCTCCTAGCTCTTGGACACATCTGTCCTAGCACTAGCCCCTTCGCTTTTTCAATAGTACTTGTGGAGAAGAAGGATGGCACGTTGAGGATGTGCATTGATTACAGGGCCTTGAACAAGAAGACCATGAAGAACTGGTACCCCATCCCACGGATCGATGAGCTGATGGATGAGCTGAGGGGGGCCAAGTTCTTCTCAAAGATTGATTTGAGATCCAGGTACCATCAGATTTGCGTGAGGGAGCAGGACATTCCCAAGACCGCTTTCAGGTGCCATTATGGCCATTTTGAGTTTTTGGTGATGCCTTTTGGGCTAACCAATGCCCCAGCCACTTTCCAGTCATGCATGAATCACATCTTCCGCAATCATTTGAGGAAGTGTGTATTAGTGTTCTTTGACGAAATTTTGATTTACAGCAGGACATGGGAGGAGCACCTCCTACATATAGAGGCTATATTCCGCATTTTGGAAGCGCAACAATTTTATGCTAAGCTCTCCAAATGTGAGTTTGGGCTGACAGAGATGCTCTACTTAGGGCACATCATTTGGGTGGATGGAGTGAGGGTCCACAAGGAGAAGATCAACGCCATCGGGGATTGGCCAGAGCCGAAGAACGTGATGGAACTTCGGGGATTGGTAGGGATCTGTACCTACTACTTGAAGTTCGTCAAGGGATTTTCCCAGCTTGCTGCACCCCTTACAAACCTTACCAAAATGGGGGCATTCAGTTGGACAGATACAGCGCATAGGGCTTTTGATAGGCTCAAGGAGGTGATGAGCAACTGTCTAGTGTTAGCATTGCCAGATTTTACACAGCCCTTTGTCTTGGAGTGTGATGCATCGGGGGAGGGGATCGATGCAATTTTGATGCAGGGAGGCCACCCCATAGCTTTCAAGAGCCGGAAGCTATTGCCACATGAGAGGTTGTATGCTATATATGACAAGGAGATGTTGGCCATCATGCATGCTTTGGCCAAGTTTCAGCAGTACCTGGTAGGGAACAGATTCAGGGTGAGGACGGATCACAACAGCCTCCGATTCTTTTTAGAGCAGAAACAGTTGCAGGAGAGGCAGCAAAAGTGGGTCAGCAAGATCTAGGCTTATGACTTTGACATCGAGTATGTCAAGGGGAAGAACAACGTTGTGGCAAATGAACTTTCCCGCAGACTGGCAGCGTTGTCCTTGATGATTTTGGACACAGACTGGAGGGCTCAACTACTGGTAGAGTACTCCAAGGACCATTTTGCTTGTGAGATTTTGGATGGACAAGTGACAGATGACAGGTACAGAGTGATGGACGAGGTGATCTATTACAGGCACAGGATCTTCTTGATTGAGGGCTCCCAGCTGAAGAAGAAGATATTACACGCCTTGCTTGATTCTCCATTATCAGGCCACTAGGGGTTTACCAAAACCTATAGGGCCATCAGAGAGAGGTTCTCTTGGAAGGGCCTCAAGGAGGACGTGCTCCAACATGTCAGGGAGTGCGAGGTTTGCCAGTGTAACAAGGAGGAGATGAACCATCCGACAGGATTATTGCAGCCTCTTCCCATACCTAAGGGGAAATGGGAGAGTATTTCGATGGACTTCATTATAGGGTTGCCCATGGTACAGGGCAAGGATTGCATATTTGTGGTTGTAGATCGACTGACTAAATATGCTCATTTTTTCGCCATATCGGCACATTACATTGCAGCCCAGGTAGCAGAGTTGTTCTTCAGGGGCGTTTTCAGGTTGCATGGTCTCCCAAAGACCATTGTCAGTGACAGGGACAGCTGCTTCATGGGCAGATTTTGGCAGGAGCTTTTCCGTTTGGTGGGCATTGAGTTGACACCGAGTACTAGATGCCACCCCCAAATGGATGGACAGACCGAGATAGTGAACAAGTGGCTGGAGGGCTACTTGCGTAATTATGTCAGCGGGGAGCAGAAGGCATGTTTGAGATGGATGCACTTGGGGGAGTACTGCTACAACAACACTCATCATATGTCCATTGGTATGTCTCCGTTTTATGCATTGTATGGATATCATGCTTTATCTTTTTCTAATATGATTTTTGGTACTAGCAAGGCTCCTAGAGCCAAGGATTGGATCCAAGAGAGTCAGGATATACTCCAAGCTCTCAAGGATAACATGGCTACAACACAGAACCAACAAAAGTTGTACGCCGATAGGGGACGAGTTGAGAGGCAGTTTGAGGTAGGGGACTTGGTTTACCTATGCTTGCAGCCATATCGGCAGTCCACGCTGAAGCAGAAGGGGGCTGAAAAGCTCAAGTCTCGCTTCTATGGACCATACAGGGTGATACACAGAGTGGGACAAGTTGCATATGAGTTGGAGCTACCCAAGGGTAGCAAGATTCACAATGTTTTTCACGTGTCATGCCTGAAGAAGGTACTGGGGCAGCAGGTGACTGCAACAATGGAGCTTCTGCCCACAGATGATGAGGGGCACTTGGTGCTACAGCCGGAGGCCATCACTGACACTAGGGAAAGGCAGCTACGGAGCAAGACAGTCAGGGAGTACCTAGTGAGATGGAGGAATTTACTGGATGAGGATGCCACCTCTGTAGCATCCATCATTACAGTTGCTTGAGGACAACCAACGTTTTTCTGGGGGAGACTGTAATATTCCCAATTAGCAATAGCTGATTGGAAATATTAATTTTGACTATTTTGCCTTTATAGAGTTAAAATATAAATAAAGTGGGTTAAGGGGACACTTAGCTCACACTTAAGATAAAAAGTATTTCCTAAAGTCAGTTAAGAGACATGTCTATTTGGCAATGTGGGGCCTAGTGGTCAAATGGCAGCGTAGGAAAAGGAGCAACGTAGACAACGTGGGGCCTAGTGGTCAAATGGCAGCGTAGGAAAAAAAGCAACGTAGACAACGTGGGGCCTAGCCAGCACAGAGTGAGTTGGACAACGTGGGCCAAGGGGGACAGTGCAGAGATTGGTGGGGCCTAGGTGAGGGAAAGGCTCACTAAGCATAAAAGGAGGAGGGGTCTCCTCATTCTCATTGATTTTGATTATGCATCTTTGAGATTTGTCTTCTGACATTGAGCACGCTTGTTGTTTAGCAAAGTCTGCACGTACTGTTCAGTACATCAGGTGTCTCCGTTCAGAGATCCCAACCTCGGCCCCGGGGGACTTGGAGTGCCTTCTTCAGAATTTTTCACAGGCATGCATGCTATACAAGTTCATTTTTGGGAAGAGACCAAAAACAACAAGTTTTGGGAGAAGCAAATTTAGTGAAGGAAGAAGCAACCAACAAATCTGGTGCAGGAAGGGGTAGCAAGGAGACTTAGTGAATAGGTTTATTATGCCTATGAATATTTGCAGTAGTGGAGATTGGTGTCTCCAATAGGTTGGTTCCTACGCATATTTGTAGTGGTGAGGGTTGGTGTCTCCAGTAGGTTGGTGCCCATGAATATTTGCAGCATTGGTGATTGATGTCTCTAGTACATTGATACCTACAAATATTTGTAGTAGTAGGTCGGTGCCTACAAAGAATTATAAAAATAAGTTTGATGGTTTTCTCTCGAAAGAGTTTTCATGCAAGTCTTGTATTCCATGTTCTGCAGCTGATAGATCTCATATGTGATTGTTTTCTTGTGGTTCATGAATGTTTAAATAGGTGAAAATTGTCTTGTACTAATTCACCCCCCTTCTCAGTATAAGTGTGTGCTCAACAAGATTTTTCAAGATTGCACATCCCATTACATCTTCATAGAAGAATGGGTGGCGAGTGGGAATTATTCCTTAGCCTTTCAGGAGAAAGTAGGGCCTAAAGAGTGGGGGTTCAGGCCGTGGTGACAGTGGGTCCTTACCTTGTGTGCCCATCCTATCTGGTTGCACATACCTTTTTAACCCTACTAATTGGATCGATAACAGGTAATTCAGCAAAGCTCATAGCATGGTGCAAGAAGAAACTGACCAGTGAATTTGACATGAAGGACATCATCCTTATGTGGTATTTCTTGGATCTAGAGGTTTGGAAGTTTCTAGGTGAGGTATTCCTTGGACAGGATAAGTATGCAGTCGAAATTATGAGAAGATTTCAGATGGTGGATTGTAGGCCCTTGGTCATTCCCATGCTACCCAAGCTGAAGTTATCAACAGATTCAAATTCAGATTTGGTAGATCCATCTGTGTATTGGCAGTGGTAGATTTCCTTACACATCCAATGAGTACTAGAGCTGGTATTTATTTTCCAGTAAATGTTTTGAGCCAATTAATGGTTGATCCATGGCAGATTCACTGAGTTCTTGCAAGACGTGCTCCCGTACTTGAAGGGCAATTGGAGATGGTGATTTGATGCTGCATGGCTGTGTGGATTCTCACTAAGGTGGAGATGCAGGTGGTAGGAACTACTTTTAGGTTTTGTTTCAATGTAAGCTTAGGCATGATATATTGTTTCAGCAATCGGCAGGCAGTAGTGGAACTTAGTTCAGCAGAGGAAAGTATATGGTAGCTAGTTGTGCTGATTGTGAGGCTATATAGCTTTGCAAGTTGATAGTAGAGTTGACCAATTATATGTTAGGATCTATTGTGATAATCATAGTTGCATCAAGCTTTCTAAGAATCCATTGTTTCATGATTGTTCCAAGCACATTGATATTTAGTACCACTTCATCAAAGACAGTTCAGCTGAGAGCAGTGGTCTTGAGGAATGTTCCTTTGGATTGACAAGTTGATATGCCTTGGGAGAGGCCCAAGAGGCTTGGGCTGGTTGAGAACATTTTCCTCGCAAAGAGCGAGTGTTAGAATATCTCATTGTTGCTCCAAAACTTCCTCCCCCACTATACCTGAAGCAGCCTGTAGCAGCAGTGCCCCTGTAACATGCAGGTTGAAGGTGCAATCGTAATCCTTTTAAAGGAAAATTGGTTTTCCTCTAGTAAAACAGAAGAGGATGCATGGATCCCATGCATGCACCAGATCTGGAGTTTTTCGTTATAACTCCTTATTTTAGAACAGAAGTTATAATTCTATCTGATTATTCATTTCTAGTGTATTTGCTATTCTGGTGTGACCAAGTCAAAGATGACAGTTGAAGGCCATACATGAGTTGGTCATTGTTACATTGGGGAGTTTCCCTAGGAACGGAAGTGTATGTTTTCCCTTGGATGCTCTAATTTAGGTATTCCTTCTCATGCAAGCAGGGGACATTCTCTTAGGTGGCTAACTGCTTGATTAAGTCCACTTTGATTGTAATCCTTTCCCCTCTACTTTTCTTATGAACGTAAGGATTAGGAAGTAGTTTTCATCAGTTCAGTTTTGCAGCTTAAGTGAGTAGAAGTGATTTTCTGTAGTGATTAGCTGAGTTTTGTTTCAGAGTTAATGAGAAGGCAATACCAGGTTTGAGTGATTGTTCAACAATCCAATTAGCTCTTGCTGTTTATACTTTTGAGTATGATATATTTCAGTCTATAGCAAAGCTCAGATCTGCTGTTTTGAGAGTTCTCTAGGAATTCCGTGTTAGCTGTTAGTATTTCATATTTGTGTGCTGTAAACTGTTACGATGAGCTAAATTGAACATCTCACAGTTCACTAACTACCTACACTATGTATCTATGGTGTGGAATCTGGATACAAGGCTGTCCCTCGTGACAAATACTTCCTGAAACAATTTTCTGCAAGTCAGCCATAAATAAGAATTGATAATTCCAAAAGAAAATATAAAAGATGTGGTTTTGAATGTCAGTAGGATGTACCATGCTGTTTACAAAAGGATTCCTTAAACCTTGTTAAAGATTTGGTGCAACAGAAGTTGAGCTTTAGAATCAGTAACTGCTGGTATTGGAAGACGCTAAGAAAGGTGTCTTGTGCAACAAGGTGTGTGTCTATTTGAAATGTGCAATATTTATTGATGTTTTCTTGCAGGATAAGCATATGAACATACCTGTGAAAACAGAGGACTAGGATAGAGGATTGAAATATTTTCTTAAATTCTCCATCTGAGAATAGTTAGCTTTGTGTTAAGTGCAGGGCCAATAAAATACTAATTATTATAAAAACAAGAAACAAAAGAAATGTCAAGGTAAGTTATACAGGAGCTTGATGGCTGTTCTGAAGTGATAAAGCAATTCTCTTTCTTAACTACTACTGGGCTGACATAATTCTCTGGTAATAACTGTGGATGGTAATTATTTCCGTTCACTTTATGTTTTTTGAACTGTAATAAATGTCCTTGACAACTTTGTAAGGTATGGCAGCTTTACTATTGGAGTTCAGATATCAATCTTTGGTAAATAGTATCAGAATTTCTATTTTCTATCTGGAGATAGGAATGGATGTCAGTGTGTGAGGAAGAAAACCTATAGAAAACATAATTGTGAGGAATGCCATACAAAAAGAAAGAATTGGTGTAACTCCCTTATCATTTTTGCAACATGTTGAAATGGTTGTAGGTGCAACATCTATTTCTTTCAAATTAAAGTCTAGACTCTAGAGGGTCAAACTTACCTCAATCTTTGAGTTTGACTTTGTATCAGATGACAAAAATGTTGCGATGTTTGTAAGAGGGCCTGTTGTTAGAATTGTTGCTTTTCTGCCTGAATCAAGTTCATTCATTACATTCTGCAATACTTCTCGTGCTTTGGGCTGTCGTAGTTCATGGTGCTCAGTATCTCTTGGGGCTCCATATTTCACGGAGTTGTGGGCAGTGTATCTGCAACAATTATTCAGTTATTAGAATTTAGAGTGAGAAGAAGTATGTGCATAAAACTCTAGATAAATTGTTGCCAGTGTAGTGGCTCAAGTTCAAGACGATTCCCCCCCACTATAGTGTCTAGTCCATTTCCAGGGATTTCAAGATAGGACCTACTGTTCTAGGCTGAAGTACCCTCTCAGATAAAATGGCTCTTGACATCTTGATCCATACCATAATTGGGGAAATTATTTTTATGCACCGAATTCCAATTATAAAAGCAATGCAGGCACACCCTTGAACACTCATGTACAGGATTTACAGTTTTTCATTAAAATTAAATGTATACTGACATACATTTCTTCAATTCCCAGATAGAGAAACAATACAGGTCTATTGATTCTATATTTTCGTCATAAACCAGGCAAATTTCTGACTGCCCAATTGTGTCCAATTGTATTAAAGTTTATCTCAAAATTTACTTGTACTGTCTTCAATAATGAGAAAGAATAAGGGACTAAAGATTATAATCATTCATGCATAAACTTTTATAAGCAGGAAACCCTGCTTTTGTAAAAAAACTTCTTATATAACTGTTAATGTAATAATATGTACAATGAGCATTTTACCCCCCCAAAAAAAAATTGGTGGCAGAAGGGCCGCTGCTATAGGGTCATACAGAGGCATTGGCAACTGTCCCATCAAAGCTTCACAAAACAAAAGCTGAAACTAGTTGATAAAGCTATAGTGAAGTTGTCCAGGCCAACACCATGTGGGATTTGATAGGGACGCATATACAAAACGATAGCACATATATTGGAGAGAATAATGAATGTCACATATATTAATGAAGATATTGCAGCAAGTACATAGATGGGAGCTTAAGGTGGGCTAACTAACAATATTCATACCACACTCTGATCTAATTCAACGTTATCAGGTCCAGGTCCAGGTCCAAACTAGTCGACGCCAAACATTAGAAGCAAATTGAAATAGGTAAAAAAGTTGGACACAAAGTTGGTCACCAAAAAATACACAAAAAATTCAAATTTTGATATATATATATATATATATATATATATTTAGGAACCATCTGCGATTTTGTTATATTTTCTCTTACTCACTATATACCAAAGTAACAAAGATCGTGATGTTATCGCGATTTTTTCAAAAAATCGCGAGTTTTTCAAGCGGCCGATTTAATCGGCGATTTTTTGGACGATTTTTTGAAAAAATCGTCATCGCGATAAAATCGCGATTTTTTCGAAAAAATCGCGAGTCGATTGGTAAAAATCGTGACTGCGTTGGACAGCGGCATTATAATGCGATTTTTTGGTTTTTATTTGTCATTTTTAGTTGGACAGAGTTGTTTATGAGAGCCAAGGAGGGAAGAAGAAGAGCCAAGGAGGGAAGGAGGAGATTTACAAGCCCAAGATTGGACAAAACTTAGAATTTCTTGCAATCCAAGCGAACAAAAATCGAATTTGGACCAAGTGCTTCCGGCAAAACGTTTTTCCAGGTATGGGCATCAAATTTGACCCTTTTTTTTTGTTTTTTTCTTGTTCTTCCATGGGTTTCTATTACCCATGCATTTTTCATCATTTGTGATTGCATTTGGTTGTGTTTTTGTTTGTTTGTTTTTGTTTTATTGAGAGGAGAGGGTTTATTTTGGTCAAAAATGCAAAAAATTGTTTGTTAAATTTTGTTTTTTATATTTCTTCTTGTGCTCTTAGCTTCTTCCCATTATTTTTGCTTGTGTTTCAACATGTATTTTTTCCAATTATTTTTGGATTGAGTTGAGGGTTTTTTTTTTGTGAAAAAAATCAAAATGTTGTATGTAAAATTGTAATTTTTTTATTTTATTTTTTAACTGCAATTTTTCTTGTGCCCTAGGTTCAAATTTCAACATTCAAAGTTCAAACTTCAAAGTTTCCAACATGCCAAGGAAATTAGATCCTTTATGGGAATTTGGTGAACCTGATGGGGGTTTTGACCGATCAAACTTGTCTTGCAAATTATGTGGTCACCACATGACAGGGAGGATATACAGGTTGAAATACCACTTGGCACAAATTCCTGGGCATGAAGTAGGCCCTTGCAAAAACACCAATCCAGAAATAATCAAAAGAGCCATGAACTCATTGGGAGAAATAGAAACCACTAAACTCAGCAAAGCAGCTTTGAAAAGTCAAATATCAGGGTTTGTGGTTGAGCGTGAGAGTGGTAGTGGCTCTTCAGCATCAGCCTCTTCTACAGGCAGCCCCGTCGCTGCTGCCTCATTTTTTGTTCCTAGAACCACTCCCGGGGCACAACCATCTATCTCCTCCTATCTTAAAAGAAAGGAGACGGAATAAGCTGATAAGTTGTTGGGCAAACTGTTTCTTTGGAGTGATATTCCTTTCAGTGTTGCCAGGACCAATCCATTTTATCAGTGTGCGATTGATGCTATCGCTGTTGTTGGCCCAGGATACAAAGCCCCTTTAGAGAATGACCTTAAAGGGCGCATTCTGCAAAATGAGAAAGCTGACTGCACCAAGAGATTGGAAGAGTTAAGGGCATCATGGGAAATCACAGGATGCACTGTGATGTCAGATGGTTGGACTGATCAAAGGGGTAGGACCCTTATTAACTTCTTGGTCATTTGTCCCAAAGGGACAATGTTTATGAAATCTGTTGATGCATCTGCACATGTGAAAGATGCAAGATTATTATGTGATTTATTAGATGTGTTCATTACGGAGGTTGGGCCCCAAAATGTTGTCCAAATCATAACGGACAACGCTACAAACTATGTTTCTGCTGGCAAGATGCTTATGGAGAGGTATCCGAGCATATTTTTGACACCTTGTGCGGCACATTGCCTTGATTTGATGTTGGAGGACATCGGAAAGCTTGATTTTGTCAGTGATATTGTAGAATCATCAAAGAGAATCACAAAATTTATATATAACCATGGATCTGTGCTTCATTTGATGAGGACATTCACCAACAATAAGGAGTTGGTGCGGCCTGCTATTACACGATTTGCCACTACTTTCATCTCTCTTCAATCCCTCTTGAATTCTAAGTGGGAATTGAAGAGAATGTTTGTTTCATATGAGTGGCGTGCTTTGACTATCAGCCGCAAATCAGAGGGACAGGCCATCTGCAGGTTGGTGTCATATCAGGAAAGTTTCTGGGCTGGAGTGGAAGAGGTGTGCAGCATTAGTGAACCTTTGGTAAAGGTTCTTAGATTGGTGGATGGAGAGAAGCCCGCAATGGGCTACTTGTATGAGGCCATGGATAGGGCCAAAGAAGTTGTTCGTAGCTATTATGATGATAAGGGTGATGATGGGTTTCAGAGACAACTTCTTTTATGGGAAGTGATTGATGATCGATGGAACAACACACTCCATCGTCCCATTCATGCTGCAGGGCTCTTCCTGAACCCCGCATTTGCTTATTCATGTGTTTTTCTATTTGATGCCGAGGTCATGGATGGCTTTTTCAGTTGTGTTCAGAAGATGGTGCCAAATCCATCAGAACGTTCAGAGATATCCAAAGAGATGGAGGTATACAGAATGGCAGGTGGCACCTTGAGCTTCGACATGGCTGTCCAGGATAGGACTGTTAAAATGCCAGGTAAGATTTTCATTATTTTAAAAATTTTCTTATGTTTGTAACTTTATCAGTTTATCTTATTTGTTGTAACTTGTAACTTGTAGATGCATGGTGGAGGAGCTACGATGGCAGATTACCAAAACTCCAAAAACTTGCCATTAGAATACTCAGCCAAACATGTAGCGCTTCAGGATGCGAGCGCAACTGGAGTGTATTTGAAAAAATACACTCCAAAAGGCGCAACAGGTAAAAAACTTAACATATCTCAACTGATTTTTTGAATTCATTAAATATTTTTTTTTTAAATATTTAATTTATTAATTTATGACCCTTGTACAGGTTGGAGGGTCAGCGGCTCAATGACATGGTTTACGTCTACTACAATCTTAGATTGTGAGTGAGACAACTTGAGAGGACCCCTGATATGGAGGCCATCTCTTTAGATGCGATTGACACCACTGCTGAATGGAGGGTTGAGGCTGAGAGGCCTGTCATGGAGTCAGCCCTTGATTGGATAGAGCAGGAGGTAGTGGAGGGGGAGGACGAGGAGGAGGACGAGGAGGAGCAACAGCAGCAGGAGGAGGAGGAGGAGCAGGAGGAGGAGGTGACACCACCTACCACTACTACCGGTAGAGGACGTGGTCTGCATCCTTTAGCTCCTAGTGGTTCAGGTTCCCGTTCCGGTTCTGGTGCTTCATTTTTTTCTTCTAGAGCACGACAGAGCCCATTGCCAGTCCCGCCAGCTTCTTCATCTAGAGAGAAAGGCAAAGCTGTTGTATTTTATCGCAAGAGGGGCAGAGGAAATCAATAGTATAGGACCATAGGTTTTATGGTGCATTGACATTCCTTTGTATATGACATTATGACTCATGATATGAGATACATTATTATATTTTTTGTTGATATTTTGAGGTTGAGTTGACTCTTGAGACTCAGGACTTAGTATTCAGAACAGGATTCAGTTTTATGTGTGATGTAGCACTAGACATGATATTACACATCTTATATATTAGTTTTTTTTTCATATTTATGTGTCAATACATTTATTTTATGCTGAAGATGCTTTAGATATTAAAAAAATTGAAAAAAAATGAATATTTTTGTATGTGCCGATTTTTCCCTGATTTTTACGATTTTTCCCTGATTTTTACGATTTTTTCCGATTTTTTCCCCTCGGCGATTTTATCCCAATCGCAATTTTTGTTACTTTGCTATATACATAAGGAGACTTTGCATGTTTGTGTCTAATAATTTGGATTCATATATGTGTGTATGTGTGTGAATCCAAAGTATTAGACACAAATTTGCAGAGTTCTCTTATCCATATAGCAAGGGAAAATATAACAAAATCGCAGATAGTGCAACCCATATCTAAGCTGAAATACATGAAGAAAGAGGCTCAATATAGTTTTTAGAGTCTAAAAATAAGCATAATAATAACTAATAACTATAGTCTACAATCTACAATCTAATCATATGATAGAATCATCTAAAGTTTCATTCTCTACGTCCTCCACATGAGTAGACTCAGGTTTGTGACTGGATTCCCCTAGATTTGAAATTCCGACAACATATTTTTAAATCCACTAGTGTTGGAAGTGGGTCCAAGTCCATCCAAAATAGGCCTTTATCATTTTTCATTTCTTAAGTGATTTTAGTGGACCCATGTGAAATGAATAAAGTTCATTTATTGAATATGAAATGAACAACTTGGTTCATAAATTAAATATCTAAAATAAATAGAATAATGTAAAAGAATCCATATGGATTAAAACAACATATTGAATATGTAATATGAAATATAGACGATGATACAACTCGATGTGATAGTGTACTTAAAGAATTGACTAATCATAATGGTTGATAGGTCATGTCCTTTGATTAAGTCATGATTTTTAGTCAAGATGTGTTACTTCATATGCACACATATATACATACACATCCATGTGAATCCAAATTATTAGACACAAATATGCGTAGTTTAAATATTTGTGTCTAATAATTTGGATTCATGTGTGTGTGTGAATACAAAGCATTAGACACAAATATGCAAAGTTTTCTTATGCATATGGCAAGGGAAAATATAACAAAATAGCAGATTGTGCAACTCATATCTTAGCTGAAATACATAAAGAAATAGGCTCAAAAGAGCTTTTAGAGTCTAAAAGTAAGCATAAGTGAAGGAAGGCATGAGTGAAAGAAAGAAAACATGGATGAGACAAAACTACACATGGATGCAAAAATGGAATATCTACCTCAATGCTTGTCCCACAAATAGCAAGGAGCTAAGACTATTGTTATGGAGAAGTTTCGTAAATAGGTATGGGGAAAAGAGTTGCGTAGAAAGTGTTGAGATTTTGTGTATTTGGGGTAGCATCAGTTGTGCTCTAACTCTCAAATTTTGTGGAGGCACTAGAGTACACTTGATCTACAAGACCCTGAAATGGATTTGGGAAATTTCATCTGGTTTAGGAGATATTAAATTAATTAATTATTTGAATTGTTAGAAATATTGTCATTGATGGCAAAGGAGAAGACATGAGCAACACCTGGACTATCATTCAAAGGAGCAAAGAAGCAGAAGTAGCAGATCTGCAGACAGGAGTAGAATAGGACAACCAGAGTTTTGTTTGTCGAGCCTATGGCCAATTGTAAAACAGGGCCATTGACATGAATATCTGGCCAGGACAAAAAGGGCTGCAGAGAGTTAGAGTAGGGTTAGGAAACTGAGTTCCTGTAAGCCTACGACAGTTGTAGAAGGGCCAATTGATTTTGAAGATCTGGTCAAGACAGGAAGAATTTGTAAGTGTCTCCATGTATATATTATGAAAGGATTTGTTTCAACATTTCATGAGTATTATTCGATCTAAATTCTGTGTGAATGGGCTTTGAATCTCAATAAGCAATTGTATAAGGACCAGTGTGGCCAAATTTTGTAATTGGGGGTTTAAATGTGTTCTGTGTGCCTCTGAAGAAATATAACTTTGAAATGGACCTTCAATCTAATGGAATCGAGGCCAAGAATATAGTCTTGTTGTAATATCTGCACGCGGGGTAATTTATGAGTGAGGGTTCATATATAGGGATTATATGAAATCCGTGAATGTACACACAGTGGAGAACGCACTAAAGGAAGTCAAAAGACTAAGACACAGTTGTGAAACGGAATGGCCTGGGAGTGAAGACACAACAATTAGAATGGATAGAAATTAACGTAGCAAAGTCGAAGGAGTTAAGCGGGACTAAAATGTTGAAACAGGTATGCGAAAATGCCTTGTAGAAGTTTTAATGAAGCAGAGATTTAACATCTGAAGAGGCATAGCGAAGCAGAATTAGAAGCGGAACCGTGAAGACCAAATTCAATTGAATTGGAGTTAAGTTTGTGCAGAACCAGGAGTCAACGGAAGGTTGAACAGTAAAACCGAGTTTTGAAAACCAGTGGGTTCGCATTAGTTTAAAATGGTAAGTAGAATGTCTGAAAAAAATGCGATAAGGTTCATCGGTCTACACGTGGCATAAGGTGGTATTCTAAAACCGGCTATTTCACATTTTTTTTAGCGTTAAATTTATGTTCTTGAAAAATTGCGAATTTCGTCACATCCGCTTTGTGGAAGATCCAAAAGCAATTGCACTAGAAGCTGCAAGTTTGTTAACGCAGGTACGCCAACATTCCTTTTCATTGGAAAGTGTTTATTAAACATCGGTTGTGTGGGCCCAAATGAATCCTAAATATTTGCTGGGGTCTTAAAATCCAAAGTCGAGACTTTATTATAATGTTTCTCAGCAATTGAATGGAGAACATAACATATGTTAATATATTATGGTTGATGTGAAATAATAAATCCGGGAGCGTATATTTGTTGATATGCTGTAGACCATAATGTAATGGGGTTAATAATGAAGCGGATTTGGAGCGTTAATCAGTAGACGTGGTTTTGGTGAATCTAAATCGGCAGTATTGCGTGGTCTCAAGAGTGGTAAGTTGTTTTACCTTTTGGAACGCGATATCACCCGTTGCTCGACACGTGGCATTAATTAGTATTTAAAAACCACTTTTATCGCGTGATTTTGAGGGATTAAGAAGCATGCAGTTGTGTTGCGCGATGATCGTCGGATGAGTGTTCAATTGAGGTTTGGAACACGATGAAATTTGGACCATCCGATCCATTCGACAATTAGCCAAGGTAAGGACAGTTGTGGGCCCCAACTGTTATTTTATGTTGGCAATGGATTTTAACCTAAAGTCCGAGCTATGTTGGACCTTTTCGACTTTTAAAAGTTTGAGATGATAGGTCTAGTGCCGAAGTTATTTGAATGAGCAAGCATATAAAAACTTTAATATATGCTGGTGTTTGGCCTTTAATCAAAGTCTGAGGTTGTATGAAATACTAGGACCGAAAGTTGTAGGCACGCTGGTTAAACCAAAGTCAAACCTTGGTAAGTTATAAGATATGAAGGCGCATATATAATTGTGGATGAGCCTTTTATATTGGCAAGCTGTGGAGACCACTAGTGTTAGTGTTGGCCGAAGATTTACGTTGATGTTTAAGCCAAAGAAAATATTGATTGGGCGCTTCCATAAAATGAACTCTTGATACAGGATTTTACCATAGTGGTGGAAAAGGAAAGCTTTTGCGTTAGGAATTATGAGCCTGCCAATATGGACATATTTTGGTTGATAAAAAATTGGGGATGCATTTTTACATGCACAGGAATGAAAATGTGGTCTATTACACTACAGCAGTAGAAAAGACAAACATACAGTGAGCCAAGAACTGAAAGGGTTGAATGAGATATATCCGTTGCAAATGTAAATGTAAATGTTTTAATTAATTTTATATTGTTTGTGATGCAAAGGCAAGTCTCCGTAGGCAAACAAAATTCCATTGTAAAACTGAAATTTGTACATATTACTATATTCTTTTGAACGAGATGAAAAAGAAATGAGAAGGTGGAAGGCAAAGAGTCATGGCTGTTCATTTCGAATTCCCTGTGGAATGCAAACAGTTATGAGGTGATCTCCATAAATAATGTTACCAACATATGCATAGAGAGGTTAGAGAATGGAGAAATCAGGTAGAGAGGGTAAGAAGAAAGAGGAGCAGATAGAGAAGCTGTGAAGATTCAGAGATGATATAAGGCAGATATGAAGGCTGGTGGACAGCAGTGAAGAAGGAACAAAACAGAGCTGATATCCAGGTAAATCAGCATTTTTTTTTTTGAAAGAGTGAGGAAGTTGGTGCTTCCATATCAAGTTGTAGCTTGATAGATTTTAGTTGTAGTTGGCTGAGGTAGGAGCCTCCTGTAGGTTGTAGCCTGCAGAAAATAGATAGGAGTTGGAGCTTCCTTGCAAATTATAGCTTGTTGAATCGAGGTTGTAGCCTCCTGTAGGTAGGATCCTACAGAAAATCAATGGTGAGAGGTAGTTGGAGCTTGCCTTTGCATCACAACAATAATAAGATGTGGTTTTATCCCTTATGGGTTTCCACTTATATCTGTTGTCTATATGCATGATGATTATGTGTTGATACTCTGTATTTATTCTGCTTAATACCTGCTGCTCACCTATTGAGATTGTTGTTCCATTGTATATTAAGTTGATCACAAATGATGATGTGAATGAGTATAAAAGA
The DNA here is from genome assembly GCA_034641835.2 of Pinus albicaulis. Classification (NCBI taxonomy): domain Eukaryota; kingdom Viridiplantae; phylum Streptophyta; class Pinopsida; order Pinales; family Pinaceae; genus Pinus; species Pinus albicaulis. Next base: position 1,698,233,147 of record CM076578.1, read on the forward strand.
AAGTTTAATAAGAACATGACTGCATTAAATTGATTCACCCCCCACCTCTTAGTTTAACCAAGGGTTCAACATGAATGTATTTCCTAAGTGAAAACTTAGGGAACTTAAATAATTAAAGTGAATTTAATTAAACATGTGATGAAATTGTCTTAAGTCACACGGATCAAGCTTTCATTTAATCTTAGCCATTGATTCAAGATCTTATCATGGCCGTTGGTTTCCCAACGAGAAAAGTATAAAGGAAAGGCTTGGGGTCATTTGTAAAGACACACAGAGACAGAGCACTGAAGCTAAGTTGAGATTCTAGGGCAGGGTTTGCTAAGAATACTCAGAAGTGTTTCAGCTGTAGAGAGGGGAATTTAGGCCAAGGGGATGATCTGATCCCAGGGTCTAGAATACAAAAGAGGCAGAGATCAACCCAAGGACAGTGCAAAAGAAGAGAGCAACAACAGCAGCAAGGATAGCGCAGTCCCTCCAAGGACAACGTGATTTTCAGCAAGAAACCCTTAGAGGGTTACGCAAAGACCCTAAGGGGCAGCGTAGTGACTGCGTCACCTAGTCTGGGGTAACGCAGTCTCTTCCGGAGCAGCGCTGGGGGTTTGAGGGGCTTCAGAGGCTTTCAGGGGTAGCGCTGGGGTTTCTATGCCCTAATCTTGGCTGAGTTTTTTAAATCCTGTTTGAGGGTGTGGATCAGTCATTATTTTGGCCCTAGATCAGCCAGTGAGCTGTAGATCTATTATATCTCTGTCGGGTTTTCTAGATCTAGAACCCAGGGTTGTTGTATTCAAAAAATTCTTAATAATAAAACCCTCCAGCAACCAGAGACCGGTTTTCCCACATTGGGTTTTTCCGGGGACTATTTGTCCAAAAATAACTATCACTTTGTCTATGTGTGCACGAACTTGTTCTAGATCTAGATTGGTAGAGATCTGTTATGTGTTTTGCTTCGATTTTAACTTGAATTTATTCAGTTAATAACTTGTCTAAGTAGGAGGAGCTTAACTGGATTAACAGTAATAATTTCTGCATAAAGTGTAAGGATTCAGAAATTTCTACATGGTATCAGAGGAATTGCAGATCTAGGAGGGTCACCAACAAAAGAGACTGAAGGTTCTAGCTATAGAAAGTAGCTGGAAAAGCAGCAGAAATGCAGATCTGAAGGGACAACGCAGTTTTCAGAGGCATATTCACACAGAGGGAAGGGTGACGTCGTCTAACACTGTGTCCTAGCAAGCCCATGCAATTACTGCGCAGAGGAAGCTCAGAAACAACGCTTGATTCGTCTGAAGCCAGCCAGTGTGATTCAGATCTGAATCTGTCAGATCCAGAAAAGACTGCAAAAAAGCTGCAGAAATTCAGAAGGATTTGGTGGGGTTAAAATTCTGAAGTTTTCAGATTTTTAGCCTTAGCACAAGTGACAAAGAGCGGGAGGAGATCAGCTTCTTAGAGAGTTTCTGACCAAAGGAAACTTGTAGTTTGATCAAAGGATCAAAGAAGAAGCTGAATCATAGTTGATTTGGTAGATTTCCAAGGAGGGAAATCAGTTGTCAGAGGGAGCAGAAGGTGCCTGTTTCACCAAGGGCCTTAGATCCATTTCTCTAGCAAAGAGAAAAGGAAGTTCTGACACATTCTGAGCAGATGGCTCCTCATGGACTGCGTGATCAGGATAGGTTGGATGGCCTCTCAAACTTTTTTAGTTTGTAAGGCAAGGATCATGATTGTCCTTGAGGCATACAATCATAGAGACCATGTAGAGGAAACTTTGGCCACACCGACAGATCCAGATCTCCTTCGGAAGCATAAGGAGGCTGCTCGGCATGCCAAATGGCTGATTATGGATGGTATCAAGGACCATATTGTACCACACGTAGCTGAGAAGAAGACAACTAACGAGATGTGGAAGGCCTTGACTTCCCTGTATGATGGAAAGTTTGTCCAAAGAAAGATGTTGGAGATTTAGATGAGGTCATTCATGATGACCAAGGGAGAAGACATGGAGAATTTTCTCTTCAGATTGCAGTCAATCAGAGATCAACTGATTGCAATAGATGCAACGGTGGATGATGCTGTGATAGTCAGGACTGCCCTCAATGCAGTCACAGATGAGTGGGAAACCTTTGTCCAAAGTATCTTGGGCAGAGCGAACCTCCCAGATTGGGACAGCTTGTGGTCAATTCTGCGTCAAGAAGAACTTCGGAGATTCACCTAGAGGCAGCACAACCCTGGATTGAGCAAAGTGAGGAAGGAAGAAGGGGAAGATGCAGCCTTGGCATCAAAGAAGCAGCCAAAGAAGAAGAAGGATCTTTCAAAGATCAAGTGCTTCCGATGTGGTGAAATGGGACATTTTGCCAGCAATTGTCCTGAGAAGAAAAGGGACAAGGAAACATCTTCTTCCAAAGTAGTTGTGGCAGATGATGGATCAGGAGATGATGCTGCCATGAGTGCTCATGAACAACGGAGGTGGGGTGACGTGGATATGTAGAGGAGCTACATAGAAGTAAGGCGGGATCCTTGAGCAGCTCATCTCTTGGATCACATGTGAGCTACGACAACCTTAAGAAGTAGCGGGACAAGTGGAGCAGGGGGTGCATAAATCACAGATGAAGCAGGCAGAGGCAGATCTGAAGACTGGAAGGAGCAGCGCAGAGCAAAGCAGGAGCAACGTAGAAGCAGCAGCAGTGCAGAGGCTAATGTGACTTCAGTAGCGCAGAGTAGAGCTGCTTACATAGTGCAGAGCTGCAGCAGCGCAAAAAGCTTCAGAGGGACGGTGTAGTGCAGCAGCTGCATGATAAATTTCAGCATAAGGGGCTGATGTGACTTCAGTAGTGCAAAGGGAATCTAATTACGCAAGCAGAGCTATAGCTGTGCATCGTTCTTTAGATGCCAGCACATATCTATAGCCTATGGAGCTTCAATGATGAGGATGCAGCCCATCTGACTTGCTTGTCAAAGATTGGGTAGGAGATTCAGTTGTTTCTCTAAACAACTGAAGTTGCAGTGCAACAGATCAATAGTGGCAGTGCTATGAGCAGCATAGATGCAACATATCGAGAGGGAGTTGCAGTACAGTCATTACAATGGCAGTGGCAGAGTCATGGGCAACAGTACAGAATGGCAGCAACAGTGTAGAGTTGAGTGGCAGCAGGCCAAGCTTCAGCAGCACAGAACCAATATTCAAGATCATGTAATGCATAGTGTGATGTATTGCCAGAGCACACCCTTGATGCTAAGAGGGAGTGTTGAGATTTTGTGTATTTGGGGCAGCATCAGTTGTGCTCTAGCTCCCAAATTTTGTGGAGGGACTAGAGTACACTTGATTTACAAGACCGAGAAATGGATTTGCGAAATTTCATCTGGTTTAGGAGATATTAAATTAATTAATTATTTTAATGCATTTCCTAAGTTAAAACTTAGGGAACTTAAATAATTAAAGTGAATTTAATTAAACATGTGATGAAATTGTCTTAAGTCACACAGATAAACTTTCTTTTAATCTTAGCCATTGATTCAAGATCTGATCATGGCCGTTGGTTTCCCAATGAGAAAAGTATAAAGGAAAGGCTTGGGGTCATTTGTAAAGACACATAGAGGCAGAGCACTAAAGCTAAGCTGAGATTCTAGGGCAGGTTTGCTAAGAATACTCAGAAGTGTTTCAGCTGCAGAGAGGGGAATTTAGGCCAAGGGGATGATCTGATCCCGGGGTCTAGAATACACAAGACGTAGAGATCAGCTCAAGGACAACGTAGAATAAGAGAGCAACAGCAGCAGCAAGGATAGCGCAGTCCCTCCAAGGACAGCGTGATTTTCAGCAGGAAACCCTTAGAGGGTTACACAGAGACCCTAAGGGGCAGCGTAGTGACTGTGTCACCCAGTTTGGGGTAACGCAGTCTCTTCCGGAGTAACGCTGAGGGTTTGAGGGGCTTCAGAGGTTGACGCAAAGGCTTTCAGGGGTAGCGCTGGGGTTTCTAGGCCCTAATCTTGGCTGAGTTTTTTAAATCCTGTTTGAGGGTGTGGATCAGTCATTATTTTGGCCCTAGATCAGCCAGTGAGCTGTAGATCTATTATATCTCTGTCGGGTTTTCCAGATCTAGAACCCAGGGTTGTTGTATTCAAAAAATTCTTAATAATAAAACCCTCCAGCAACCAGAGACCGGTTTTCCCACATTGGGTTTTTCCGGGGACTATTTGTCCAAAAATAACTATCACTTTGTCTATGTGTGCACGAACTTGTTCTAGATCTAGATTGGTAGAGATCTGTTATGTGTTTTGCTTCGATTTTAACTTGAATTTATTCAGTTAATAACTTGTCTAAGTAGGAGGAGCAGAACTAGATTAACAATAATACTTTCTGCATAAAGTGTAAGGATTTAGAAATTTCTATAGAAAGAAGAAGTACTACATTGAAGAATTCAACCCTACATATGATCTCCAACAAAAAGAGTACGTTGGAGCTAACATTCCGTGGAGGGCAAAGGTTCTTATTGCTCAATTAGGAACCAACTCGCATCATCTTCGGTGTGAAACAGGATGGTGGAAAAGGCCTAAGGAAGCTTGGGAAGAACGAGTGTGTACATTTTGCACGTCTGGGGCAGTGGAATCAGAAAAACATTTCATTTTGGAATGTGATGCGTTCAAAGACATCAGAGAAAACTATGGGAATATGTTAGCATCGGTTTCTTGGCATTGTCTTTTTAGCGATGAGATTGTTGGAAGGTTGGGCCAACTCATCATCAATTTGAATAAGAAAAGGACTTAAATGCAATAGGCGAAAAACAAGGAACTCATTGTCCCATAGACTATTTTTAGTCTCGTGGACGTTAAAGTTTCATTTCATTTCATTTCTACAGATGATTAGACAATCATCCGAAATCTCGTTCTCTACATCCTCTACATGAGTAGACTCGAGTTTGTGACTAGATTTCCCTAGACTTTAAATTCCAACACCATATTTTTAAATCCTCTGGTCGTTGAAGTGGGTCCAAGTCGATCCAAGATAGGCCTTTATCATTTTTCATTTCTTAAGTGAAGTTAGTGGGCCCATAAGAAATGAACAAAGTTCATATATTGAATATGAAATGAACAACTTGGTTCATAAATTGAATATCTAAAATAAATAGAATAATTTAAAAGAACTATTGCTGCTAGCTACGAGGAACTGCTGCTCCAATGTCTCTGATGTGTTCTCTAAGTGCCCATCGACTTCTTCTTATAATCCTCTGTTGGGTCACCAATGACCAAGATTAAAACTTAATCAAGGGCTAGGATCATCTTGAAGTCGATCCGTGTGAGTTTCAAGATTATTCTCACCTTGACTTAATTAATTCTGATTAATTAACCAGTTTTCCTAAGTTTAGACTTATGAAACATTAAAAAATAGGTTAATAATCTATTTAATTCATCTCTAGGTGGAATTTCCAGAAATGATTACTGGGTTTTGGAGATCTCATGCATTCTAGCCTCTCCACCAAATTTCATGGCTAAGACACGTCCGATGCCATGTCCAATGCTACAAAAACTAATGCTCCCTCTTAGCGAGGACTGTGTTCTAGTGTTGTACACCCTGCCACAACACTATGTCCCTGTGTCATCTCTTGTCATGCTGTTGATGTTTGGCTACTGCTTCCCACCAATCAATGTGCAACTCTGATGCTACATCCGTGCTGCTGCTGAACCTGCTATACTGCTGCCAACATTGCATCTACACTGTAACTCCATCTCATCTGTTGTTGTTGCAACGAATGTTATCAGAACCGAACCGGTTCCGGAAAACTGGCCGGTCCGACTGGTTTGGAGGCAAAACTGGTCTAAACCGGCCGGTTCAGTACCGGTCTGGTTCGGCAAGCCTGGGCATTAATTTTTTTTTTTTAATATTAATTTTAATTTTAATTTTAATTTTTTTAATTATTATTTTCCCTAGTTACTAACGCTACCCTAGGCCCCCCTAAAGCTACTTAAACACCCCCACCCCCTCTATTTCACTCACACTATTCATTCGAGTCTCTTGCAATTCTTCAGCTGAGTTCGCTGAGGAGAATTCAAAGAGTTTTTTTGTAGGGTTGTTCTAAGGGAGTTTTTTTGCAGATTTGAAGAGCTGATTGGAGTCTTGGAGAGTTGTTGGGTTGGCAGATTTTTGAGCTACTTCAAAGATTTTTTTTTCCCAAAGATCTTTGGGTTTTCTTCAGTGGTTTTTGCAACTGGTGGAAGATTTTTTTTTATTTTGTTGGGGCTTCTATATAGTTGATTTCAAAGGATTTTGGAGTTGATTTTCTCCAAAATTTTAGAGGGTAAATCAAGGGCCATGGGAATCAAGCCATAATCCCATTGCAGACTTGGATGCTACTCATTCTTCAGATGAGGATAAGGAGGATGATCAGGATGATGATTGATGATTGATGATTTGATCATTGATTTGTTGTAGTTGTAGCTTGTAGTATTGTAGGTTGTAGTATAATACTATGATCTATGATGTTATTTTGGACTATAAAGGCCTTTTAGATCCTGCTTCTTGATGTTTGTAACATTTTTGGTTCAACGATGTTTTGCACTAAGTGCTATTTTCATTGTCTGCACTATTACTTGCTATATAAATGAGAACCTTTGCATATTTTTGTATAAATGGTTTGGATTCATGTGGATGCACATGAATATCTCTATTTTTTCTTTAAAATATGAATATTTTATGTTTTTTGGTAAACTGGTTTTTTTTCCGGTTTCGGTCTGGTTCCTCGGGTACACAAGGTTTTCCGGTTCGATGACCAGTTCGGTTCCGATAACATTGGTTGCAACTGCAGCTATTGCAATTGAGAAGCATTTGAAATACTGAATCCATTGTGTTTAGTGTGATGCATCTGTTTCCCAAGTCTTGACTGCTACTAGCATTTGCACTGTCACTAAAGAATCTATGTTGTTGCCAAATATGCACTGAGCCACTTGCTCTTTTGTCAACACTCCACTATGCTCCTCAGCACTTGACTGCTTCTAGGCTTCAACTGTCACTCTGGTACTGACTGCATCAACTGCCACTTATCCATCCTGCTACTGAATAATGTGGGCCCCCGTAGCCAGGTAATGATCCTATGAGGTGGATTCCTCAAAGGACCCTACCATGTTTGCGCTGCTCTCGGACTACAGCTCTAGATTGCCCCACCTCTCTCTTGGAGGTATAGCTACTAAAATTGTGAAATCTAATATACTCATATTGCTCCTACTACTGCTCTATTGATGCTTCTGCACTGCTATTGCAACTACTGCAATAATGAGTCAGATCTCCCCAGATCCAGAAGTACTAGCTTCCATAGAGTTGCCCCCTAAAACTAGACTCCCTCTGAGTCTCGATCTCCCTGTGGGTAATTTCTCGACTCCATCCTAGCAACTCCCATTGTCCTCCTACAATGGAAACTCCACTGCGTGGTTCTGCACTAGGAAAATCCTGGCTGGAACTGCACCTGCATACTGCAACTAGGTAATTTTCACTGCCTATGTCGCTGCATCTAGCACTGTAATTGTCTCTCGGGTACTAACTGCAACTAGATTTGCAACCTTATAATGACAAATTGTGTCTGCTGACACTGAACCTGTTACTATGATACTGTGGGCTCCTGTAGCAAAGGTGATGGTCCTGTTGCAACAACCTGAAACCGATCTGATTGATCTCCTTGTTGCAAATGTGTTAGACCCTGCCCAATGTGGCACACTAGAGTCTTATACTCCTCCTGAATCTGGTGCCCTGCTATCTACTTTCAAGCCTAGTCCCTGGTTGGGACCCTTCCTTTCTTTGCAACTCGCACTTCCTTCGGCAACTGGAAGTCGATCTGCTACCCAGATCTGCATTCTAGCTAACTCACACAACCTCCTATGGCAATCTCATACGACCATCCCTGCAGAGCTGCAAAATCTGGAAACTCAAAACTAGAGAAATACACCTCGAAAATCTCCCTCTTCCATTTTTCTCGACTGCTGAATCTGCTACTCGCACTCCCTTCTGGAGTGTGAAAATATGCCCACAGCAACTGCCAATCTGCAATTGGAAAAATTTAGATCTCTAAGACTTGAGATCCCCTGACATAAATTTTCCCTCTGCTTGTGTGTGCTTTTTCTCTTCCACTCGATGTTGATTCTACAACTGAAACTGTTGCAAAGCCATTTGCGTCCAAACAGAAATCTGCTTAGCAAAATTCTAAGTTGTTGCTACTCCCTCTGAATGCTGGAAACACTATTTCAGGTCACTCGAATTTTCTGCAGGCCTGCAATTGAAAATCGAACTCCTGCCCCAACAATTCAAACTGCCAATCTGGGTATTGTGCAACCTCTGAGAATTTCGGCTTGCTTCTCCTTATGAACAACAAAATTCTCTCCTTCGCTTTTGAGCTTCCTTGCTGATCACTCACGCTTTGATACCATGTGAAAATTTCATCTATCACAACAACTATAAATTATTCTTCTAATTGTTAATTTATTTAACAATTTATTTGTTGTCTGCTACAACGAATATCAAATAATCCACACTTTGATTTTCACAAATAAAACTATAGAAGAAAATAGCATTGGAAATTGAGAAAATTTAGCACACACACACATAAATTTTACACAGTTATTTTTGGACCAATGTCCCTGAAAAACCCACCTTGGGAGAACCGGTGCAACAACTGAGGGTTATTATTATTAAGCAATAGTGAAATTTTGAGTACAATTTGGATGCCTGAAAATTGCAATCCACAACAAGAAAATCTGGCCGAAATTATCTAAGGGAATTTCTATTCCTCCACAAGCAACCCCGACACTTGTGCGACTTCCCATACTCGGGCTTTTTCCTGTACTCACATGACTTCCTGTACTTGGGCTTCTGCCTGTATTCGTGCAACTGCCCGTACTCGGGCTTATGCCTATACTCACACGGTTGCTCGTACTCGGGCTTATGCCTGCACTCGCGTTGCCCTCACTTGAGCTGCCTGTACTAGGAATAACTTGGCCTCTTGTTGTTGCCTGTCCGGATCTGGAACCTTCCTTCGGATCACTATCCCCGCCTCTCACTGACACTGCGTCCCTCTCTGACTCAAACTCTTGTTGCTAGCTCATTCTGCACAAGGAACTGCTACTCCAATGTCTCTGGTGTGTTGTCCAAGTTCCCATCGACTTCTTCTTATAATCCTCTGTTGGAGCACCAATGGCCAAGATTAAAACTTAGTCAAAGGCTAGGATCATTTTGAAGTCGATCTATGTGAGTTTTAGATTATTTTCACCTTGATTTAATTAATTATGGCTAGGATCATTTTGAAGTCGATTTGTGTGAGTTTTTAGATTATTTTCACCTTGATTTAATTAATTATGATTAATTAACCAATTTTCCTAATTTTAGACAGGAAACATTAAAAAATTGGTTAATAATCTAATTAAGTCATCTCTCTGTGGAATTTCCAGAAACGATTTCTGGGTTTTGGAGATCTCATGCATTCTAGCCTCTCCACCAAATTCCGTGGCTAGAACACATTCAATGCTACAAAAACTAATAGTTACCTTGGTGTATGTGGGTTCTCAGTGAATAAAGTTTTGACTAACCATGATAGCTGGAAGTCCCTCTGCAAGTAGTTCATGATTGTAGCTCCTTTCAAAATTGTTGTTTTCTCATGAGATGAACTGATCTTACTTTTTGCTTCTACCAACAATATTTCATATTGTTCCCAAGAAAGGAGGCTGCCTTGCTGATCCCAACATGAAAGTAACCCTGCTCTGACTCTCTTGTCAAAGCTAGAATTAAAAGGTGCCATAGATTCCCTGACTTCTAACAATCTGGGTTCTTTCTGTTTCCTGTTCATGTTCTTTTGCACCATCTTGCTTATTTCTGACACCACAGTTGTTGTATCTATAATGTCTACTGCCCTTAATTCCTGAGAAGAGTTATCATTTAGATAATCATCGATTCTTTTAGCCAACTGTGCACTTTCCTGTGATTGAGTTTTATTGGTGTAGATGATGGCTTCAGAGGCCCTAAGCATTGCCTTTTCTTCAACTATGACTACCATATGATCCCAGACTACTTTGATTTGTTGAATGATATCATTCGAGATGATCTCTCTCACATGAATAAGAGACATATTCCCATTTAGCTTTTCTTTTAGTTCTTTGATTTCACCACATGCTGACTTGTATTTATTGTGAAAAATACGTAAACTCAGGATTCTACTGCAACAACTGATGGAAAATCTTCTATTTTTTATTTAAATGAGAAAATTATTTACTGTGTTGTACGAGAAAATATCGAAATCCATCCACTACAACCTACACAAACAATATTGCAGAAGAAATATAAGTGCGGAAACAAATCTGAATATACACAGATTACACAACCATCTGACACAATTATTTTTGGACAAATGTCCCCAGAAAAACCCAATGCGGGAAAACCAGTGAAATAGATTTGAGGTTTTATATTATTATGTAGTAAATTCTGAGTACATATCTATGATTGATGAAACTGTCAAATTATTGAGCAAAAATGACGAAAGAGATCTCGTGAGACAAACCTCACTCCTCCATGGGACATTGGCACTAATCTGCACCAAGGCTGGACTGCCCTACACTGCCTCTACACAGTGACTGCGTCACTCTACACATTGACTGTGTCACAACTCGGTTGCCCTTCTGCCTCTGCGCTAGTCTCCTTGCTCGCTTGGAAACCGAGCCTCCATAAAATCTCTCCAGGGTCTAAACTGGCTCTGCCTTGTCTCTTTGGCAAGAAAACAATTTCCCCTTTGCAGCTCTGTGCAATGATTGTGTAGGTTCTACGTCACTAGCTCTGCATAATGTTGTAGCTCTCTCTGTCTTTACTGCTGAGTACACTCCGGCTCAGGATAACTTCCAACTGGTGATACTGACCCTCACTACAATGAAGAATCACTTAGATCTGATCTTCGTCTAAGCACTACTCTGTAAGAAGAGTTCGATCTATAGATTCTCTGTGTCTCTCAAATGTGTTTTCTAAATGACCCTTCAAGTCCTTATAACCTTCTCGTTGAAGATTCAACGACCCATATTAGATCTTAATCAATGGGTAAGATTAACTTTTGACTTGATCCATTTCTTCTAGATCATTCACGCTCATATTCTATTAATACCCTTTAATTATTTTATTTTCCTAAGTTTTAACTTAGGGTCCCTTTAAAATAATTAATTATCTCTATAGAATACAATCTGAGTGGAATTTCAACAAATGTTTTTTGGGTTATTTAGAATACGTGTCTAAGCCTCTCCACAAAATATGAGACTTAGAGCACATCCGATGCTATCCCAAAATCAACACTCCCTCTTAGCGAGGAATGTGCTCTAACAATATGCCCTACTACATAATGTTCTAACTCTGAAGCATCTCCCTCTGTGCTGCTGATGTTTGACTTTGTTGTCCATCAACTCTGCACTAATGTTGCATCTATACTGCCACTAACACTGCATACTACTGCCAACTCCTATTGTACTGCATTCCCTCTGAATTCTGCATCCGTGTTGTTGTTGACTTTGCCATTGCTAACTGCTACTGCACTGCAACACAATTGCTTACTGCAACTAAAAAAAATATGAAATTGGACAAGTATACAGCATCTCAATAATGAAGATTTGACTGTTGCTAGCCTTTGTGCTATCCTTCTGAGGCTGTTGTAGCTTTGCACTGCGCTACTGCTGCTACCTCCGCTCTGCGCTGCTCAGACTTTGGCGTTGCTAACTATTGCACTGCCTCTTCTCACTCTGCACTCATCCATGTTGCTACTTTTGTTCTGGGCTCCCGTAGCAAGGTGATGACCTGAGAGGTGGACTCCTCAAGGATCCTGCCCATATTGTAGATCTCTGGGTCTACAATTCCAAATCAACCCACCTCTCTCCTGGAGGTATATGAGCCATCATCGCACAATCATCCTCTTATATCTTTGCTGCTCTAGTTTGAGGATCATGTTTCTCATCTTTTCCTTCTTCTTGAGAGGACACTCTATGGCGTAATGACCCATCTCGCCACATCGGAAACACTTGATCTTTGACAGATCCTCCTTCTTCCTGTGCTGCTCTTGTTGCCCCTTTGATGCAAGGGCCGCATTCTCTTCCTCCTCCTTCTTGGTTTTCGAACTGCTACTGCTGCCGCCCTCAAGTTGACACTTAAGTAAATCTCTCCGCATCTCCTCTTGCTGAAGAGCTGCCCACACTGACTCCCATTCCGAAAAGTTTTCTCTGCCCAGGATACTCTGGAAAAAAACTTGGCATTCCTCAGACACTGAGTTGAGGGCCAATCTAACCATCTTTGTGGCCTTTGGAGCTGATCCTATGGCTGCTAGCTGATCTCAATTTTCCTGAAGTCGAGGCAGGAATGGATCAATATGTTCTCCCTTTTGCATCTTGGTGGTGCGCATCTTCTCCTCCAAATACATCTTCCTCTGCTCGGAAGGCCCTTGATACAATGTCTCTAGCCCATCCCACATCTCCTTGGCTGTCCCTTTGCTCGAGATGTGTGGAACAATGTGATCTCTCACTCCATTGAGGATCAATCGCGTAGCCTTTGCCATATTCTTCTTGAAGGCTCATAGTGGTGTTGCATCCACCGACTCAACCTGAGCACTATCGATAAAGTGCTTGAGATTGTGCTCATCTAGAAGGAAGAAAATCCTTGCCCTCCAGATCACATAGTTGGAGGCACCCTCCAACCGGTCCTGGTCACGTAATCCGTTGGTGGCCATCTCACCCAACTGTTGTTGATCTACTGCCTCTCACCCTTTGCGTAGCTGGCTCTACACATTCCTTAAGGAGTAAGCCACAAAAATCGCTGCTATTGCATGGGGAACCTGAGTTTCTTGGGCTAGAAATTCACTGATGTCAGAAAAAATCCCCCAAACTGTGTTTCTTTTGTGCTTCCTGATGCTCTGCACTAGCAATCACTGCTATGCAGCCAACTGCGTTCCTCCAACTGTTGATCTGCTGCGCTGCGGCCTATGCCTCAGACAATATTGCGATCTGTAAAATCCTACCTCTCTGTCGGCTCACTCAGAGAGAGATTTCCTTGGAGCTACTAGCCCTCCTGGCTTGGACTGCGCAATCTTTCGGGAGTTCGATCTGCTGCTACTACAACTCTTTGATCCAGGCTTCACAAATGCTGGATCTGCTGGATCTATTCTTTGTCTTGCTTGAACTCAGCTTAAACAAGCTCTAATACCATGTGAAAAATCCATAAACTCAGGATCCTACTGCAGAAACTGATGGAAAATTTTCTATTTGTTATTTAACTGAACAAATTATTTACTGTGTTCTACGAGAAAATATCGAAATCCATTCACTATAGCCTACACAAACAATACTGTGGAAGAAATATAAGTGTGGAAACAAATCTGAACATACATAGAGTACACAACCATTCGACACAATTATTTTTGGACAAATGTCCCCGAAAAAACCCAATGTGGGAAAACTAGTGCAACAGATCTGAGGGTTTATGTTATTATATAGTAAATTATGAGTACATAACTATGATTGATGAAACTGTCAAATCATTTAGCAAAACTAATGAAAGAGAACTCGTGAGACAAACCTCACTCCTCCACGGGAAACTAGCACTGATCTGACCAAGGCTAGACTGCCCTGCGCTGCCTCTGCGCAGTGACTGCGTCACAACTCGACTACCCTTATTCCTCTGCGCTGGTCTGCCTGATCGCTTGGAAACTGAGCCTCTAGAAAATCTCTCTAGGGTCTAAATTGGCTCTGTGTTGTCTCTCTGGCAGGAAAACGATTTCCCCTCTGTAGCTCTGCGCAGTGACTGCGTAGGCTCTGCATCACTGGCACTGCATAATGTTGTGTCTCTCTCTGTCTTTGCTGTTGAGTAATCTCTGGCTCAAGAAAACTTCCAACCGGTGATATTACCCCTCACTACAATGAAGAATCACTTAGATCTGATCTTCGTCTAAACACTGCTCCGTCATAAGAGTTCAATCTCTAGATTCTCTGTCTCGCGAATGTGTTTTCTAAATGACCCTTCAAGTCCTTATAACCTTCTTGTTGAAGATTCAACGACCCAAATTAGATCTAAATCAATGGCTAATATTAACTTTTGACTTGATCTGTTTCTTCTAGATCATTCACACTCATATTCTATTAATACCCTTCAATTATTTTATTTTCCTAAGTTTTAACTTAGTGTCCCTTTAAAAATAATTAATTATCTCTATAGAATACAATCCAAGTGGAATTTCACCAAACGTTTTCTGGGTTATTTAGAATACATGTGTCTAAGCCTCTCCACAAAATATGAGACTTAGAGCACATCCGATGCGATCCCAAAATCAACATTTATTGTGATGCTCAGTTGCATTCTCTCTGGACATGTTCAATTGTCTCTTCTTATGCTTCAGTTGTTCTTTTACATCATCTATAATTTTTTGCAGTTTCTTCAATTCATATTTTGAGATCTTTAGCTCTGTCATAACACCAGTAAGCTTTTCAGTTTGGTCTTCAGAATCAGGTTGTACCACAATTGTGCAAACATGCTTGTCTATCTTCTGTTGCAGATCCACATTGAGCTCCTTAAGAATTTCTATTTCCTTATTACTTTCGAGTAACTCATGAGTCAGGATTTCTTTTTCTTTTTCGATCTAGGCCACTTCTGGGGCTTGAACATGCTCTATTGTAGGTAGCTTTAGTTTCCTTCTTAAAGACTAGATTTCAGACTGTGCACTCTAGATCAAGGACTAAACTATTGCTTTATCCTCTCGGTTTACCCCAAGCTTGATTATCGTCTTCTTATACTCTTCATTCTGAGTACTAAGAGCACGGGAATTGGCCCTTTCCAGCTTTAATTGATCTATCACCTTTCCCAATAATTCTTTTGTCTTGATTGTTGCCAGTGATGTTTTGTTGAGATCATTGTAAATTAACTCCCCTATCTGCTTGTGCAGGTTTATTTTATATGGCAATGGAATGTCTTTAGTGTTTACAGATAAATTAATTGTTCTAAAATCTGCACCAGAGGAAATTGACTGGGCCACAGGGTGAGAGAAAAGAAAATCTCAACTAGTTTCTTTCGAAATCCACAACAGAAAGAAGTCTTGTTTGATAACTAAAAATAGATCGAGCTTGTAGTTGAACCATAGCATTAGACTTTATCTTTATGTTCCTCTCCTCAATTTCTTGATAGGTATATTTTAAAACATTCAAGGAACTATGCTCTTCTTCATCTGGAATTGGAGATGATGGTGCACACTTCATCCCTCCCAGCTGCAATTGAAAACCAACCTCACTTGAAGGTATTTCCGTGAATTGTTCAAATTTTGTCTCACCTCCTGTCGTTCTTGCTTTCTTACTGCCCTGAGAACTTTGTCCATCAAGATCCAAGACATCAACAACACTTCTTTTCAACCCCTTTTCAGTAGGAAGAGGGGTTTATACCTCCATACTCTCTTATGTCTACACCATGCCAAAATTTGCCAATTTCTCACGTTTTGGCTTTGGTTCATGGATATAAGGGGCACAGGATATTTCCAACCTCTTTGAAATGACTTGGTTGTGAAAATGTCGTTACCCAGAATCCTACTGCAGCAATTGATATAGTTTCTTCTATTTGTTAAATAAATTTAGCAAATTATTTATTGTGTGATACGGTAAATATCGAATCTAATACACTGCAGCCTTCACAAATAAAATACTGCGGAAGAAAAATAAACGTTGGAAGAACAGATGCACACACAAAAATACACAGTTATTTTTGGACTAAGTCCCCGGAAAAACCCTATTCGGGAAGCAGTTGGGGTTTTTATTATTATGCAGTAGTAAATATGAGTACAAAATTATGGATGCTTAAATCTAGCAATCCAATACAGATAAATGACTCACAGTAAAACTAGTGAGAAATTTCTCACTTCCACAGGCGCTCCGACATTGACCTCAGCTCGATTTGAGTTGTTCCTTGCTCCCTTTGCGCATTCACTACGTCAGCCTACACAGTACTGCATCCCACAAGCTTAGAACTGATTCTCCTCTTGCTGTATTTGTAGCAACTGTCTGGGAAACTGATATCCTTCACCTCTGGGCCTCCTGCCCAGCTTCCGGCTCCGAAAACCTCTTGCTGCATAGCAAAAACGGAATCACCCACTGAAGCTCTGCGCTGCCTTTCTGTGGCACTTTTTGCCTCTTTGCAATGCACTCACCAGAACTAGAAAAGCTTCCTCCGACCTTACTATCTCTGCCCCTCTCTCACTGCTTCAAGCTCACTAGCTCTCTCTCCAGCAACAAAACGCTGCTACTTTGGAAATTGATCTGTCAGTGAAATCGAACTCTGCAAGTGTGTATTCTCCAAGCCCCATCGAGTTTCTTCTTATAATCTTTCGTTAAGACATCAACGACCACGATTAAAACTTAATTGATGGCTAAGATAAATAGAAATTGATCCAAGTATTTTTCTAAAAGATTCTCACCATGACTTAATGAATTCCTTTTAATTAATCATATTTCCTAAGTTTAGACTTAAGAAATATTAAAAACTGACTAATTAATTTAATTACGTCGTCTCTAGGTGGAATTTCCAAAAACGATTTCTGGGTATTGGAAAATACATGTATTCTAACCTCTCTGCCAAATTTTGAGTCTATAACACCCGATGCTACAAAAACTAACACTCCCTCTTAGCAAGGAAAGTGTTCTAGTCTTGCAACTGCAACTGCTGCTAGAATACACTGCATCTGCACCATCTCCTGTTACACTGTTGATGTTTAGCTAGTGCTGCCCACCAACTATTGTACAACTTTGATATGCTGCCCACAAGAAATCCTTGCCTTCCAAATCACGTAGTTGGAGGCTCCGTCCAACCGATCCTGATCTCTCAGCCTTTTTGATGCCATCTCTGCAAAAATGTCGAATTCCTCCTCTTCTCCTCTGTGTGGCTACTGCTAGGCTCTATGCACACCCTGTTGGAGTGGGAAAATATGCCCACAACTACTTCTGCTCTGCAGTGATAAATCGAACTTCTGAACTAGATATTCCACGAGGAAAGAATTCCCTCAGTGTGTGCTCTTCCTTCCTCCTGATGATATTTTGCACTAGCAACTGCTGCAAAACACTGCATCCCAGTTGAAGATCTGCTCTGCACGGAAAATAATGTTGCTCCCTCTACCTCTCGTAATCTTTGATTTGGAAAATCTAATTTCTTTGTCGACTCTCTCAGAGAAATAGACTTTTCCTCTAAAACTGACCCTCCTGGCCAAAGGGACTGTGCAACCTTTGGGGTTTCGAGCAACTTCTTACGCAGTGCTATGAAGCTCCTATTCTCTACAACTGAGGTCTCCGATTTGTATATGCGCTCTGATACCATGTGAAAATTCCGCTACCCAGAATCACACTACAACAACTGATATAGTTTCTTCTATTTGTTAAATAAATTTAACAAATTATTTACTATGTGCTACAGTAAATATTGAAACTAATACACTACAACCTTCACAAATAAAATACTGCAGAAGAAAAATAAATGCTGGAAGAACAGATGCACACACACAAAAATACAAAGCTATTTTTGGACTAAGTCCCGGGAAAAATCCAACTCGAGAAAATTGGTGCAGCAGGTGAGGGTTTTATTATTATGCAGTAGTAAATCTAAGTACAAAACTACAGATGCTTAAATCTAGCAATCCAATACAGATAAATGACTAGCAATAAAACTAGTGAGAAATTTTCTCAGTTCCACAGGCGATCCAACATTGACCTCAACTCGATTTGAGCTGCTCCTTGCTCCCTTTGTGCAATCACTACGTCAGCCTACGTAGTACTGCGTCCTACAAGCTCGGAACTGCTTCTCCTCTTGCTGTCTCTGTGGCTGCTGTCTAGAAGACTGATCTCCTTCACCTCTGGGCCTCCTGCCCAACTTCTGGCTCAGAAAATCTCCTGCTCCCCAACAAAAACGGAATCACCCACTGAAGCTCTGGGTTGCCTCTCTGTGAAACTTATTGCCTCTCTGCAATGCACTCACAGGAACTGGAAAAGCTTGCTCTGGACTTACTATCTTTTCCCCTCTCTCACTGCTTCGAGCTCACTAGCTCTCTTTCCGGCAACAAAACGCTGCTACTCTGGAAATCAATCTGCCAGTGAAATTGAAATTTGCAAGTGTGTGTTCTCCAAGCCCCATTGAGTTTCTTCTTATAATCTTCTATTGAGACTTCAACGACGACGATTAAAACTTAATTGATGGCTAAGATTAACTAGAAATCGATCCAAGTATTTTTCTAGAAGATTCTCACCATGTCTTAATTAATTCCTTTTAATTAATCATATTTCTTAAGTTTAGACTTAGGAAATATTAAAAAATGACTAATTAATTTAATTAAGTCGTCTCTAGATGGAATTCCAAAAACGATTTTTGGATATTGGAGAATACATTTATTGTAACCTCTCTGCCAAATCTCGACGCTAGAACACACCCGATGCTACAAAAACTAACACTGGTGTGGATCATAGTGCCACTTCTCCCCCTGCAGAAAGTTCATTGTTTGCAGCCTTTTCTCAGTCTCCTCTACAACTTGTCTGTTATTTATAATAAAGGGGCCAACAATCCTGGGTAATGTAAACAAAAATCCTTTCGTAGTTGGGACAAAGTCTACTTGATCTACATTCAAGCTTTGTCTAATAAATCCCAATGCAAATATTCTCATGGGCACAAAAGAAGGAAGCTCGTGTTGAGAAATCAATGCTAGTAGTAATTAGGGTTTGATTTCTCTTCTTGATAATTACTTGTGAATTATTTTGGCGTCTTTTACTTCTTTATTATATTATGTTTCATCAAGCAAGAGAAATAAGAGACACAAGATGTAGGTGGACAGCCAGGGCAAAACCCCTATAAAGGGAAAACCCAGTCAGAACTCTTTCTAAAATAGATTCAAAGACAAGATGAGATGGTCCAAGAATCTTTGACCTAAACACAAACTTTCCCCAATCACTAAGTCAGCCCTTTCTTCTTCTCCAAGTGATAGTTTTCCAGCAACAACTTCGACCTAGAGTTTCGAACTTGCAATAGTAGAATTTCGTTCTCGCCAGCAGCGAAACTTTGACCCCAACAACAAAACTTCGACCTGTATTAGAATTTAGAATTTCGGCCCCAACAATAGCCCAGTAACTTCGCACGTGTGAGAGAAAAATAGCCCAAAACTTCGATTTTGTCTGCTCCTACAATCTTCTTCCTTCTCTAGAAACTTCGCACTTTTTCTGCCACTCTTTCTTGTGTATTGAACTTGTTGAGTGAGTGATGCAAATGGTTCGAACTACCTCTCTATATATAGCCTCTTCTGTGGGTCGAATTGCCCTAATGTAGGCCGACTTCATCAAGATAGGGCTGACTTGGTGTGGAGGTGTCAAATGACCTATTTGACTAGAAAATAATTATTTTTACATGATACAAAAACCCAAGAAGTGTCTAATAAAATTGAAAATGACTCTATTGACTCAATATAAAACCTAGAAGCCTACAATGGAGGCTTTTACCTAAAAAAATTAATGACCCAAGCATGAAACCCATGCTTTAATAAGTCGTTTGTTTTTAATAATAAAATTTATTTTCACAAATAAATTACATTATACAATTATGATGACCGAGCCTAGTTACATTCTTCAACGCTCCCTCTTAACTAGGGAGGTATTCATACATATATATACAAGTACATGGAAGAATTAAAAAACACATGAACTATGAAGAGTTCAGGCACACTCAGTGCCATAGACTAGATACTTGACCAGGGTTATCTATCCAGGTGGGACTAAGATGGACTAAAGCTTTCAGCCAGTCTAGGTACCATCAGGCTTACTAACTAACCATCAACCCAGGGATCTAGGTGCATATACAAGGTCAGAGCTCCAATACCAACGCCACCCTCCCTCTTCGGGATCAGGGCATCAAACACATAGGCCAGCTAGATGACCTCCCAAGCATCTGCCATTATATGCTTCATCTCTCCTTATCAACTAAATTTGTAATGTCAACCAATCCAAGCATGCTTCTAAAATACTCAAACTTCTTATTTGGAAGAGACTTTGTGAGCACATCAACTACCTATTCATCCGTCTGAATATATTGTAGCTTTATGACCCCATCTTGTACCAAACTCCTAATGTAGTGGTACTTGTTGTTGATATGCTTCGTCCTTGCATGGAATACAGGGTCTTCAAACATCTTGATGCTGCTTTGATTATCACAATTTATTATAGTAGGATCTAGAGGCTTTCCAAATAAATCTGACAAGAGTTTTCTTAACCAAACAATTTCCTTTCCTACTTCATGTGCAACAATGTATTCGACTTCAGCACTACTTAACGCAACAGGATCTTGTTTCCTATTCACCCACGAAATCATTGTAGACCCTAAACTGAAACATCCACTGGTAGTGCTTCTTCCATCATTCTCACTGCAACCTCAATCTGAATTTGTAAAACCTGTCAGCTTGACTTCCTTTCCATCATACTTTAGACAGTGATGTATAGTGCCACAAAAATATCTAATAATATGCTTAGCAGCTATCCAATGGTCATGATGAGTCTCCAACTGAAATTGACTAAGAATATTTACAGCAAAATATATATCAGATCTTGTATTTACCGGGTACATCAAAGAGCCCACCAACTTACGATAGCTAGTGGGATCGACGAGACTGGAATCGGAGCTCCTCAAATTCTTGATATTTGTGATCATGAGAGTAGTCATAGGCTTGGAATCCATCATACCAAATCTCTATAAAATCTTGATTATGTATTTACCTTGACCTAGATATATTTCTCCAGGTTTCTGCCAGACTTCCAAACCCAAGTAATAGTGCATAAGTCCCAGATCTGTCATTTAGAATTCAACTGCCAACATCTTCTTGCATTCTTGTATTCTGCACTCCACACTTGTAATAAGCAAATCATCTACATAAAGTAGTATAATGATTGGTTCATAGTTAAGTACCTTAATGTAGAGATTTGGATCTACAGAACTTTTGACGAACCCAATTCGTAAGAGATATGCAGCCATCTTTGCATACCATGCCCTAGGAGCTTGCTTTAAGCTATATAGATCTTTTTGAAGTATGCAAACATGTGCGGCCTTGCTATTTATTTCAAAGCCTTCTAGTTGTTCAATGTATACTTCTTCATCAATGGTCCCATTTAGAAATGTTTTTTTACGTCCATTTGATGAATATTCCATCCCATTGTAGCAGCTAGTGAAACCAACGATCTTATAGTAGCATATCTAGCAGTAGGTGCAAAGGTTTCTTCATAGTCTATACCTTCCTTTTGAAAGAAGCCCCTTGTAACAAATCTAGCTTTGTATATATCTATACATCCATCAATAGCATGTTTGATTTTGTAAATCCATTTTGAAGTGACAATTGATTTGTCACTTGGCCTAGGAACGATTTCCCAGTCTCCATTCTTCATGATGGATTAGTATTCTTCTTGCATTGCCTTCTTTCATTCTTCTTGATGAGAAAATTCTTCAAATGTAGTCGGTTCAACTTTTATCAATTTTGTCATGTATGATGCATATCCTGAATATCGTTTTGGTCTCTTTCTTTCTCTAAAAGTTCCTTTAGCAGCTCCATGTCCTTTGGCATCTTCAAGAGTAGATTTAAACCAATTTGTCCTCTTCCTTGTTTCAGGTATGATCATAGGTTGAATTGGCTGGCTTGGTCCTTCATCTTCTTCTTCTTGGTTTGGAGTTGTCTTATCATGATGTTCTTCTTCTTCAAATAATGGTGTATCTTCATCATCAAAATCAATTGGAGTATCCTTGGGATCTTTTATAGGTATGATTCTCATCGAATATAACATTCCTGCTTACTTTAATTTGTCTTCCTTCCTTAATGTAGATCGTATATGCCTTTAAAGAAAGACTGTAGCCAACGAAGATCCCTTTAATGCTTGTAGAATCTAGTTTCTTTCGCTTGTCCTTTCGAACATGGATGTATGCGAGACACCCAAAGATTCGAAGATGGTCCACACATGCTTGTGAATGCTTCTTTAGGTGTCATATTCTCAAGGATCCTATGAGGACTTCTATTTTGTATATATACTGCTATCATAACTACTTCACCCTTTAGAAACTTTGGAAGATCTTGATCAAACATCATAGTTCGTATACATTCTTCAATTGTTTTATTTTTCCTTTCTGCTAGTCCATTTTGCTCAGGATTGTAGGGAATAATGAGCTCCCTCTTAATACCTGCTTATTTACAATATGCAACCAATTATTTTGAAGTGTATTCCCCACCATTGTCAGATCTCAAGGTCTTTATCTTTCTTTTGGTTAAGGTCTCCACTTCAGATCTAAACTCCTTGAACTTTTCAAATACTTTGTCCTTTTTCTTGAGAAGGCAGAGCCATGTCTTTCTAGAGTGATCATCAATGAAGGCCACATAATAAAGATGGCCCCCAAGTGCTTTGTTAAACATAGGCCAACACAGATAGGAATGAATGAGGTCTAATATTTCTTTAGACCTTGTATCACTGCTTGTAAAAGGCTTCCTTGTATTCTTTCCCAAAGCACATTCCTTACATACTCCTCCACGATCTTCCTTAATATTAGGGATGCCATTTACCATTTGATTGAGAGAGGGAGTGATATTGTAGTGTATATGCCCATATCTTCTATGCCATAGTTCGATAGGATTGATTTCCCTCTGAACTAGGGCTCAAGGAGATGGTTTTATAACTCTATATAGTCTTCCTTCCCGAACTCCAATAACCTTTGCTTTTTCAATGCTTGAATCCTTTCCCCAAACCAAGACTTTACCATCTACAAAGGCAAAGATATATCCTTTATCTTCTAAACAAGAAATTGAAAGTAAATTCTTTTTCAAACCTCGAACATAGAGTATATTGTTGAGGTGTAGCTTTGCTCCATTTTCCAGCTTCAAAGATGTAGATCCAAGGCCCTTGATTGCATAATTGTTATTGTCTCCTACCTCCACTGCATGAGATGATTGTTCCTTTGATAGAGTATGAAGTTGTCCGCTTTCTCCTGTCATGTGTCTTGATGCTCCACTATCAATGATCCATGCATTGTCATCATCAAGAGTAACTGTAAGTGCATCCAAGAATCCTTCGCTTTTGAATTTCTTAGATAAGCTGTAGATGATCCTTCCAATCCAACTTCCTGCAATTCTTATGATATTGAACTCCATCTTCAAGTAACTTGTCATAGAGGGAGTAGCCTTCCTTTTCAATCCAACAAAGTGATCTCCAACCTTTTTCGACCTTAGCTCTGATACCATGTTGAGAAATCAATGCTAGTAGTAATTAGGGTTTGATTTATCTTCTTAATGATTACTTGTGAATTATGTTGGCTTTTTTTACTTCTTTAATATATTATGTTTCATCAAACAATTATCAATTTATGTGTATATGAAGATCACAAGAACAAGAGACACAAGATGTAGGCGGACAACCAGGGCAAAACTCCTATAAGAGGAAAACCCAATCAAAACTCTTCCTTCAGTAGATTCAAAGACAAGATGAGATAGTCCAAGACTCTTTGACCTAGACACAGACTTTCCCCAACCACCAAGTCAACCCTTCCTTCTTCTCCAAGTGATAGCCTTCCAACAACAATATTTCGGCCTCCCCAGCTGCAGAACTTCGACCTGCAGTAGAATTCAAAATTTCGGCCCCAACAATAGCTCAGTAACTTTGCACGTGTGAGATAAAAATAGCTCAAAACTTCGATTTTGTCTTCTCCTACAATCTTCTTCTTTCTCTAGCAACTTCACACTTTTTCTACCTCTCTTCCTTGTGTATCAAACTTTGTTGAGTGAGTGATGCAAATGGATCGAATTGCCTCTTTATATATAGCCTTTTCTGTGGGTTGAATTGCTCTAATGTAGGCTTACTTCATCAAGATAGGGCTGACTTGGTGTGGAGGTGTCAAATGACCTATTTGACTCAAAAATAATTCTTTTTACATGATAAAAAAGCCCAAGAAGGGTCTAATAAAATTTACAATGACTCTATTGACTCAATATAAAACCTAGAAGCCTACAATGGAGGCTTTGACCTAAAAAAAATGATGACCCAAGCATGAAACCCATGCTTTAATAAGTCATTTTTTTATTAATAATAAAATTTCTTTTGACAAATAAATTACATTATACAATTATGAAGACCGAACCTAGTTACATTCTTCCACTTGTATGGTGGGATCTCTGCTCCATATAATATGATTTCTACATACTCTTCGAACAGGAACTGATCTCCAACTTTCAAATCTTTGCTCAACTGTAAAAGAGATTGAGCCTTTGGTAAAATTCTCGGAGGAGCAATATTATTGATGATTTTATAGACAATTGACATGAAAGAAGCAATGTAAAAAGAGAATCCTTCATTATTATGTTTACACTGGATCATATCTGTCCAATTTATCATTGTCTGCTTCTACTTATTTATATCCATGACATTCAGTCCCAAATCCATGAATTGGTCAACATGAACATACATGAAGAGGTATACCATCAACGAAGGAAACCTAAAGCACCTAGAAATACTGAAGTTGAGAAGTTGTAGATTAATGAATGTTCCCAAAAAGTGGGAATATCCAACACAATGCCAGGTTGCATCACTAACTGGAAAATCCCTAAGGCTTGACAATCATTCACTATGGTATTATCTCTTCCCATAATTAAAGATAAAATTGGCCTGACACTTTTATAAAAACAAACTATTGGAAATTTTGTAGACTTTGGTGGAAGAACTGCATTTGGAGGAAAAACTAAGCTATACAATTTACTTCTATCCTCTGTTGACAGGATTTGGTAGATAGACAGGAGGGTTTCAGTGGAAAATGCAATATAATTATCAGATTGGGGAAAATCCAGTGCTTGTTGAATCAACAAGAGACATGCAAGATGTTTTCACCCACGGAATTCATTACATAACATCTTTGTGTGTATAAAGATGAGGTTAACCAACTGATGAATTATGGGAAAAGGTAATTTTGAGGGATAATTGCAGCAAATAACCCTAATTTAACTATTCTTGAGGAAATTTCTGACTCAACCTGACTGGCTAGAATGTTTTGACAGACTTCCATTAAATTTAATGGACAAACAAGGTCGAAAATATCATGTTCCATGTCCATTAGGGGTATATGGGTGGAAGAACCAGATAAAGTGGCTTTTTTGGTCATTTTTAGATTTTTTTTCAAAAACACGAGGTAGTTTAAGATTCTAAATACCTGGTAGTTCGAAAGTGGTTTGATTACGGAGTCAATTGTCATCAAGAGTAGCAGTTGGAGCGAAAATGGCAAGTAAAATAGAAGAAATGAGTGAAATCGGGGTTTTTATAGACAAATGGTGGAAAAAATATAATTAAGGTAATGGAGACAAAAGAGTATGAAAGGGTGACGTGGCGACCAATGTGGCAGGTGATGTGGAAATGTGGTGGGTGAGGTGGCGTGAGGTGGAGTGACATGGAAGTGACGATGTGGAAACCCGCTTGCATATATAAATGATTAAAATTTATATGAATATTACATTTTCATATATCAAAACACTCTATTTTTGGCCCTAAGATCTTTGTTCTATTGTTAACGAATATGCTCCTGGATCTCCTATATTTTTGGCGGAAAACACATATACCAAAACACTCTATTTTTGGTGGAAAACCATTTACCAGCCTCGAGGGCACCCCTGGCAGTAAGTGGTTTCATCCTAGTGTGTCATTGGGGTTGATCACAGTGGTCAATCACCTCGACGTTGACTTTTCAAAACCGCTTACTCAAGGTCACCCTGCAGTATAAACGTAGAGCTAGTTGTGATGTCGGAATTGGTGTAAGCGCAGGCCTAATGTATGGTACGACGGTGCTTTTCACAGCCGCGTGCTTTTTAACAATTTGCTCTACTTCGAACTCGTGAGGCTCGCCCACTCCCTTTAAAATATATTTTTATTTTATCAACCCAAATTTTGGGCCTGCACCATAGTCTCAGTGCAACACATCAAATTTTTCAAGACATAAATACAAAGAGTCGCATTCTCTATAATCTATACATTTTTTTTAGTAAACATATATGTCTATTTTCTTTTATGCTTTTATACTTTTTTTTATACTAAAAAGAAAAATAATTACAACATATTCACCACGATTTTACAAGATAATATAATCTGGTGAGAGATTCACCAAAAAAATTATATATATATATATAGATCACCTTCCAGTTTTCATATGTATCATGGGGATTCGCCCATTTATTATACATATAAATTTAGGGGGGTTTCTTAAAATTTTCCCTGCTCCATACTCCCAAGGAAAAAGGGACTAGTCCATTTGATTGGTGATCATTCTTAAATTTTGTCCATATTTTCTCTTTCTCAGATTCAACCCTTTCAAGGCTAAGTTAGGAAACTAGGACTTGGTGTGAATCCCTAGGCAAGAGGAATATTAGTGGTTGGAGAGCCTAAACATCAAGAAGATAGTATTTTCCACTAAATCTATAATTTTGGTGGGCATCCAGTTCAATTTCATCCATAAATTTCCTTGCCCTAGTTGTTTTCCTAAGAGGGAAAACCTAGTTCTCCATCCTTCAACTTAAGGGCTTCCTGGAAGGTTTCATGACCCTTGGCATTGCTGATATACATTGTAAGAAACCTTTTCTCTTAGCCTTGACCTTGAGTCACTCCAACACTTGTCAAACTTTTCAAACCCTAGGTCTTGTGCCCTTATTTCTAGGTCTCTTTATAGAAAGCAAATTCCTTCCTTGTGAAGCCTTGAGCATAAATTGTGTCTTTCTTGAAGAGTTCCTAGTTAGATCATTTCACACATTAACCCTAGAATACCTATTCTAAGTGATCTCTTTCCTACTAGGACTCCTCCCATCAGTGAATGTCTGTAAAGAGCAGGGGGTTTGGGTTGTGGTGATAGTGGGCCACTACCCCATTGTTGCTTCTTGATCTAGTTTATACCTTGTGGGGTTTTCCTCTTCAAGGCCTGCTAGATTTTGCGGCAACAGTGCCAAATCCCAATGAACCAATGATAGTTAACTTGAAGAATGGAGATGATATTGAAGGTTAATAATGTGATATGGAAAATGTTAAGTATGGTAAGTAAGAATGGACACACTATTTCAGTCCAAGTCTTCTAGGTAGTGCCCCTCCTATAACTCTAAGGCATTAGGGGAGGTCCCATTGGACTAGGGCTAAAGATTATCCCCCTCTTGTAAGGTGAGAGAACAAATTTATAGTGAAGATTGGTCAATCATCTAGATCGTCCCTTCATCCATACTAAATGCCCAAGATATTAAGTAAAAGCACTCGATTTCAAAATGATAAAAGTACTTGTTGTGTGGTAGCCCACCTTCATCCAAGAGGAATGTTGGATGGTGAGAGGTACGTGATTGGTGTAGGTGGTAGAGAAATTGGCATATCATCATCAATTGGCAAATGTGTAGGGTTGTTGGTTGGCTGGTTGGCTATCCAAGATAGGAGAAAAATTTTCTCCTCTGGGGTTACCCATTTTGGTGGGTAACAAGATGTTTATCTCTATCTTCCTGGCAAAATTTAGGCTTATTTTGGTTTCATCCAATTTTCTTACAAACACTTGTGAATTGAAAATTTTGAATTGTTTTTTATTTTATTTTATTGCTAACACTCGTGAATCTCAATTAGAGATACACAATTACCTTTTTGTGGTTATGTATCCATGTTAAATCTAGGAGAAATTTCAGAATTAAATTAGCCAATTAGGTGTCATTTTGAATAATTTTTTTCATAAAGATCTTGATAGGTTAGAGTCTGGAGCTGATTTTGTGATGCTAGATCCAAGGCTACTTGGAAGCGCGAGAGAGAGTGGGGAGCGACAATTTTCATAAGCTTTTGGGTCAAGAGCGAATTTTATATAATATATACTTTTATATATTTTGATGCATATATGTCACCAAACGCATGTAGAATGATGAATTAGTTATAAGAAGCATAAAAACATGATTAAACCATATAACATATGTAATATTCCTACTAAAAATTTACAATGATAAGCAAAGACATGTAAATATAACAACACAATTTTTTTTAGCAAACACACATATAAAAGCAGAAATTCTCCCAAAACACCAAACTGACCCACTTTTATTAAATAACAACACTAGAGTACAATACGAGTTGGAGAAACTGCACTTGGGCTTGCACAAGGAAAGCTACAAGCCTCAGGTGATAGAAACAGAAATTCCCAACCGCTGCAATAACTCTGCTCCACAGAAAGTTGCGCTGTCCCTCTAATTTTGCACTGCTAGCCAAATTAAACCTCCGATTTTCCCTCTGTAAACTGCCCAGAAAATTTTAGGAAATTTAGGGTGAGCTCCTTGCCCAAAACCCAGCAAGGATTTCCCTTGTTTTTGACCTCCCAAAATTGGTCCCACATAGCTTCGCCCTCCTCCAAACCAGAAAACTGTCACTGTGGCTGAACCTATCAATCTCTGATCCCAAAACTCCAGCGATCTCCTCTAAATAACCTTCCAACCAACTTCTCAACACCGCAGCTCCTAACTCCTCCAGATTGTGCTGCCCCAAAATACCTCACTCCAGTGACTACGCAGTCATGGAGAGAGTGACACAATCTTGTGCTTTGGAAGTGTGTTCTGCATATGGGAATGTCTCCTCTGCTGTAGCTACACTCCTCTCACATGGAAATGTTCAAGAAATGCTCTTGTATCTTCTTAAATCAACACCCAACTTCATTTCTCCTCTAGTAACAGCGTAGCTCCTTCTTCTGCGTAGTAGCTTCTCCAGAACTGCGTGGGAGCCTGTTAAGGTGTCTCCTCCGGTCTCGCTAATAGGAAAGAAACCTTCCTAGGTTGGGACTTGAGGTCCACCGAAGAAAGGTTGAGCTTCACTCCTTGGGAAGCTATTGTGCTAAACAATACAACTTGGCTCAGCTGAACAACTAAGGCAAATACAATTTTAAATTTGACAAAAGACCCCCAATGCTGCTTAACTCCTATTTATAATGTTTGGCCATGAGCTTCATGTGGGCCCCATCAAATTTCGACTTCTCCTTAGGGAATTTGAATTTCCTTCCTTGAGTGCATATTTTATGTGGGTGAGTGGCCCCTACATTCCACTAACATGCAAATAAACGCACTTCTCCTATGTTCCCTTCACCAAAACTACCTTGGGCTATTATTAATCAAAATTGCCAAAAATGGTTCCTCAAACATTAGGAAAATAATTAGGAAGGGACATTACAGTCCTCCCCTCTCAGATGTTGCTTGACCCCATGCAATTGTAGAGATGGATTTTGCAAATTCTTCTCATTCTCCCATGTAGCATCCTCCTCCGACAAATCCTTCCACCTAACAAAATGTTCCAAAACCACCCTGTTTCTCAACCTCCTTTCCCAAGTCTCCAATATGAGCTCTGGTGTCAAACCCAAATGCACCTCATCATCCAATTGAGGCAACTTGGTTGCTGATACGACCTGCTGCCCCAATGCCTTTTTTAGGTATGAGACATGAAATACATTGTGGATCTGACTCTCTGAAGGCAGCTCCAACTCATACGCCACCTCACCTACCCTCCTGACCACCTTGTAAGGCCCATAGAATCATGGTCGAAGTTTTTTTGCACCCTTCTGCTTTAGTTGAGACTATCTAAACAACTGCAAGCGTAGGTAGACCATGTCTCCTACCTCAAATTGTCGCTCCACCCTTTGCTTGTCAACATATATCTTCTATTGATTTTGGGCCACCTGCAAGTTGTTCTTGAGAGCTCGGTGAATCTCTTGGCTCTCTTGAACCCAATCTTTTTCCCCTGGGGCCCTTCTATTTCCAAATATCATGTCAGAAAAAGTAAGTGAATCATATTCGTAAAGAGCTCGGAAAGGGGACATATCGATAGACATATGGTAAGTTGTGTTGTAGCAAAATTCCCCTAGATGAAGCCACCTAACCCACACTCTCTGCTGACTTGTCACATAGTTGCATAGGTACCCTTCCAACCATTTGTTCATGATCTTGGTTTGCCCATTGGTTTGGGGGTGATAGCTAGTGTTGGGTGGAAGCTTTGTCCCTACCAACTGGAACAACTCCAACCAGAAAACTGCCATAAATCTGCTGTCCTTGTCACTCACAATGGTCTTGGGAAGACCATGCAACAGGAAGACGTCCCGAAAGAATAATTTAGCCACCTGGGATGCTGAAGATCTCTATGGAATAGCGAAGAAATGGGAAAACATGGTCAATCTGTCGACCACTGCATAGATGCAATCTTGACCCTGTGCAACTGGAAGCTCGGTGATAAAATCCTTTTATACGCTCTCCCACTTCCTCTCTGGAATGGGAAGTGGCTGTAATAAACCGACCGGGTGTGACAACTCTACTTTGTTCCTCTGGCAATCCACGCACTCCCTCACGTGCCTCAACACATCTCCCTTGAGCCCTGGCCAAGAGAACCTCTCCCTAACAACACGGTATGTCTTGAGGAAGCCTGGGTGCCTTGCTAAGGGAGAATCATGGGTTGCCTGCATAATCCTCTCCTTCAGCTGAGATCTTGGCACCAAATAGATCTGGTCTTTGTAGTAGATCACATCATCCATCACTCGGAATCTATCATCCCTGTGTGTGCCATCCAAAATGTCACAAGCCTTCCTGTCCTTGGAGTACTCAATAAATAGTTAAGCCTTCCAATCTTGTGTAACATCCATAAGGGACAACGCTGGTCTCCTAGAGAGGGCATCTGTTGCCACATTATGTTTTCCCTTCACAAACTCAATCTCAAAGTCATAAGCCTGGAACTTACTCGCCCATTTTTGTTGTCTCTCTAGTGACTGTTGCTCTAAAAAAAACCGAAGACTGTTGTGATCAGTCTTCACTTTGAACCGGCTGCCCACCAAATACTATCTGAATTTGGCCAGTGTAAGCATCACCGCCAACATCTCTTTGTCATACACTGAGTACAACCGCTCATGAGGTAGAAATTTCCTGCTCTCAAACGAAATGGGGTGACCCCCCTGTGTCAAAACGGCCCCAACTCCCTCACCAAAAGCATCACACTCCAGCACAAAGGGTCGCGTGAAATCCGGAAAGGCTAAAACTGGGCAACTCTTGACCCTCTTGAGGCACTCAAAAGCCTCCTCGGCTACTTGCATCCACTCAAAATCTCCCCTCTTCATCAAGTCTGTGAGAGGTGCTGCAAGCTGTGAGAACCCTCTCACAAATCTCCTGTAGTATGTACAAAGGCCAAGGAACCCCCTCAACTTCGTCATGTTCCTGGGTGAGGGCCAATCCAGTATAGCCCGATTCTTCTCCTAATGCAGCTTCACTTCATCCTCCCTAATCACATGCCCCAAGTACAACATCTCTGTTAGTCCAAACTCACATTTGGACATCTTCGAAGTTCGCATACAACTATTGCTCCTCAAGTATGCGAAGCACTACCTCCAAATGCTGAAGGTTCTCCTCCCATGTTCGGTTATAAATGAGTATGTCATTAAAGAAAACCAAGACAAAGCGCCTCAACTGCCCACAGAACAAGTGGTTCATACATGACTGGAATGTAGCATGAACGTTGGTTAGCCCAAAGGGCATCACCAAGAACTCGAAAGGTCCATAGTGGAAGTGGAAGGCAATCTTTGGGATATCCTTCTCCCTCATGCAAATCTGGTGATATCCCGAATGCAGATCTATCTTAGAGAAGTATTTAGCTCCCCTAAGCTCATCCATCAACTCATCAATTCATGGGATGGGATATATGTTCTTTAGTGCCCTTCTTATTGAGGGATTGTTAGTCTATACACATGCACAATACCCCATCCTTCTTCTTCACCAGCACCATGAAAGAAGCAAAGGGACTCGAGCTAGGCCTGATTTTTCCCATTCTCAGTAACTCTTGAATGGCCCTCTCTATCTCGTCCTTATAGGCCTTTGGGTGCCTATACGAGGTGGTGACGACTGCGTTCATCCCATCCTCCAGCTCAATGGTGTGCTCAAAACCTCATTTTGGTGGTCTACCTAGTGGAACATCCCCAAAACCCCCTGGTGCTTCTCCAACAAGGCTAATATATCTGGATGTGTAGACTGTGCTCAAGCCCCTGTCTCTGAAATCCTCAACTCAATTTCTAACTCCACATCTCCATGTCGTAGATCTACCTCAATCCGGTGAGCTGAAACTATCTGAGGTGGATAAGAGTGCATTCCCATCAGTATTATAGGCTTCCCATCTAGCCCCATGAACTCTATCTCCAGCTTCTGCCAATCATTGGTGACCTTCTCCAATGCGTAGAACCACTGGACAGCCAACGCCACATTGATGTTTGGGACATCAACCACAAAAAAGTGATCAATGAGTGATTAGTTCCCCATCTTCAAAGTCAGCCCGAGAACCTACTTCGTACACTGCATGGTCTGATCTCCTGGTACCAAAACAGAGAATCCCTCAAACGTCTCTGTTTGGATGCCCCTACGCTCCACCATCTGGGCATCAATGAAGTTGTGGGTGGCCTTACTGTCTACTAGGACTGACACACGTTGCCCTTGTATGGTCCCCCTGATCCTGAGTGTCAAATACTTCAACACACACCGAAGTGAAGTAAGGACTCCCTCGATTGGGGCAAATGGTCCTCCTCTAGGTGGTGGTGGTGGTCCTCTAGATGATGGTACTCTGGCTCATCTGCCATCTGTGACTCCTCCTCATCTGGCTCAATATGTGAATATCATCATCCAACTAACCAAGTCTTCCATCCCTCTGTGGTGGCCTAGGGTCTTTGTTCCCCTGTGGGGCCGTGGGTTTCGTGGGAACAAAGGTACGGTTCTTCGGAACTGCATCAATCATATCCTAGGTCCTGGAAATAACATCCTGAAGTGATGGTTTGTAAGCCCTCACCCAGCCACACAAAGGTTCAACAAGCCCCTTCACAAATAGCATGATCAGTCGAGCCTCTGAAATATCTGTCACCATCAATGCCAGCCTCTGGAACTTCGTGATGATTGCCTTTGTGCTGCCAATCCATCTTAGGTGGGCTAACTCCCTGAAATGCAACTTCGGGTCTTTTCTCTCAAACCTCTCCAATAGCCTCCGAGTGAACTCCATGTAAGTGGTAATGTTGATGTGCCTCAATGTGATCAGCCCATGGTACCACCACTCTTGGGCATCCCCTTCCAAATGAAGGGTGGCAAACCATATGGCATCAGTTTCCCGCATGGGGTTCAGATGGAAATATGTGTCCAGCTTCTGTATCCATGCCCTGGCTGAACTCTTTGGTGACCCATCAAAGTTTGGAAGTGTAACCTTCCCAGCAATCCTCTACAGATCCTGGTTGGATGATCCTTCTCCGTAATGGGTCCCAACCCCTGTAGTACGCCTCTCCTTACAGTGAATATACTCCCCAAAGGAAATCACTCACTTAATCTGTTGATTTTTGTAGCATTAGAATGTGCTCTAAGCTCCAAATTTTGTGGAGAGGCTTCGACACTCGTATTCCAAAGAACCCAGAAACTGTTTGTGGAAATTCCACTCGATTAATGTTTTATTAAAATAATTGATTATTTGAATGGAGACCCTAAGTCTAACTTAGGGAAATTAAATAATTAAAGGAAATTAATAATAGAGAGTGAGAATGAACTAGAAAGCAAAGATCAAGTCATGTTATAATCCTAACCATTGATTAGAGATATAATCTCGGTCGTTGATGTCTCAACTAGAAGACTATAAAGGAAGGCTTGAGGGCCATTTGGAAAAACACACATAGAGTGAATCTTGAGATCGAATCTTCTGACAGAGCAATGCTCGGACGAAGATCAGATCTAAGTGATTCAGTGTAGTGAAGGGCAGAAACAGATATTGGTCGGAGGATTTTCTCCAGGACCAAGAAAACATAGCAGAGAGGCAACAGTGATAGCAGAGGAAGTAGCGCAGCCACTAGAGAGTATGACGCAAGCCCTAGAAGGGGTGACGCAGGCCCACAGAGGGTTCACGCAGGGATTGCACAGGGTTTCCGAGAGATAGTCTGAGTTTTGCTGGAGATTGGGGTTTCTGAGCCTCGAGGGTTGGAACTTGATTCTCCAAGAGGCAGATGACTTCAAAGAGGAGGTGACGCAATCCACAACCATCCCCACGCAGGCCTATGCATCTAATGCACAAAGGGAGTGCAGAGGGAGATGGGGTTTCATCAGTTCAGATACGGATCCGCCGAGACTTGCAGGGTGAGGTAAAACTCACTTATTTTTGTCTATCGTGATTTCTCTGTATTGGATGGCCAGAAAGGCATCCAAAGATTGTATTCAGAAAACTGTTGCTTATTAATACAAACCCTCAGATCTGCTGCACCGATTTTCCTGCATTGGGTTTTTCTGGGGACATTTGTCCAAAAATAATTGTGTCCTATGTGTGATTGATTTCTTGCTTAGTTTCCTTGTTTCGGAATCATATTTATTCAGTGTAGGCCGCTTCAGTAATTACTTCAATAATTCATATCTGAATTAATTATGTAAATGTAATTTAATTAATAGGAGAATTACACTCAGTTGATGCAATAGGATTACTTAGATTGTCCGATCAAGGAATTTTCACATAATCTAGGCATCCAACCCCTCATACTCATCAATACCAGATGCAACTGACTAGACCAAAGCAGCAACTGGGTTTGGCTCCCTCTCCGGTTCCAGTTGATCCACGAAATGAGCCATCAAGGGACGACCAGTCTGCCCGCACTGGGGAGTGTGTGGGGGCTGATAAGTACGACTGCCTCCTCCTTCTCTGGAACCCCCATCACCTTGAGGCTCGGTACCCATTCTGGACTTCCACCCATCTGCTGCCCTATTACCTGTTGCATGATGTCCATCATGATCCGCCCTTGTCTCATCATCTACTAATTAGTTCTCAGCAGCTCCTCCAAAACTTGGTTCTGGCCCCTTAGTCTGGGTTGTTCATTATCCTCCTGCTAGTCCATTGCATCCCTCTGGTTCTCTACTTCAGTGTCTGAAAATGGATCTAGGTTGTCTTCTCTACCACAACCTCTGCCTCTGCCTCTACCACGGCCTCTATGGAAAATCACTCCTTGATATCTAGGTTGCATCGCCTGCTCTTGTTCGCCACCCTAGCCAAGAACATGCTCTGATACCACTATAATATTCCTACTGGAAATTTACAATGATAAGCAAAGACATGTAAATATAACACAAAAATTTTCAGCAAACACACATAAAACCAAAATTCTCCCAAAACACCAAATTGGCCCAATTTTATTAAATAACAACGCTGGAGTACAATATAAGTTTGAGAAAATGCACCTGGGCTTGCACAAAGCAAGCTACAAGCCTCAGGTGATAGAAACAGAGATGACCAACCACTGCAATAACTCTGCTCCCCAGAAAGTTGCGTTGTCCCTTTGATTCTACATTGTTGGCCAACTTCAACCTCTGATTTGTTCTTTGTAAACTGCCCATAAAATTCTAGGAAATCCAGGGTGAGCTCCTTGCCCAAAACCCAGAAAAACCCTTAAAGGATTTCCCTTGGTTTTGACCTCCCAAAATTGGCCCCTCATAGTTTGGCCCTCTTCCAAACCAGAAAACTGTCACTGTGGCTGAACTTGTCAATATTTGCTCCCAAAACTCTAGCAATCTCCTCTAAATTACCTTCCAACCAATTTCTCAACACCCCAGCTCCTAACTCCTTTGGATTGTGCTGCCCCAAATTACCTCACTCCAATGATTGCGCAGTCATGGAGAGAGTGACGTAGTCTTGTACTCCAGAAGTGTGTTCTACGTATGGGAATGTTTCCTCTGTTGTAGCTACACTTCTTCCGCCTGGAAATGATCAAGAAATGCTCTTGTAGCTTCTCAAATCAGCACCCAACTTCGCTGCTCCTCCAATAACAACGTGGCTCCTTCCTCTGCGCAGTAGCTGCTCCAGAACTACGTGGGATGTCTCCAGAAATGCGTAGAGCCTGTTAAGGTGTCTCCTCCGATCTCGTTGATAGGAAAGAAGCCTTCCTAGGGTGGCATTCTAGGTCCACCAAAGAAAGGTTGAGCTCTTGTGCTAAACGACACAACTTGGCTCAGCTGAACAGCTAAGGAAAATACGATTTTCAATTTGACTAAAGACCCCCAACGCTGCTTCACTCCTATTTATAATTGTTGGCCATGAGCTTCATGTGGGCCCCATATAATTTTGACTTCTCCTTAGGGAATTCGAAGTACCTTCCTTGAGTGCATATTTTATGTGGGTGAGTGGTCCCCACATTCCACTAACATGCAAATAAACGCACTTCTCCTATGTTTCCTTCACCAAAATTACCTTTGGTTGTTGTTATTAATAAAAATTGCCAAAACTGGTTCCTCAAACATTAGGAAAATAATTAGGAAGGGACATTACAACATCAATCATCTAGTAGTTATAATCTACATCAACCACATGTCCACAAATTACAAGGTCCCATTTATATAGCATGTAAGGGTGCACATAACCAAAATAGCATTGAGTGCAATCCATCTATGAACCGAAAATACATCAACAAACACGATCTAGATGGCCTCTAGCATAAAAAAAATCATGCTACAACAAATACCTACATATCGTCAAAATCATTGCTTATCTTGGGATCTTTGTCATTAATATCATTCTCTAAGCATTAACATAAGATAGAAAAAACGTAGCATGTCAAGTCAAGATTTTGTTTGAGTGATGGGTACATTTTTAGTAGGGTCATGATAGAGGAGTTTGACAACCAATGTCACTAACATCAAGGTACATAGAGTGTTCAGTGCTCATGATTAGATATGGGTTACATACCCTAGTATATGAAAAAATCCAATGGAAACATTGCAATCCCCCCAATCCTGAAATCTTGAAAAAATTATAAGTCTGTTGGATTTTGATTGAGATCTAAAATTCTACTTTCTCCATATGAAACCCAATGCCGTCAGAACCACTCTCAAACATCCCAAGTGATTTCATGGTAATGTTAAAAATTTCCATGAATTGCATATCAATAATAGGGCCATAGGCTTGAATATTAGGCTGGCCCACTCCAATATTCTTGTTTCTTTGAAAAAAATTGTGTCTGGAACGTCTTTGCGAACAAAAGCTAGGGACTGAATTTTTTTTGTGGAAGCACACTCACGAATATTGCTCCCAAATGGGAGAAATTCGGGAGCGGGCTCCCGGGGTCGCTCCCTATGCGCTTATATTTGTTAATTTTTAGTTAACAATGCTATGTTCTATGCTTATCACAATTTACTTCAGTGTTCCTTAGTAGCCCAATATCAATTTCCAATTATTTCCAGTAGCAATCAAATTAACAGTAAATGCAGATAGAACATAAACCAAAATGCAGAATACAAGCCATGACAAGTGGACACAATATTTTACGGATGCCAGGGAAAACCCACAATGTGGGGAAAACCCTTTGATCAATTATTCTTATTATTATTCAATAGTTTAGCGGAGAGAGAGTACATGGATCAGTTTCACTTGCCCAAAACACAGTCAAATCAGCCCCGACAAAACAACAGTCAACCTGTAGTCCTAACTAGAAAGTCAACGCTGGTCAAATTAGCAACAAATCATCCCCTAAACAACTCAGTCAAATTTAGTCAACTTGGCCTCCAAGAAGGGTCAAAGTCAACCCAAAACAGTCCCTGAAATGTTGGTCAAATTCGATCAAACTTTAGTCAACCCTACGGTCAATGCAGGTCAAACTCAGTCAAACTCCTCGATTTTTGTGCCAGCAAGTACGACTTGCAAAAATCTAAGTTATGCTTAAGAAAACACAGTCAAACATTGTTGATTTATGGTAGCATCGGATGTGCTCTAGCCTTGTAACTTTGTATATAGGCCAGGACACATGTATTCCATAAAACCCATAAATGGTTTTGGAAAATTCCTCTTAGAGATGGCTTAATTAAAATAATTAACCGTTTTTTTAATGTTTTCCTAAGTCTAAACTTAGGGAAACTGATTAATTAAAGGGTATTAATTAAATTAAGTGTGAATCTTCTAGATAAAGTCATGGATCACCTCCAAGTTAATCTTAGCCCTTGATTATGTTTTAATCTTGGCCGTTGAAGGGTCAATGGAAGATTATAAGAAGGAGGGTGAGGGGCCTATGGAAAATACATTGAGACACTTGAGCTTTGAGCATTTTCGAATTTGTGTGAGGAGACACAACTTTTGATCAAGAATCAAATCACTAGGGCAGGGTTTGCTAAGTGGTTGTGATTCAGTGATCAGATCCAGAGAGGGGCAGAAGCAGAGACTGGTCAGGAGGACCAGGAGTGCATTTCAGAGAGAGGCAACATTTATGCAGAAGAGAAACAACGCAATTTTCTGAAGGGGTGGCGCAGTCCCTGCAGGAAATCACGCAGAAACAACGCAGTGTCTCTTGGGATCAGTCCGTAGATAGCTAGAGGCTAGGGTTTTTGAGCCAAGAGGGCCAAAATCCAGTTTCAGATCAGCTAGATCAGTTGCAAAAAGAGGTGACGCAGTTTCTCAAGCTTGCCCACGCAGGCTTATGCAATTCCAGCGTAGCCACTCACGCAGAGGCAAAGAAGGGCTTCACCAACGCTGTTTAGATTAGCCGGAGACTTGTAGAGTGAGGTATATCTCACAATTATATTTGTTGTCTAGATTTCTTTGAAGGGTTTGCCGGATGTTGGCAACCTAGTTGTACTCAAGATTTTGCTGCTTAATAATGCAAACCCTCAGATCTACTACACCAGTTTTCCCAAGTTGGTTTTTTTCTGGGGACTTAGTCCAAAAATAACTGTGTCAAATGTGGATGTTTTTCATTGTATTTTGTTCAACCAAAAATAACTGTGTCAAATGTGGATGTTTTTCATTGTATTTTGTTCAAATTGTTTCAGCACTTAGATTTGTTCCACAACATTATTTGTGTAGACTGCTTCAGAAATTACTTTGATATTTCACTGTAATGAAATAATTATGAAACATAATAGCAGAAGTGATTCAGATTTGTTGTAGTAGGAATCCGGATCTAGGATTTTTCACATGGTATCAGAGCTTATTCAAGTTGAAGTGCAGGTGAAACACAAGTGAACTAGCAGATCAGTGCTGAAGAGTTTGGGATCTGCGTAAGCAGCAACAGACCCTCCCAAAAATTACGCTGTCCAGGCCAGGAGGGCATTCCAGCGCAAAAAAGGCTCCCTCTGAGAGAGTTGATAGAGGGGTAAGCTTTTTCAGTTGCAGAAGAGGCAGTGTAGCAGAACAGCATCGCTGAAGGATGCAGTTACTGCACAGCAATAAGAGCCAGTGCATAAGCGTCAGAAAATTTCTCAAAAACACAGTTGAGGATTTCTTAACCTCAGAGAGTTTCTTACTCAAATAAGCTCAATTTCTCCCATGCAGCAGCAGAAGCAGTGAATTACTCCACAGGGAGTGCTAAGTCTAGTTGAGTAGAGGGTTAGAGAAAGAAATTGACAGTTGAGGAGATGGCCAGCAATGGACTGCGTTACCAATGTTGGAACACCTAATCCTACATGGGTAGGTGTGGAATGCGAAAAGTCACAATGGAGTCCAAGTGACCTTGGAATATGAAACCAAGAGTCACACCATTGTACTATAAATGTACATCTTTGTATAATGGAAAATAAGAAAGCCTCACGCTTATCCTTCATTGTGTTGAGTCTCTTGTGTGTGTGTGTTCATCCTTCTCATACACCATGTGTGTGTTTCAACATGGTGTTTAACATGGTAACGGAGCTGAGAAGTCCATAATCAGCTCAACCTTGAGTGAGCCATTTGTGTTTATGGCCTGTGCATATCTGCAAAAATTCTTGACATTTTTGCAGCACTCCGAGGTTTCTGCAGCAGAGTTTTTGCCACATTCAGTGGTTTTGAGAAGGAGCAGCATTCAAAATCCCAGCACTCAGAAATTGGCAGCATTCCGAAATTGGTTTGGAGAGAAGCAACATTGTCCATCTGAAGGTTTTCATTCTAAATTTTCTCTGCAATTTCTGCTGCCCACTTTTAAATTCTGCATTTTGGAGAGCTGTTGGAAAAGTTGTTTAAAGTTAATTTCTGAAGAAATTTCTGAGTTTTTCATTGAAAAATCTCTACAAGTTTCTAGGTTTCTGAATACTGTTAAATTCTGCAGTGGAGTAGATTGTTGTATATTTGAAAAAAAAAATTTGCTGCTGTTTTAAAATCTCTGGGTTTTACTGCTGAAATTTCTGGAAAATTCTGCATTTATCCAATATCTGCTGTTGGAAGAAAAAAATACTCTGCTCTTTCGCTACTCTGCTGTTTTTAATTTAAAAAAAAATAAAAAAATCAACAATCAAATTTCAGGCCTTTCGGCCCCCCTGCTCTAAAACCTCTCTACAATACGACCCTGTCAACACTCATTCCTCCTCTCCTTGCGCACTACGCATTGTTCTTCCCTACACTACCCACGCTCCCTTACACTGCCCCTTATCATTAATACCGCCCACACATATATAATACCGGCCCATTTAGTTTTAAAAACATATGTAATAACCTGGCCCTTCTCAACGCTCTCCTCGACCTTGCCCTACGGCTCAACCCTATCCGCCCACTTCTGCACTCTCATTCCTCATGGCTTAACCCCCCTCTCACGCTATCCCCACAACCCTCCCCCCTCTCTGCATTAACCTGTCGCTCCTCGCCCTCCTTACCGTGATACCTCACACCCTGACTCCCCTCAACCTGCGCTTACTCCCTCAGACTCTGCCTACTCCGCCCCCCTTTCTCCACGGCCGCCCCTCCCATATGCACACTCTTTAAATAATTCCAACCTTTCGATTTCATTACAGTTAAATCTCATCCCACTTCTTTTTAAATTAATCCTTGTTTCTTTTAAATTAATTCACCCATATAATTAATACCCCTCCTCCATTTTTACTACCATCCCTCTCCCATATTTTAAATTAATTCCTTTTTAAATTTTTAAATTCCCTCTCTATTTTAAAAGTCCCCATCCCTTTTAATTAATTTCCCTTTCCATTAATTCCCAATAAATTTCCGTTCCCTTTTTAAATTACCCCCATTTTAAATTAATTCCCTTTTTAATTAATATTTTTTAATTTAAAAATAAAAAATAAAAAATAAATCCCATTTCATTTTAATATTTCCCCTTCCCTATTTAAATTTTTAGATTCCCTTTTAATTAATTCTCATTAATTCATTTTTTAATTAATTTAAAAAAAAAAAAAAAAACTGTAGAGAGAGAGAGGAATAAGAGAGAATATGAACAACAGAAGAAGAGAAAATGGCATATGAAGAGCAGATGAACAGTACATATAAAAAAAATTGCAGATTTGCATTGTGATTTGTGGCATTGATTTGAAGGGTGATTTCTGAAGAAATTGACATTTGAAGACAAGTTTTCCATCATTGAAAACAACTCTTTGAAGGAAAATTCAGCTGCCTTAAAGTGTTCTTGCATAGTGTTTTCAGCTGCAAATATTTTGCAAAGATATTGTATTGCATTGACATTGTATTGTGAGTAGATATTGCTTCTTCATAGTTGCAATCAGTACTTGAGTTGTTGAAAAATTGTTGATTGCCCTCCATCATTTGAGGAGCAGATTTTGTACTTTGAGATTTCCATAGTTGGAAATTCTTTAGAGTCATTTGTATTTCTTGTTGCATCACATTGTAAACGGGTGCATTTTCGGTTGAAGCCGACACCCTTTCATTTTTTGAACCTAAGTTGTCAAAATGGCTAAAATCAATGAGGCATTAGAGTTGTTGAATAACCTCATTCATTCCAATGTTGATGACATGATAAAAATGAGCAAGGATGCTCTTTGTAATATTCAGAGTTGTTTACAAGATGCACATGAAAAGATTGAGTTTTTGCAGTTGGAATCTCAGCTCCAACAAGACGAACTTAAGCAAAAGAGTCACCATTCTGAACCTATTTCTGTTCAGAAGATTGAGATTGACTCCCATCAGCAACATGTCAGTAAAGTTTCAGTTGATCCACATTCAGTTCCTTGTACTAGAGCAAATGTACATGCAGATGTAGCATCTCAGCCTGCACTTCTCAAGCCCATCATCAGACCTTGGGAAGAGCTTGTCCACAACAAGCATTGAACTGGTCTTGGATATGACAAGGATGTGACCTTTCATATTCCAAACTACACCAAGCCCATCATATTTCAGAGTGCCGGATTCCTGTACGACAGTTCACCTGCAGCTGTTCCAGATCCTGTTCCGCTTCCACAACAACAGATTGTAACATGCCAACACTGTGATCGAGTTGGCCATATGAAAGATCACTGTTTTGATCTTTATCCATGCAAGCACTGTGGTCGGCACACCCATTCTTCACACAGATGCTTCAGACACAAGCCTCCTAAAAGAACCAAGATTCATCTTGGATGGATCGCTTCTTGGCAATGGGCATCAGCGGCCAAGAAGATGCTTACGACACATGTTAGAACTTGTTCACGGATATTGAGCAAACTTGCAGTTGAGTTTTCGCCATCATCTCACCTTGTCCCTGACAGGGGGGAAAATGGTAGTCATGTACAAGCTTCGACGACAGATCAAGCGAGCCTGAGTGTAATAACCCTGCTCCCAGAGTTCTAGAATTTGTACCTATTTGAACTTTTGTTTAAGTAAAACACATCTAATAAGACATTGAAAGGATATAAATTGAAATTTCAGCTTGCTTAATTAAACTATATGCAGAAGAATACCTGAAATTCAGCACAAACTTATAGATCTGAACACAAAATGAGGGCGAAGATTCTTTGGTGATATTTATGACAGAATCGGTCTTGGAGCAATCGAATCCTCCCAGCCAAATCCGGGACTAATCCCAGACCCAGAGGGTGTCCCCTCTGTCCCCCGTGCCCAGATTTCCAAGAACAAGAGACTCCTCCCCAAAAACTGCAAGCCAGCATTTCCTTCCTTCTCCTTCCCGTGGCTTTTTCCCCCTCCTCCAAAGAGAGCCTTTTTTTGCCCCCTTTCTCCTCCATATCACCTCCTTTAAATAATCTCCCTCCACCGCCCCTTACTTCCCGAGGTCTTATCATTATTAATGGTGATGTTTTATGTATTTATGGTGGTATACTTTTCATTATATTCGAATAGGAATATAATCTAAACAATCTTCCTCCACCACCTCTAACCTCCCGAGGCCTTATCCATCCTTATGTTCATATTAAATGTTGTTATGGTGGGTGATCCACATTAATGTGAGTACGAATATACATTTATGAAGGTGGGATTATATAGTTATTTTATTTATAGAGCTTGGGACTTTATTTAAGTATTTTTAATATAAATCTTTAATATTGCATACTCATTTTTAACTTAAAGATTTAACTTTATTATTTCATTTCTTTTATTACCTCTTTTCATAAAATTTTATATTTAGTTGAACTTAATATAAATCTGAAATCTTAATATTAAGTTCCCAATCTATGAAATCTCGATATTAGTAGGTGGGTGTACTAGTGCGATGTGGACGGTATAGGCAGGTGTAGCTATCAAATGCCTATATCGTTCACACGCTAATATTGTTTTGGGTATAACAGGGGAATGGGTCGTTACATATGTTCTTCATTAACATATCACTATCTTCACTGATTCCCATTGATTTTATTAGCTATGAAGAGTATGACATAATCACACACTAGCCCAACTTACCGCTTTGTAATCATAATCACACAGCTTTCTGATCATGTATAAAGAGTGGTCATAGTTTATCCATGAATTTATAAAATTTATTTTGAATGATCTCGTAAGGATAATTTACCTGCGATACCAAATGTAATAACCCTGCTCCCAGAGTTCTAGAATTTGTACCTATTTGAACTTTTGTTTAAGTAAAACACATCTAATAAGACATTTAAAGGATATAAATTGAAATTTCAGCTTGCTTAATTAAACTATATGCAGAAGAATACACGAAATTCAGCACAAACTTACGAATCTGAGCCCACAAAATAGTGAAAGGTGTGGTGATGTCGTGAACAGAACAGATTACTGGGACAATCGAATCCTCCCAGCCAAATCCGGGACTAATCCCAGACCCAGAGGATGTCTCCTCTGCCCCCGTGCCCAGATTTCCAAGAACAAGAGACTCCTCCCCAAACACTGCAAGCCGGCATTTCCTTCTCCCTTCAGCAGAAATCATTTCTTTTCCTCCAAAAACATTCCCCCTTTTCTCCTCCATACCACCTCCTTTAAATAATCTCCCTCCACCGCCTCTAACTTCCCGAAGTCTTATCCTTATTAATGGTGATATTTTATGTATTTATGGTGGTATACTTTTCATTATGTTTGGATATGAATATAATCTAAACAATCTTCCTCCACCGCCTCCAAACTTCAAGAGCACACCCCAATATAAGTTTATATTAAATGTTGTTATGGTGGTGATCCCATTAATGTGCTTACGTATACATATTTATAAAGGTGGGATTTTATTTAAGTACCTTTAATATAAATCTTTAATATCGCATACTCATTTTAACTTAAAGATTCATTAACTTTATTACTTCATTTCCTTTATTAC
The DNA here is from genome assembly GCA_034641835.2 of Pinus albicaulis. Lineage (NCBI taxonomy): Eukaryota > Viridiplantae > Streptophyta > Pinopsida > Pinales > Pinaceae > Pinus > Pinus albicaulis. The sequence continues at coordinate 1,698,277,611 of CM076578.1, forward strand.
CTTGTTTCATAAAATTTTATACTTGGTTGAGTTTGACATAAAGTCTGAAATCTTAATATTAAGTCCCCAATCTTTGTAATCTTGATATTAGGTGGGCGTACTAGTGGGATGTGGACGGTATAGGCAGGTGTAGCTATCAAATGCCTATATCGTTCACACGCCAATATTGTTTTGGGTATAACAGGAGAATGGGTCGTTACAGCGAGCCACATTCTCTCATTCCATGTTCGAGTTGGCAACGGCGGTTGAGCGAGCACGATCCCTGGTCAATCATTAGGTCAGAGATGTAGCCAGAGACACGGATGCCCATGAGCATGCCTTCGGTTGGTGGACAACCTTAAACCATCATCTTTGGTTGGTGGATAACCTAAAACCATCACAGGTAGTAGACCTCCCTTCTTTTAGGTCGAAGGTCTCCCTTTCATACATGAGGAACACTTCCTCTAGCAGAAGCCTTCAGCTTCTTGCCAGCTTTGGTTGAGTTCCAGGAAATGCTTCAAGCATTCCAGAGTTGTTGGTAATCCTAAAACCATCACAGGTAGTAGACCTCCCTTATTTTAGGTCGAAGGTCTCCCTTTCATATATGAGGAACACTTCCTCTAGCAGAAGCCTTCAGCTTAGCATCCTTCAGCTTCTTGCCAGCATTGGTTGAGTTCCAGGAAATGCTTCAAGCATTCCAGAGTTGTTGGTAATCCTAAAACCATCACAGGTAGTACACCTCCCTTCTTTTAGGTTGAAGGTCTCCCTTTTTTATGAGGGACAATTCCTCTAGCAGAAGCCTTCAGCTTCTTGCCAATTTTGGAAGAGTTCCGGGAACTGCAACAAGTTTTGCGTTCCAGTGTTTGTGGTCATCCTAAAACCACCTCTTTTTCCAACATTTCAGAGAGTTGATTCAGCCAAGTGCTGCCATGTATACTTTGCAGATTTGTATTACAACTCTTTTCTTGGACTCACACATACCCCTTTGGATTAAGGGGGGATGTTGGAACACCTAATCCTCCATGGGTAGGTGTGGAATATGAAAAGTCACAATGGAGTCCAAGTGACCTTGGAATTTGAAACCAAGAGTCACACCATTGTACTATAAATGTACATCTTTGTATAATGGAAAATAAGAAAGCCTCATGCTTATCCTTCATTGTGTTGAGTCTCTTGTGTGTGTGTGTTCATCCTTCTCATACACCATGTGTGTGTTTCAACATGGTGTTTAACAACCAAGATAGATTGGAGGGTACCTCCAACTAGGTTATTTGGAAATCAAGGATAGAGTTTCTCCTTGATGAGCATGATCTGAAGGCCCACATAGATAGCATAGTTGCAGAAACTCTTGATGCAGTGCACCGTAGGCAATTCAAGAAGAATATGGCAAGAGCCAAGCGATTGATCCTAGATGGTGTGAAGGCTCATATCGTACCCCAGCGGCAAAGACCACTGCTAGAGAGATGTGGGTAGGGCTGGAAAAGCTATATCAAGGATCTTCTGAGTAATGGAAGATGTACCTTGAAGAGAAGATGCGTAATATCAGGATGAAGAAGGGAGAGCATTTTGATTCCTTGTCTCGTATTCAAGAAAACCGAGATCAACTGTCAGGAGTAGGATTTGCTCCTAGAGACTTAGAGCTAGTAAGGCTCACTCTAAACTCTGTTTCAGAGGACTATCAGGTCTTTGTCCAAAGTATTCTGGGTAGAGAAAGACTTCCAGGATGGGAAGCGATGTGGGCAGCCTTACAACAAGAAAAGTTGAGAAGAGATCTCCTCAAAATCCATTTGGAGGATGGAAACAGTGGGGTCTAAAGTCAAGAAGGAGGAAGAAGATAACACTGCCCCTGCATCAAATGGGCAATAGAAGCAGAAGAAGAAAGATCTGTCCAAGATCAAGTGTTTCCGGTGTGTTGAAATGGGGCATTATGCCACATAGTGTCCTCTTAAGAAAAAGGATAAGGAGGAAAAGGAAGATCCACAAGGAGGAGCTACCAATATTGAGGCAGAAGAAGATTGTGCTATGTTAGCTCACATTCCAAAAGGAGAAAAGTGGGATGACTTGGAGTTGTAGATCCTGAATCTACAAGGTGGCAGGATCCTAGAGTATTTCCGGACTCTTGGATCACATGTGAGCTACGACAGCCTTAAGACTGTAGCAGGATGGATAGTTGCAATAGAAGAGGAAGAGACATTGCAGTGGCTAGTAGTACTAGAGCTTGATCAGTGCAGAGAGGGAGTAGCAGCATCAACAGTTGAGCAGCAGCAACGCAGTGCACACTGGTGCAGCACAGTGCAGTGTAGTACTCATGCAGTGCAGAGCAACAACGCAGTATTTTCAGTGAGCTAGTGCAGAAGTTAGCAGCAGTTAGTCTTATTTTTCAGATACAGATTTACTGGTCCAATTTCAGATATTTTTCTATTGCAAGTAGCAACAGTGCAGTAGTGTAGCAGAGCAGTAGATGAGTAACAACAGCAGATGAACAACAACAGTGCAGTGCACAAGTGGTGCAGCGTAGTCCAGAGTAGTGCTCACGCAGTGCAGAGCAGTGCTCACACAGTACAACAACATGGTTGCAAAATTCAGAGGGAGTTGCAGTACAGTGGCAGTTGGCAGCAATATGCAGAGTCAGCAGTAGTACAGATGCAACATTTTCTCGTGCAGTGTTGGTGAGCAGCATCAACAGCACAACAGCAAATGTTCCAAAAATCAGAGCAACACATTTAGTTGTTTTGGTAGAGCGTTTTCCTCGCTAAGAGGGAGTGTTGATTTATGGTAGCATCGGATGTGCTCTAGCCTTGTAACTTTGTATATAGGCTAGGACACATGTATTCCATAAAACCCAAAAATGGTTTTGGAAAATTCCACTTAGAGATGGTTTAATTAAAATTATTAATCGTTTTTTAATGTCTTCCTAAGTCTAAACTTAGGGATTAATTAAAGGGTATTAATTAAACTAAGTGCGAATCTTCTAGATAAATTCATGGATCACCTCCAAGTTAATCTTAGCCCTTGATTATGTTTTAATCTCGGCCGTTGAAGGGTTAACGGAAGATTATAAGGAGGGTGAGGGGCCTATGGAAAATACATTGAGACACTTTAGCTATTGAGCATTTTCGAATTTGTGTGAGGAGACACAACTTTTGATCAAGAATCAAATCATTAGGGCAGGGTTTGGTAAGTGATTGTGATTCAGTGATTAGATCCAGAGAGGGGCAAAAGCAGAGATTGGTCAGGACTCAGGAGGACCAGGAGTGCATTTTAGAGAGAGTCAACATTTACACAGAAGAGAGACAGCGCAGTTTTCTGAAGGGGTGATGCAGTCCCTACAAGAAATCACGCAGAAACAACGCAGTGTCTCTTGGAGTCAGTCTGGAGATAGCTAGAGGCAGGGGTTTCTGAGCCAGGAGGGCCAAAATCCTGTTTCAGATCAGCTAGATCAGTTGCAGAAAGAGGTGACGCAGTTTCTCAGGCTTGCCCACACAGGCTTACCCAGTTCTAGTGTAGGCACTCACGCAGAGGCAAAGAAGGGCTTCACCAGCGCTATTTAGATCAGTCGGAGACTTGTAGAGTGAGGTATATCTCACAATTATATTTGTTGTCTAGATTTCTCTGAAGAGTTTGCCTGATGTTGGCACCCTAGTTGTACTCAAGGTTCTGCTGCTTAATAATACAAACCCTCAGATCTGCTACACCAGTTTTCCCAAGTTGGCGTTTTTTTTTTTTCGGGGACTTAGTCCAAAAATAACGGTCTCAAATAAGGATGTTTTTCATTGTATTTTGCTCAGATTGTTTTAGCACTTAGATTTATTCCGCAACATTATTTGTGTAGACTGCTTCAGAAATTACTTTTATATTTTTGACTATAATGAAATAATTAACATAATAGAAGAAGTAATTCAGATTTGTTGCAGTAGGAATCCGGATCTAGGATTTTTCACAAACATGTCAAATAAGCCCTGGTCAACGTTGGTCTGCAATTTGGAAATTCGGCCTGCAGTTGATCTCTGGAATTTCCGACCTCATGTTGCCACACGTGTGAGAGAGAGAGAAACCCAAGCTGTATGAACCAATCTGAAGTGGAGAGAGCGAAGAATGTTTTAGTGAATGATGTCAAAATTAGGAGAGAGGTCACTCCTATTTATACACTTTGTTGTGGGTGAAGAGACATCTATTGGGCTTCATGAGCCTACATTTGACTGAAGCCGACCTTGACAATTTGCACGTGTGAAAATAAATTCAAAATCATGCTTCTGCTTGTTCGAATGAAATGATATTTAGATCAATCTTGGACCTATCGAAAAGATGAATCCAATAAAAATTTCATTTACATCATATGAGTTGTCCCAAGGTGGAATTTTTCCCTAGTTGCCAATTTTAACACTCCCTCTCAACTAGGGAGAATTCCACCTGCCAATCCATCTGTTGTCACTGATCATCATGCCATCTTGTACCATCTTTGCCATCCTTGCTCTGCTCTATTGAACCATGAGGTAATAAAAAAAAAGAATTGATCGAGTGTGAGTCACAAGACTTGCCACTCTCCACTGACACAAGTCAGTCCAGAGGTAGAACCTCAATTGATCCCAGATCAAGTTGTTGAACACCATGCATCCTAGCATAGGGAGTATGGCAGTACACGATGCATCCATTAATAGTGCTATGGTCCTTGTCCTCATTTCCCAACTCATTGGCTAGATGAGAGGTACTTCCCATGATTCCCAGACTAAATGGGTAGGATGTATGTTGGGGCATCGAGAGGAGAAGGTGAACCACTTATCTGATGCATATGTCATTCGTAGGGGAAGGTGAACCACTCACCCTACACACATGTCAATCCATCATGGGGTATCACCCTGTACATAGTGCACCACTAGGGGAAGGTGAACCACTCACCCTATGGTCGCTCAAAGCTCCAAGAAGTACCCCAAGCCCCCAAACTCTCCCAAAGCTCCGTGTCCAATGTGAAATTTCTAAAACGAAATACTACTGTAGTATCTGATATTATTTCTTCTACTTATTATTCAGCAACAAGTTATTTACAGAAATTACTTTAGTAAATATTGAAATAAATTCTACTATAGCCTTCACAAATAAAATACTAATCAAAATATAAAGAAATACTAGCACAAGAGTGACAATTATTTTTGGAAAATTGTCCTCGAAAAAACCCAATGCGGGAAAACTGGTGTATCAGATGAGGGTTTCTTTATTATTCTTCAGCAAAAGTTTCTTGTACAAATAGCAATCAACAATAATGAAGGGAAATCTCTGTGATAACACTGGAGAAATTTTCTCACAAATTTTTGACAAAAATCTGATCTCTGTGAGGCCCTGGTGGCCCTCTTGCGTCACCGACTTGCCACTACGTCAGCACTATGTGAGGACTGTGCAGTTCTGCGTCACTGCTCTGCGTTGTCCCTTTGTTGTTTCTACGTTGTCCCTTCTCTGCACCGCGTTACCTGCCCTTACACTCCTCACTGATGCTGATACCCTCTTTGTCCTCTCCACCTGCAACTCTCCCTCTGAATCGATTTCTCTTACCGAACTTCAGCCACTGAGAAAATCGATTTGCTTGGGCAACTGTGTATCTGCTCTGGTGTGTTTCCCAAATGACCCTCAAGCTTCCTTAAATAATCTTCTAGTTGACATTCAACGACCCAAATTAGAATCTAATCAATGACTAAGATCATTTTGACTTGAGCCTCGTCTTATTCTAGAAGTTACACCCACATTTTACATTAATATCCATTAATTATTTTAATTTCCTAAGTTTAGACTTAGGGTCTCATTAAAAATAATTAATTTATCAAATAAAACCATCTCTGTGTGGAATTTCCCAAAACGATTTTTGGGTTTTCTAGAATACATGTGTTTAAGCCTCTCCACAAAATTTGAGAATTAGAGCACATCCGATGCTACCACAAATCAACATTCCCTCTTAGCGAGGAATGTGCTCCAACAAATATGCCTTGCTGCACACTACTCTGACTCTAAAGCATCTCTCTCTGCGTGGTTGATGTTTTCCACAAACTACTGCATTACTGCTGTAACTATATTGCTGCTTGCCCTGCCACGATCAACACTGCATCCGTACTGCAACTCCCTCTCAAATGCTGCATCTGTGGCTGAGATATCACCTGTTTTTGCTACTAAAATAGACTCTCTACCATACCCATATGCTCCCTGAAGTGAACAAACTTGGCCCTTCCTAGAGCTTTGGTGAGTATGCTTGCCATTGATTTCTAGTGGGGATGTATTGCAACTGTACTGCACTACGCTGAACACAATCTCTATTAAAATGACACCTAATGTCGATGTTCTTTGATTGATCATGAAATATTGCATTCTCAAAGAGTTTAATACAACTCTGATTATCACAGAAGATACTGTTCCCTTCCATATTTATTTTGAATAAGTTCACTAGCAGTTTTCTAAGCAATATGGCTTCGAACGTAGCTGTGCTTGCTGCCATATATTCCGCCTTTGTTAACATGAGTGCTACAGAATTTTGCTTCCTACTACACTAGGAGGTCATCCCTGATCCGATGTTGAAGTAATACCCAGTGGTACTTTTTCGATCTACTGAACTTCCTGCCCAATCTACATCTGTGAAACCGCTCAATATGACATCGTCTCCTTGGGTGTACTTCAACCCATATCCGACTGTTCCCCGCACATATCTGAGAATGTGCCTAGCTGCTACCTAGTGTACCCTCTTCGATTCTACCATGAACTAACTGAGGATGTTGACAGCAAAGCAGATGTCTGGCCTAGTGTTGACCAGATACATGAGTGACGCAATGAGCCGCCTATACAAGGTGGGGTCCACTTCCTTGTCTCCCGATGCATCTATCTTCTTCTAGTTGGTTATTATGGGCATTGCTATGGGCTGAAAATCCTGCATCCTGAACCTCTTCAAAATTTCTAAGGCATATCTTACTTGTCCTAGGAAGATCTCTCCATTCTTCTGCCATACCTCCAACCCTAGAAAATAGTGCATCAATCCCAAATCCTTCATGTCGAATTGAGCTTCCAAGTTCTTCTTGCAGTCCTTTATGAGCCTAGATGATCCTGAAAGGAACAAATCATCTACATATAGTACTAGAAGTAGTGGCTCATTCTCTACCATCAAATAGTAGAGATTGGGATCTGCATCACTCTTGAAAAATCCCAACTGTTGCAAGTAGTTGTCAATCTCACCATACCATGCTTTGGGTGCCTGCTTGAGCCCATATAGGGCTTTCTTCAGTCTACATACATGAGATTTCTTCTCATGGGTTTCAAAGCCTTCAGTCCGTTCTATGTACACCTCCTCTTCTATCACCGCATTCAAGAACACTGTCTTGACAACTATTTGGTGAATTTCCTGTCCCATCTGCACTACTAAGGAAACAACATATTTGATGGAGGTGTATCTGGCAACGGGGGCGAAGGTTTCCTCATAGTCAATTCCCTCCTTCTGTGCATATCCCTTGGCCACGAACCTAGCCTTATACTTCTCTATGCTGCCATCTGCAACATACTTGATCTTGTACATCCACTTCGAGCCTACAACTAATTTGTTCTCTCATCTAGGCACAACTTCCCAGACATCATTTGTCATGATAGAATTGTAGTCTTCTACAATGACATCCACGCAAACCTGATGCTGTATGGCCTCTTGAAAGCTAGAGAGTTCTTCAACCTGTGCTACCAAGGCTTGGTATTTGTCAGGTTGTATACGCTGCCTTTTCTCAGTTCTAGGAGCTCCAACAAACTCCTTTGCATCCCTTAGTCTCTGGCATACTTCTCTGCTAGTTCTGCAACTGGTAATGGGTGGCTCAATCAATTCGTCTTCCTATTGTACCATTCGTAGTGAACAATCTGGATTTCCTTCCCCTGAGGAAATACTGGTGTTGGTTACAGTGCTTGATCCAAATGTTTGTCCACCTGCCGGTTCTTCCCCCTGCTACTGCTAGACAAGAGGAACATCCTCAGCCTGCCCTTCAGTAGGCATCTCTCGGGATTTCCTGAAAGCTCTCTCTTCCATGAACTTTACATCTCGTTTGACTACAATCTTTCTGTTGCCTAGAATGTAGACTCTGTATGCCTTTGAAGTCTCGTTGTATCCTACGAGATACCCCTTTTTTGTAGTCTGATCTAATTTGCTCCGCTTCTGATCTGGAATGTGACAATATGCTATACTTCCGAATATCCTGAAATGACTCACTTCCGGTTTCTTCCCTGTGAAGATACACTCGGGCGTTCTCTTGCCCAATGCTCTATGAGGAGTCATATTCTGGATATATACTGTTGTGTTGAATGCTTCTGCCATAAGAACTTAGGTAGATCCTAGTCATACAACATTGCTTTTGTTGCCCCAACAATAGTCCTATTCTTCTGCTCTGCAACTCCATTCTGCTCCAGGTTATATGGAGTCGTCTGTTCTCTTTTGATGCCTTCTCTTGCATAGAATTCTGTGAAGTCCTTATCAGTGTATTCTCCACCATTATCTGAGCGCAATACTTTTATCTTCTTCCCTGTCAGGTTTTCAACCAGAGCTTTGAATTCTCTGAACCGATCAAAGACCTCATCCTTGGTCTTTAAGAAGTAGATCCAAGTTTTCCTAGAGTGGTCATTAATAAAGGTGATGAAATATTCACCACCACCAAGAGCTCTAGTAGACATTGGACTGCAGAGATCTGAGTGTATTAGCCCCAACACACTTTGTGCCCTATTGTTGCTTCTGGAATTTGTTGCTTTAGTGTACATCCCTAGTATGCATCCTCTGCATACGTCATCGTGCTTGGTACTTAATACTGGAACTCCCGTAACAGTTTCTCTAAGTATCCTTAGAGCCCCATGGTGTAGATGCTCTATTCGTCTGTGCCATAGCTCATTTAGGTCTTTTTCACCAGTGAGATCGCTACATACCAATGCCATTGGCGACTCAAGCTATAACCTATATAGTCAGTTACTTCAAGTTCCAATCTAAGCCTTTTTCTTCCAGCTTGGATGCTTGACGTAAACTTTCCTTCCAATGAAGTACACATCATATCCCTTGTCCTGCAACTAGGACACTGAAAGTAAGTTCATTCCCAACCCTGGCACATGCAACACATTAGTGGCTTAGAGGCTATCTCCTACTTTTGTCTGAAATGCTATGGTTCCTCTCCCTACTGTGGTACACTTTGTTTTGTTTCCCATAGTAATCTGGAAGTTCATTCGTTCTTCTTTATAGCTCGAGAGATATTCTCATACTCTAGTCATATGAGCTGAAGCCCCACTATCAATACACCTATCATCGACTGATGCAGAAGTCGACAAACAAGCTAGTTCTTCCAATCCGGAAGATAACTCATCTTCTTCGTGCTATTTCTTTTCTCTGGTAGCCTCTATAACTCATCTTCTTCGTGCTATTTCTTTTCTCTGGTAGCCTCTACAGAAAAACTGCGCAATCTATCTGGGGTTCGATTTGCTGCTAGTGCTGCACCACAACTTCCCTTCCACGTAGATTCTTCTGCACCTTTGCCCAATCAACCTCTGATACCATGTGAAAATTTCTAAAACAAAATCCAATTGTAGTATCTGATATTATTTCTTCTACTTATTATTCAACAAGTTATAGAAATTACTTCAGTAAATATCGAAATAAATTCCACTGCAACCTTCACAAATAAAATACTGAGCAAAATACAAAGAAATACTAGCACAAGAATGACAATTATTTTTGGACAATTGCCCTGGAAAAACCCAATGCGGGAAAATTAGGGCAACAGATGAGTGTTTCTTTATTATTCTTCAGCAAAATTTTCTTGTACAAAGAGCAATCAAAATTATTGAAGGGAAATCTCTGTGATAACTCTGGAGAAATTTTCTAACTAATTTTAGATGAAAATTTGATCCCTGTGAGGCCCTGCTAGCTCTCTTGCGTTAACACTACATGAGGAATGCACAATTCTGCGTCAATGCTCTGCGCTGTCCCTCTGCTGCTTCTGCGTTGTCCCTTCTCTGCACTGCGTCACTTGCCCTTGCACTCCTGACTGATGCTGATACCTTCTCTATCCTCTCCACCTGCAACTCTCCCTCTGAATCAATTTCTCTTGCTGAACTTTAGCCACTGAGAAAATCGATTTGCTTGGGAAACTGAGTATCTGCTCTGGTGTGTTTTCCAAATGACCCTCAAGCTTCCTTAAATAATCTTCTAGTTGACATTCAACGGCCCAGATTAGAAGCTAATGAATGGCTAAGATCATTTTGACTTGATCCTCATCTTCTTCTAGAAGCTACATCCATAGTTTAGATTAATATTCATTAATTGTTTTAATTTCGTAAGTTGAGACTTAGGGTCTCATTAAAAATAATTAATTTATCAAATAAAATTGTCTTCGGGTGGAATTTCCCAAAACGATTTTTGGGTTATCTGGAATACATGTGTCTAAGCCTCTTCACAAAATTTGAGACTTAGAGCACATCGTATGCTACCACAAATCAACATCCAACTCATGCATGACCCTTATAGGAGGGTCTTTCCATGAATCCAAGTCTCTCATATAAGGCTAAGAATTTGACCTTCCCCAAGGGCTTCATGAGAATATTTGCGACCTGCTCATCAGTCCTGATGTGATGGAACCTTATTGCTCCCCGTTGTACCATATACCGGATAAAGTGGTACCTGATATCAATATGCCTAGAGCGGTCGTGGAACACAGGATTCTCTTAAAGGCGAATCCCACTTTGCTTGTCGCAATAGATCAAAGTGGTATCCAGCACATGCTCAAATAGCTCACTAAAGAGCTTTCTCAACCAAACAACTTCACAACAGGCCATACTAGTAGCAATGTATTCGGCCTAGGCAGTGCTTAGAGCAACCGATTTCTGCTTCCTACTCATCCAGGATATCGAAGCAAATCCCAATGAGAAACAACATCCAAATGTGCTCTTACAATCCACCATGCTTCTAGCCCAGTCGGCATCAGTATATCCATGTAGCCTCAAATTCCCGATAGTGTATCTTATTCCATAATTGATTGTGCCTCGGAGATATCTCAAGAGATTCTTGGCAGCAATCCAATGTATGTGATGAGGCTCGACCATAAATTTGCTCAATGTATTCACAACAAAGCATATGTCCGAACAAGAGTTTACCAAGAACATCAAGCCCCCTGCAAGTTGTCGATACTCGAAAGGATTTGCCAAATCGGGCCCAACAACACTTCCACATAGCTTCTTGAAGTTGAGTTCCATCAGAGTAGTCATAGACTTGCAATCCACCATCCCACATCTCTCAAGTATTTTCCTTAAGAAAGGAAAATCTCTCCTGGCTTTTTCCAGACCTCCAAGCCTAGGAAGTAGTGCATCAACCCTAGGTCCTCCATCTTGAATTTAGAATCCAACTCCCTCTTGCATTGATAAATGAGAGGGTCTGCACCTGTCAGAAATAGATCATCCACATAAAGTACCAGAATGAGAGGCCTGTCCTTTTCAACCTTGAAGTATAGGTTCGAGTCTGCTTCACTTCTTGTAAATCCCAGCTTCATAAGATAGCTATCAATCCTCTCATACCAAGCCCTGGGGGCTTGCTTCAACCCATAGAGGGCTTTCTTTAGACTGCATACATGTGTCTTTCGATCTTGAACTTCGAACCCCTCGGGTTGTTCTACATAGATTTCCTCCTTAAGCGAGCCATGCAAGAAAGCAGTTTTAACATCCATTTGGTGTAAGGTCCATCCTTGAGAGGCAACAAAAGCGATGATAGATCAGATAGTGGTGTATCGGGAAATTGGTGCAAATATCTCATCATAGTCCACTCCTTTTTGAGAGAAGCCTCGAGCAACGAACCTGGCCTTGAGCTTTTCAACACTCCCATCAACTGCATGTTTTATTTTGTAAAGCCACTTTAAAGTCACCACAGACTTATCCTTGGGTCTAGGAACTGTTACCACTCAAATCAATAGGGGACCTAAAAGGGGTTCCTAAGAGGGCAACTGCTAGGTCAAGGGCAATGATGGAGACTTATCCCACTGTCACCACAACTAAGGGTCACTGCTCTTTACAGACTTTCATCGATGGTGTGAGACCCGATGTTTTTAGGAAGACACTTATAGAGGATATATCAACAAATATATGAGAAGTGACCTCTTAGACACTTTCCTGTGGATAGGATGAAGAATAGAGCTTGTTTGCTTTTTAAGCAAGGGACTTGATTTTCTAGGGAGAGGGGATGAGGATTGGAGGGTTGAGGAAGAGGAATATGGCTTGTAAAGGGGTTCCCAATCCCTAAAATACTTATAGAAATTGGATTTTGGAGTTGTCCTTGATGAATAGTCTTTGGTGAAGAATGGGACCACACGAGGCCAAGTGGACCCAACACAAGTTAGGGGATGGATTTTGGAAACCAACGATGTTTTTAACCTAGCCAAGGTGAGGGGAAAGTATCAAACAAGAATTCTCACCCAAAGATGTCAAATTGATCCTATTAGGTGCTAGCCTTGGGAACACCAAGTAAAAACTTGATCCTAGACCTAGGGCTTAGGATATCCTGAGATTCCACCACTGGATTTCCTTCGAATTCGGAGACCTATGGGACCCACCAACGCAGTAGACCCTAGGAGATCGAAATTTTCCTATGGTCACTTTCTCGGGAAATTGATGCCCTAGGTGACCTAATGAGGCTACACCTAAAAAAAGGGAAAAAGGTAAAACGGGGGTTGAAATGATCACTGTTTGATGGACCAGTGCCTAATTTCACTTGGGGATATGGAGTGAAGGAGAATGGTGAAGACGGATTTTGTTTCTTGTTCAAAGAGGCTCCAAAATTCAACTTCGTCCAATGTTAGAGGTAAGAGAAAAAAAGTGACTTTAAAGCATTTATACGCTACAAATGGTGAAGGCTTATCAAGATAACACGATCTCTAGGACATTTCATTCATCCAACATGTCCCATACATAGAATAAGTTAAATAGACAATTAATTCCACATTAAACACATGTAGTAATTAGCCCTAATTATATCCAAGTTCCAATGTATGCAACAAAATTAAAAATAGCATTAAATTTTCACTTACATGTTAGAGAGTATATCCATCTAGCATCACATTTGCAATATAAGAAGCTCCCAGATAGAAAAGAACCCAATCCATACATCATCCAAAAATATCCACCAGGGAAAAAATGTGAAGTTCTCTAATAAGAGAGAGATCCCAATCCAAGTGATGATACAAATGAATCCATCCAACTCCTATTTATACACCAATTAGGAGTTCAAATTACCCTATGGGCCTACATTAGCACTTAAAAATAAAATAATGTGCAAATTAACTAACTTTTAGTGACAAGCCCACCAAACTAGCTCACAAATGAAATAATGAGCCTCTCAGGAGGTCAAATAATAATCTATGCATGTCATGGAGCCCCCCAAGAAGCCTGATGTGGTCCATAAGTGCCATAATGATGAATAAAATCCTCAAAAGTGATGGACAATGGGGTGGCCCGTTGTTCTCCAAACAATAAACCTATGGTGCTCCCAGTGGGTGTGGGGGCACATCAATGACGTCATGGGTCTCCATATGAGTCAAATATGCCTGTAGACCATCTGTAAGGGCTCAAATGATGGAATGAATGCTTCCATGTCATCGTACAAGTTTTGGGACCTCTGCCAAGTGTGTGGTGCACCTGTGGGGCCAGCTGGGCATAATGTACCAAATGCATCTTCCTCGTCCAAAAGGTGGATCTTTGGCAATCTCTGGCAATATCTGGAGATCCATGGAGTGTTTTCTACTACTGTGGAGGCCCATGGCTCTCTACACACACCCTACATGTGCCAATGTAGCCCTATGAAAGGTTAGGACCCCATATAGGGAGACCAAACCCGAATGTACACCATCTATAATCTTGCATAAGATCCAATGCGACCCCTAGCCTTCCAATAAAACAAGACATTAAAGTAATTTTTTAAAAGAGCTTACAAACCATGGAAAACAAGTGGACACTTCATAATGGCATTCCTTTCCATAGTGGGCTTTGGCATGTGCTAATGTCTCCAAGCTCCAAAGGGGGTTAGCCAGGTACCTTATTAGGTGGTTTCTACCTTTAGGGGGAATAGTATGTCCAAGGTACATCCCTCAAATGGTGGTGGCATGTGATAAGGAGGTAAAATGGGATAGGGAATGATAGGGCCAAGATTGGGTCACATATTGGGGCACAAGGGTAGCTAGAAAACTGGAAGCCCACACTTGGGTATATAATGTGTAGGAGGGAGCAATCATGGTACATGAGGTGCCCCGCCTTGATTTTTCCACCCTTCTTTATATGCCTTTTGCCTTTCATGATTTTTTTTTATTAATTGCTCGGGGCTCAAGGGCAAGAGCATGATGTGTAAGATATAACAATGATTACCCTATTTTTGGTAAGGCAGTTCATTACCCTTGAGGAGTTGGGACAATCATGGGTTCCTGAATGATAAAGGAGGCTCATCTAGGGCCTATGGAACTAGGCTGATGGCTATGGGTATGGGGTAGAGCTCATGTATTGGCTTTTTCCCACGTGCTAATTATGTTTGTCCTGACCATCTTTTTCATTTTGTGGTACATTTTCCTGCTGAATGTGGCCATTTATGCCTTAATTTTCTTTTTATATGCTTCAATCTCTGAGGTATCATTCCAAGTCTGACCCAAGGTGGGGGCAAGGGAATGGGGAGGCTAACCCTATGTGGACCCAGGTGGGAGAGATGATGACTGGGGGTATAGTTAATGGAAGGGGAGTAGTATATGTGGATAAGGGAGTGGGATCATGCAACCAAAGTCGGGGTTTCCCAAGTTATGCCACCCCAAAACCAAATGGTCAGTAAAGGAGATCTCACGAGACTAAAATCCAAGGCTAACATCCAAAAGAGATCAAGGGGAAAAAAGCACAAACTAAGCCCACTCTTTTCGCCGAATGCCCCCATCAATCCATGCCCAAAACTGTCCATGATAAGTAAACCCAATTATCAGTTACCAAATGACAAGACATACCTTTAGGTTCTGGAGGTCCACCTTCAAACATACAATCAATACAGATGAGTTAGGGACCACATGGCTGACTCAGGTGGTGGAGAAATGGCACAATGAGCTAGTTGAGGCTACAAGGGGTTGCTGGCTGTTGGCTGAGGTCCATCATAGGGAAACAAGTTTCTCCTAGGAATATCATCCACCAAGTGGTGGGTAGCATCTAGCTCCATTTGGGACGTGATCTCTCGAAGAGGTGGGAAAAGCTACTCGAATGGGAGGTCACCAGAACTCCAACAATTTATTGGTCACCATAGACCTACTATCTGCACATATTAACAACCAAAACCACGGGGAAACATGCTTTTCACGTTATCTTATGATCATCCATGCTTAATGTCAGATAATAAAATCACCAACTAATAAAAATATGAAATTTTTAATCTAAGTGCGGCTAATCTATCATGAGAAATATCATATGAGATTAGCTCTAATGCAAAATATCAAAATGCAATGCATCCTACTCTAACATGCATAACATACAATGTCAAGTACTGGGTATAATCATAGACCCAATGCAACCAACATGTCAATTGATCAATACAATAACGCATGCTTCCATGATTATTTTTGCAATGAACCTGACAATACAAATGGGAATGATGATATGAGTGGTTGAGAGGGTGGGAGGCGGGAAAACAAGAGATCCATATGCCACAGAAAGGAAAATTGGAAGAAGGAATATACACCAATTGAGAGGATTTAATTTGATCCTCCAACCAGGAGATGGAAATGTCAATGACCACGTATATGAATCTTTGATGAAGAACTATCTCGGGCCTATCATCCTTAGGGTAAGAAGGATTAAATGACTCAGACATATTTAGGATGATACTATTTGGTCATTGGGAAAACAAGAAGTGGACTTGTCATTGTATTTGCAAAAAAACCATGATTATGTTTTTTTCGTAGGGGAAACCAACTCTTCATCAAAACTAGGGGAACAAACTTCATCACAAACATCCATTTCCAGGGCACGAACATAACAAGGGGAGGAATGCTCAAACATGAAGAAAAACATTGTATCGGTGGCATGGCTAAAGGAATCTTCTTTCTCAGTTTCTTTTACATTAGAGTCATCAGAATCATCCACAATTTTGGAAGGCATTTCTTTGATTGAATTGTCTTGGAACATAAGGAAGAGACCCTTCCAATTACTAGGAAGGGCTTCATAAGGGCCAACACTGTTGTTCAGAAGGGGTGAAGTATCTTCTTCTTTCCTGATCTCATTCTTCTGAATTTGAGAGACCATGGAACCTTCATTTTTATAGTCATACCCAATTTCCCAATCAATAGCCCAAAAGTTGCTTGTAGATTCTTCATTTATTTGACTATCATGATCCTCCTCATAATGACCCCATTCTTCACTATATATTTGGTGTTGGTTAGGATGCCATTCATTCTCATCTTTCGATATGGAGGATTTTTCTTCCTTTATCCGTTCTCGAAGAATGACATCCAAGGTATTTACTAAATGATTTTGATAGATTGCTTCAAGAAGAAGGTCATCAGTAGGACTCTTTTTATATTCACACTTCATGTTACAGAGCCTTTCTGATTGCTCACAATAGTAGGAGAAAATATCTTGAGACTTATATGTAGCCATTAACTGCCTACAAGAATCCTCATATTCCATCATCCATTCTTGCAACATAGAGGGTTCTCAGGATCCAGACATTCGTTATCATTATCCTTAGAGGACATGCTTTCTAATTCATGAGTCTCTTTTTCCGCACTATCATAAAGGTACGCATCAATCACTTGATCATGATGATTTGGAGAAGGATCAAGACATTATTCCTAAAGCACAGAACCATATTCAATAACTTCCTCTTCTTGAAGGGCCATATCCAACATTTGGCATATGTCTTCATTATATTGGAAACATGGCCCTTCATGCAACAAGAAGTGCGTAGTCAACATTGGAAGAGAAGGAATGCTTTTAGGTTTACATGACTCAAGCCAATTGGTGTTGGGGGCAATGGATAGGACAAACAATTGCATTTGGTCACAAGGTTGAGTTATATTTTGCTTTGAAATATACCTCATGAACCTTACCACGTGATTGGCTGCGGAATGTGGATCCCCATCGAACATTGGCATACTCTTCATGGATTTCGATGAGGGATATCTCGAGATCCTTGTCATATCTATGGCAGGAATATATGTGGTCAACATGTCGCTGGGTCTTTAATGACATGGGAGTCGCTAGGGTGAATGAAATTGCCTCGACAATGCATGTTTCACCCTACAAGCATTGACCTTATAGATCAATGAAGAACTAGGACTTCATTATTCCAATGGAGTCGTCAAGAATGATGTATCAATATTGTCGTATGGAGAACAAGACACACATCTTGTCCTCGGAAACGATGCCATAAATGTTAGCACTCAAACCAGTAGGGGACCTAAAAGGGGTTCCTAAGAGGACAACTACTAGGCCAAGGGCAACGACGGAGACTTACAACACTGTCACCACAGTTAAGGCTCCCTACTCTTTACGGACTTTCACCGATGGGAGGAGATTCGATGTTTTTAGGAAGGCACTTATAGAAGATATATCAACAAATATATGAGAAGTGACCTCTTAGACCATTTCCCTAGGATAGGATGAAGAATAGAGCTTGCTTGCTTTTTAAGAAAGGGACTTGATTTTCTAGGGAGAGGGGATGAGTATTGGAGGGTTGAGGAAGAGGAATATGGCTTATAAAGGGGTTCCCAATCCCTAAAATCCTTATAGAACTTAGAGTCTTGAGTTGTCCTTGATGAATAGTATTTTGTGAAGAATGGAATCACACAAGGCCAAGTGGACCAAGCTCAGGTTAGGGGACGGATTTGGTAACTGTTCTTGACCTGGCCATGGTGAGGGGAAAGGATCAAATGAGAATTCTCACCCAACGATGTCAAATTGATCCTATTAGGTACTAACCTTGGGAACACTAGGGAAAAACTTGATCCTAGAGCTAGGACTTAGGATATCCCGAGATTCCATTGTCTAATTTCCTTTAAATTCGGAGGAGACCTAGAGGACCCACCAACACAGTAGACCTTAGGAGATCGAAATTTTCCTGTTGCCAGTTTCCTGGGAAATTGATGCCCTAGGTGACCTAATGAGGCTAGAACTAAAAAAAAAGGGAAAAGGTAAAAAGGGGGTTGAAATGATCACCGTTTGATGGGCTAGTGCCTAATTTCACTTGGGGATATGGAGTGAAAAAGAATGGTGAAGACGGATTTTGTTTCTTGCTCAAGGAGGCCTCAAAAGTCAACTTCGTCCAATGTTAGAGGTAAGAGAAGTAAAGTGAATTTAAATCGTTTATACTTCGCTACAAATGGTGAAGTCTTATCAAGATAACATGATCTCTAGGACATTTCATTCATCCAACATGGTCCATACGTAAAATAGGCTAAATAGACACATAATTCCACATTAAACACATGTAGTAATTAGCCCTAATTATAGCGAAGTTCCAATGTATGCAGCAAAATGAAAAATGACGTTAAGTTTGCACTACATGTTAGAGAGTATATCCAACCAGCATCACATTTGCAATATAAGACGCAAGGTTACTTGGGAGCGGGAGCGCCATTTTCAAAAGCTCCCGGTCCGGAGCGTTTTTTTTAAAATATATATATATATATATATATATATTTTATATTTTGATGCATATATGTCAACAAAAGCATGTAGAATGATGAATTAGACATAAAAAACATAAAAACATAGATTGAATCATATAACATCAATCATCTAGAAGTTATAATCTTCATCAACCACGCCCACAAGTTGGAAACATACAACATATTGACTCTTGAGTCTCGCGAGTCATCAATTTGAAGATTTCAAGCTTTCAAAATTCAATATATAATATTTATCATCATTGATTTCAAATTTCAATATATAACATTTATCATCATTGATATATATCATAATTTATTTATCATCATTGATTTCAAAATTCAATATATAACATTTATCATCATTGATTTCAAAATTCAATATATAAGATTTATCATCATTGATTCATTGATCACCATATAACTTTCATGAAGCATCATATTCATAATTCATAATGACTTGTAAACTTATAAATGCCAACTTCAAAGTTTCACCTTTCAAATTCAAACTTCAAACTTAAATTGTCATTAAATATGAAAGAGTCAAGTTTCAACTGTTCAACAGTGATAAAAGATAAAAACTACTAGAAAATAGAAAAGACTAGTAAACAACAAATCTATTTTATTTATTGGCTGGCCCCTTGCCACGCCCATGAGAAATGTCTAATTTGTGAGAACCACGAGGCAATGGCGGTCTTCTAGTACTCTCAGGAGTACCACGTCCATGACCATGACTAGAAGGTGTAGGGCAACGTGAGGATATAGGTGGAGGCTGAATCTACAAAGGAACAATAGTTGGATATCAGGCACTGGCACTGGCACTGGCACCCACACTGCTACTGGATGGTGGGACTAGCCCTGTGTGTGGTGGTGTTGTTGATTCTTCATCATCATCCCTCAAAAGTTCTGCTTCCAATTGTTCCATATGTACAGTGCAGTCCTCCAAATTATCATCCTCTGGATTGTTGTCCCAAACTTTATTTGATCCTCATATGCCTGATCACAGTAATGACTCAACAACCTCAAGTTGTAATGCACATACACCAAGCTTTCAGCTCGGTTTTCATTCAACCTGTTTCTTCTCACATTATGTATGAAGCTATAGGTGCTCCAACACCTCTCTGTAGAAGAAGTATTCACAACTTGTGAGAGAACTTTTTTTGCCAACTTTGGCAAAAGTCCCATGCCGCCATATGCTTCCCACCCACCATGTGAGAGCATCAAATCTGTCTCTGTCTTCCATTGCATGGAAAGAACCAAATTTACCAGTGCAACTGAAGTATCTGCCTAATTCAAGGTGCAATGCAGCACACTCCTCCCTGTCGGGGACCAACTTGTCTAATGCCTTCATGTATCCCTGTTGTACCTCTAGATCTGTGTGAGGTTTGATCCTAACCCCACCTCCAGGTGCAGGTTAGCCCAACCAAGATGGAGAGTAGTATTTTGGCATAAGGATATATGCCAAGGCATGTAGTGGAACATTGAGTTTATTCCACCGTGCACACACACAGTCGTGAATCATTGCATACAAGTTGGGATCATTATCCTTAACAACATCTTTTATTTCGCCCAACATGCTATCCATTTGCTCATAAACCTCCCCAATCACTGGTTTCTCTGTATCTGAAAAACGAATCATGTGATAAATGGGCTTGGTGAAGTTCAAAATTTCCCTCACACGTGCCCAAAACAAAGGGTCAAGGGCGGTCTCCTCCACATGTTCAAAACCTTGCCTGTCAACTACTGTCGTTGCCCTGTCCTTTAATACCTGCCAGTGTGGGCTTGATACCATTGCAGCCAATGACTCTCTTACCTTCAAAAGGCGCCTGAAGGTGAGGTAATAGCTAGCAAATCTAGTCTTTGCTATCTTCAACAACTCCAATTTGGAGTGAGTACGGAAAAGGCCATGGGTATTGCTATGATTTGTAATGAATTTTATCATTTTTTTACCTCTCTTGTACAAATCACCAAGCCATTTGAATTGAGGTTGTTTGTTTTTAATGATATCATGCATCAAAAGGTTCATTGTGTGAACCAAACACCCAAACCAAAATATGTTGGGGTATTTATCCTCAATAATTGCTCCTGTTGCCTTACAAGTTACAGTTAGTAGCATTATCAGTGATGACTTGGATGACATTGTATGGCCCAGTATTTTCAATTATTTCAAGTAATGGTTTTACAATGTTAATGCCGGTCTTGAATTTGTCTGAATAATCATATGCTGGAAGGAATATTGCACCACTAACCGACACAGCTAGAACAGTTATCAATGGCTTTCCTTTTACATTGGTCCATCCATCAGATACAATGGACACCCCATGCTCATTCCAATAATTTGTCATTCTAGCCAAAGAATTGTTTATTTTAGCTCTTTCATGATCAAGTCACATGGTTCTAGCCTTGTCATACCTAGGGCTCCTGTATCCTTTGGGGGTATCATTAATGGCAGAAACCATTTCATGCCAATAAGGTAAGCGAAGAACATTGAATGGCACCCCACATGCATATAGAAACCGAATTTTTTTTGAATCTACATCATTCCTACACCCTTTGTCAAGGAAATCGGATATGGTTCTACACCTTAAGGAGGTGTTTGGTCCAGGTGTGCCTCCATATCCACTGCCATGGGTGGAAGTTGATGGACTTCTTTGTCCATGATGTGATGGACCTGATGGTGTATAAGAATCAATGAAACCCCTAGATCTTTTAGATCTCTATAGGGCAACCTCCTCTTCCTTTCTATATTTCTCTCTCTGTGTTGCTGGCACACTGACACAAATTTTGATTCCTAGATTTTTGTCTCCATCCCATGGCATTTTCCCACAAAGGTGCCTTCTGGCACGGGTGTATGAACCTGTGTATTCTTTATTGCAATGGGGGCAACGAAATTTAGTGGTTCCACCACCTTTCTCTCCTTCCTGCCTCTGAACATATTTCCACAAAGGTGTTTGACTTTGGTCTTGTCTACGGGGTATCTGTGGCCTCTTGTTCTCCACTCTCCCCTTCCTCCTCAACATACTCCTCCTCCTCTTCAGGATTTTCATCAAATCCACTATAGCGCACTTTTGCATCCTCCTCTTCTCTAATGGGCCTCTTTCTTCTACTCTCCAACACCATTATTACAAAGAAAGGAACCAACATGAAGAAAATCCCTAGCCATATAGCCATGATGTTTCAAGTTTCAAGTTTGAAGTTTCTAGCCTGCAAAAAAAAACGAAGGAATGCCAAATGGGAATGGGAAATGCAACATAGGAAAAAAACAATGCAATTTTTTACTTTTCAACACACTAGAATGCAACATTGAGAAAAAAAATCAAGTTTTAATTTTTGAACAATTTAAAAACAATTCCTAGAAAATAAAAAACTAGATTAGAAGACCTACCTCTTTCTTGCAATCCTCTTCTTGCTTGCAAACTTGCTCTCTCCTTGGCACTTCTGCTCTCCAACTCTCCAAATCGCTCTCCTCTTGCTCCTCTTTGCTCTCTCACTCTCAACTAAAATGATAAAAATAAAATGAGGGGGGTGGGCTTTTTATTTACGCAACCCCCCTCCCTCATTTCCAAAAAAAAATCAAAATTTGACGCCATTTTTTTTTCTACGAGGCGGGAATCATTTTTCATGTCAGGGAGCATTCGGGAGCGAACTCTCCCCGATCGCTTCTCGCATTAAAAAAACGCTCTCGAAGTGTTTTTTTAATGGGGGAAGTGCTCAGGGAGCGCTCGCTCCCGAGCACTCCCTGAAACGCTCCCGAAAAGACAGGGAGCGTTTTTTAGGCTCGGAAGCGCGTTCCCGAAAACGCTCCCCTCAGGAAACGTTTTCGGGAACACGCTTCCGAGCGCTCCCAAAAAGCTCCCGAATGGAACGCGTTTTGGGAGCGGGATTTGCGGGGGGGGGAGAAGCTTCCCTGCAACCCTGATAAGAAGCTCCAAGATAGAAAAGAACCCAATCCATACATCAAAATTCATCCATCATCCAAAAGTCTCCACCAAGGAAAAAATGTGAAGTTCTCTAATGAGAGAGAGATCCCAATCCAAGTGATGATACAAATGAATCCATCCAACTCCTAATTTTACACCAATTAGGAGTTCGAATTACCCTATGGGCCTACATTAGCCCCTAAAAATACAATAATGTGCAAATTATCTAACTTTTGGTGACAAACCCACCAAACTGGCTCACAAATGAAATAATAAGCCTCTCAGGAGGTCAAATAATAATCTATGCATGTCGTGGGGCCCTCCAAGAGGCTTGATGAGGTCCATAAGTTCCATAATGATGAATAAAATCCTTAAAAGTGATGGACAAGGGGGTGGCCCATTGTTCTTGAAACAATAAACCTTTGGTGTTCCGAGTGCGTGTGGGGGCACATCAATGACCTCATGGGTCTCCATATGAGTCGAGGATTCCTATAGACCATATGTAAGGGCTCAGATGATGGAATGAATGCTGCCATGTCATCGTACAAGTCCTGGGACACCTGCGAAGTGTGTGGTGCACTTGTGGGCCAACTGAGCATAATGTACCAAATGCATCTTCCTCGTCCAAAAGGTGGATCTTTGGCAATCCCTGAACATCTCTGCGGATCCATGGAGTGTTGCCTACTGCTGTGGAGTCCAATGGATTTCTACACACGCCATATATGTGCCAATGTAGCCCTCTGAAAAGTTAGGACCCCATATAGGGAGACCAAACCCGAATGGACACCATCTGCAATCCTGCATAAGATCCAATGCGCCCCCTAGCCTTCTAGTACAACAAGTCATTAAAGTAATCGTGTAAAATAGCTTACAAACCATGGACAACAAGTGGAAACTTCATAATGGCATGCCCTTCCGTAGTGGGCTTTGTTCTGTGCTAATGTCTCCAAACTCCAAAGGGGGTTAGCCAGGTACCTTATTAGGTGGTTTCTACCTTTAGGGGGGATAGTATGTCCAAGGTACATGCCTAAAATGGTGGTTTCATGTGATAAAGAGGTGAAATGGGATAGGGAATGATAGGGGAAACCCTTGGTCACATATCGGGGCACAAGGGTAGCTAGAAAAAGGGAAGCCCACAACTGGGTATATAATGTGTAGGAGGGAGCAATTGTGGTACATGAGGTGCCCCGACCTTGATTTTTCCACCTTTCTTTATATGTCTTTTTCCTTCTATTATTTATCTTTGATTAACTGCTCAGGGCTCAAGGGCAAGAGCATGATGTGTAAGATATAACAATGATTACCCCCTTTTTGGTAAGGCAATTCATTTCCTTCCAGGGGTTGGGACAATCATGGGTTCCTGAATGATAAAGAAGGTTCATCTAGGCCTGTGGAACTAGGGTGATGGGTATGGGTATGGGGTAGATCTCATGTATTGGCTTTTTCCCATGTGCTAATTATGTTTGTCCCGACCATATTTTGCATTTTGTGGTACGTTTTCCTGCTGAATGTGGCCATTTATGCTTTTACTTTTTCTTTTTATGTAATAACACTGCTTAGCAATTCTGCTAAGTGGAATATTAATTTTTGTCAGTTTTGATATTATTACAGTTTTGACTTAGGAGATGTGGGTTTGGGGACCCACAATTAGACTTAGGCAGTTATAGGTCTCAAAACATTAGACTAAGGCTAAAAATTGCAACTTTGGTGGAGAATAGGGCCCAATGAAAGGAAACTGTGGCCCACATGGAGGCAGCGCAGTCATTGGAGCGTAGCTGAGGCTGGAGGCACGAAGTGGGGCCCAAGTGAACGTTAGGTAGGCTTGGACAAAAAGGAATCTTGAGGCTCATTTTGGTCATTCAATCATCTATTCAGAATTTGTCTTTTGACAGAGCACGCTTGAGCAGTGACCCAAGTCTGCATGTGTTGTTTAGCACACGGGTGTCTTCGAGCGAAGATCCCATCCTTTGCTTCTGTGGACTTAGAGTGTCAACCCAAGGAATGTGTTCCATCCTAGTATGTTCCAACCTAGCAGAAGAGAGCACATCCTACAACGCAGAGATTTTTCCAGTAGCGCAGAGACTGTGCAGTCCCTTGAGGGAGTCACTCCAGGAGCTGAGAAGTGAAGGGAGATTTTGCAGGGAATTTGGGGGGAAGGCTTGGGAGCCTTCTAACAGGGTTTTTAGGCATTTTGGTGGCATCCAACAACATAATTATTCCAGAGGACTGATTTTCCCAGCACTAGAAGCATCCAAGCCCAAGAGGGCCAATTTCTAGGGTCAAGCATTAGGTAAACCCTTCATGGGTTATTTTGGGTTTATTGAGTAGAGGCTGAGATTGATTTCTCAAATTTTTCTGAGTAGCGTAGTAGGCCCTAGCAGCAGATCTTTGGAGGTAGCAACAACATTTATGGGCAATTTCCAGTGCAGAGCTATAGCCACACAGAGGGCAGAGTTTGAGGGTGTCCAACATCACTTTTGAGGGCTTCTCTAGCTTGCCTTGAGCAAGCCCAAGTGCACTCATTCTAGCACCTACTTTTGTACACTTCCTCACAATTAATAAAATGGCTCAACACAATTTTTATGGTCCCATGGTGTTCTAATTTGTGTATTTATTTTGTTGTGCATGTTTATGTCTTTGTATGTCTATTTATTGTGCATGTTTATGTCTTTGTATGTTTGTTTATTGTTGTAATTTATCTCTAGGGATATTACAGTGGTATCAAGGCTCAAATACTTGGCTCAGCTGGTGGGAGCACCGAATAACGTGACATACCAGAGGTAGAGGTATAGGAGCAAAGAAAGAGAGTTAGAAATCACTCCAGACCCTGTGACCATTGAACCATTGGTTCTGGAGACAAGAATGGGGGACGCAAAAGGGGAGAAGAAGTGCAAGGAGGAGGAATTTGCTCACCTTCTATTGAAGGCAGTGCGGGACCTCTCAAGGAAAATTGAGGAGATGGGTCACCGGAACAATAATGGTACCAAACGTAAGGGAATCCAAGGGGATTTCCAGGTGAGAGAAGGATCCAGCACCTCACAGCACCAGACATCACTTAACCCCAATATGCCTATTGTACCAATACACCCCCATGGTCTACCATTCCTATGTTCCTAGATTCAGGAGCGGGAGGACAATAGGAGTAGGAGGAGGCACACTATGGAGAGTACTTCCTAGAGTAGTAGTCCTACGGCCCAGAGTTTGGGAGTACCATTACTTTTAAAGATCTCTACCAACTGAAGGGCAGCAACAAACCCAAAGGACAGAGTGGAGGAGGCTACACGCAGGGGAATGATTTACAGCGTACCATGGTGATGTTGTTTCTACCTACTTTTGACGACTCCTCTAATAGCTCGGCCAAGGCATGGGTCGAGAAGTTGGATGTTTACTTCCAGGCTCAAGTTGAAGCGGATGACCGAGGGAGAGGCAATCAAGATTGCCACGAAGCATCTAGAAGGGGAAGCTCATGACTAGTGGTTCCATGGGCTGACCCTGCTGTGGCACGTAGGGGTCACATCATATGATGACTTTACCAGGAGGGTGCTAGAGCGGTTCGAGAGGAAGGACCCAAAGAAGTATTTTAGTGAGTTGACCATGCTCAAGCAGTTCGGGAATGTGAAGGTGTACATTTCAGATTTTTTGAGACCATCTGTGATGGTATCAGACCTGTCCGAGTCCAGGAGGATTTACATGTTCATAGAGGGACTTGCAGAGCCATTATGTGGGATAGTGAGGTCCAACAGACCCACTACGTTGTAGGACGTAGTGGGGAGAGCTAGGGACCTACATGATGCCCTACCCAAATCCAGAGCACCTATGCCAAACAAACCTGGTTTCCAGTAGAGGGGGAGAAACATGAGAGTCCCACCACAGAGAGCCAACCAGGGATGTGGGCAGCTAGATGATTACACTCGGAGAGACCTTCGGAGGAAGAAGCTATGCTTCACTTACCAGGAGCTGTGGGCACCAGGCCATAGGTATGCAGTAGGAAAGGTCCTTTACATAAAGGTCTTCTGAGACAGTGATGGAGAGGAGGAGACATATTTTGAGATGGGAGATGACAATGCAACACCTCGGGAGAGAGGGCCACCCCCACCAGTAGTAGGGGGAGCTGCATTTGCACCTTCTTGAGGGGTTCTCGCATCACTGTGTGGGGTACCCAAGTTTTTGACTATGAGGATTAGGGGGACAATTCAGGGGCAGCGTGTATCAGTGTTAGTGAACAACGGAGCCACTCACAACTTTATTGATGCCCATATGGTCCAGAAGAGAGGCATTACCACGAAGGAGTTGAGGGGTTTTTAGTTCTTGTGCTGTGTGACAGGACTATGCAGTGCAAACGCTATGTCCCCACCTTGACTGTGACCATGGGAACTACTCCATGATAGACCATTTCTTTGTGGTTGATATTTCGGACACCAACGTAGTGCTGGGAGTCTAGTGGCTCTAGACACCAATGTAGTGTTGTGAGTCCAGTGGCTCTATGCACTTGGCAGAGTCACCATTGACTGGCGGAAGTTGGAGATGGATTTCTTGGATCCAGCTGGCAAGCCAGTGTTGCTGAGGGGTATGCACTCCTACCCCCCACAGAAGGTCTCGGCCCACAGGATGGAGGTTGACTTGAGGCATGGAAATGTTGAGTGGGTTGTGGAGTTGAGGATTTTAGAGGTTGGGAGTGTGGCTAAGCCACCACATCCAGAGATTCAGACCATCCTTGATAGGTACCCTATAGTGTTTGGAGATATACTGCCCGTCCAGTCACCTGACCGAGGGTTTGAGCACCCCATAGAGTTGAAGCAAAGAGTATAGGCGGTGATCACTACTCCCTGTAGGCTTCCCAAGGTCTACCTGGATGAGATAGAGAGGGCCATCCATGAGCTCTTAGCATTGGGGCACATCAGGCCCAACTCTAGCCCATTTGCATCATTAGTTGTCCTAGTGAAGAAGAAGGGCGTGCGTATGTGCATTGATTACAAGGCCCTCAACAAGAAGACCATGAAGAACTGCTACTCCATCCCACGCATTGATGAGTTGATAATTGAGTTGAAGGGAGCCAAGTTCTTCTCAAAGATTAATCTACGGTCAGGGTACCACCAGATTCGGGTGAGGGACAAGGATGTCCCTAAGACAACTTTTTGGTGCCACTATGGGCACTTTAAGTTCTTGGTTATTCCCTTTGGGCTAACCAATGCACCGACCGCTTTTCAGTCGTGCATGAACCACGTATTTCGTGGACAGTTGAGAAAGTTCATGCTAGTGTTCTTTGATGACATTTTGATCTATAGCCGGACTTGGGAGGAGCACTTACAACATGTTGAGGTAGTCTTGTGCATCCTGGAGGAGAAAAAGTTTTATGCCAAACTGTCTACGTATGAGTTTGGGCTGACTGAGATGCTTTATTTGGGGCACATCATCGGGGTTGATGGAGTGTGTGTGCATGAGGAGAAGATTTGAGCCATCATAGATTGGCCAGGGCCCAGGAACGTGACAGAGCTGAGGGGGTTCATGGGCATTTGCACGTACTACCAGAAGTTCGTGAAGGGCTTCTCACAGTTGGCAGCACCACTTACAAATATGACAAAGAAAGGGGCATTCGCATGCACAACTACAACATAAGGGGCTTTTGAGTGCCTCAAGCAAGTGATGAGTAGCTGCCCCATGCTAGCACTTCCCGACTTTACTTAGTCGTTTATATTGAAGTGTGATGCATCGGGAGAAGGAGTGGGAGTCGTATTGATGCAGGGAGGGCACCCCATAGATTTCGAGAGTCGGAAGCTACTACCTAGTGAGAGGTTGTACCCATAGTATTGAAAACCAGAATCGATTACCGGACCGGTGGACCTAATGAACCGGTAGCCGGACTGGAACCGGTCTAACCGGTACTGGTCAGGTCTAAACGAATTGGTTTTTAAAAAAATACATTAAATAATTATTTTTTAATAAAAAAACTATTTTTAAGATTTGCAACCATGATTCCAAGCCAATAGAGACAAAATATGCAAAGTTTGCTCATTTATATACCATGTAAAGGTGAATATATCAAAATGGCATTATGGCACCGAGTGCAATACATATCATCGAAAAAATACATAAACAATGAGGCTCCAAATAACCCATAAATTCCAAAAACAATGCTACAAGCTATGAGCATTGAGGTCATTGGCCTACATAGTACAGTGACAATATACTACAAATCTACATATATGATATTACTAAATTCTAATTAATGATCAACATTATCACTTGAAAGTTGAAACTTCTAATCATGATCAAAGTTCAAACTCAGTTGGTTGAACTTGAGTCTCCCAACCCTCGACTGCCAAACTTTGCAAGTGCTCCAGTCACAAACTTCTCTATTGGTTCAATGACTTGAGTTTCAAACTTATGAAGGTATTCTACCCTAATATGCCCTATTACTTCATTTGGTGCTCCACATGGCTTTACATGGCCTCTTATCCCAGCCAAGTGTTGCTGGAACCTGGAAATACCCCCTCCTGCAATAGATTTTTGGCAATATTTGCAAATCATTTTGCCATCAATCATATCACAATGAGCCCATGCAGTATCCTTGCCTTTTGGAGGCATGATGGCTACTACTTAGCTCAAACTTTATGTTGTTCCACTACTCCAGCAAAAACTCAACTCTCCAAGCTCTCAATCAAACTCACAAATGCTCAAAATGAGATGTGTGAGACATATGAGAGGGTACCCCTGCCTTTAAAGGATTGGGGAGGGTGTTTTTGGAGGGAAAAAACCCCCCTTTTCCCTCCAAAACCACACATTACTGGCCAAATCAACCTCTGTAGGTCATTTTTGTGGCTGTGGCAGCTAACCGGCCGGTTAGACTGGTTTTACCGGAAAAAAAGGAGAAATGGGGTGCCTGACCGGGTTTTTTCACCGGTTTGGACCGGCTAGGCTCCTGACCGGCCAGTTTGACCGGTTACCGGTTCAAACCGGCCGGTTTTTAATACTATGGTTGTACCCCATATAGGACAAGGAGATGCTCGCCATCATGCATGTGCTAGCTAAGTTCAGGCAGTACTTGGTGGGGAACAGGTTTTGGGTGAGGACTGATCACAACAGCCTCAAATTCGTTTTGGAGCAGAAGCAGCTACAGGAGAGGCAACAGAAATGGGTGAACAAGCTCCATGCATATGAATTTGACATAGAGTATGTCAAGGGGAAGCACAACGTGGTGGCAGATGCGTTGTCTGGGAGACCAACTTCCCTTTCATTGATGAGTATTGCTCCAGATTGGAGGGCCCAACTATTGGCGGAGTATTCCAAGGACTGGTTTGCATGTGAGGTCCTTGATGGGATGGTGACCGATGACATATATCGAGTGATGAATGAGGTGATATATTATAGGGACCAGATCTACTTGGTGGCTAACTCGTAGTTGCGGGAGAAGATACTACAGGCTGCTCATGACTCATCTTTAGTAGGACATCAGGGGTACACCAAGACCTACAGAGCCATCCGAGAGAGATTTGCATGGAAGGGCCTCAAGGATGATGTTCTGCGGCATATCAGGGAGTGTGAGACATGCCAGCGGAACAAGGATGAGCAGTCACACCCAACGAGTTTATTGCAGCCTTATCCTATTCCGGAGGGGAAGTGGGAGAGTATATCTATGGGCTTCATTACTGGGCTGCCCACTGTACAGGGAAATGACTGCGTCTATGTGGTGGTGGATTTCAGCATGGTACATGGCCTCACAGGTGGCCGAGTTGTTCTTCAGGGAGGTTTTTCGGCTGCATGGTATTCCCAAGACCATTGTTAGTGATCGGGACAATCGCTTTATGGGAGGATTCTAGCAAGAGTTATTTTGGTTGGTGGGCACGAAGCTCACCCCTTGCATGAGCTACCATCCTCAGACGGATGGATAGACCAAGATAGTTAACAAGTGGCTGGAGGGATACTTGCGTAACTATGTGACGGGGCAACAATGGGCATGGATACGGTGGCTGCACATGGAGAGTACAGTTACAACACCACGTACCACATGTCCATAGGTATGTCTCCTTTTCGTGCATTGTATGGATATGATGCTTTATCCTTCGTTGATGTCATGTTTGGAGACGGCAAGGCCCTAAGGGCCAAAGATTGGATCTAGGAGAGTCCGAGCATGTTGAGGGCTCTCAAGGATAACATGAGGATGGCCCAAAATAACAGAAGATTTATGTAGGCAGGGGCTGATTTGAAAGACAATTTGAAGTTGGGGACTTGGTTTTCCTTAGACTTCAACCATACAGGCAGTCTACGCTCAAGCAAAAGGGGCCTGAGAAGCTCAAGCCAAGCTTTTATGGGCCATATCGAGTCACTCGGAAGGTGGGGGAGGTGTCTTACGAGTTGGAGCTACCCCTAACGAGCCGGGTGCACAACATTTTCCATGTATCATGCTTGAAAAAGGCCTTGGGACAATAGGTAACAACAACTACTGAGTTACTGTAATATTCCTAATTAGCAACAGCTAATTGGAATATTCGATTTTGTTCAGTTTTGCCATCTATAGTTTATTAATAAATAAAAAGTGATTGAAGAGGGTCTAACTCACTTAAGTGGAATAAAAACCCTCCCTAGTAGCACAACGTTGTGACTTAAAGGGGAGCCAAGGGGGGCCAAGCACCACATAGAGAGGGGGCCCATGTATGGTCTAGAAGCTACTGCGCAGATGAGGATGAGCACATGGCAAGAGAGGCAGGCTACATTGAGGAGATGGGCCTTAGGGTTGGAGGAAGGCCAACGTTATAAAAGAGGGAGGAGCCTTCTCATTTGGGGCATTTTGTTGTTGATGATATTGAGCTGGTCATTTCGACTTCTTGAGCATGCTGGCTGTTTAGCCTGTCTGTAGCACTGTTTAGTGCATTGAGTGTCTCCGATCGGAGATCTCGCCCTTAGCCCCAGGGGACTTCGAGTGCCTGCTCGGGCAAGGTTATTTCTTCAGCATTTTGCAGGAGGTTTTGGTGTTTGGGTTTTTTGCGGAGCTGAGCATTCATAGAGACTGCGCAGTCACTGAGAGGGAGGACACAGTCCATCTAGGAGGTGTTCCAGATCAGGGTTTTTGCAGGAGATTTGAGCTGAGATTTTGAGCAGAGGATCAGCCTTTGCCTTTGGGAGGATTTTGGTGGAGTTTGAAGTGGTATTTCAATCATTCTCATTTAGCCTCTGCGCAAAGCCCTGGAGGCCAACGTAATTCCCCAAGGGGGTGTTTTTCGGAGGTCAGCCATTTCTGATATGGTTTCTGGGTTTTGTTGGGATTGGTGAGTAGAGGAGGATTCCAGACTTTCAGCTCATTCCGGCAAGAGGAGCAGCCCCTAGTTATCAGTTCATTTCAGTGGTAGCAGCTACACGGCAGTTTTCCAGCAGCTGGGATGCAGTTCAGAGAGCAGCCATTTCTGGTGTATTCTGAGAGTATTTCTTCACTTTCCTTGAGCAAGTTTAGGTGCCATCACTCTGATCATATATTGTACTTCATTATATTTCTCAGTTTAATAAAATGGCTTAGCATTTCCTCTCTATATTTCTGGATGAGTTGTCGTACATTCTTTCTATGTTATTATATGTCTGCTGCACTGTTATTTTTATATATTCTTGAGCATTCTAGTTCTATACCACTTGGTGTGTTTATTTCATACTCTTAGACAGAGTCTAGAAAGGGCCAAGTAGCCTCCAGATTTCGTCCTCTTTCCAAAGGCAGCATATCTGGTAAACGCCCTCCCAATCCATCTCTGGTTGGAGTTTGCCATGTTTTAGAGATATTCCCGAAATGGGATATTACAGTGATATCAGAGCATAATTCTGGCTCAGCCTGTGGAGCTAGTTGTCTATGACACCGAGGAAGAGACCATATATTTGTTACAGAGGCCGAAAGTACAGAGATCGTGAGCGTAGGTTGGAGAACACCTACGGAGAGGGAGATTGTGTTCAGGTGGTGGACACAGAGCAGGAGGAGCCTGTGACAGACGCAAAGTAGGAGGAGCCTGTGTTAGATTCAGAGCAGAGAGAGCCGATGGCAGATGACACGGAGGCCAAACAGTTTGGGGCGGTACTCCTCAAATCGGTGCAAGATTTAGCGAGGTAGATTGAGGTGACGGGTCAGAGATTCACTGCTGTAGAGGCTAGACAGCGTGAGACCCCACGGGTATTCCAGGTAGGAGAAGGATCAGGCACATCCCACCATTTTCCAGAGCATGGTGTTGCTGAGTGTGATACGCCTCAAACGATGGCTTCACGTGCACCTACACGCTCTACCATGCCCACTTTCTTGGGAGCAGACACAGGGGCAGGAGCCCAGCAGGAGGCAGAGCCCAGACACATGGGCGAGTATTTTGCAGAGTATCAGGCATATGGGTAGGAGTTCAGGGATGCTCTCTCATTCCGAGATTTTGTTCAGCTTCAGCAGGACAGTAGACCCCGCGACCATCATAGAGGGCACCGACATTATCATGATGGAGATAGCCACCGCACATCTAGCAGATTCCATTTGCCTACGTTTGATGGGTCATCAAACAGTTCGGCAAAGTCTTAGGTTGAGAAGCTGGACATCTATTTCCAGCTTAACCAGATGTCGGAGACGGAGGCCATCAAGGTGGCAACATTATATTTGGATGGTGAGGCCCAGGACTGGTGGTTCCATGGGATGGTCACACTCGGACACTCTACAGTGACGACACATGCCGAGTTTACCAGGAGATTGATGGAGCGATTTGACCGGAGAGATCCGAAACAACACTTTGTAGAGCTGACGAGGCTCAAGCAGACTGGGAGCCCAGAGACATACATTGCAGACTTCTTGAGGGTTTCAGTGATGGTGTCAGATCTATCCGTAGCACGGATGATATATATGTTTGTGGAGGGGTTAGTAGAGCCACTTCGGGGTCTAGTCAGATCTATTAGACCAGCTACACTTCAGGATGCTATTAGCAGGACCCGAGACTTACAGGATGCATTTCCCAGGACTCGAACACCTTACCCCTAGAGATAGGGTTTCCAGCCCAAGGGGAAGGATGTGAGGATTCCGCCTCCAAAGGGGAATCCGGGACGGGCACAGATAGATGATGATGCCAGGAGGGAGTTGAGGAAGAAGCGGTTGTGCTTCACTTGTCAGGAGCCGTGGGCACCAGGGCATAGGTGTGTTGTTGGCAAAGCACACTTCATTGAGGTCTTCTCCGATGATAGCAGGGAAGAGGATGAGGTGGAGGATGGGGAGGCAGGAGATAGTTAGACGGCCCAAGATCAGTTGCCACCTCCATCTCCAGGTACAAGAGGTGTAGCTTTTGCACCCACAGGAGGGACCCTTGCAGCCTTGCGAGGAGTTCCCAAGTATTTGACGCTGCGAGTACGAGGGATAGTACATGGCCAACGAGTGTCAGTTTTGGTTGACAGTGGGGCAACCCACAACTTCATTGATGCACAGATGGTCGAGTGGAGAGGTATATCGACCGAGAGCTTGGACGGATTTTTAGTTTTGGTCCCAGGAGCCCAGACGATGCAGTGTGCCCGGTATGTTCCAGAGTTGGCAGTGACAATGGGTACCTACACCGTGATCGATCACTTTTTCGTGGTCAACATACCAGATACTAATGTGGTATTGGGTGTTCAGTGGTTGATTACTCTGGGGAAGGTCACCACGGATTGGGAGGCCTTAGAGATGGAGTGGGATGATAAGAAGACCGGGAAGCATGAGAAGATCCGTGGGATGCACACTTACCCACCTCAAACAGTTTCGGCACACCGGATGGAGGCAGATTTTCGGAAGGGAGACATAGAGTGGGTGGTTGAGTTGCGGGCATCAGAGGCAGAGATCACAGGTCGGGCAGTTCATCCGGATATACAGGCCATCCTTGACAGGTATGATGCAGTGTTTGTGTAATATCCCGTAATGGAAATAGAAAGCACTACAAGCATACGACAATATAGAAAATGCCAGAAATAGAATATAAATAAAATACTCATAAAAATGTCGGGAATGCTAAGCCATTTTATTAATCTGAGAATATAAAGAAATACAATAGATGATCAGAATGATAACACCTATTCTTGCTCAAGGCAAGTGGAGAACTCTCTCAGAAAGACAGAGAAATGGCTGAAGCAAGAGACTGCGTCCCAGCTGCTGGAAAACTGCCGTAAACTGCTGCTGCTGGAATGGACTGAAACTATGGGCTGATCCCCTTGCCGAAATGAGCTGAAAATCTGCAGACCACCTATGCTCACCACCTCGGACAAAACCCAGAAACCATATAAAAAATGGTCAGCCTCCGAAAATCACCTAAGGAACCCTCCTCAAGGAATTACGTTGCCTCTGCAAGGCTCAGCGCAGATGTCAAAAGATAATAGCTATAACGATGCCGCAAACTCCTCTAGAAACCTCCTGCCGGCGATACTGATCCTCTCCTCTGGATATCAACTGAAACTCCTGCAGAAAACCCCCGCAACAAAACACCTCCAACCAGAACTGCGTCCTCTCTCCCAGGGACTGCGCAGTCACAAATAGAGCCCAGCTCCTCAGCAAAACAACCAACCAAATCTTCTGCTAAAGACTGAAGGAAAAACCTTGCCCGAGCAGGCACTCGAAGTCCCCCGGGGCTAAGGGCGAGATCTCCGACCGGAGACACTCAACGCACTAAACAGTGCTGCAGACAAGCTAAACATCCAGCGTGCTCAAGAAGACAAAATGTCTAGCTCCAATATCATCAATAACAATAATCCCCAAATGAGGAGGCTCCTCTGCCTTTTATAGCATTGGTTTCCCTCCAAAACCAACGTAGTCTCTCTCTCCTCCACGTGGTGTGTGGCCCCCCTTGGCTCCCCCTTAAGTTACAACGTTGTGCTACTAGGAAGGTGTTTTATTCCACTAAAGTGAGTTAGACCCCCTTTTACTCACTTTTTTATTTATCTACAGACCACATATGGCAAAACAATACAAAGTCGAATATTCCAATTAGCTGTCGCTGATTAGGAATATTACAGTCCCCCCCGGCAAAATGTTGCTTGCCCTCAAGCAACTGAAGTGATGGATGCTGCAAAATCTGCTCGCTCTCCCAAGTGGCATCCTCATCCGGCAAAAATTGCTTGTCCTCAAGCAACGCTTGAACAAGCCTCCTCTCTAGCTGATGCTCCCTACCGATACTGCAAAATGTGCCTGGGTCCCACTGAAACCTCTCTGACCTCTGCATCACCCTGATACCAAGGGATATCTCAATGCCAGGATCCCAAAGTGACCTCTCACAGTACCAGCCAACCAATAATCCTCCCGGATCCCATCGCCACCGTGGCCAATAATCGCACAAGTCCCACGGCTCGGACTGTGCATTGCCTCTAGCTATGACCAATGCTCTAAGAGGGGAAGACCACCAACAAGCATCAATGCTCCCGGGCTCCTGCTGTGATGTACCTATAACTGCATATGCTGCCTCTCCAACTGCATACCAACTCATCACCTCTCTCCAATCCACGTCCTGACT
This sequence comes from Pinus albicaulis, assembly GCA_034641835.2. Classification (NCBI taxonomy): domain Eukaryota; kingdom Viridiplantae; phylum Streptophyta; class Pinopsida; order Pinales; family Pinaceae; genus Pinus; species Pinus albicaulis. Next base: position 1,698,313,620 of record CM076578.1, read on the forward strand.
CAATCCCATGCTGATCCTGCTCTCCTGAAATTGGGAAGGAGTCCTGAAGTAATGAGAATCGGTGCCCTCCTGCCAACTGGGATCTGTAACATCTACTATGTCCAAGGGCCCCTGCTCCGCTGTGCTCCCTACGAAGAGTACCGTACCATCAAGAGGGTACCAACTCATGATCTCCCGCCAGTCCATCCTGGAAGTAGAATCCGCTGTAGCAACAACAACGGCATATGGAACATGCCTGGGATATTGCCGCCAGCCCATAATCAACTCCCACTGCTCTGCCCTGTCGGCTAATGAAAGTTAGGAAGCCCCTCTCTCTATAATGGGCCGAAGTGGGCAAGGTATGCTGCAAGCTCCATCGATGTACTCCTGGAGAGTGCTACCCACTAAAAACACTACAGCTCTGCTGACTGTGAGTACATCTATCTGCGCCTCATCCTTGTGTCGACCCACAGATGGATGCTCCACCATATCCAACAGCTCCTGCTGTCTACTAGCCTCCTGCGGAACAATCCCATCAACCTCCAACACCTCCAGAGGATATGGATCTGCAACTGCTGTCACCGTACTCGATGTCAATGCATCTGACTGTTCTCGCTCCCCGGAAGCGACCTCCACTGATCCTATGGACTCATATGAAGAAGAGTCCTCACCCTGGCATACAGAAGGAATGCCCTCCTGTTTTACCTCCGCCACCTCATCTGCACTGAATATGCCATCCACCCTCTCAATGAAGTGTAGATACAATGTCTGGAGTCCAGACGTATGCCGGGATGCTACCTCTGCTGAACCCAGTATCCTCTGCTCATGCATGATCTCAACATGCCCTGAGGGAAAAATGATGCATGTCTCCCTCATGACTTGCTCCCCAAGCGTAGGCCCAACAATGACTGATGTGCCACCACTGCAGAGGATCATCTCATCCCCTAACCTGTGGCTGTCAACTAGCGCTCCAACCCAGTGCCACTGCTGAGAAGTCTTTCCCCTAGTGTGCTGAGTGTCATCCAAATATCTTGGGTGAGCCTCGCGTATCCCGCTGCTCATGCCCAAAGTGCCAAAGGACAACAACAAAATCGGATGTGCCGGTGAGTGATGTAGAAGAGAGGCAGGTGTATGAGTCTCCACAGATACCGCCAAGTATCGCTCATCCATCTCCCCATCGATCCTGGGTGAACTACTCCCAAAGGTGAGCTCGGTGTCCCTGTCCATGAGTCTCCCTAGCGGCAATGCGCTAAGATCCTGCTGTGCAGCACCGTATGCCCTCGCATACCACCGATCATCCATGTACTCCTCGCCATGCCACTGCACACTGAGGTATACCCCTGTATACTGCTGGATACCCCATGCTACTGTCGTACCACCCAGTACCGTCTCATGCCTTGACTGCGTCCAGGCATCGGTCACTCTTCGCGAGCTCTCAATGTGATGTAGGACACTCCTACTCCACAATGCAGTCCCACACACTATGGTAGTACACCATGCAACTCCATGTCCACCGGCAGTCCACTGCTCAATGCTAGAGGCTCCCACACATCCCTGGATGTGATGACCTAGAGCTATGCCCCTACCTGTCGGACTACCACCAATCGGTATCATCGTCTCCACCGTCGCATCACTATACCTGCCGACGAATGGAACATCACTCCAAATCCCCCTCAAGGGGTCCGAGAAGTGAATCTCCCTGTGTGTCAGTAGTGTTACCACCACTGCTCGGCTCCGCTGCGTCCTCTGTGTCCCACACAAAGGTGAAGAATCCTTGGCCCCATACAAGGTGCCATCTGGTGGCCTGTCAATGCCACCTCCTCCGACAAGCTCCTGCCAAGGTGTGCTAACCACCCCGTGATCCCGTGTATGAATGTCATGCCAAGACAACCTGGGAGTCTGCCCATAAACTGGTTGGCCACTGGAGCTGACCGAAACTGCACATGCTCTACTGCTAGGCCAACTGTACTATTGTAATATTCCTAATTAGCACCGCTAATTGGAATATTTGATTTTTGTATAGTTTTGCCGACTATAGTTAAATTAATAAATAAAGTGAGAAAAAGGGGGTCAACTCACTTTAATAAAATCAAGTGCTTCCTAGTAGATGAACGTTGTAACTTAAAGGGGAAAGCCTTGGGGGTCCACCCACACATGAGAGAGGCCTCACGTAGGCTCCTAAGGTAACTGCGTAGGTCAAAGAGGAACTCAAGGACGCAGTTAGGGTTTTGAGGGAGCTAGCACTATAAAAGGTGGGGGTTTCACTCCATTTGGTATTATTGATATGTTATTGATATTGAGAGCTAGACTTCTGTCTACTTCAGCACGCCGGTTGTTTAGTCGGTTTGCAGCACTGTTTAGTGCGAACTGAGTGTCTCCGGTCGGAGATCTCGCCCTTGGCTCCGGGGGACTTCGAGTGCCTGCTCGAGCAAGGTATTTCCTTCAGTTTCTGTAGGTGATTTGCAGTGGATTTTGGGTGGACGTTTGCAGAAGAGCTGGCCCCTTGGAGTGACTGCGCAGTCTAGGAGAGAGGACGCAGTTTCAGCAGGGAGGACGTAGTCATTGTTGTGCAGCGCTGTTGTGAGGTGATTTGGTGGTGGTTTCCGCGTCTTTCAGCATTGGGAGGTTGTTGTTTCAGCCGGAGATTTTGCAGGAGAGTTTTGGGCCCCTTTCCCAGCGTATTTCTTGGGCTTCTGCGCTGTTCCTGGGAGAGAGAGCGTTTTCACTGAGGAGGGTTTATTTGGTGGATTTTCGGAGGTGGAGCACTTGCTTCACGGTTTCTGGGTTTTGTCCGGAGGGTTGAGTACGGATAGCCTTCCGATTTTCAGCTCATTCCGGTGTGGGGATCAGCCCCTAGTTCCAGTACATTGCAGCAGCAGATTTCTACGGCAGTTTTCTCCAGCAGCTAGGACGCAGTCTCTGTTGTAGCCATTTCTTATTCTGAGAGGGTCTCCACTTGCCTAGAGCAAGGATAGGTGCACTCATTCTGATTATCTCTTGTACCCATATACATGTATTCTCAGATTAATAAAATGGCTTAGCGTTCTGGTATTTTATGTGTATTTGTTCCATATCCTAGTTCCGGCATTTTGTTCTATATAGCTGCTTGTTGTTTTGCTGTGTATTACTGTTTATTTCCCATTGGGGATATTACAACTCTCCAAGACATAGTCAGTCGACCTGCCTGGGAAACGATAGGTGATCCCACCTGGATCCCAATGCCAATCTGGGGTTCCTGTATTCCCCATGCATAGAAACTCCTGCTGAGCTACACTCGAATCCATCACTATCTCCATAGCCCACTCCACCGGGTACCAACTCAAAATCTCTCGCCATCCAACCTCAACGTGTGGATGCTGTATCCTATGCAACTCTGATCGTCTCATACCGCCATCCAAGTCAACGTATGAGATCTGACTAGGTGGCTCCGTCTCTCTCTCTCCAATGGGAAGAGGTAACCCAACAACGCTGCTAGTCCTGTCCATGCATGCCTGAAGGGGAATGAACTGACGCTCCAACGTGCCCTCTGGTTGTACCATTAGGGAATCCAGTCGTTCCCCAATGCAAGCCAACTTGGCTGCCGACTTGGCACAAGCCACTCTCATGCCCTCCAACTCCTTGTCCTGCAACAAAATGGCCTCCCGTACTGACGTGGCCTTCCCTTTCAAAACTCGAAGGTCTGCCCGAAGCCGATGATACCGCTGTCTGTGACCATCATCCAATCCCTCTGTATCTCCTAGTGCCTCATCGAAAGTGGATAAATCTCCTGATACCTCACCCATCTGTCGTGTGCTGCTACCAACCGAAGACTCGGACATGGCTCCAGTGAACACCTCAATGGATGGCTCGACTGGGGTAGGCTCTACCTTCTCCACTACGATATCAACCGACATGGTCAAGGAGGTCTCTAATGATGGTGAGTCCTGTGTCACACTAGGTGTATCCTCGAACTCCCTGCAATCCTGTGTGCTCTCATCCTCCAAGTGCGAGGTAACCATTTTGATCGTTTCCCTCTCCGATACTCGGTCAAGCTGGAGAGAGGTATCCAACTTCTCCACCCAAGCTTTTTCTGAATGCTTGGACGACCCGTCAAATGTCGGTAAATGGAGTCTGTCCATGGTGCGCTGTAAGCCTCCGTCATGTGAGCGCCTGTTCCCTCTGTGAAAGTTGTGGGGTCTGCTGTCCCACTGGAGCTGAACAAAATCTCTGAATGAGATAAGATCTCTGAACTCCGGCCCGTATGCCCGGTACTCTGCAAGGTAGTCTCCCATGTGGCCCGGTTCGGGCTCCTGCTGTGCTCCTGCCCCTGTGTCCTCTCCTAGGAAGGTAGGCATAGTGGATCGCGTGGGTGCATGCGATGCCATAAGGGGAATAGCCTCACGCTCCGGCATATGGTGGGATGTGCCCGATCCCTCACCAGTCTGAAAACCCCTTGGGGTTTCACGCTGCCTAACCTCTATCGTAGCGATCCTCTGCCCCATCGTCTCCATCTGTCTCGACAAATCCTGTACTGATTTGAGGAGCATCTCCCAAAATCTCTTTGCACCATCATCCCCTGCCATCGGCTCCTCATGAAATGGCACTGTTGCTCCAAAACTATACTGCGACTTGTATTCGGCCTCTAATTTACCCACTGAAAACTACTCAGAAAATTCTAGGAACTTGGGAAGGTGATCCTTGCCCAAAACCCAGAAAAACCTCAAAAGGGTTTCTTCTAATTCCAAACTTCAAAATTTGACCCTTTGTATTTTGGCCCTTTTTCCAATTTCGTTTTTTGGTACTGCAACTGCTATTGCTCTCCAAAATTCCAGCAAACCTCTGTATGATCTCTTTCCCGATGTCACAGACCACAGGCTGAGCTAGAACTATGCTCTGATACCACTGTAATATCCCGGAATGGAAATAGACAGCACTACAAGCATACGACAATATAGAAAATGCCAGAAATAGAACATAAAGCAAATACTCATAAAAATGCCGGGAATGCTAAGCCATTTTATTAATATGAGAATATAAAGAAATACAATAGATGATCAGAATGATAGCACCTATTCTTGCTCAAGGCAAGTGGAGAACTCTCTCAGAAAGACAGAGAAATGGCTGAAGCAAGACACTGCGTCCCAACTGCTGGAAAACTGCCGTAAACTGCTGCTGCTGGAATGGACTGAAACTAGGGGCTGATCCCCTTGCCGGAATGAGCTGAAAATCTACAGACCACCTGTGCTCACCACCCCAGACAAAACCCAGAAACCATATCGAAAATGGTCAGCCTCCGAAAATCACCTAAGGAACCCTCCTCAAGGAATTACGCTGCCTCTGCAAGGCTCAGCGCAGATGTCAAAAGATAATAGCTGTAACGATGCCGCAAACTCCTCCAGAAACCTCCTGCCGGCGATACTGATCCTCTCCTCTGGATATCAACTGAAACTCCTGCAGAAAACCCCCGCAACAAAACACCTCCAACCAGAACTGCGTCCTCTCTCCCAGGGACTGCGCAGTCACAAATAGAGCCCAGCTCAGCAAAAAAACCAACCAAATCTTCTGCTAAAGACTAAAGGAAAAACCTTGCCCGAGCAGGCACTCGAAGTCCCCCGGGGCTAAGGGCGAGATCTCCAACCGGAGACACTCAACGCACTAAACAGTGCTGCAAACAGGCTAAACAGCCAGCGTGCTCAAGAAGACAAAATGTCTAGCTCCAATATCATCAATAACAATAATCCCCAAATGAGGAGGCTCCTCCGCCTTTTATAGCATTGGTTTCCCTCCAAAACCAATGTAGTCTCTCTCTCCTCCACGTGGTGTGTGGCCCCCCTTGGCTACCCCTTAAGTTACAACGTTGTGCTACTAGGAAGGTGTTTTATTCCACTAAAGTGAGTTAGACCCCCTTTTACTCACTTTTTCATTTATCTACAAACCACATATGGCAAAACAATACAAAGTCGAATATTCCAATTAGCTGTCGCTAATTAGGAATATTACAGTCAAAGGCCCAACCACTACACCAAAAGCTCGAACTGTTAGTGAGGGCGGCATCCCATGGTGTTAAGGGTGAGCTCAACAGCCCACCGGAGCATCTCGAGGACGACAGCTAAACAGCCCCGCAGCTAAACAGCCTCGCAGACCCCGGTAGCGTGTCAAGGCCCACCGGACCCTCAACAGGGAGGCTGCCCTAAACAGGGATATTACAGCCCACCACGCTCCGCGAGTCTCGACCTCGAGACCTCGGCTTTGATACCACAAAGGCCCAACCACTACACCAAAAGCTCGAACTGTTAGTGAGGGCGGCATCCCAGGGTGTTAAGGGTGAGAGCTCAACGGCCAGACATCTCGAGACGGCGGCTAAACAACCCGCGGCTAAACGGCCTCGGTATTCCCGTGTGCAAGCGTGTCGACGCCTGGGACCCTCCAACGGGAGGCTGCTCGCGGGGGATGACACGAGTTTGGGGATATACCACCAGGTCGGCCACTGGACCGAGGGTTCGAGCACACCATTGAGCTTGAGCAGGGCATTCAGGCAGTGATTACTACCCCCTATAGGCATCCCAAAGCCTATCGGGATGAGATTGAGCGGGCCATCGAGGAGTTGTTGGCTCTCGGGCACATCAGACCGAGCACGAGTCCGTTTGCTTCTTCCGTGGTGTTGGTGAAGAAGAAGGACAACACCTTGAGGATGTGCATTGACTACAGGGCCCTAAACAAGAAGACCCTGAAGAACAGGTATCCTATACCCAGGATCGATGAGTTGATGGATGAGATGAGAGGAGCCAAGTTCTTCTCAAAGATTGATTTGAGATCAGGGTACCATCAGATTCACGTGAGGGAACAAGACATTCTCAAGACTGCCTTCAGGTGTCATTATGGGCACTTTGAGTTTTTGGTTATGCCTTTTGGGCTAACCAATGCACCAGCCACTTTTCAGTCTTGCATGAACCATATCTTCCGCAGTCATCTGAGAAAGTTTGTATTGGTCTTCTTCGATGACATACTCATATATAGCAGGACTTGGGAGGAGCATCTCTAGCATATAGAGGCATTACTACATATCTTGGAAGAGCAACAGTTCTATGCTAAGCTCTCCAAGTGTGAGTTTGGGATGACGAAGATGTTGTATTTGGGTCACATTATTGGAGTGGACGGAGTGAGAGTCCATGAGGAGAAAATCAGGGCCATCAGGGATTGGCCGGAGCCGAGGAACATGACGGAACTTCGAGGATTCATTGGCATATGCACTTATTACAGGAAGTTCGTCAAAGTTTCTCACAGCTTGCTGCACCCCTTACAGATTTGACGAAGAAGGGGGCATTCAGTTGGTCGCATACATCACAGCGAGCTTTTGATAGGCTCAAGGAGGTGATGAGTCGCTGCCCAGTGCTTGCATTACCGGATTTTATGCAGCCATTTGTCTCGGAGTGTGATGCGTCGGGAGAGGGGATCGGCGCAGTATTGATGCAGGGGGGACACCCTATAGCCTTTGAGCGCCGGAAGCTCCTTCCGCACGAGAGGTTGTATTCTATATACGACAAGGAGATGTTGGCCATTATGCATGCCTTGGCCAAATTCCGGCATTATTTGGTAGGGAACAAGTTCAGGGTGAGGACTGATCACAACAGCCTCAGGTTATTTTTGGAGCAGAAGCAGTTACAGGAGAGGCAGTAGAAGTGGATCAGTAAGATCCAAGCATATGACTTTGACATTGAGTATGTCAAGGGTAAGAATAACGTGGTAGCAGAAGCCCTTTCACGTAGACCAGCCACGTTATCTCTTATGAGCTTGGATACAGATTAGAGGGCTCGACTATTAGTGGAGTACTCCAAGCACAGATTTGCATGTGAGGTTCTGGATGGACAAGTGGCGAACGACAGGTACCGGGTGATTGATGAGATCATCTACTATAGGGACAGGATCTTCTTGACTGAGGGATCTCAGCTTAAGAAGAAGATACTCCAGGCATCACATGATTCTCCATTGGCAGGCCATCAGGGGTTTACCAAAACCTACAGGGCCATTAGAGAGAGGTTCACATGGAAGGGCCTCAAGGAGGACGTACTCCAGCACATCAGGGAGTGCGATGTTTGTCAAAGGAACAAGGGGGATTGTTGCAGCCTCTTTCCATTCCGGAGGGGAAATGGGAGAGTCTCTCGATGGACTTCATCACAGGGTTGCCCATGGTGCAGGGCAAAGATTGCATCTTTGTCGTCGTTGATCGGCTGACAAATATGCGCACTTTTTCGCCATATTCGCGCATTACACAACAGCACAGGTGGCCGAGTTGCTCTTCAGAGAGGTTTTCAGGCTGCATGGTCTTCCTAAGACCATCATCAGTGACAGGGACAGCCGCTTCATGGGCGGCTTTTGGCAAGAGCTCTTTCGATTAGTGGGGACGGAGTTGACACCGAGTACCAGTTATCACCCACAGACGGATGGACAGATGGAGATAGTTAACAAGTGGCTGGAGGGCTACTTGCGTAACTATGTCAGTGGGTAGCAGCGAGCATCGCTGAAGTGGTTGCATCTGGGGGATTACTGCTATAACACGACACATCACATGTCCATTGGTATGTCACCATTTTATGTTTTGTACGGGTATCATTCCTTATCTTTTGCTGATGTGATGTTCGGTGCTAGCAAGGCTCCTAGAGCCAAGATTTGGATCCAAGAGAGTCAGGACATTCTCCGAGCTCTCAAGGATAATATGGCTACAACACAAAACCAGTAGAAGATGTATGCCGACAGAGGTCGGGTGGAGAGACAGTTTGAGGTAGGGGACTTGGTCTACCTACGATTACAGCCATACCGACAGTCGTCGCTGAAGCAGAAGGGAGCTAAGAAGCTCAAGCCCCACTTTTACGGGCCATACAGGGTGATACGCAAGATTGGGTAGGTTGCATATGAGTTGGAGCTGCCCCAAGGCAGCAAGATCCACAACGTTTTTCACGTATCATGCCTGAAGAAGGCGCTGGGGCAGCAAGGGACAGTGACAGAGGAGCTACCACCCACAGATGATGAGGAGCATTTGGTGTTGAAGCCAGAGGCTATTATTGATACCAGGGAGAGACAGCTATGGAGCAGGACAGTCCGAGAATTCTTAGTGAGGTGGAAGAATTTGCCTGATGAGGATGCCACTTGGGAGAGTGAGAAGATTTTGCAGCATCCATCACTTCAGTTGCTTGAGGACAAGCAACATTTTTCCGGGGGAGACTGTAATATTCCTAATTAGCGACAACTAATTGGAATATTCGATTTTGTTCAGTTTTGTCGTCTATAGTTTATTAATAAATAAAAAGTGAGTGAAGAGGGTCTAACTCACTTAAGTGGAATAAAACACCCTCCCTAGTAGCACAACGTTGTGACTTAAAGGGGAGCCAAGGGGAGCCAAGCACCATGTAGAGAGGGGGCCCACATATGGTCTAGAAGCTACTGCGCAGATGAGGATGAGCACGTGGCAAGAGAGGGAGGCTACGTTGAGGAGATGGGCCTTAGGGTTGGAGGAAGGCCAACGTTATAAAAGAGGGAGGAGCCTTCTCATTTGGGGCATTTTGTTGTTGATGATATTGAGCTAGTCGTTTCGACTTCTTGAGCACGCTGGCTGTTTAGCCTGTCTGCAGCACTATTTAGTGCATTGAGTGTCTCCGGTCAGAGATCTCGCCCTTAGCCCCAAGGGATTTCGAGTGCCTGCTCGAGCAAGGTTATTTCTTCAGAATTTTGCAAGAGGTTTTGGTGTTTGGGTTTGTTGCGGAGCTGAGCATTCATAGAGACTGCGTAGTCACTGAGAGGGAGGACGCAGTCCATCTAGGAGGTGTTCCAGATCAGGGTTTTTGCAGGAGATTTGAGCTGAGATTTTGAGCAGAGGATCAGCCTTTGCCTTTGGGAGGATTTTGGTGGAGTTTGAAGCGGTATTTCAGTCATTCTCATTTAGCCTCTGCGCAGAGCCTTGGAGGCCAGCGTAATTCGCCAAGGGGGTGTTTTTCGGAGGTCGACCATTTCTGATATGGTTTCTAGGTTTTGTCGGGATTGGTGAGTAGAGGAGGATTCCAGATTTTCAACTCATTCCGGCAAGGGGAGCAGCCCCTAGTTATCTCGTTCATTTCAGTGGTAGCAGTTACATGGCAGTTTTCCAGCAGCTAGGACATAGTTCAGAGAGCAACCATTTCTGGTGTATTCTAAGAGTATTTCTTCACTTGCCTTGAGCAAGTTTAGGTGCCATCACTCTGATCACCTATTGTACTTCATTATATTTCTTAGTTTAATAAAATGGCTTAGCATTTCCTCTCTATATTTCTGGATGAGTTGCCGTACATTCTTTCTATGTTATTATATGTCTGCTGCACTGTTATTTTTATATATTCCTGAGCATTCTAGTTCTATACCACTTGGTGTGTTTATTTCATATTCTTAGATAGAATCTGGAAAGGGCCAGGTAGCCTCCAGATTTCATCCTCTTTCCAGAGGCGGCATATCTGGTAAACGCCCTCCCAGTCCATCTCTAGTTGGAGTTTGCCGTGTTTTAGAGATATCCCCGAAACGGGATATTATAGTTACCCTCTATGGATGATGAGGGGCACTTTGTGCTACAATCGGAGGCCATTTTGGATTCTAGAGAGGGGCACTTGAGGAACAGGGTGATCAAGAAATTCTTGATCAGATGGAGGAATCTACCTGATGAGGATGCAACTTGGGAAGGGGAGGAGATCCTCCAGCATCCATCACTGCAGTTGCTTGAGGACAAGCAACATCTTGGCAGGGAGGACTGTAATATTCCTGCTTAGCAATTATGCTAAGTGGAATATTAAGTTTTGCCAGTTTTGATATTATTACAGTTTTGACTTAGGAGATGTGGGTTTGGGGACCCACAATTAGACTTAGGCTGTTGTAGGCCTTAAAACATTAGACTACGGCCAAAAATTGTGGCTTTGATGGAGAATGGGCCTAATGAGAGGAAACTGTGGTCCACATGGAGGCAATGCAGCCATTGGAGCGTAGTTGAGGCTGGAGGCATGAAGTGGGGCCCAAGGGAACATTGGGGAGGCTTGGACAAAAGGAAGCTTAAGGCTCATTTTGGTCATTCAATCATCTGTTCAGAATTTGTCTTTTGACAGAGCACGCTTGAGCGGTGAGCCACGTCTGCATGTGTTATTTAGCACATGGGTTTCTTTGAATGGAGATCTCAACCTTTGCTTCGGTGGACTTCGAGTGCCAGCCCAAGGATGGTGTTCCATCCTTGTACGATCCAACCCAGTAGCAGAGAGCACATTGTGCAACACAAAGATTTCTCCAACAGCGCAGAGACTGTGCAGTCTGTTGAGGGAGTCACTCCGGGAGCTCAGAAGTGAAGGGAGATTTTGCAGGGAATTTGGAGGGAAGGCTTGGGAATCCTTCTAATAGGGTTTTCTGGCATTTTGGTGGCATCCAATAGAAAAATTATTCAGGAGGACCAATTTTCCTAGCAGTAGAAGCATCCAAGCCCGAGAGGGCCAATTTTCGAGGTCAAGCGATAGGCAAACCCTTCGTGGGTATTTTTTGGTTTATTGAGTAGAGGCTGAGATTAATTTCTCAGAATTTTCTGAGTAGCGTGGAAGGCACTAGCAGCAGATCTTTGGAGGTAGCAACAACATTTTTGGCCAGTTTCCAGCAAATAGCTACAACCACGCAGAGGGAAGGGTTTGAGGGTGTCCAACATTACTTTTGAGGGCTTCTCTAGATTGCCTTGAGGAAGCCCAGGTGCACTCATTCCAACACCTAATTTTGTACACTTCCTCACAATTAATAAAATGGATCAGCGTAGTTTTTATGGTCCCATGGTGTTCTAATTTGCGTATTTATTTTGCTGTGCATGTTTATGTATTTGTATGTCTGGTTATTGTTGTAATTTATCTCTAGGCATATTACATTTTAGCTGCTTCAACGTCCAAGGCATCGTTCCAAGCCTGACCCAAGGTGGGGTGAGGGAATGGGGAGGCTAACCCTATGTGGACCCAGACAGGATATGTGGACCCAAGTGGGAGAGATGATGATTGGGGGTATAGTGAATGGAAGGGGAGTAGTATATGTGGATTAGGGAGTGTGACCATGCAACCAAAGTCGGGGTTTCCCAAGTAGTACCACCCCAAAAGCAAATGGTCAGTAACGGAGATCTCACGGGACTAAAATCCAAGGGTAACATCCAAAAGAGATCAAGGGGACAGAAACACAAACTAAACCCACTCTTTTTGCCGAATCCCCCCATCAATCCATGCCCAAAAGTGTCCATGATAAGTAAACCCAATACTCAATTAGAAAATGACAAGACATACCTTTAGGTTTGAGAGGCCCACCTTAAAACATACGATCAATACAGATGGGTTGGGGACCACATGGCTGGCTCAGATGGCGGAGAAATGGCATAATGAGCTAGTTGAGGGCTGCAAGGGGTTGTTGGCTGCCGGCTGAGGTCCATCACAGAGAAAAAAATTTCTCCTAGGGATATCACCCACGAAGTGGTGGGTAACAAGAACCTCATACCAGACATCATTCTTCATGATCGATTCATATTCCTCATTCATCGCATCCTTCCATACTTGGTGCTTCACGACTTCTTCGAATGTACAAGGCTCAAATTGAACAGTGGTACTCATAGCAGCTAAGTTCCCTTGGTACTTATTCGACTTCTTACTTTCACGAAATGTCCCCCTTGGTGCAACATGTCTTACAACATCTTCGAGAGTGTCTTTGAGCCATAAGGGTTTTTGTCTTGAGGTAGATGGCTCACCAGGAAGTGGATCAATGGGATCCATTGGGCCTTCAACATCGGGCATCGGTTCATCTGTCGGAGGTTCATCTTGCTTTCCTACATCATTATTATTGTCCTTCCTTGGAATAGGAAGATCTCTAATCTTTCCAAGAGCAACATCTTCATCGAAGGTGACATCATGACTTATTTCTACTTCCCTTTGACTAGGCACATAGATTCTATATGCCTTTGAAGTTTCACTATAGCCCACAAATTTTCCTTTCTTTCCAGATGCATCGAGCTTGCTTCTCTTCTCTTTCGACACATGAAAATATATGGGACAATGAAAAATTCTAAAATGAGAAACATCAGTTTTCTTTCTGGTGAAAACTTCTTCGGGTGTCTTGAAGTCCAATGCTAGATGTGAGCATCTATTTTGAATGTACATGATAGTGTTGGCAGCTTCTCCCCATAATCTTAGCTGTTGATTAGAGATCTAATCTCAGTCGTTGATTTCTCAACGAGAAGACTATAAAGGAAGGCTTGACGGTCATTTGGAACAACACACCGAGTGAATAAAGTGATCGAATTCTTCTGACGGAGAAAGTGCTCAGACGAAGATCAAATCTAACTGATTCCAGTTGTAGTGAGGGGTAGAGACAGTTATTGGTAGGAGGATCTTCTCCGAGACCAAGAATTCATAACAACGAGGCAGCAGAACCAACAGAGGAAGCAACGCAGCCTCCAGAGGGTGTGACGCAGGCCCACGCAGAGGCTGCATAGTGTTTTCGTGAGATAGTTCGAGATTTGTCAGGAGATCAGGGTTCTAAGCCGAGAGGGCTGGAACTCAACTTTCCGAGGAGCAGATCAATCCCAAAGAGGAGGTGACGTAGTCCACAAAGGTCCCCACACAAACCTACACAGCTACTGCGCAGAGGCAGCATAGAGGGTGCTCGGGTTTCGTCAGTTCAGCTACCGAACCAGCTGGGACTTGCAGTGTGAGGTAAAATTCACTATATTTTTTTCTGCCGTGATTTCTCTGTACTGGATAGCCAGTAAGGCATCCATAGATTGTATTCAGAAACTAATACTTAATAATAACAAACCCTCAGATCTGCTGCACTGGTTTTCCCACATTAGGTTTTTCCAAGGACTTTCGTCTAAAAATAATGGTGTCCTATGTGTGATTTATTCTTTTCTCAGTTTCCTTGTTTCAGAATCATAAAGTGTTAAGTGTAGGTTGCTTCAGTGATTTACTTCAATATTTTCATGAAGAAATCTGAAAATAACTGTGCAATGTAATTTACAAGTAGATGAAGTAGATTCAGTTAGTTGCAATAGGATTCTTAAGATTGTCAGATCTAGGAATTTTCACATGGTATCAGAGCATTTAATGTGAAACAGGAAGAGCGGATCTAGCATTGAAGTGAAGGCCAAATTTCTGCAACAGCAGTAGATCGAATCTCCAGAGGGATTGCACAGTTCTAGCTAGGAGGGCTAATTTTTCGAGGTTGTCTCTCTCTGAGTGAGTTGACAGAGAGGAAAGACTTCCAGATCGATATCTTGCCGAGGCAGAGGGAACAAAGTAGAGACTTTACGCAGAGCCAGAGAGACGAAATTTTTTGCAGGTAGTTGCTAGGCAGAGAAGCGTCAGAAGAAGATTAAGAGCACATAGCGGAAAATTCTTCCTCGGTGAGTTGCTTGCTGAGGAATTCAACACTATTCCAAGATCTGAGCAGCAAATCTCGACAACAGATCTACCAAGTCCACAATGAGTGTGTGAGCCGGGAGGGCTGGAACTCGAATTTTCGAGGAGCAGATCGATCCCAAAGAGGAGGTGACGCAGTCCATAGAGGTCCCCATGCAGGCCTATGCAACTATTGCGCAGAGGCAGCACAGAGGGTGTTGGGGTTTCGTCAGTTCAGCTACCAGATCAGCCGGGACTTGCAGTGTGAGGTAAAATTCACTATATTTTTGTCTGTCGTAATTTCTATGTACTGGATAGCGAGCAAGGCATCCAGAGATTGTATTCAGAAACTGCTGCTTAATAATAACAAACCCTCAGATCTGCTACACTGGTTTTCCCACATTGGGTTTTTCCGAGGACTTTGATCCAAAAATAATGGTGTCCTATGTGTGATTTATTCTTTGCTCAGTTTCCTTGTTTCAGAATCATAAAGTATTAAGTGTAGGTTGCTTCATTAATTTACTTCAATATTTTCATGAAGAAATCTGAAAATAACTGTGCAGTGTAATTTACAAGTAGATGAAGTAGATTCAGTTAGTTGTAGTAGGATTCTTAAGATTGTCAGATCTAGGAATTTTCACATGGTATCAGAGCATTTGATGTCAAACAGGAAGAGCGGATCTATCATTGAAGTGAAGGACAAATTGTTGCAGCAGCAACAGATCGAATCTCCAGAGGGATTGCACAGTTCTAGCTAGGAGGGCTAATTTTTCGAGATTGTCTCTCTCTGAGTGAGTCGACATAGAGGAAAGACTTCTGGATCGATATCTTGTTGAGGTAGAGGGAGTAGCGCAGAGCCTTCACGCAGAGCCAGAGGGATGCAATTTTCTGCAGGCAGTTGCTAGATAGAGAAGCGTCAAAAGAAGAATAAGAGCACATAGCGGGAAATTCGTCCTCGGTGAGTACCTTGCCGAGGAATTCAACATTTTTCCAAGATATGAGCAGCAGATCTACGAGGTCCACAATGACTGCGTAAGCTTGCCTAGTGTTGTGCAGTGGGGGAAGAAAAGGAGTAGTTCGACAATTTTTGGCTGAGACGACATCTCATGGTCTTAGAGATCAGGATTGGTTGGAGAGACCCTCCAACTACGTAATCTAGAAGGAAAGAATCAAATTCCTTCTGGATGAATATGATCTCAAGAAGTTCGTTGACAATGTGGTTGCTCTGCTTACAGATCCGGATCAAAACAAGAAGAACAAGTCCGATATGGCAAAGGCCAAGAGACTTATCCTTGATGGTGTCAAGGATCATATAGTCTCGTAAATAGCCAGGGAGATATGGGAGGCCTCGGCCCTGCTATGTGAAGGAACTTTCTAGCAGCGGAAGATGTACTTGGAGGACAAGTTCTAGATGATCTAGATGCAGAAGGGGGAGCACATTAATCCATTCCTTACGAGACTTCAGGAGATTCGAGACCAGTTGGCAGCCGTGGGATCCACCCCAACTGCTGCAACTATGGTGAGGCTAGCCCTTAACGCAGTCACGGAGGAGTGGCAAATTTTTGTCCAAAGTTTTTTGGGCAGGGCTACGCTTCCTAGTTGTTAGCAGATCTGGGCATCACTTCAAGAGGAGGAGCCGAGGATAGATCTAGTCAAGTGCAAGCTTGACGGAAGCAGCGGGAGCGGATCGAAGAATTCGGAGGAGGAGCATGCGGCGTTGCATCGAAGGGACAACAAGGGCAATGGAGACAGAAGAGAGATGTCTCGAAGGTGAAGTGTTTCAGATGTGGCGAGATGGGCCACTTTGCATCACAGTGTCCTTTGAACAAAAAGGACAAGGATGAGAAGCACGATCCAAGGGTTGCAGCCGCGAAGATCAAGCAGGATGAGTTTGCCATGAGTGCCCACGCTTCTCCAAGAGAGAAATGGGGCGACATAGAACTATAGTTCTCCTGGAACTTTAGTTGGGCAGGATCCTTGAGGAGCCCGCCTCTTGGATCACAACCTTGCTATGGGTGCCCTTGATCAACAATAGCAGGATAGACTCTGGAGGAGTTTTTAATGGGAGACGAGGAGTGATGGAGCGACAGTTGCAGTGGGTAGCAGCGCAGAGTAGAGCAACAACAACGTAGAGCAGATCAACATCAGTGCAGTGCACAACAGTGCAGCACAATGCAGAGCAGCAGCAACGCAGTGCATTAGAGGGACAACGCAGTAGCTATCAACAGTCAGAGTCTTTAGCATCGAGGTACATCCACTGAACGCTTGTTCTGTTTTGAGTGATTTTCAGTTGCTACTCTCAACAATTGAGTTGCAGTGTTAGTAGTGGCAGTGCTAGTAGCATTGCAGAAGCAACACTTGAGCGGGAGCTGTAGTACAGATGCAGCCAGTGGAAGTGTCATGGGCAGCAGTACAATTGCAGCAGCAGTGCAGTGGCTGATGGACAACTTGTCAGCCTTTAGCAGCACAGAGGATGCTTCAAGATCAGAGCAATATGCAGCATGCATGTTGTTAGAGCACTTTCATTGCTAAGAGGGAGTGTTGATTTTTGGTAGCATCGAAAGTGCTCTAAGTCTCCAAATTTGTGGAGAGGCTTAGGCACTGGTACTCCAAAGAACTCAGAAACCGTTTGTGAAAATTCCACTCGGAATATGTTTTATTGTAAAAATTAATTATTTTAATGGGGACCCTAAGTCTAAACTTAGGGAAATTAAATAATAAGGGGTATTAATAAAACATAGTGAGAATAATCTAGAAAAAGTGAAGATCAAGTCAAGTTATAATCTTAGTCGTTGATTTCTCAACGAGAAGACTATAAAGGAAGGCTTGAGGGTCATTTGGAAAGACACACGAAGTGAATCAAGTGATCAAATTCTTCTAATGGAGCAAGTGCCTGGACGAAGATCAGATCTAAGTGATTCCAGTTGCAGTGAGGGGCAGAGACAGTTATTGGTCGGAGGATCTTCTCCGGGACCAAGAATACATAGCAGAGAGGTAGAAAAACTAACAGAGGAAGCAACACAACCTTCAGAGGGTGTGACGCAGGCCCTAGAAGGGGTGACGCAGGCCCACGTAGGGGTTGCATAGCGTTTTCGTGAGATAGTTCAAGATTTGTCAGGAGATTGGGGTTCCGAGCTGGGAGGGCTGGAACTCGACTTTTCGAGGAGAAGATCGGTCCCAGAGAGGAGGTGACCCAGTCCACAAAGGTCCCCATGCAGGCCTACACAAATACTGCGCAAAGGCATCGCAGAGGGTGCTGGGGTTTTGTCAGTTCAACTACCAGATCAGCTAAGACTTGGAATGTGAGGTAAAACTCACTATATTTTTGTTTGTCCTGATTTCTCTATACTGAATAGGCAACAAGGCATCCTAAGATTGTATTCAGAAACTATTGCTTAATAAAAAAAAACCCTTAGATCTACTGCACTGGTTTTCTCGCATTGGGTTTTCCCGGGGACTTTCGTCCAAAAATAATGGTGTCGTATGTGTGATTTATTCTTTACTCAATTTCCTTGTTTCAGACTCATAAAGTATTAAGTGTAGACTACTTCACTAATTTACTTCAATATTTTCATGAAGAGATCTGAAAATAACTGTGTAATGTAATTTACAAGTTGATGAAGTAGATTCAGTTAGTTGCAGTAGGATTCCTAAGATTGTCAGATCTAGGAATTTTCATATATTCAAATGAAGAGTAACAGTCCCTATCCCATTCACGGGGTAGGTGGCATTGTCTCCAAGTATGATCTCCAAATTAGTTTTCTTTTCAATCAAATTTGAGAGGGCCTCCTTGTACCCAGTGAAGTGCCTTGAGGCACCACTATCAATCAACCAATTATCCAAAGTGTTTGGAGGAGAGGCAGTAGTGAGGGCATAAATGAGATAAAATTAATTTTACTTATCTACAACATTGGTTTCCTCATACTTGAATTTTCTCAACTTTTTGGGAGGTCAACCATTTCCATATCATGCAGCGGGAGCTTTCTTCTTTCCTTTGTTGTTGAACCTGTTATTCCTTTGATTTCCATAGCCCTTGAAATTGTTTTGATTGTTGTTGTTGTCATCATCCGGTGGTGTATCCTTCTTATGAGGACACTCTCTAGCATAGTGGCCAAACCTGTTACATTTGAAGCATTTTCCATTTCTTCCTTCTTTGAATCCCTGTCTTCCTTGACATTGTCTCTTAAACCAACATTTTTCTTCCTCTTAGCATGAGTGGAGAATGCAGTTGGATCATTCCCATTTGAAGGCTTGTCTCTGTCCATCATCCTTGTCTCTTCTTGAGTGCATCTAGTCAACAATTCATCGAAACCTAGAATCCTGTCATTGTTGAGGATAGTGGTGGTAAACACATCTTTTGCTCGGAGGAGGCCACCAAGAGAAATTAGAGTGAGATCCCTGTCAGCAACAACTTCTCCAATAGATAGAAGATCATTTCTTATTTTGGTAATCCTCATGAAGTAGGATTGGATAGAATCCCCTCTATCCATCTTGATGTCCTTCAGCTTGTTCTTGAGAAAGAGGATTTGGTTTGCATTGTTGGCCTTGAACATCCCAACTAACTTGTCATACATCTGTTGATTTTTGGGTAGCATCGGATGTGCTCTAGATCCGAAACTTTGTGGAGGGGCTAGAACACATGAGATCTCCAAGTCCCAAAAATTGTTTGGAGAAATTCCACCCGGAGTGAAAGTTATTCAAATAATTAATTATTTTAAATAAAGCATAAGTTAAAACTTAGGCAATTTAAATAATTAAAGTGAATTAATTTAACATGTGGGTGAGTGTTGAAGCCCCGAAAATCGGGTCTACAACAAGGGGGATACCCACCCGGTCCGGACCTTGGTCAGCAGCTCCTTTTCCATTTGGTATAGTGGGTCCGACTGGGGATATGGGACCATTTTCCCAATATGTGTGTGTGTGTTGAGAATTGATATTTCCTTTCTAAAAGTTCCTAAGTGAAATGCTTTTATTCTAACTCTAATCTAATAACATGCAATTGTATTCTAATAAACAGAAATATCTAATTCTACACTAACCCGGGATGTAATCTTTCCGTTATGCGATCTAAAATGATTTCAAATAACAATTGGTAATAAAGATCATTCAACTGTTATGAGAAAAGAATTCAATGGAGATAAACCACTTCGTATAAAAAGTAGACGAAACAGTTGTGAAAAACATATCGCATAGTAAGCTATTCATATATTAAGCATAAATAAATAGCTATCACCGTACAGAAGTGCCAAATGATAACTCAAGCATTCACGCATCAATATATAAACAACTGAACATGAATATCACTTTAACACAAAGGCAGAAATAGTTAAGAGATAAAAGTACCATTTATAACTAGTTCTACTCATAAGCTTCAAGCAATAATGACTTATCTCTTCTTAATCCAACATCCACTAAGAGTACAAAAGTGCAACATCAGTAGTAGATATTAAATGCAGATATCAATAAATCTTGTTCCATTCATTCATCAAAACCTCCTCGAAGGGTGCAAAAGTGCATGTTCTGAGAACAAGTTTTTGACAAATTTCAGGACCCTTCTCTAAATGCATGAGAAGGGTTTAAATACTACTAACTAAATCTAAAAATAATTTATTACAAAAATGTAGGATACGGTTTAAATGACCGTCCTCAGTTCAGGCAAAAATAAAGCAAAATTAATACTAACACTGAATCTAAAATTAAAACTAACAACTAACTATTTGTGTATCTGTTCCTTGAAATCGCAAGCATTCAACATTTGTTTGAGAAGAGTCGGCTGGCCGACTTCCAACTTTAATTGTCCTGTGAAAACGGAATCGGCAAGAGCTGGCACCATCTTCTCGGCAGAATTGATGATACATTTGAGAGTCATGCACTGGCTGTGCGATTTTACCAAATATGCCCAGTAAGAATCCCAATTCAACTTAGTTAATCTTTTGATTGATTCTGGCTTTTCTTGAGCCTTCTGTCTCCAGCCTGTCTGCAGTTGCTGTGCATATATACATACCACTTTGAAGATATTTCTGACAAATACCACTAGTTTTAGGATTCAAGTTTTACTTTTTTGCCTCTAGCGTTCTTTCCTACAAATTTCTGGGCTTACAGGTGACTGAGCAATTAGAGGCTTTCCTCTTCAAGATATTTTGCCCAGAGATGCGCGATTAGCGCTAATCGCGCATCGAAAACTGTGTAATATTCCAAATTAGCATTGCTAATTGGAATATTTCATTTTTGTTTAATTTTGCCGCTTTAGCTAGAAATAATAAATAAAGTGAGAAATAAGAGGGGTCACCTCACTTTATAAAATAAAGTGTTTTCCTAGTTGATTGACGTTATAACCTAGAGAGGGGGCCTTGGGGGTCCACATGAGTATGAGGGGAGGCCTCACGCTGACCCAAGACCCCCTGCGCGAGATCTAGAGAGATGGAAGCGCGGTGCGGATAGGGACGCGGTCTGGATAGGGAGGACGCGGTCCGGCGGATCCGGGTGGGGGGACGCGGATCCGGCGGATCCGGTAGAGAGGACGCGGATACGGATGGGGAGGACGCGGATCCGGCGGATCCGAGCCCAGGGAGGACGCGGATCCGGAGAGAGAGGGACGCGGATACGCGCGGATGGGGAGGACGCGAGATCCGACGTTGGGGACGCGGTCGATGAGCGAGGATGAGGATCTGATGAGCAGTATTGCCGTGTGGGACGGCAAGATTTTTCTCGTTGTTTCCCGAGGAGTTTTGTTATCTCATCCCGAGGACTTGTGGTTAGATTCAATTCCTTGCCGCTTTCTTTGGCTTCGCGCCGTCACCTGCGCATTGCCGTTTTCACCGGTGAGGGTTTATTTGGCATCTTTCGGAGGGGGAGTATTCCGATTCATCATTTCTCGGGGTTTGTCCGAAGGATTGAGATCACCACTTTCCGCTTTTCGTACTTCATTCACGGAGGGATCGCCCCTAGCTCCAAAGTAAGAAATTGCAAAGAAGCAGCTTTCACCATATGCTTTTTCAAACGGCCTAGGACGTCACTGGGCGTGCCCATTCTTTATTCCTCGCCATGGTCTCCACTTGCCTAGGGCAAGGATAGGTGCACTCATTCCGATTATCTTGTACCCCTATATATGTATTCTCAGATTAATAAAATGGCTTAGTGTTCTGGCATTTTATGTGTACTTGTTCCATGTTCTGGTTCCGGCATTTTGTTTTATATATCTGTCTGGCATATTTCTGTGTATTACTGGTTATTTCCCGTTGGGGATATTACAGTGGTATCAGAGCATAGATCTGGCTCAGCCTGTGGTGCTAGCAGTCTATGACGCCCGGGGATAACCCCTACATCTATCGGAAGGAACGCAGAGAAGCTGAGAGTGGGTGGAAGTTTCCTTTCGGGGGAAGTGATTCTGATCAGGAGCCACCTGAGACAGATTCAGAGGCAGAGCAGCCTGAGAAGGGCCCAGATCAGCGTAACCCAATGGCAGATGATGATGTGAGGTTTAGAGAGACGATCCTCCATCACATGCAGGAGATGTCACAGAGGCTCGTGGCCATGGAGATCAGTCAGAGAGAACTCCCTAGAGTTCTTCAGATCGGTGAGGGATCGGGTATGTCTCGCCACGTACCGGTACACGATGCTATCCCCATTGTGACGACTCAGGCACCCGCGCGATCCACTATGCCCACATTCTTGCCAGAGGACACAGGGACAGGAGTACGGGGAGGTGCACAGAGGGATAATCCAGCACCCACGCGACCTACCATGCCTACCTTCCTGGTAGAGGACGAGGGGTCGACAGCACCGAGAGAGTTGAGTCCAGCTCGATGGGCGGCCGCTTTTGCAGATTATCAGGCTTTCGGACAGGCATTCATGGATTCTCTCACCTTCGAGCGCTATCTCCATATTCAGTATGGCATCAAACCCCGCGATCAGCACAGGGGGCACGGACACCACCGTGATGACCACCGCGCGGCTAGTAGATTCCATTTGCCCACGTTTGATGGTTCATCAAACAATTCGGCAAAGTCCTGGGTGGAGAAGCTGGATATCTATTTCCAGCTTAACCAGATGTCGGAGACGGAGGCCATTAAGGTGGCTACATTGCATTTAGAAGGTGAGGCTCAGGACTGGTGGTTTCATGGGATGGCGACACTCGGGCATTCCACAGTGACGACATATGCCGAGTTTACCAGGAGGGTGGTAGAGCGCTTTGACAGGAGGGATCCGGAGCAGCATTTTGTTGAGCTGACCAAGCTCAAACAGACTGGGAGTGCAGAGGCATACATTTCCGATTTCTTAAGGGTTTCAGTGATGGTACCTGACTTATCAGCAGCCCGGATGGTTTACATGTTTGTGGAGGGGCTGTCAGAGCCACTTCGTGGCCTAGTCCGGTCGAACAAACCGGCTACACTGCAGGATGCCATCAGTAGGACTCGAGACTTACAGGATGTCTTGCCCAGGACTCGGCCACCTTATCCCCAGAGACAGGCTTTCCAGTCTAAGGGTAAGGACACGAGGGCTCCGCCTCCCAAGGCGAATCCGGGACGAGGGCAGATTGATGATGAGGCCAGGAGAGAGCTGAGGCGGAAGCGATTGTGCTTCACTTGCCAGGAGCCATGGGCACCGGGACACAAATGTGCGGCAGGGAAGGCACATTTCATAGAGGTCTTCTCCGAGAGCAGCGGAGAAGAGGATGAGGGGGATGATGAGGAGACAGGAGGTTGTTATGCAACACAGAGTACCTTACCACCTCCACCACCCGCGACAGGTGGGGCATCATTTGCACCCACTGGGGGAGCTCTAGCCGCATTGCGGGGAGTCCCCAAGTATTTGACTCTGCGCGTACGGGGGACAGTGCGCGGACAGCGGGTTTCAGTCTTAGTCGATAGTGGGGCCACCCACAACTTCATTGATGCCCAGATGGTTGAGCGGAGATGCATACAGACGGAGGGCTTCGATGGGTTTTCTGTTTTGGTACCAGGGGATCAGACCATGGCATGTGCCCGATATGTACCGGAGTTATCAGTGACGATGGGTACTTATACATTGACAGATCACTTCTTTGTGGTGGACATCCCGGACACCAACGTGATATTGGGAGTTCAGTGGCTTATTACTCTAGGGAAGGTCACGACGAATTGCAAGGCCCTAGAGATGGAGTGGGATGATCCCAAGACGGGGAAGCATGAGAATATACGAGGGCAGCACACGTACCCACCCCAGACAGTGTCGACACACAGCATGGAGGCAACCTTCCGCAAGGGAGATATAGAGTGGGCAGTAGAGTTGCGGGCTTCAGAGACAGTGGATACAGGGCAGACAGTGCACCCTGATCTACAGTCTATTCTCGACAGATATGCAGTAGTTTTCGGGGATATTCCACCAGGGCAGCCACCGGATCGGGGGTTTAAGCACACGATCGAGCTTGAGCAGGGGATACAGGCTGTGATTACCACACCGTATAGGCATCCCAAGGCCTATCGGGACGAGATAGAGCGAGCCATTCAGGAGTTGCTGGCCCTTGGTCACATTCGGCCCAGCACTAGTCCTTTTGCTTCTTCAGTAGTGCTGGTGAAGAAGAAGGACGGCACATTACGCATGTGCATTGACTACAGGGCTCTGAACAAGAAGACCCTGAAGTACAGGTACCCCATTCCCAGGATCGACGAGCTGATGGATGAGTTGAGAGGAGCACGGTTCTTCTCAAAGATTGATTTGAGATCCGGGTACCATCAGATACGCGTGAGGGAACGGGACATTCCCAAGACCGCTTTCAGGTGTCATTATGGGCACTTTGAGTTTCTGGTCATGCCATTTGGGTTGACCAATGCACCTGCTACTTTCCAGTCTTGTATGAATCACATTTTCAGGGATCATCTGAGAAAGTTTGTGCTGGTTTTCTTTGATGACATCCTTATATACAGCAGGACTTGGGAGGAGCACCTCCAGCATATTGAGACAGTCTTGCACATCTTGGAGGAGCAGCAGTTCTATGCCAAGCTCTCCAAGTGTGAGTTCGGGTTGACAGAGATGCTGTATCTGGGGCACATTATAGGAGTGGACGGGGTGAGAGTCTACGAGGAGAAGATCAGGGCCATCAGGGATTGGCCAGAGCCACGGAATGTGACGGAGCTTCGGGGATTTATTGGTATTTGCACATACTACAGGAAGTTCGTCAAGGGCTTCTCTCCGCTTGCTGCACCCCTCACAGATTTGACAAGGGGGCATTCAGTTGGTCGGACATGGCACAGCGAGCTTTTGACAAGCTCAAGGAGGTGATGAGCAGTTGTCCTGTGTTGGCGTTGCCAGATTTTACACAGCCCTTTTTCCTAGAGTGTGATGCATCCGGAGAGGGGATTGGTGCAGTTTTGATGCAGGACGGTCATCCGATTGCTTTTGAGAGCCGGAAGATCCTTCCACACGAGAGGTTGTATCCCATATACGCCAAGGAGATGCTGGCCATCATGCATGCATTGGCCAAATTCCGGCAGTACCTGGTGGGTGGCAGATTCAGGGTGAGGACAGATCATAACAGCCTGAGGTACTTTCTGGAGCAGAAGCAGTTGCAGGAGAGACATCAGAAGTGGATCAGCAAGATCCAGGCCTACGACTTTGACATAGAGTATGTCAAGGGGAAGAATAACGTGGTAGCTGATGCCCGGCCACGTTATCACTCATGAGCCTGGACGCTGATTGGAAGGCTCGACTATTGGTTGACTACTCCAAAGATAGATTTGCCTGCGAGGTTCTGGATGGGCAGGTAGCAGATAGCAGGTACAGGGTGGTCGATGAGATCATCTATTACAGGGACAGGATCTTCTTGACTGAGGGATCTCAGCTCAAGAAGAAGATACTCCAGGCTTCACACGATTCACCATTGGCGGGCCATCAGGGGTTCACCAAGACATACAGGGCCATCCGGGAGAGATTTTCATGGAAGGGCCTCAAGGAGGACGTACTCCAGCATGTCAGGGAGTGCGAGGTTTGCTAGCGAAACAAGGGAGAGATGAGTCATCCTGCAGGGTTGTTGCAGCCTCTTCCCATTCCGGAGGGGAAGTGGGAGAGCATATCGATGGACTTCATCACAGGGTTGCCCACAGTGCAGGGCAAGGATTGCATCTTCGTGGTAGTTGACCGGCTGACGAAGTATGCTCACTTTTTCGCCATTTCGGCACATCACACGGCGGCACAGGTGGCGGAGTTGTTCTTCAGGGAGGTTTTCAGATTGCATGGTCTACCCAAGACCATTGTCAGCGACAGGGACAGCCGCTTTATGGGCGGATTCTGGCAGGAGCTCTTCCGACTAGTGGGGACCGAATTGACACCGAGCACTAGTTATCATCCCCAGACGGACGGGCAGATGGAGATAGTTAACAAGTGGCTGGAGGGCTACTTGCATAACTACGTCAGTGGGCAGCAGCGAGCATGGCTGAAATGGCTACATTTGGGCGAGTACTGCTACAACACAACGCACCATATGTCCATCGGTATGACACCTTTCTATGCTTTGTATGGATATCATTCCCTATCTTTTGTGGACATGATGTTTGGTGTTAGCAGGGCTCCGCGAGCCAAGTTATGGATCCAAGAGAGCCAAGATATCCTCCGGGCTCTCAAGGACAACATAGCCACAGCACAGAATCAGCAGAAGTTGTATGCTGATAAGGGTCGGGTGGAGAGACACTTTGAGGTAGGGGACCTGGTCTACCTACGGCTACAGCCATACCGACAGTCTTCACTCAAGCAGAAAGGGGCGGAGAAGCTAAAGCCTCGTTTTTATGGACCATACAGGGTGATACGCAGGATCGGGCAGGTTGCGTATGAGTTGGAGCTGCCCCAAGGCAGCCGGATTCATAACATCTTTCATGTATCATGCCTGAAAAAGGCACTGGGCCAGCAGGTGAAAGTCACCGAGGAGCTACCGCCTACAGATGATGAGGGGCATCTGGTGTTACAGCCGGAGGCTATTATCGACACTAGGGAGAGGCAACTGCGGAGCAGGAAAATCAGAGAATTCTTGGTGAGATGGAAGAATTTGCCGGATGAGGATGCCACTTGGGAGGATGAGAGGATCTTACAACATCCATCACTTCAGTTGCTTGAGGACAAGCAACGTTTTGCCGGGGGAGACTGTAATATTCCCAATTAGCTTTGCTAATTGGAATATTTTATTTTTGTCTAATTTTGCCGCTTTAGCTAGAAATAATAAATAAAGTGAGAAATAAGAGGGGTCACCTCACTTTAGTCACCTCACTTTATAAAATAAAGTGTTTTCCTAGTTGATTGACGTTATAACTTAGAGAGGGGACCTTGGGGGTCCACATGAGTATGAGGGAAGGCCTCACGCTGACCCAAGGTTAACTGCGCAGGCCAAGGAGAGTGAAGGACGCAGTCAAGGTTTTGGAGGGAGTTTAGCACTATAAAAGGTGGGGTTCTCACCTCATTTGGATTGTTGATTTGATATTGATATTGAGAGCTAGACTTCTGTCTACTTCAGCACGCCGGTTGTTTAGTCGGTCTGCAGCACTGTTTAGTGCAAACTGAGTGTCTCCGGTCGGAGATCTCACCCTTGGCTCCGGGGGACTTCGAGTGCCTGCTCGAGCAAGGTTTCTTTCCTTCAGTTTCAGTGGTGTTTTGCAGTAGTTTCTGGTGGAGATTTGGTAGAGGAGTTACCCCCTTTCTTGAGACTGCGCAGGCTAGGGCAGAGGACGCAGATCCAGCAGATCCAGGTAGAGAGGACGCAGATCTGGATAGGGAGGACGCAGATCCAGCAGATCCGGCTAGGGAGGACGCAGATCCAGAGAGAGAGGACGCAGATCTGGATAGGGAGGACGCAGATCCAGCTAGGGAGGACGCAGATCTGATGAGCAGGGTTGCTGTGTGGGATTTTGGCAGCATTTTTCAGTGTTTCCAGCCCTGAGGAGTTTTGTTATCTCATCCGGAGGATTTGTGGTTAGATTCACCCCTTTTGCCAGCGTTTTCTTTGGCTTCTGCGCTGTCACTGGCAGAGACAGCGTTTTCACTGGTGAGGGTTTATTTGGTGTATCTTCGGAGGTGGAGCATCTGATTCACGATTTCTGGGGTTTGTCTGAAGGATTGAGATCAGCTACCTTTCCAGTTTTCAGCTCATTCCATTGAGGGGATCAGCCCCTAGTTCCAGTGCATTGCAGCAGCAGTTTTCCATAGCAGTTTCTTCAGCCAGCTAGGACGCTGTCCCTATTGCAGCCATTCTTTATTCTGAGAGGGTCTCCACTTGCCTAGGGCAAGGATAGGTGCACTCATTCTGATTATCTTGTACCCCTATATATGTATTCTCAGATTAATAAAATGGCTTAGTGTTCTGGCATTCTATGTGTACTTGTTCCATGTTCTGGTTCCGGCATTTTGTTTTATATATCTGTCTGGCATATTTCTGTGTATTACTGGTTATTTCCCGTTGGGGATATTACAAACTGCCTCCGTTTCTTGATCCGGACTTCCCTGGTGCGATTTTCGCCTCTTGCGCGCTTTTTGTTAGCGGATATAAAGCTTAAATTTCGTGAAAATAACGATTCTGTAAGTTCTTGACCCTGAGTCTTAAATTATCTATTTGTGATGTCAGCGCTGTCTAGTGCCCATTTAACCATGTCCGTGTATGGAATAATTTTGGGCCTCACCGCTATCCGGTGCAAGAACGAGCAAGCTAGCTCTGTAATAGACGCCTCAGAAGACCCATGTGAGCCTGCAGTAGTTGTAACCTCCATCATTTTGGGATTCTCTTCCTCAATTAGACTGTACATGCCTTCCCAAGTAGTAATACCAACATATTTATTACAGGCGGTGTCTGTATACAAGGGCGTCATTTCTTTGTCTTCAGAACTCGGAGCTTTGCCTTTCTTTCCCATAATATCCTGAATACTGCTTTGTATAGTTTTCTGTTCTTCGTTCCTGCAGTTTACAAATGAGGTGAGAATAATGATAAGAAAAAGGTGACGGGAAAGCTTTAAATGCCGAAGACATATAAAATATACCACCTTACGTGAAATGGCTCTTCGATCAGAACAAAACCATATTTCATTAATGATTGGCAACTAACTCATTGATTAACAATAAAGCGCATAACCAGGTCTCAGTTTATGGAAAAAAACTTTTTTGTACAACGAGCCCTAAAGATCTGCGATAAGGCGATCTGCGATTTGCTTCGCAATATCGCAGATCGCAATCTCATGGAATCGCAATATCGCAATATCGTTGGAGCGTAGTATATGACAATCATCCGTTAATGTGTTTTATGCGAAATGCGATTTACGATATGTGCCATCGCATATCGGCGGTTTGAGGTTGTAATATCCCGAAAGGGAAATAGACAGCAATACAAGCATACGATAACTCTAAGAAACTGCATCCCAGCTGCTGGTAAACTGCCGGAAACTGCTGCTGCTGGAATGAACTGGAAGCTAGGGGCTGCTCCCCTTGCTGGAATGAGCTGAAACTCTGCAAATCACCTGTACTCGTCAACCCGGACAAAGCCCAGAAAACATATAAAAAATGGTCAGCCTCCGAAAATCACCAAAGAAACCCTCCTCAAGGAATTACGCTGCCTCTGCAAGGCTCAGCGCAGATGCCAAATAAAAATAGCTGGAACAGTGCCACAAACTCCTCAAGAACCCTCCTACTGGCAAATATTGATCCTCTACTCCGGATATCAACTGAAACTCCTGTAGAAACTTCGAACCGGAACACCTCCAAGAAGAACTGCGTCCTCTCTCCTATGGACTGCGCAATCACAAGAAGAGCCCAGCTCCTCAGCAAAACAACCAACCAAACCTCCTGCTAAAGATTGAAGAAATAACCTTACCCGAGCAGGCACTCAAAGTCCCCCAGGGCTAAGGGTGAGATCTCCGACCGGAGACACTCAACGCACTAAACAGTGCTGCAGACAGGCTCAACAGCCAGCGTGCTCAAGAAGACAAACGTCTAGCTCAAAATCATCAACAAGAAGAATAATCCAAATGAGGAGGCTATCCCATCATTTATAACGCTAACCTCCCTCCAAAACCCTAATGTGGTCTCTCTCTCCTCCACGTGCTCCTCACTAACTGCGCAGTTGCTCCTAGAGGTTACGTGGGTCCCCTCCTTTGCGTGGTGTTGGACCCCCATGGCTCCCCATAAGTTATAACATTGTGCTACTAGGGAAATGCTCTAATTTTCTTAAGTGAGTTAGACCCCTCTTCTCACTTTTAATTTACTAATAAACTATAGTCGGAAAAACTATACAAAAATCGAATATTCCAATTAGCCATTGCTAATTAGGAATATTACAGTCTCCCCCGGAAAAATGTTGCTTGATCTCAAGCAACTGAAGTGATGGATGCTGCATAATCTTCTCACTCTCCCAAGTGGCATCCTCATCCGGTAAATTCTTCCACCTCACCAAGAATTCCCGGACCGTCCTGCTCCGAAGCTGCCTCTCCCTGGTATCAATAATAGCCTCTGGCTGCAACACCAAATGCCCCTCGTCATCCGTGGGTGGTAGCTCATCCGTAACTGTCACTTTCTGTCCCAATGCCTTCTTCAGGCATGATACATGAAAAACATTATGAATCTTGCTGCCTTGGGGCAGCTCTAACTCATATGCAACCTGTCCAATCTTGCGTATCACCCTGTATGGCCCATAAAAGCGGGGCTTGAGCTTCTCGGCCCCCTTCTGCTTTAGTGACGACTGTCGGTATGGTTTTAATCGTAGGTAGACCAAGTCTCCTATCTCAAACTGTCTCTCCACCCGACTCCTATCAGCATACAGCTTCTGTTGGTTCTGCGCTATGGCCATGTTATCCTTGAGAGCTCGGAGGATGTCCTGACTCTCTTGGATCCAAATCTTGGCTCTCAGAGCCTTGCTAGCACCAAACATCACGTCCGCAAAAGATAAAGGATGATACCCATACAAAGCATAGAATGGTGACATACCAATGGTCATGTGATGCGTCGTGTTATAGCAATACTCTCCCAGATGCAGCCACTTCAGCCATGCTCGCTGCTGCCCACTTACATAGTTACGCAAGTAGCCCTCCAGCCACTTGTTAACTATCTCTGTTTGTCCATCCGTCTGTGGGTGATAACTAGTGCTCGGTGTCAACTCTGTCCCCACTAGCCGAAAAAGCTCCTGCCAGAATCCGCCCATGAAGCGGTTGTCCCTGTCACTAATAATGGTCTTAGGAAGACCATGCAGCCTGAAAATCTCTCTGAAGAACAGCTCTGCCACCTGTGCTGCTGTGTAGTGCGCGGATATGGCGAAAAAGTGCGCATACTTCGTCAGTCGATCAACGACGACAAAGATACAATCCTTGCCCTGCACCATGGGCAACCCTGTGATGAAGTCCATCGATATGCTCTCCCATTTCCCCTCTGGAATGGGAAGAGGCTTCAACAATCCTGCAGGATGGCTCATCTCTCCCTTGTTCCTTTGACAAACATCGCACTCCCTGACGTGCTGGAGTACGTCCTCCTTGAGGCCCTTCCATGAGAACCTCTTTCTAATGGCCTTGTAGGTTTTGGTAAACCCCTGATGGCCAGCCAATGGAGAATCGTGTGAAGCATGGAGTATCTTCTTCTTAAGCTGAGATCCCTCAGTCAAGAAGATCCTGTCTCTGTAATAGATGATTTCATCAATCACCCTGTACCTGTCATCTGCTACCTGTCCATCCAGCACCTCACATGCAAACCTGTCCTTGGAGTACTCCACTAACAGTCGAGCCCTCTAATCTGTATCCAAGCTCATAAGCGATAACGTGGCCGGTCTACATGAAAGGGCATCTGCTACCACGTTATTCTTACCTTTGACATACTCGATGTCAAAGTCATATTCTTGGATCTTACTGATCCAGTTCTGCTGCCTCTCCTGCAACTGCTTCTGCTCCAGAAAGAACCCGAGGCTGTTGTGATCGGATCTCACCCTGAATCTACTTCCCACTAAATACTGCCGGTATTTGGCCAATGCATGCATAATGGCCAACATCTCCTTGTCGTATATAGAATACAACCTCTCATGCGGAAGGAGCTTCCGGCTCTCAAAAGCTATAGGGTGACCACCTTGCATCAATACTGCGCCGATCCCCTCTCCTAACGCATCACACTCCAAGACAAATGGCTGCGTGAAATCTGGCAATGCAAGCACGGGGTAGTTACTCATCACCTCCTTGAGCCTATCAAAGGCTCGCTGTGCTGTATCTGACCAACTGAATGCCCCCTTCTTTGTCAAATCTGTGAGGGGTGCAGCGCGCTGTGAGAAACCATTGATGAACTTCCTGTAGTAAGTTCAAATGCCAATGAATCCCCAAAGCTCGGTCACGTTCCTCGGCTCTGGCCACTCTCTGATGGCCCGGATCTTCTCCTCGTGGACTCTCACTCCGTCCACTCCTATGATATGTCCCAAGTACAACATCTTCGTCAATCCAAACTCACATTTGGAGAGCTTGGCATAGAACTGTTGCTCCTCCAAGATGCGCAATACTGTCTCAATATGTTGGAGATGCTCCTCCCAAGTCCTGCTGTATATGAGTATGTCATCGAAGAAAACCAATACAAACTTCCTCAGATGACTACGGAAGATATGGTTCATGCACGACTGAAAGGTGGCGGGTGCGTTGGTCAACCCAAAAGGCATAACCAGAAACTCGAAGTGCCCATAATGACACCTGAAGGCGGTCTTGGGAATGTCCTGTTCCCTCACGCATATCTGATGGTACCCAGATCTCAAATCAATCTTTGAGAAGAACTATGCTCCTCTCAACTCGTCCATCAACTCATCGATCTTGGGAATGGGGTACCTGTTCTTCAGGGTCTTTTTGTTCAAAGCCCTGTAGTCAATGCACATCCGCAATGTGCCGTCCTTCTTCTTCACCAACACCACGGAAGAAGCAAAAGGACTCGTGCTTGGCCGAATGTGCCCAAGGGCCAGCAACTCATGAATGGCTCGCTCAATCTCGTCCCAATAGGCCTTGGGATGCCTATAGGGTGTGGTGATCACCGCCTGTATACCCTGGTCAAGCTCAATGGTATGCTCAAACCCCCGATCCGGTGGCTGTCCTGGCGGAATATCCCCGAATACTGTGGCATATCTGTCAAGGATGGTCTGTACCTCTGGGTGCACTGCCTGTCCTGTAGTCGCTGCCTCGAAAGCCCGCAGCTCTACTGCCCACTCTATGTCTCCCTTACGGAAGGTTGCCTCCATCCGATGTGCCGAAATAGTCTGAGGTGGATATGTATGCTGTCCCCGTATCTTCTCATGCCTCCCTGTCTTGGCATCATCCCACTCCATCTCTAGGGCCTTCCAATCCGTCGTGACCTTCCCTAGAGTGATAAGCCACTGAACTCCAAGTATCATGTTGGTGTCTGGAATATTGACCACAAAAAAGTGATCTATCAATGTATAAGTGCCCATCGTCACTGATAACTCGGGAACATATCGGGCACACACCATGGTCTGATCTTGTGGGACCAAGACTGAAAATCCATCGAAGCTCTCAGTCTATATACCTCTTCGCTCAACCATCTGTGCATCGATGAAATTGTGGGTTGCCCCACTATCGACCAAGACTGATACTCGCTGGCCATGCACTGTCCCTCGCACGCGCAGCGTCAAATACTTGGGGACTCCCCGCAATGCTGCCAGGGCTCCTCCAGTAGGTGCAAACGACGCACCACCTGCCGCTGGTGGTGGAGGTGGCAAAGCATCCTGCACTACATGACAATCTCCTGCCTCCACATCATCCTCCTCATTCTCTTCCCCGCTGCTCTCGGAGAAGACCTCAATGAAATGTGCTTTCCCAGCAGCACATCTATGTCCCGGTGCCCATGGCTCCTAGCAGGTGAAGCACAACCGCTTCTTCTTCAGCTCCCTCCTGGCATCATCATCGACCTGCACCCGTCTGGGATTCTCCTTGGGAGGCAGGATCCTCACGTCCTTCCCCTTAGGCTCGAAAGCCTGTCTCTGGGGATAAGGTGTCCGAGTCCTGGGTAAGACATCCTGTAAATCTCGGGTCCTGCTGATAGCATCCTGAAGTGTAGCTGGTCTCGTCGACCCGACTAGGCCACGAAGTGGCTCTGCTAATCCCTCCACAAACATGTAGATCATCCGGGCTACGGATAGATCTGGTACCATCACTGAAACCCTCAAGAAATCCGCAATGTAAGTCTCTGGGCTCCCAGACTGCTTGAGCCTCATCAGCTCAACAAAGTGCTGTTCCGGATCCCTGTGGTCAAAGCGCTCTCCAGCCTGTCTGTAGTTGCTGTGCATATATACATACCACTTTGAAGATATTTCTGACAAATACCACTGGTTTTAGGTTTCAAGTTTTACTTTTTTGCCTCTAGCGTTCTTTCCTACAAATTTTTGGGCTTACAGGTGACTGAGCAAATAGAGGCTTTCCTCTTCAAGAGATTTTTCCCAGAGATGCGCGATTAGCGCTAATCGCGCATCGGAAACTGCCTTCGTTTCTTGATCCGAACTTCCCTGGTGCAATTTTCGCCTCTTGCGCACTTTTTGTTAGCGGATATAAAGCTTAAATTTTGTGAAAATAACGATTCCGTAATTTCTTGACCCTGAGTCTTAAATTGTCTGTTTGTGATGTCAGCGCTATCCAGTACCCATTTAACCATGTCCGTGTATGGAACAATTTTGGGCCTCGCCGCTATCCGGTGTAAGAACGAGCAAGCTAGCTCTGTAATAGACGCCTCAGAAGACCCATGTGAGCCTGCAGTAGTTGTAACCTCCATCATTTTGGGATTCTCTTCCTCAAGTAGACTGTACATGCCTTCCCAAGTAGTAATACCAGCATCTTTATTACAGGCGGTGTCTGTATACAAGGGCGTCATTTCTTTGTCTTCAAAACTCGGAGCTTTGCCTTTCTTTCCCATAATATCCTGAATACTGCTTTGTATAGTTTTCTGTTCTTCGTTCCTGCAGTTTACAAATGAGGTGAGAATTGTAATATCCCCAACGGGAAATAACCAGTAATACACAGAAATATGCCAGACAGATATATAAAACAAAATGCCGGAACCAGAACATGGAACAAGTACACATAGAATGCCAGAACACTACGCCATTTTATTAATCTGAGAATACATATATAGGGGTACAAGATAATCAGAATGAGTGCACCTATCCTTGCCCTAAAAGTGGAGACCTGAGAATAAAGAATGGTGCGCAATAAGACAGACGTCTAGTGAAGTGAAAGAGAGCTATTTATGGGCTTCTTTCTAGCACGCAATGCACCCACTTTGGAGACAAGAGGTGATCCCTCGATGGAATGAGTTGAAAGCGGAAAGGTAGGCAGTCTCAATCCTCCGGACAAACCCCGAGAAATTGTGAAGCGGATGCTCACCTAAAATGCACCAAATGAACCCTCACGGTCATCTTGTCTCGCCGATGACGACGCGAGAAGCAAAAACGGCAAAGGGTGAATCTAACCACAAATCCTCCGGATGAGATAACAAAACTCCTCAGGGCTGGAAACACTGAAAAACGCTACCAAAATCCCACACAACAACCCTGCTCATCAGATCTGCGTCCTCCCTAGCTGGATCTGCGTCCTCCCTATCCAGATCTGCGTCCTCTCTACCTGGATCTGCGTCCTCCCTAACTGGATCTACTGGATCTGCGTCCTCCCTATCCAGATCTGCGTCCTCTCTACCTGGATCTGCTGGATCTGCGTCCTCCCTATCCAGATCTGCGTCCTCTCTACCTGGATCTGCTGGATCTGCGTCCTCCCTATCCAGATCTGCGTCCTATCTCTCTGGATCTGCGTCCTATCTCTCTGGATCTGCGTCCTCTGCCCTAGCCTGCGCAGTCTCAAGAAAGGGGGTAACTCCTCTACCAAATCTCCACCAGAAACTACTGCAAATCACCACTGAAACTGAAGGAAAGAAACCTTGCTCGAGCAGGCACTCGAAGTCCCCCGGAGCCAAGGGTGAGATCTCCGACCGGAGACACTCAGTTTGCACCAAACAGTGCTGCAGACCGACTAAACAACCGGCGTGCTGAAGTAGACAGAAGTCTAGCTCTCAATATCAATATCAAATCAACAATGCCAAATGAAGTGGAAACCCCTCCTTTTATAGTGCTAAACTCCCTCCAAAACCTTAATTGCGTCCTTCACCCTCCTTGGCCTGCGCAGTTACCCTTGGGTCAGCGTGAGGCCTCCCCTCATACACGTGTGGACCCCCAAGGCCACCCCTTTAAGTTACAACGTTGCCTCTACTAGGGAAACACTTTATTTTATTTAAGTGAGTTAGACCCCTTTTCTCACTTTTATTTATTAATTAACTATAGTCAGCAAAACTATACAAAAATCAAATATTCCAATTAGCGGTGCTAATTAGGAATATTACAGTCTCCCCCGGCAAAACGTTGCTTGTCCTCAAGCAACTGAAGTGATGGATGCTGTAAAGTCTGCTCGCTCTCCCAAGTGGCATCCTCATCCGGCAAAAATTGCTTGTCCTCAAGCAACGCTTGAACAAGCCTACTCTCTAGCTGATGCTCCCCACCAATACTGCAAAATGTGCCTGGGTCCCACTGAAACCTCTCTGTCTCCTGCATCACCCTGATACGAAGGGATATCTCAATGCCAGGATCCCAAACTGGCCTCTCACGGTACCGGCCAACCAATAGTCCTCCCGGATCCCATCGCCACTGTGGCCAATAATCGCACAAGTCCCACGGCTCGGATTGTGCACTGCCTCTGGCTATGACCAATGCTCTAAGAGGTGAAGACCACCAACAAGCATCAACGCTCTCGGGCTCCTGCTGCGCTGTACCTGTAGCTGCATATGCTACCCCTCCAACTGCATACCAACTCATCACCTCTCTCCAATCCAAGTTGTGACTCAACCCCATGCTAATCCCGCTCTCTTGAAATCGGGAAGGAGTCCTGAAGTAACGACAACTGGTGCCCTCCTGCCGACTGGGATCTGTAATATATACTATGTCCAAGGGCCCCTGCTCCACTGTGCTCCCTCCGAAGAATACCGTACCATCAAGAGGGTACCAACTCATGATCTCCCGCCAGTCCATCTGGGAGGGAGCATCTGATGTAGCAACAACAACTGCATGTGGAACATGCCTGGAAGGTTGCTGCCAACCCGTAATCATCTCCCACTGCCAAACTATCACATCTACCTCTAACATCTCCAGAGGATATGGATCTGTAGCTGTTATCACGGTACTCGGTGTCTGTGCATCTGACTGCTCCACCTCAAAGGATGGCCCCAATGCTATCCACATATCCATCATAGGCTCAATGTGGGCACCCATCTGGACCTCACCCAAGGAAATGTCATGCCTGATGTCCATAGTATCCTCCTCTGCTGACTCAGGCTCCATCATGTGCTGCTCTCGCTGAAGCGTCACAAGTGACTCATCACCCAGAGTGTCTCCTATACAGTCCCCTGACTGCTCACCCTGCACACTGTAATACGGCTACAATCTACTGTCATCATACCTGCATGACTGCTCTTGCTCCACAGAAGCAACCTCAACTGATCCTATGGACTCATATGAAAGAGAGTCCTCACCCTGGCATACAGAAGGAATGCCCTCCTGTTCTACCTCCGCCACCTCATCTACATCGAATATGCCATCCACCCTCTCGATGAAGCGTCGATACAATGTCTGGAGTCCAGACGCATGCTGGGCTGCTACCTCTGCTGAACCCAATATCCTCTGCTCATGCATGATCTCAACATGCCCTGAGGGAAAAATGATGCATGTCTCCCTCATGACCTGCTCCCCAAGTGTAGGCTCAGCAATGACTAATGTGCCACCACTGCAGAGGATCATCTCATCCCCTAAACTGTGGCTGTCAACTAGCGTACTGACCCAGCGCCACCGCTGAGAAGTCTCTCCCCTAGTGTGCTGAGTGTTATCCAAATATCTTGGGTGAACCTCGCGTACCCTGCTGCTCACACCCAAAGTGCCAAAGGTCAAAAACATAATCAACTGTACCTGTGAGTGATGTCGAAGCGAGTCAGGTGTGTGAGTCCCCACAGATACTGCCAAGTATCGCTCCTCTGTCTCTCCATCGATCCTGGGTGAACTACTCCCAAAGGTAAGCCCGAAGTCCCTGTCCATGAGTCTCTCTGGAAGCAATGCTCTAAGACCCTGCTGTGTAGCACCGTGTGCCCTCGCATACCACTGATCATCCATATACTCCTCAACATGCCACTGCACACTGAGGCATACCCCTGAGTACTGCTGGATACCCCATGCTACTGCTGTACCACCCTGTACCGTCTCGTGCCCTGACTGTGTCCAGGAATCTGTCACTCCCCGCGTGCTCTCAATGTGATGTAGGGCACTCCTACTCCACAATGCAGTCCCACACACTACGGTACACCACCATGTAGCTCCATGTCTACCAATAGTCGACTGATCACTGCTAGAGGCTCCCACACATCCATGGATGTGATGTCCTAGAGCTGTGCCCCTACATATCGGACTACCACCAAACGGTATCATCATGTCCACTGTCGCATCACTATACCTGCCGACGAAAGGATCATCACTCCAAATACTCCTCAAGGGGTCCGGGAAGTGAATCTCCCTGTGTGTCAGTAGTGTTACCACCACTGCTCGGCTCTGCTGCGTCCTCTGTGCCCCACACAAAGGTGAAGAATCCCTGTCCCCATACAAGGTGCCATCTGGTGGCCTGCCAATGCCACCTCCTCCAACAAACTCCTGCCAAGGTATGTTGACCACCTCGTGATCCCGTGTACGAGTGTCACACCAAAATAATCTAAGGGGTCTGCCCATAAACTGGTTGGCCACTGAAGCTGACCGAAACTGTACATGCTCTACTGCTAGGCCAACTGTACTCTCCAAGACATAGTCAACCGACCTGCCTGGGAAACGGTAGGTGATCCCCCCTGGATCCCAATGCCAATCTGGGGTTCCTGTAATCCCCATGCATAGAAACTCCCGCTGAGCTACACTCGGATCCATCACTATCTCCATAGCCCGCTCCACTGAGTACCAACTCAAAATCTCTCGCCATCCAACCTCAACATGTGGATGCTGTATGCTATGCAACTCTGATCGTCTCATACCGCTATCCAACTCAACATATGAGATCTGACTAGGTGGCTCTGCCTCTCTCTCTCTAATGGGAAGAGATGACCCAACAATACTGCTAGTCCCATCCATGCATGCCTGAAGGGGAATGATCTGACGCTCCCTCGTGCCCTCTGGTTGTACCATCAGGGAATCCAGTTGTTCCCCAATGCAGACCAACTTGGCCGCCGACTTGGCACAAGTCACTCTCATACCCTCCAGCTCCTGGTCCTGCAACAAAATGGTCTCCCGTACTGACGCGGCCTTCTCCCTCAAAGCTCGAAGGTCCGTCCGAAGCCGATGATACCGCTGTCTGCGACCATCATCCGATGCCTCTGTGTCTCCTAGTGCCTCATCGATAGTAGATATATCTCCTGATACCTCACCCATCTGTCGTGTGCTGCTACCACCCGAAGACTCGGACATGGCTCCAGTCATCACCTCAGTGGATGGCTCTACCGGAGTAGGCTCTACCTCCTCC
Source organism: Pinus albicaulis (assembly GCA_034641835.2). Taxonomy (NCBI): domain Eukaryota; kingdom Viridiplantae; phylum Streptophyta; class Pinopsida; order Pinales; family Pinaceae; genus Pinus; species Pinus albicaulis. Next base: position 1,698,352,540 of record CM076578.1, read on the forward strand.
ACTACGATATCAACCGACACGGTCAAGGAGGTCTCTAATGATGGTGAGTCCTGTGTCACACTAGGTGTATCCTCGAACTCCCTGCAATCCTGTGTGTCCTCATCCTCCAAGTGCGAGGTAACCATTTTAATGGTTTTCCTCTCCGATACTCGGTCAAGCTGGAAAGAGGTATCCAACCTGTCCACCCAAGCTTTTTTTGAGCGCCTGGATGACCCGTCAAGTGTCGGTAGATGAAATCTGTCCACTGTGCGCTGTAAGCCCCTATCATGTGAGTGCTTGTTCCCTCTGTGAAAGTTGTGAGGTCTACTATCACGCTGGAGTTGAACATAATCTCTATTAGCTGTGCGGTGGTAGTCTCCACCATGATGATGCCGGTGCCCCCGGTGATGATCACGGAGTCTAATGCCATACTGGATCTGGACATATTTTCTGAACGAGAGAGCCTCCATGAACGCTGGTCCGAAAGCCTGGTACTCTGCAAAAATGTCAGCCATCCGAGCCGCATCCATCTCTCGCTGTACTGCTGTCCCTGCGTCCTCTGGCAAGAAGGTAGGCATGGTAGGGCGTGTGGGTGTATGTGATGCCATATGCTGAGTGGCATCATGCTCTCACAAATGGTGGGATGTGCCTGATCCCTCACCAATCCGAAATCCCCTTGGGGTTTCCCGCTGCCTAACCGCTAGCGCAGCGAGTCTCTGTGACACATCCTGTATGTGTTGGAGGAGCGTTTCTCTAAATCTCCTCTCATCATCATCAACTGCCATCGGCTCTTTCTGCTATGTGTCTACAGGCTCCTCAGAAACTGCATGGCTGTTGCAACACCATACTGCTGCTTAACTTTGACCTCCGATTTACCCACTGAAAACTACTCAGAAAATTCCAGGAATTTGGGAAGGTGATCCTTGTCCAAAACCCAGAAAAACCCAGAAAACGTTTCTTCTAATTCCAAACTTCAAAATTTGACCCTTTATATTTTGGCCCTTTTTCCAATTGCGTTTTTGGTATTGCAACTGCTATTGCTCTGTATGATCTCTTTCCCGATGTCATAGACTGCTAGCTCCACAGGCTGAGCCAAAACTATTCTCTGATACCACTGTAATATCCCCAACGGGAAATAACCAGTAATACACAGAAATATGCCAGACAGATATATAAAACAAAATGCCGAAACCAGAACATGGAACAAGTACACATAGAATGCCAGAACACTAAGCCATTTTATTAATCTGAGAATACATATATAGGGGTACAAGTTAATCAGAATGAGTGCACCTATCCTTGCCCTAGGCAAGTGGAGACCCTCTCAGAATAAAGAATGGCTGCAATAGGGACAGTGTCCTAGCTGGCTGAAGAAACTGCTATGGAAAACTGCTGCTGCAATGCACTGGAACTAGGGGCTGATCCCCTCAATGGAATGAGCTAAAAACTGGAAAGGTAGCTGATCTCAATCCTCCAGACAAACCCCAGAAATTGTGAAGCAGATGCTCCACCTCCGAAGATACACCAAATGAACCCTCACCAGTGAAAGCGTCTCGCGGTGACGACGCAGTAAAACGGCAAAAGGGAGTGAATCCCCAACCACAAATCTCGGATGAGATAACAAAGCAGAAATGGTAACAACATGTTGCCAACACCCCACCACAGCTCAACCACTCATCGGTCTGCGTCCTCCCTAAACTGGATCCTACGTCCTCCCTATCGGTCTGCGTCCTCTCTGCTGGATCTCAAGTCCTCCCTAAATTTGGATCTGCGTCCTCCCTATCTGAATCTGCGTCCTCTCTCTCTCTGGATATGCGTCCTCCCCTAGGCCCGGATCTCTGTTGGGTCTCGTCCTCCTATCAGGAATCGACGTCTCTCTACCTGGATCTCTGTGGATACGTCCCTCCCTAACCGGTCTGCGTCCTCTCTGCAGGTCTAGAGATGCGTCCTCCCTATCCAGATCTGCGTCCTCCCTAGCCAGATCTGTGTCCTACCTCTCTGGATCTGCGTCCTCTGCCCTAGCCTGCGCAGTCTCAAGAAAGGGGGTATCTCCTCTACCGAATCTCCACCAGAAACTACTGCAAATCACCACTGAAACTGAAGGAAAGAAACCTTGCTCGAGCAGGCACTCGAAGTCCCCCGGAGCCAAGGGTGAGATCTCTGACCGGAGACACTCAGTTTGCACTAAACAGTGCTGCAGACCGACTAAACAACCGGCGTGCTGAAGTAGACAGAAGTCTAGCTCTCAATATCAATATCAAATCATCAATGCCAAATGAAGTGGAAACCCCTCCTTTTATAGTGCTAAACTCCCTCCAAAACCTTAACTGCGTCCTTCACCCTCCTTGGCCTGCGCAGTTACCCTTGGGTCAGCGTGAGGCCTCCCCTCATACACGTGTGGACCCCCAAGGCCACCTCTTTAAGTTACAACGTCAATCAACTAGGAAAGCACTTTATTTTATAAAGTGAGATGACCCCTCTTATTTCTCACTTTATTTATTATTTTTAGCTAAAGCGGCAAAATTAAACAAAAATGAAATATTCCAATTAGCAATGCTAATTAGGAATATTACAAGAATAATGATAAGAAAAAGGTGATGGGAAAGCTTTAAATGCCGAAGACATATAAAATATACCACCTTACGTGAAATGGCTCTTCGATCAGAACAAAACCATATTTCATTAATGATTGGAAACTAACTCATTGATTAACATTAAAGCGCATAACCAGGTCTCGGTTTATGGAAAAAAACTCTTTCGTACAACGAGCCCTAAAGATCTGCGATTTGCTTCGCAATATCGCAGATCGCAGTATTGTAGATCGCAATCTCGTGGAATCGCAATATCGCAATACCGCAATATCGCAGAATCGCAATATCGCAATATCGCAAAATCGCTAGAGCGTAGTATATGACAATCATCTGTTAATGTGTTTTCTGCGAAATGCGATTTGCGATATGTGCCATCGCATATCGGCGGTTTGAGGTTGTAATATCCCGAAAGGGAAATAGACAGCAATACAAGCATACGATAATACAGAAAATGCCAGAAATAGAACATAAAGCAAATACTCATAAAAATACCGGAGATGCTAAGCCATTTTATTAATCTGAGAAATATGATGAAATACAATAGTTGATCAGAATGATAGCACCTATTCTTGCTCAAGGCAAGTGAAGAACTCTCTCAGAAAAGACAGGAAATGGCTGCTCTAAGAAACTGCGTCCCAGCTGCTGGTAAACTACTGGAAACTGCTACTGCTGGAATGAACTGGAAGCTAGGGGCTGCTCCCCTTGCCGGAATGAGCTGAAACTCTGCAAATCACCTGTACTCGCCAACCCGGACAAAGCCCAGAAACCATATCAAAAATGGTCAGCCTCCGAAAATCACCAAAGAAACCCTCCTCAAGGAATTACGCTGCCTCTGCAAGGCTCAGCGCAGATGCCAAATAAAAATAGCTGGAACAGTGCCACAAACTCCTCAGGAACCCTCCTACTAGCAAAGACTGATCCTCTACTCTGGATATCAACTGAAACTCCTGCAGAAACTCCGAACCGGAACACCTCCAAGAAGAACTGCGTCCTCTCTCCTAGGGACTGTGCAGTCACAAGAAGAGCCCAGCTCCTCAGCAAAACAACCAACCAAACCTCCTGCTAAAGACTGAAGAAATAACCTTACCCGAGCAGGCACTCGAAGTCCCCCGGGGCTAAGGGCGAGATCTCCAACCGGAGACACTCAACGCACTAAACAATGCTGCAGACAGGCTCAACAGCCAGCGTGCTCAAGAAGACAAACGTCTAGCTCAAAATCATCAACAACAAGAATAATCCAAATGAGGAGGCTATCCCATCTTTTATAACGCTGACCTCCCTCCAAAACCCTAACATGGTCTCTCTCTCCTCCACGTGCTCCTCACCAATTGCGCAGTTGCTCCTGGAGGTTACGTGGGTCCCCTCCTTTGCGTGGTGTTGGACCCCCATGGCTCCCCATAAGTTATAACGTTCTGCTACTAGGGAAATGCTCTAATTTGCTTAAGTGAGTTAGACCCCTCTTCTCACTTTTAATTTATTAATAAACTATAGTCGGCAAAACTATACAAAAATCGAATATTCCAATTAGCCATTGCTAATTAGGAATATTACAGAGGTTTTTCAGCGTAAGTGATATTTGAGGCATGCGATGCGATGAATGTTTTTATTGCGTAGTTTCGCATCGCGATCTCGCAATCTTAGAATTCCGCTTGTAAAGAGGTATCCATTACCTTTTTTGCGATAAGATATTTCTTAAGGAATGATTTTATCCTACCTTATCATAAAACTTAAGCCTTTTTAGATTGTTCAAGGGATATTCTCCTAAGTTTATGATAGTAAGTTTTATTGAAAAAGGAAATACAAGCACTAATCGATTTTTCAAATTTTTTGACTAAGGGCCCCCACTTATTTAGTAGTAGTGATAATGCTAAATAAGAAGGGGGGTTGTTGCTGGCCACAACAGTGAGAAGCTTCTAAGTGACAAGAATCAAGTCTAATTTAATCTTAGTCGTTCATTAAGGATTAGATCACGACCGTTGATTCATCAACAGGAAAAGTATAAAGGAAGGCTTGAAGTTCAGTTGGAGGTAGACATAGTGAATCTAAGAGATCAAATTCTTCTGACGCAACAATGCTCAGATGAAGATCAGATCTGAGTGATTCAGAGCAGAAGTGAGGGGCAGATGTAGTAATTGTTCAGAGAACCAAGAGTACATAGCAGAGTAAGGGCAGCAGAAGCAGCAGAGGGACCAATGCAGCCACCAGGAGAGGTGACGCAGACCCCACAAAGGGTCACGCAGGCCCACGCAGGGCTCACGAGTGGCTCCGAGAGACAATCCAGTTTTAGCTGGAGACTGGGGTTTCTGAGCCGGGAGGGCTGAAACTCAGTTATTGAGAGGCAGATCAGTGCAGAGAAGGGGTGACGCAGTCCATAGGCCTACGCATCTATTGCGCAGAGGCAACTAGCGCTTCACCAGTTTCTGAACCGGATCAGCTGGGACTTGCAGTGTGAGGTAAAACTCACGATTGTTTTCTGTCTACCAAGGTTTTTCTCTGTTGGGTGAGCTGGATTTTGCCACCCTAGATGTACTCAGAATATTGCTGCTTAATAATATAAACCCTCAGATCTGCTGCACTGGTTTCCTGCATTGGGTTTTTCTGGGGACATTTGTCCGAAAATAAGTGTGTCCTTTGTCTGAATGCCTCATTTATTTTTCAGTACTTGATCTGTATAGTTGCATAGGCTGCAATGTATTTACATTAATATTTTCTTGATGTATTGAGAAAATAACTTGTTAATTTAATGAAAACAAGTAGGTAATGTAAATCAGATCTCTGTAGTAGGATTTCAGGTTGTTAGATTCAAAAATTTTCACAACATCTTAGATGTGCACAAAGCAGAAATGTAAGCAACCAAATGTTTTTGAATGGAGTCCCTGATGATCTTCTTAGCTTTGACCTCACCTTTCTTGTATTTGGTTTTAGTAGCAACCGGTGCATTTCAAGGAGGCTCCACAACTTTTCTTGCACATAGTCCATGACATCATTTTCTTCCAAAGTCAAGTATAAAGACATCTTCCATGCATGATAATCAAGCTTATCATCGATCTTATCCTCAGATTTAAAGTAAGATGAGGAAGCCATTGAGTCTTTTCCCTTGTCCAACAGATCTTAGTGATTGCTTTTCTCTCTCTTGCTTGGGCTTTGTCTTCACCTATGCTCTGATACCATGTTAATTTTTAGTTAACAATGGTATGTTCTATGCTTAGCACAATTTACTTCAATGTTCCTCAGTAGCCCAATATCAATTTCCAATTATTTCCAGTAGCAATCACATTAACCATTAATCACATTGACAGTAAATGCAGATAGAACATAAAACAAAATGCAAAAGACAAGCCAAGACAAGAGGACACAATATTTTGTGGATGCCAAGGAAAAACCCCAATGTGGGGAAAACCCTTTGATCAATTCTTCTTATTATTATTCAATAATTCAGCAGAGGGAGAGAGTACATAGATTAGTTTCACTTGCCCAAAACACAGTCAACTCGGCTCTGACAAAACAGTAGTCAACAACAGTCAACCTGTAGCCCTAACCAGAAAGTCAACGCTGGTCAAATCAGCAACAAAACATCCCCCTAAACAGCTCTGTCAAAGTCAGTCAACTTGGCCTTCAAGAAGGGTCCAAGTCAACCCAAAACAGTCCCTGAAATGCTGGTCAATTTTGGTCAAACTTCATTCAGGGCTGCGGTCAAACAGGCCTGCGGTCAATGCAGGTAAAACTCAGTCAAACTCCTCGATTTCTGTGCCAGAAAGTACGGCCTGCAAAAATTGAAATTCTGCCCAAGAAAATGCAGTCGAACTCGGTCAAATAAGCCCTGGTCAACGCTAGTCTGCAATCTGGAAATTCATCCTGCAGTTGATCTCTGAAATTTCCAGCCTCCTGTTGCCACATGTGTGTGAGAGAGAGAGAAACCCAAGCTGTACGAACCAATCTGAAGTGGAGAGAGAGAAGAATGTGTGAGTGAATGATGTCCAAATGAAGAGAGAGATCACACCTATTTATACACTTTGTTGTGGGTGAAGAGACACATCTATTGGGCTTCATGAGCCTACATTTGACTGAGGCCGACCTTGACAATTTACACGAGTGAAAAATAAATTCAAAATCAAACTTCTGCTTGTCCGAATGAGATGATCTTTAGATCAATCTCAGACCTCTCAAAAAGAGGAATCCAATAAAAATATCATCTGCATCATATGAGCTGTCCCAAGGTGGAATTTGGCCCTAGTTGCCAATTTTAACACCGTTTGGAGCGTGCTTTGGGAGTGGGAGCAAGGGGGGAGGGAGGCACTCCCCCACAAAACTGGCTAGATCTATTTCTCATGTTGGGCAATGGGCCAATGTAAAATTTTAGCCTGATATTTTATTCCAAACATATTTTTGTTTTTTTATATTGTAACATAAGCTGCATTTGTCCATTAAGAAAAAAGGATAGCACGACTAAAATGTGGTTGTAAGAACAAGCACGAAAGAAACAAAAATAAGTACTTATGCTTAATAGTTGGAAAGTTTCAACTGGAAAGTCAACTTTTACCTTCTAGGACTGCATGGTAGATCTCGAGCAAGTCCAAAGAGAGTGTCACTGTCAATATAACCTCCAGCTCCATGGGGAATGGCCTTGCGATACTTACAATCTCCAGTAGAACTAAAGGTAGGATATGCTTGGCCAAGAGCAAAGAATTCCCCAAGTCCAACAGGAATATCATCACGCCCCATCATGTGCAATATATCATATACAATATCTATGGTGGCAGCATTTGCCCAACCATTGGCAGTAATAGTTATTGCCTGAAGAACAGAAATGGTCATAAACTCTTAATGTTTATTCAAACTTCCATGAGAAAATGCAGGGGTATGTCAAGGATAAACATTGCAACTATGCAATCAATGATCCTTACCTTTAGATCGATCAGTTCTAGAGGCATCTTAAGCAGGTAGAACAGAGTAACAAAATCCCCTGGACTCATATCTAAATCAAGTATCACAGGTTTCCCTGACAATTTGCCATTTATATTAGGCTTGAAAAGAGATTCCTTATAGGATGGAAACTCTGTTTTCATGTTGAACTTTGAAGTTTGATGTTTACTATTCAGTGCCTGCATTGCCATCAAACAGTTTTGTTGTTTCATGAGTCGTGAGGGATCAAAATTTTGAATGCTTTGTGCAGTACCTTGGCCAGCAATTACTAACCCACAGTAACTGAAGATTTTCTTAAATGTTTAAATCAGAAAATGAGCATCAGAAATTGAAGATACAAGGTAGTTCTCTTAGATTGTCATTGCATGCAGAGAAAAACAATATCTACTTCAGCCTGGTTGACAGGAATGCAATTCATATTGGGAAAGGAAAAAGGGGTGTCAAATTGTAAAACTTAAATAGTCAACCTCACGAAAATGGAACAGAAAAAAGTTCATATCAAGTCCCATTGAAAACTTACATTAAGGAAACTTGTGAAGTATTCCCTGTCAAGTGTGCTGTTAATATCCTTATTTGGCTTAGCCTTTTCTGCAACCAGTACTCTTACTCCTTCACTAGCAGAAACCTCCTTTGTGTATCCATCCTGTTTGCATCATATTGTAGGGGATCTTATCTCTATCAGCTTCCTACAGGAGACTAAAACAATAATTGAATCTGCCAACAAGAAAGACACCCAAAAAGCTAACGTCTATGATGATATAGATCATGCAACCTGCAGAAATTTATTTGTATCTTGAATTGATCTCTTTTTTTAAGTATTTATAATTGATTCCAGAGCTTTTTTCCCTTGCATGCACATTTTCATAGGTCTAATTTATTTATTTAGAAGTTTAGTCAACAAAGATGCTAAGACACTAAGAATATTGTCAGAAATAAATAATTGAGTCTGTTTTGTCAAGCAGTTGTCCTTGGAAGAACTAAACTTTAAGTATGACATGAGATGCATCATTGCAACAACAAAGCCAATTACACATAAACAATTCAATGACATGGGATTACTTTGGTTATCATCTAAAACTTGGTTGAGAATTCTCTCTGACCAAAGCAGCTCTGACAAGACATGGAATCACTGTAAGACGTGGAATGGATTTTTATTTCATAAGCATTTTAGTTGAGTTGATCTCTATTGATAAATGAGAATGATAGTAAGAGGAAAGAGGAGGCTTTTCCACTCCAGAAAACTGCTATTGTAGGGAGGATATTCAATCCATGGATATATAAGTGTAGAAGATACATGTCCAATAATACAACTTCCAAAAGAACTTATGCATCTCATACACTAAAATTTTAAGCAAAATATATGAAGAATATATATCTTCCATTATGTTTATACACTCGTGGACAGCACTTAAATTTGGATTTAGGTCTTTTGATGGAGACCAGGATGTTTCCTTTTATGGCATCAATATGCATTCACTGCTGATAACCAACATTGGATATTTTATTGTGATAATGGTGGGAAACTCAAATATCTTTTATATTGGGATTATTTTGTTGCTCAGGTGTGGAGGCTCTAGGTAATAAAACTCAAGAGTAAAACAAACTATTCTAGTTCTGGTCTGGGATTATATCACAGATACAACACACTAATTTGGCTAAGGTGAATAAGAAGACTCTTTCCTGAAGTTTGGACAATATAATGTAATTGTAAACGATGTTGTGTACTACATCCAAATGCTGAATGATGTAGTAACTAAAAGCAGAATAAATTTTTAATAGAATGTACGTAAAAAGTGTCAATAAACCACTTCAATAATGCTACAAACAGAATTTCATTTTTCCATCCTTCGAAATGAATGCATATTTGAAGGAAATTCAGAATCATACAGTATTTACATATGTAGTTGTGCTGTCACAATGCTGAAGATGTCAAGCATCTTCTGGGAGGCTGCAAGGTGGCCTGAACATTTTAGGATTGGGTTGTGGCAGAATAAAAAATCATGTCCATTGCCCCCTCCACTGGAAAGGGGTTATTTTTGGGGCAAACAGATGATTAGGCAGGCAGGTAGAGGCATAGGAGATGCTGTCAGACAGATAGGTATCTCTTTATAATGGAAAAAAATGTTGCTGGGTTACCTTTATTGGAGAAACTGTGCCATATCTCCTAGGGGAAGTTGCTGAATTCAAATCTGACTTATCAATTCAGTTTGCAGCAAAGATGAGAATTTAGAAAAGTCATTGATTCGGTTTAAATTTGGAACAAAACAGACATGCACACCCTCTTTGCTAATATAAGGAGGAATAATATGCATGCTGCTACTTTGGATAGCATTGTAAGGTTATATGATGTATTTTCTTTGGTGCATTAATGAAATATGAGATGCATTTGTTCCAAAAAAATAAGGCATATTATCACTTTTAGCATTTATTAATACCAATTTTGCCACTAGAAGAAGCATGAACATACAAAATTTGAACGATTGGCACATGCATAAATTTGTTTGGTGTAAATTTAAATTTTGCATTTTCCTTGTCAGCATAGATCGTTCTTCAAGAATGATCAGACAGATGAGGAGAAAATAGAAATGACAGGAAACCAGAACTTGCCATGCATTTTCCTTTTCCATTTGGAACAAGACAAAATGGATCTTGAATGCCTGTCTGAGTATGACCACTGTGCACTCCTCCTTTCCTAAGATGAAACTTAGGCATGGTCCGATTATCAAATAATGGATTTGAACCATCATGTATTCCATACGGTTTGTTTGAGGTCACTATAGTTATGTATCTGTATTTTAGCTCAGCAAAATCATTGTCTTCAATGTTGGTATATCCGTTCCAAATGCTTGAGAGAAGGATTCCAGATGTAAAAGAGTCCCACATGAAATAACTCTGCAGCAACTTGTAAGATGGTCAGTCATGTTTGTTCAGAACAAAGCAGATTTTTCAAAGTAGCATAAAAATGTTTTACAAACTAGGAGATTAAATCACGTGCATAACTATAAACAGTGGCATTTACATAATTCTGAAAGCATACCGTATAGTACTGGTCATCAAACCAAGTATCGTGTGTTAGTTTTAATGATTCAGAGACATATTGTGCCTCATATGTATTTTGTTCTTTCTCAATTGCCAGGAAAAACTCCCTATTTATAGGAATAGTATTTGTTGCATCAAGTGGAACAAGTGTGATAGGAAGGCCTGAATGGAAAACCTGCAGTCACAGATAATCAAATAACTTGTGTTAGATAATTTGTCTGAATGCCATATATGCATTTGCATGCCATCTATTCTGACATACCCATGATAAATTTGGTGAGATCACAATGTGATCAAGGGTTTTGAACCCCAAAAGAATAAATTTTGTCCAAAACATTTTCAGGCAAAGAATAAATCATGTGCATGGTTTTTTTTTTTTTTAAACCTTCGAAACAAATTACAAGCATTTCAGGATCTCAGAGTTAAATCAAAACTCTTCTTTTAACCTAAAGGTTATCTTGAATGCCTAAGTCAGCAGTTGTTTTCTAAAAAATAATATTGTTTCTCTTAATGCAGAGAAAGAAAAATTAAACAATTAAGTACAATGAAGAAGAAAATAAACAAAGTTTTCGAGGGTAGGTGGAGAATATTACTAAGTTGACAAACCTATAAGAAGGAAATCAACAGTATATACTATCAATAGCTGGCACGACAAAGGCCATTGAAAGAACATAACTAGGTTAACATAAGACACTAATTATTGCATCATTTCTTTCAGGTGGAGCTAGGAATTCGAAGGTTTGCATTTTTGAGAAAGCGTATAATGTAATATCCCCAATAGGAAATAGACAGCAATACAAGCATACGACAATATAGAAAATGCCGGAAATAGATCATAAAGCAAATACACATAAAAATGCCGGAAATGCTAAGCCATTTTATTAATCTAAGAATATAATGAGATACAATGGATAATCAGAATAAATGCACCTATCCTTGCTCAAGGCAAGTGAAGAACCCTCTCAGAAAAACAGGAAATGGCTGCTACAAGAAACTGCATCCCAGCTGCTGGAAGAAACTGCCGTAAACTGCTGCTGCGGGAATGAACTGAAGCTAGGGGCTGATCCCCTTGCCGGAATGAGCTGAAAATCGACAGACCACTTGAACTCACCACCCCGGACAAAACCCAGAAACCATATACAAAACGGACCACCTCCGAAAATCACCCCCAGAAACCCTCCTCCTAGAAAAACGCTGTCCCTCCAGGACCAGCGCAGACACCAACTGAAATAGACTGAAATGAGGCCACAACTCCTCAGGAAACTCACCAAATGATAAACGCTGAACCTCCACACCGGAATAGGCCTGAATCTCCTGCAGAAATCTCTACCACTGAACAGCTCCAACTCAAACTGCGTCCTCCCTCCAAGGACTGCGCAGTCACCCAATGAAGCTCAGCTCCTCAGCAAAACTCCCAAAAAAAACACCTGCAAATCTCCTGCTAAAGACTGAAGAAAAACCTTGCCCGAGCAGGCACTCGAAGTCCCCCGGGGCCAAGGGTGAGATCTCCGACCGGAGACACTCAGTCGCACTAAACAGTGCTGCAGACCGACTAAACAGCCAGCGTGCTCAAGTAGACAGAAGTCTAGCTCAATATCATCAACAATATCAATAATGTCCAAATGAGATAGCTCTCCCTCCTTTTATAACGCTGGCCCTCCTCAAAACCCTACGTGGTCCCTCTCTCTCCCACGTGCTCCTCATGGGCCTGCGCAGAAGCTTCTAGAGGCTACGTGAGCCTCCTCTCATACGTGGTGTGGACCCCCAAGGCTCCCCTTTAAGTTATAACGTTGCTCCTACTAGGGAAGCACTTTATTTTATTTAAGTGAGTTGACCCCTCTTTTCTCACTTTTATTTATTAATTAACTATAGGCGGCAAAATTATACAAAAATCTAATATTCCAATTAGCGGTGCTAATTAGGAATATTACAGTCCCCCCCGGCAAAATGTTGCTTGTCCTCAAGCAACTGAAGTGATGGATGCTGTAATATCTTCTCATCCTCCAAAGTGGCATCCTCATCCGGCAAAAATTGCTTGTCCTCAAGCAACGCTTGAACAAGCCTCGTCTCTAGCTGATGCTCCCTACCGATACTACAAAATGTGCCTGGGTCCCACTGAAACCTCTCTGACCTCTGCATCACCCTGATACGAAGGGATATCTCAATGCCAGGATCCCAAAGTGACCTCTCACAGTACCAGCCAACCAATAATCCTCCCGGATCCCATCGCCACCATGGCCAATAATCGCACCAGTCCCACGGCTCAGATTGTGCACTGCCTCTAGCTATGACCAATGCTCTAAGAGGTGAAGACCACCAACAAGCATCAATGCTCTCGGGCTCCTGCTACGCTGTACCTCTAGCTGCATATGCTACCCCTCCAACTGCATACCAACTCATCACCTCTCTCCAATCCAAGTTGTGACTCAACCCCATGCTGATCCCGCTCTCCTGAAATCGGGATGGGGTGCTGAAGAAATGATGACCTGTGTCCCTCTGCCAGCTGGAATCTAGAACATGTGCTATGTCCATGGGCCCCTGCTCCGCTGCGCTCCCTCCGAAGAATACCATAACATCAAGAGGGCACCAACTCATGATCTCCCGCCAGTCCGTCATGGAAGAAGAATCTGATGTAGCGATAACAACTGCATATGGAACATGTCGGGAGTGCTGTCGCCAACACGTAATCAACTCCCACTGCTCTGCCCTGTCTGCCAGTGAAAGCTGCCTGTAGAAGGAAGCCCCTCTCTCTATAATGGGCCAAAGTGGGCAAGATACGCTGCAAGCTCCATCGATGTACTCCTGGAGAGTGCTACACACTAAAAACACTGCAGCTCTGCTGACTGTGTGTGCACCTATCTGCGTCTCATCCCTGTGTCGACCCACAGATGGATGCTCCACCATACCCAACAACTCCTCCCACTCCTGATCAGGAATGTCATGCTCCTGCTGTCTACTGGTCCCCTGCAGAACAATCCCATCGGCCTCCAAAACCTCTAGAGAATATGGATTTGCAGCTGTTGTCACCGTACTCGATGTCAGTGCATATGACTGTCCCACCTCGATGGCTGACCCCAATGTTCGCCGCATATCCCTCATCGACTCAATGTGGGCACCCATCTGGCTCTCTCTCAAAGGAATATCATGCTTGATGTAAGTAGTGTCCTCCTCTGTCGACTGAGGCTCCATCACCTGCTGCTCTAGCTGAATTGTCACAAGTGACTCTTCACCCAGAGTATCTCCCGCAGAGTCCCATGACTGCTCACCCTGGACACTAGAATATAGCTCCGGTCTACTGTCACCATCCATGCATGACTGCTCCCCAGAAGCGTCCTCAACTGATCCTATGGACTCATATGAAAAAAAGTCCTCACCCTAGTATACAGAAGGAATACCCTCCTGTTCTACCTCCGCCATCTCATCTACAGCGAACATGCCACCCATCCTCTCGATAAAGTGTCGATACAGTGTCTGGAGCCCAAACACATACTGGGATGTTACCTCTGCTGTACCCAGTATCCTCTACCCATGCATGTTCTCGACATGCCATGAGGGAAAAGTGATGCATGTCTCCCTCATGACCTGCTCCCCAAGCGTAGGCTCAGTGATGACTGATGCACCACCTCTGCAAAGGATCATCTCATCCCCCAACCTGTGGCTGTCAACTAGCACACCAACCCAGTGCCACTGCTGAGAAGTCTCTCGCCTAGTGTACTGAGTGTCATCCAAATATCTAGGGTGAACCTCGCGTACCCTGCTGCTCACGCCCAAAGTGCTGAAGGTCAAAAACATAATCAGCTGTACCTGTGAGTGATGTCGAAGCGAGTCACGTGTGTGAGTCCCCACAGATACCGCCAAGTATCGCTCCTTTGTCTCTCCATCGATCCTGGGTGAATTACTACCAAAGGTAAGCCCGATGTCCCTGTCCATGAGTCTCTCTGGAAGAAATGCTCTAAGACCCTGCTGTGCAGTACCATGTGCCTTCGCATACCACTGATCATCCATATACTCCTCAACATGCCACTGCACACTGAGACATACCTTGGTATGCTGCTGGATACCATGTGCTACTGCTGTAGCACCCTGTACCGTCTCGTGCCCTGACTGTGTCCAGGCATCGGTCACTCTCCGCATGCTCTCAATGTGATGTAGGATACTCCTACTCCACAATGCAGTCCCACACACTATGGTACACCACCATGCTACTCCATGTCCATCGGCAATCCACCGCTCAATGCTAGAGGCTCCCACACATCCCTGGATGTGATGACCTAGAGCTGTGCCCCTACATGTCGAACTACCACCAATCGGTAACATCGTCTCCACCGTCGTATCACTATACCTGCCGACGAAAGGATCATCACTCCAAATCCTCCTCAAGGGGTCCGAGAAGTGAATCTCTCTGTGTGTCAGTAGTGTTACCACCACTGCTCGGCTCCGCTGCGTCCTCTGTGCCCCACACAAAGGTGAAGAATCCTTGGCCCC
Source organism: Pinus albicaulis (assembly GCA_034641835.2). Taxonomy (NCBI): domain Eukaryota; kingdom Viridiplantae; phylum Streptophyta; class Pinopsida; order Pinales; family Pinaceae; genus Pinus; species Pinus albicaulis. Next base: position 1,698,367,557 of record CM076578.1, read on the forward strand.
ATACAAGGTGTCATCTGGTGGCCTGCCAATGCCACCTCCTCCGACAAGCTCCTGCCAAGGTGTGCTGACCACCCCATGATCCCGTGTATGAATGACATGCCAAGACAACCTAGGGAGTCTGCCCATAAACTGGTTGGCCACTGGAGCTGACCGAAACTACACATGCTCTACTACTAGGCCAACTGTACTCTCCAAGGCATAGTCAGCCGACCTGCCTGGGAAACGGTAGGTGATCCCACCTAGATCCCAATGCCAATCTGGGGTTCCTGTATTCCCCATGCATAGAAAATCCTGCTGAGCTACACTCGGATCCATCATTATCTCCATAGCCCGCTCCACCGAGTACCAACTCAAAATCTCTCGCCATCCAACCTCAACATGTGGATGTTGTACCCTGTGCAACTCTGATCGTCTCATACCGCTATCCAAGTCAACATATGAGATCTGATTAGGTGGCTCTGCCTCTCTCTCTCCAACGGGAAGAGATGACCCAACAACACTGCTAGTCCCATCCATGCATGCCTGAAGGGGAATGATCTGACGCTCCAACGTGCCCTCTAATTGTACCATCAAGGAATCCAGTCGTTCCCCAATGCGGACCAACTTGGCCGCCGACTTGGCACAAGTCACTCTCATACCCTCCAGCTCCTAGTCCTGCAACAAAATGGCCTCTCGTACTGACGTGGCCTTCCCTCTCAAAACTCGAAGGTCCGTCCGAAGCCGATGATACCGCTGTATGCAACCATCATCCAATACCTCTGTACCTGCTAGTGCCTCATCGAAGGTGGATATATCTCCTAATGCCTCACCCATCTGTCGTGTGTTGCTACCACCTGAAGACTCGGACATGACTCCGGTCATCACCTCAATGGATGGCTCTACTGAGGTAGGCTCTACCTTCTCCACTACCACATCAACCGTCATGGCCAAGGAGGTCTCCAATGAGGGGGTATCCTGTGTCACACTAGGTGTAACCTCAGACTTCCTGCAATCCTGGGTGCCCTCATCCTCCAAGTGCAATGTACAATCCAACAATGGCTCATGAGAATGATGGTTCGATTCCTCCTTGAGTGTTTCCATGTTGCATAGCGCAGTGCAACCAGGCTGCTCTATAGTAGCAATGAGATTTGACCCTTGATCTACAAGAGTCCCATCCTCAAAAGTGTTGGCTGCCCCAACTGTCGATGCATGTGGCTGCAAATCTGAACTCTGTATGCTAGAAACTCCATCCTCTCTGAGCTGACAGTAATCTTTGAAGGGAAAAATTGCTTTGAAGTCTTCCCTCATGGACTTCCATTCTCGGAAATAGTCTTCAAGAGGTATACGACCATGTTGCCTCGGTACTTCAGGTAAGAATGTAGGCATTGTGATCCTCATATTTGCATAGATAGCCAGCTCCACAGGCTGAGCCAAAACTATGCTCTGATACCACTGTAATATCCCCAATAGGAAATAGGACAAAGAATACAAGCATACGACAATATAGAAAATGCCGGAAATAGATCATAAAGCAAATACACATAAAAATGTCGGAAATGCTAAGCCATTTTATTAATCTCGAGAATATAATGAGATACAATGGATAATCGTAATAAATGCACATATCCTTGCTCAAGGCAAGTGAAGAACCCTCTCGTAAAAAACAGAAATGGTCGCTACAAGAAACCGCATCCCACACTGGAAGAAATTGCCGTAAACCGCCGTCGCTCGGAATGAACCGAAGCTAGGGGCTGATCCCCTTGCCGGAATGAGCTGAAAATCGGCAGACCACCCGAACTCACCACCCCGACAAAACGCAGAAACCATATACCAAACGGACCACCTCCGAAAATCACCCCCCGTAAACCCTCCTCCTAGAAAAACGCCGTCCCTCCAGACCAACGCAGACCAACCGAAATAGACCGAAATGGGGCCACAACTCCTCAGAAACTCACCAAATGATAAACGCTGAACCTCCACACCGGGAAGAGGCCCGAATCTCCCGCAGTAAATCTCTACCACCGAACAGCCTCCAACTCAAACTCGCGTCCTCCTCCAAGGACTACGCTAGCCACCCAATGAAGCTCAGCTCCTCAAAGAAACTCCCAAACAAACACCCGCAAATCTCCCGCTAAAGACCGAAGAAAAAACCTTGCCCGAGCAGGCACTCGAAGTCCCCCTGGGCCAAGGGTGAGATCTCCGACCGGAGACACTCGCCGCACTAAACAAAGGTCGCAGACCGACTAAACAGCTAAGCGTGCTCAAGTAGACAAAGTCTAGCTCAATATCATCAACAATATCAATAATGCCCAAAATGAGATAGCTCTCCCTCCTTTTATAACGCCGGCCCTCCTCAAAACCCTACGTGGTCCCTCTCTCTCCCACGTGCTCCTCATGGGCCTCGGCGTAAGCTTCTAGGTGGCTACGTGAGCCTCCTCTCATATGTGGTGTGGACCCCCAAGGCTCCCCTTTAAGTTATAACGTTGCTCCTACTAGGGAAGCACTTTATTTTATTTAAGTGAGTTGACCCCTCTTTTCTCACTTTTATTTATTAATTAACTATAGGCGGCAAAATTATACAAAAATCTAATATTCCAATTAGCGGTGCTAATTAGGAATATTACATATAAACTTGTCCTTGATGTTTCACTTCTAATAAGATGGGGAGAGGTTATTTTAGAAACTTGCTGAACACAATAGGTTTACTTATGAGAAATTCTACAAGAGATATGATCCTGTTATCAAATCAAATATATTAGGTGTATGGTTTTCTAGAATAACTGCATAGATATTTAAAGTCGTTAATTTTTTTGGACCCTCATTTGAGGTCCATCATTAGGAGAGAGTGTGATTTGGCCATTGAAAGAACATAACTGGGTTAACATAAGACACTAATTGTTGCATCATTGAATTCAAGGATTTGCATTTTTGAGAAAGCATATAATCTGTTCTCGATGTCTCCCCTCTAATGAGATGCAAACTTGCTGAACGCAAGAGGTTTGCCTACGAGAAATTGTATAGGAGATATGATCTTGTTATCAAATCAAATATATTAGGTGTAGGGGTTTCTAGAATAACCACATTCATATTTTAAATCCTCAATGTTTTTAGACCCTCATTTGAGGTCCATCATCATCACCAAATCACGTTCTCTCCTAATGATGGAACACAATTGAGGATCCAAAAACAATGAGGATTTTAAATATGGGCGCAGTTCTTCCGGAAACCCATACACCTAATATTTTGTCCCGCATGAATCTTAGATATATCTTTAGATATGTAGATACTGCTAACAATGACGAAACATCCTAAAGCTGTTGAAATACTTCACAAAGTGCTTATTTTTTTATCTTGTGTTTCAAAGCAATGCTAGAATTCGTGACAACTAAAAGAAAACTATATGGTACAAACCAAAGTTTACGTTAAGTAAAGTTTAAACATTTGGTAGTTTGTATAACAAGTGGTAGTTTATCAATGGAGCCCAAGAGCAAATTTCAGTTGTAATCATGATTGTAAAGTTCTTCTTGACCAATAAAATACCATACCTTGCTTCATGGATGTTTCCTTGACAAATTGTTGGTGTTTTACCATGTAAATTTTGTGTTGTTTGAATGATTCATTTGTTATCTTGTATCATTATTTTATCTGTAATTATATTTTATTCAAGCTATAAAATGCCAACAAGTGGTATCAAAGAGAAGGTTAAAGAAACCATGAAATCCACGTTGAAGGAATCAAGCAAAGGTTTGTTAGTGTTGAAGGTCGATCCAACTAAGCAAATATAGAGGCGGAAGGTTTGTGTAGTGGTTCATTCTTCCGGCTACAGTGCTCGTGGTGCAAAGTATGTGTTGAAACCATAACCTTTGGAGTGTTGATTTATGGTAGCATCAGATGTGCCCTAGTCTTGTAATTTTGTATATAGCTAAGACACATGTATTCCATTAAATCCAGAAATGGTTTTGGAAAATTCCACTTAGAGATGATTTAATTAAATTAATTAATCATTTTTTAAAGTTTTTCTAAGTCTAAACTTAGGGAATTTGATTAATTTAAGGGTATTAATTAAATCAAGTGTGAATCTTCTAGATAAAGTCATGGATCACCTCCAAGTTAATCTTAGCCCTTGATTATGTTTTAATCTTGGTCGTTGAAGAGTCAATGAAAGATTATAAGGAGGGTGAGGGGCCTATGGAAAACACACTTGACACTTGAGCCATTGAGCATTTTCGAATTTGTGTGAGAAGACACAGCTTTCGATCAAGAACAAATCACTAGGGCTAGGTTTCCTAAGTGATTTGATTCAGTGATCAGATCCAGAGAGGGGAAGAAGCAGAGATTGGTCATGTGGACCAAGAATACATTTCAGAGTGAGGCAACATCAATGCATGAGAGAGACAACACAGTTTCTGGCAGGGGTGACGCAGTTACTGCAGAGAATCACGCTGAGCCAACGTAGTGTCTCTTGGAGTTAGTCTGGAGAAAGATAGAGGATAGGGTTCTGAGACAGGAGGGCCAAGATCCTGCTTCAGATCAGCCAAATCAACTACAGGAAAGGGTGATGCAGTCCCTCTAGCTTTCCTACACAGTATTACGTAGATCCAGTGTAAGCAATCACGTAGAGGCAATGAGGGCTTCATCAATGCTGCTTTTGATCAGACGGAGACTTGTTGAGTGAGGTATATTTCACAGTCATTCTTGCTATCTAGATTTCTCTAAAGGGTTTGCCGGATGTTGGCACCCTAGTTGTATTCAAGATTCCGCTGCTTAATAATGCAAACCCTCAAATCTGCTGCACCGGTTTTCCCAAGTTAGGTTTTTCCGGGGACTTAGTCCAAAAATAACTATGTCAATGTGGTTGTTTTTCATGGTATTTTGTTCAGATTATTTCAACACTTAGATTTTATTCCGCAGCATTATTTGTGTAGACTGCTTCAGTAATTACTTCGGTATTTCAATGTAATGAAATAATTATCAAATAATAGGAGAAGTAATTCATATTTGTTGCAATAGGAATCCAGATCTAGGATTTTTCACATGGTATCAGAGCTTATTTAAGCTAAAGTTCAGGAGAAACAAAGAGAACCAACAGATCAACGTTATAGAGTCTGGGATCTGCGTAAGCAATAACAAACCCTCCCAGAAAATTACGTTGTCTAGGCTAGGAAGGCATTCCATTGCAGAAAAGGCTCCCTCTGAGAGAGTTGATAGAGGGGTAAGCTTTTTCAGTTGCAAGAGAGGTAGCGTAGCAGAGCAGCGCAGCTGAAGGACGCAGTTACTGCACAACAGTAAGAGCTGGTGCATAAGCGTTAGAAAATTCTGAAAAACACAGTTGGGGATTTCTTGATCTCAAAGGGTTTCTTACTCAAAGAAACTCAGTTTTTTCTCGTGCTGCAGCAGAGGAAGTGACTTACTCCACAAGGAGTGCGTAAGTCAAGCTAAGCAGAGGGTTAGAGCAAGGCATCGACAGTTGAGGAGATGGCCAGCAACGGACTGCGTGACCAAGATAGATTGAAGGGTGCTTCCAACTACGTTATCTGGAAATCAAGGATAGAATTTCTCCTTGATGAACATGATCTGAAAGCCCTCATAGACAACGCAATTGCAAAACCTCTTGATGCAAAACACCTGAGGCAGTTCAAGAAGAATATGGCTAGAGCCAAGAGATTGATCGTAGATGGAGTAAAGGATCACATTGTACCTCACATAGCAGCCAAAACCACTGCTAGAGAAATGTGTGTAGGGCTAGAAAAGCTATACCAAGGATCTTCCGAGCAACGGAAGATGTACCTTGAAGAGAAGATGCAGAATATCAGGATGAAGAAGGGAGAACGTTTTGACTCCTTGTCTCAGATTCAGGAAAACCGAGATCAACTGTCTGCAGTAGGATCTGCTCCTAGAGACTCAAAGCTAGTAAGGTTCACACCGAACTCTGTTTCAGAGGATTATCAAGTCTTTGTCCAAGGTATAGTGGGAAGAGAAAGGCTTTCAGGATGGGAAGCAATGTGGGCAGCATTACAGCAAAAAGAGTTGAGGAGAGATCTCCTAAAAATCCACTTGGAGGATGGCAATAGCAATTCAAAGGTCAAGAAGGAGGAAGAAGACAACAATGCCCTTGCATCAAAAGGGCAACAGAAGCAGAAGAAGAAAGATCTATCCAAGATCAAGTGCTTCTGGTGTGGGGAAATGGGGCATTATGCCACACAATGTCCTCTTAAGAAAAAAGATAAAGAGGAGAAGGAAGATCCGCATGCAAGAGCTGCCAAGATTGAGGCAGAGAAAGATTGTGCTATGTTAGCTCATATTCCAAAAGGAGAAAAGTGGACTGATTTGGATTTTTAGATCCAAAATCTACAAGGAGGCGGGATCCTTGAGTATTTCCGAACTCTTGGATCACATGTGAGCTACGATAGCCTAAAGACAGTAGCAGGATGGACAGTTGCAGCAGAAAATGATGAGATGATGCAGTGGCTGGTAGTACTAGAGTCTGATCAGCGCAGAGAGGGAGCAGCAGCAGCAACAACGCAGTGCACACTAGTGTAGTACAGTGCAGAGCAGTGGTCACGCAATGCAGAGAAGCAACAACGCAGTCTCCTAAGAGAGCTAGTGCAGAAACTAGCAGCAGTCAGTCTCATTCTTCAATTGCAATCATATTTGTCCACATTTCGGATGTTTTTCTGTTGCAATTAGCAACAGTAGCAGCAGTGCAGCAACAACGGAGATGAGTAGCAGCAGCACAGTGCACAGAGAGGCAGCGCAGTGCAGAGTGATGATCATGCAGTGCAAAGCAGTGCTCACGCAGTGCAGCAACATGGTTGTAGAATTTAGAGGGAGTTGCAGTACTGTGGCAGTTGGCAGCAGCATGCAGAGTCAGCAACAATACAGTTGTAGCATTTTTTGTGTGAATCTTCTAGATAAAGTCATGGATCACCTCCAAGTTAATCTTAGCCCTTGATTATGTTTTAATCTTGGCCGTTGAAGAGTCAATGAAAGATTATAAGAAGGAGGGTGAGGGGCCTATGGAAAACACACTTGACACTTGAGCCATTGAGCATTTTCGAATTTGTGTGAGGAAACACAACTTTTGATCAAGAACGAATCTCTAGGGCTGGGTTTGCTAAGTGATTTGATTCAGTAATGAGATCCACAGAGTGGCAGAAGCAGAGATTAGTCAGGTGGACCAAGAATACATTTTAGAGTGAGGCAGCATCAACCCAGGAGAGAGATAGCGCAGTTTCTGGCAGGGGTGACGTAGTTACTGCAGAGAATCATGCTGAGCTAGTGCAGTGTCTCTTGGAGTCAGTCCAGAGAAAGATAGAGGTTGGGGTTCTGAGCCAGGAGGGCCAAGATCCAACTTCAGATCAGCCAGATCAGCTACAGGAAAGGGTCACGCAGTCTCTCCCTCTAGCTTGCTATGTAGGCTTACGCAGATCCAACATAAGCAATCACGCAGAGGCAGTGAGGGCTTCATCAGTGCTGTTTTTGATCAGCCAGAGACTTGTTGAGTGAGGTATATCTCACAGTCATTCTTGCTATCTAGATTTCTCTAAAGGGTTTGCCGGATGTTTGCACCCTAGTTGTATTCAAGATTTTGCTTCTTAATAATACAAACCCTTAGATCTACTGCATGGGTTTTCCCAAGTTGGGATTTTCCGGGGACTTACTCCAAAAATAACTGTCAATGTGGTTGTTTTTCATGATTTTTTGTTTAGATTGTTTCAGCACTTAGATGTTATTCCGCAACATTATTTGTGTAGACTGCTTCAGTAATTACTTCGATATTTCAATGTAATGAAATAATTATCAAATAATAGGAGAAGTAATTCAGGTTTGTTGCAGTAGGAATCCAGATCTAGGATTTTTCACAAGGAGCAGAGACCACATTCAAGCCCTAGCCCATGGGCTAATTGTTTTAGAGGTCGAATGACTCACAAGGTGGAGTAAGCCCTTGATTGTATTGTGCTAGTTCTGTCTAGTGTTGAAGGAGTCAAGCCACAAAGAAGATAGAGATTTTTCTAGCATTGAAGGAGGTAGAGCCACATACCCTAGCCATCAAGCAAATATAAAGGTGGATCAGCCCAAAGAGAAAGAGTGGCATCTTGTCAATCGAGGAAAAATTAGAAGTGGATTCTCTAATGTTGAACTAGTCATGCAACAAAGAAGAAAGAGGTTTTTTCAGCATTGAAGGAGGTAGAGCCAAATACCCTAGCCATCAAGCAGATATAAAGGTGGAGTAGTCGATAAAGAAAGAGTGCCATCTTGCCAATCAAGGCAAAGGTGGAAGTGGTTGTAGTTTCAATCAAGAAGTGTGGCTAAGTGAGATTCAAGGTGCCATCAAGTAGTCAAGAAGGGCCAAGTTATAATTGGATTCAAGGAGCTAGGTCCGATTCATGCTAGTGAGGGTTGCAGAGGTCTAATTTTTGTTGGTGTTCAACTAATGGAATCATTTTTCAAGTGGTAACATTTATACATATATATGTTTAAATATGTAGAATCTTTATATATACACACACACACATTCTTGGGATTTGGTAGAGCTTCCAAAGGATAGAAAAAGATGTTGGGTGTAAGTGGGTCTACAAATTGAAGAAAGTCATTGACGATAAAGTTGAAAGATATAAAGCTACATCGGTGGCAAAGAAGTATTCTCAGATGGAAGGTATTGATTTCCATGAGATATTTTACTAGTTGTTAAGCTTGTTTCTATTCATATTTTATTAGCACTAGTTTATTTACTTGATCTTAGGTTAGAGCAGTTAGATGTTAGAACTACATTTCTACATGGAGATTTGGATGAGGAAATATACATGGAACAACCAGAAGGATTTGTTCGACATCGCAAAAGAAGGTTAGTTTGCAAGCTCAAGAAGTCATTGTATTGCCTAAAATAGTCTCCCAGGCAATGGTACAAGAAATTTGATTTCTTCATGATGAGCCAATACTATACTAGAAGCGAGTATGGCCATTATGTTAACTTTATATGTTGATGATATTGTTGTTGCAATCAAAAACATGGATGGGATCAACTAGGTAAAGGCTCAGTCGGCTAGGAGTTTTAATATGAAGGTTCTAGGAGTAGCAAAAATATACATGGAACAACAGAAGGATTTGTTCAACATCGCAAAAGAAGGTTAGTTTGCAAGCTCAAGAAGTCATTGTATTGCCTAAAAGAGTCTCCCAAGCAATGGTACAAGAAATTTGATTCCTTCATGATGAGCGACTACTATACTAGAAGAGAGTATGGCCATTATTTTAACTTTATATGTTGATGATATTGTTGTTGCAATCAAAAACATGGATGGGATCAACTAGGTAAAGGCTCAGTCGGCTAGGACTTTTAATATGAAGGTTCTAGGAGTAGCAAAAAAAATCTTGGGCATAGAAATACACCAAGATAGGAAAAATGGCAACCTCAAGTTATTACAACAATAGTATATGGAGAACGAGGATCACACAGTTGCTTGGACAACGCAGTCTCTTGGAGGGAGTATGCAGTTTGTGGTAGAGGCAGTTCCAGGAGTGAGGAGATATCAGGGATTTCAGCCCGAGGATAGTGTGAAGGGAGCAGCCCTTCACTAATCATCATTTTGGGAGCAGGAGGAGGCCATCATTTGCAGATTTATCATTTAGGGCCAATGTACTCACTAGGAGTGCGTTATTTTCCAAGGGAGGTCAAATTCCAGGGTTAGCCATTCCTTGAGCATTTCTGAGAGTATTTCCAGCTTGCCTTAAGCAAGGCAAGGTGCCATCATTCTGATCACCTTTGTACTCATTGTATCTTTCAGTTATATAATAAAATGGCTCAACGTTTCTCCATATTTGTATGATGTCTCTCTATTTGCTGTAGTTGCTTGTTTATGTTGCTTTGTATTACTGTTTGTTTCTATTCGGAATATTACAGTGGTATCATAGCTCATAGACTTGGCTCACCTGTGGATCAGATTATTCTATGACACCGATAGGAAAACCATATATCACTTACTGGGGAAGGAAGTATAAGGACCAAGAGTAGAGGCTTGAGAACACTTTTGGAGAAGGGGACTGCGTTCCAATAGTGGACGCAGAGGAGGAAGAACCAATGGTAGAGGAGAAAGATGAAGGGAGGGAGTTTGGTAAAGTCTGTGCAGGAGCTATCGAGGAGGATCGAAGAGATGGTGCAGAAGTTTACCATAGACCAGAGATAGCGTGAAACCCCAAGGGGTTTTCACATCAGAGAAGGGTCCAACACTTCCCACCATTTGCAGGAGCAGCTCATAGCGCAGCAGGTTGTGTCACTTACTCCCCCACGTTCCACAATGCCCACATTTCTGACTACAGGCACTGGGACGAGAGCACCTCAGGAGCCGGAGCCGGTTCATATGGGGGATTATTTTGCAAAGTATCAGTCCCATGGGCGAGATTTTGGTGAAGCTCTCACTTTCCATGATTTTGTTCAGCTCAAGAAGGACAGTCGACCCCACAACTAGAACAGAGGGGTAGATACACACAGGATGGGGACGTACAACGTACAGTGGGCAAGGTTTTTTTGCCAACATTTGACGGGTCCTCAAAATGTTCGGCAAAGGCTTGGGTGGAGAAGCTGGATATTTATTTCCAGCTCAATCAGATGGCAGAGGGGGAAGCCATCAAGGTGGCAGTGCCGCACCTTGAGGGAGAGGCCCACGACTGGTGGTTCCACGGGATGGCCACACTGGGTTACTCAGCAGTGATAGCTTATGCAGAGTTTACACGGAAATTGGTGGAGCGGTTTGACTGGAAGGATTCGGAAGAACACTTTGTTGAGCTGACCAAGCTCAAGCAGACCGAGAACTTGGAAACCTACATTTCCGAGTTCTTGAGTCTTTCGGTGATGGTGCTCGACTTGTCCTCGGCTAGGAGGATATACATGTTTATTGACGGGATGGTAGAACCTCTGCGTGGGCTAGTCAAATCCACGAGGCCTGCTACACTCTAGGATGCAGTTGGGAGGACCAGGGATTTGCAAGATGCTCTATCCAAGACCAAAGCTCCTTTCCCCCAGAGACCAACATTTCAGCCAAAGGGGAAGGACACAAGGGTTCCACCTCCGAGGGGGAACCAAGGTCGGGGGCCTTTGGATGATGATACTTGGAGAGATTTGGGATGGAGGAAGCTATGCTTCACATGCTAGGAGCCATGGGCACTGGGACATCAATGTGTCGCAGGAAAGGCATACTACATAGAGGTTTTCTTCGACAGTGATGGGGAAGAAGATGCATATGAGGAGATAGAGGCAGGAGGCAGTGCTCTAGTGCAAAGAGGAGATTATCCACCACCTCGACCCCTAGGAGCAGGAGGGGCAATGCTTGCACCTACTGGGGGAGTCCTTGCTTCTTTGGGAGGGGTTCCCAAGTATTTGACACTGCGTGTTCGAGGCACCGTTCAAGGACAACGTGTTTCAGTGCTAGTTGAGAGTGGGGCCACCCAAAACTTTATTGATTCACAATTGGTAGAGCGGCGGGGCATATCGATAGAGAGCTTTGAGGAATTTTCAGTACTGGTACCAGGTGATAGAACTATGCAGTGTGCTAGATATGTACCAGCATTGGCAGTGACCATGGGGACTTACACTTTGACAAATCATTTCTTTGTGGTGGAAATTCCAGACGCCAATATGGTGCTAGGAGTGCAGTGGTTGATCACGTTGGGGAAGGTCACCACAGACTGGGAGACTTTGGAGATGGAGTGGACAGACAAGAAGAGCGGCAAGCATGTGAAGATACGAGGCATGCACTCATACCCTCCGCAAACAGTATCAACACATCAGGTGGAGGCAGACTTCCGGAAGGGAGATATAGAGTGGGCAGTGGAGCTGCGTATTTCAGAGGCGGAGCTACAGGACAGGCAATTCACCAAGACGTATAGTTGATTTTGGATAGGTGTGCTACAGTTTTCGGGGATATACCTCCAAGACAACCATCAGATCGGGGGTTTGAGAACACCATTGAGCTTGAGCAGGGCATTCAGGCTGTGACTACTACACCCTATAGGCACCCCAAAGCCTATAGGGATGAGATTGAGAGAGTTATTCATGAGCTCTTAGCGCTGGGACACATATGACCCAACACTAGCCCATTTGCTTCTTTCGTTGTACTAGTGAAGAAGAAGGATGGCACACTGAGGATGTGCATCGATTATCGGGCTCTTAACAAGAAAACCATGAAGAACTGATACCCCATTCCGCGGATTGATGAGTTGATGGATGAGCTGAGGGGATCAAAGTTCTTCTCGAAGATTGATCTGAGGTCAGGCTACCATCAAATCCAAGTGAGGGAACAAGATGTCCCCAAGGCAACCTTCAAATGTCACTATGACCATTTTGAGTTTTTGGTGATGTCCTTCGGGCTAACCAATGCACTGGCCACCTTCCAATCTTGTATGAACCACATCTTCCGTGGTCAGTTGAGGAAGTTCGTGTTGGTATTCTTCGATGATATTATGATATACAGCCAGACATGAGAGGAGCACCTACAACACATTGAAGCTATATTGCATATTTTGGAGGAGTAACATTTCTCTGTTAAGCTCTCCAAATGCGAGTTTGGGCTGACAGAGATGCTCTATTTGGGGCATATCATTGGTTTGGACAGAGTAAGAGTCCACGAGGAGAAGATTCGAGCCATTCGGGAATGGCCAGAACCGAGGAACATGACTGAGCTCCGGGGATTTGTAGGCATCTGCACCTACTACCGGAAGTTTTCCTAGGGGTTTTTCCAACTTGCTGCACCCCTCACAGATCTCACCAGAAAGGGGGCATTTAGTTGGACAGACATAGCGCAGAGGGCCTTTAACAGGCTTAAGGAGGTGATGAGCAACTTTCCAGTCTTGGCTTTGCCGGATTTCACGCAACCCTTTGTCTTGGAGTGTGATGCCTTAGGAGAGGGGGTAGGTGCAGTCTTGATGCAGGGGGGCCACCCCATAGATTTCGAAAGCAGGAAGTTATTGCCACATGAGAGGTTGTATCCCATATATGACAAGGAAATGCTGGCTATCATGCATGCACTGGCCAAGTTCCAGTAGTACCTGGTGGGGAACAGATTCAGGGTGAGGACGAACCACAACAGCCTCCGGTTCTTTCTAGAGTAGAAGCAGTTGCAGGAGAGGCAGCAAAAGTGGGTCAGCAAGATCCAGGTGTATGGCTTTGACATTGAGAATGTCAAAGGGAAGAACAACGTGGTGGTCAATGCTCTATCCCGTAGACTGACAGCGTTGTCTCTGATGAGCATAGACACGGATTGGAGGGCTTAGTTATTGGTGGAGTACCCCAAGGACCGTTTTTCCTGTGAGGTACTGGATGGTCAGATCACAGATGACAGGTATAGGGCAATGGATGAGGTGATATACTTCAGGGACATGATCTTCTTGACTAGGAGCTGTCAGCTCAAGGAGAAAATATTGCGTGCCTCCCATGACTCACCACTATCAGGCCACCAGGGATTCACCAAGACCTATAGGGCCATCAAGGAGAGGTTCTCTTGGCGAGGCCTCGAGGAGGACGTACTCCGACATGTGAGGGAGTGCGAAGTGTGTCAGCGGAACAAAGGAGAGATGAGTCACCCAACAGGACTACTACAACCACTTCCCATTCCGGAGGGGAAATGGGAAAGCATCTCGATGGACTTCATCACTGGGTTGCCCATGGTATAGGGCAAGGATTGCATCTTTGTGGTCGTTGATTGGTTGACAAATTATGCACACTTCTTTGCTATATCACCATGGTACACAGCAACACAGGTAGCCGAGTTGTTCTTCAGAGATATTTTCAGATTGCATGTCTTCCGAAGACCATTGTTAGTGACCAGGACAACCGTTTCATGGGTGGCTTTTGGTAGGAGCTTTTTCATTTGGTGTACAGAGTTGACTCCGAGCACCAGTTATCACCCTCAGACAGACGGGCAGACAGAGATAGTGAACAAGTGTCTGGAAGGTTACTTCCGAAGCTATGTCACGGGGCAACAGAAGGCGTGGCTACGCTAGTTGTATTTGGGAGAGTACTGCTACAACACCACTTTTCACATGTCCATCGGTATGTCTCTGTTCTATGCTTTGTATGGATACCATGCTTTGACTTTTGCTAACGTGATGTTTGGTGCTAGCAAGGCCCCCAAGGCCAAGGATTGGATCCAAGAGAGTCAGGATATACTCCGGGCTCTTAAGGATAACTTAGCTACAACTCAGAACCAACAGAAGTTGTATTCCGACAGGGGATGGGTTGAGAGGCAGTTTGAGGTAGGGGACTTGGTCTACCTACGACTTCAGCCATACCAGTAGTCCATGTTGAAGCAGAAGGGGGCCGAGAAGCTCAAACCCCGCTTCTATGGACCTTACAGGGTGATCCACAGGGTTGGGGAGGTTGCATATCAGTTAGAGCTACCCACAGGTATCCGGATCCACAACATCTTCCACGTATCGTACCTAAAAAAGGCATTGGGGCAGCAGGTGACTACAATAAAGGAGCTTCCACCTATAGATGATGAGGGGCATTTGGTGTTGTAGCCAAAAGCCATCATAGACACGAGGGAGAGACAGATACAGAGTAGGACAGTTAGAGATTCCTTGGTGAGGTGGAGGAACTTGTCGGATGAGGATGCCACTTGGGAGAGTGAGAAAATTTTGCAGCATCCGTCCTTGTATTTGCTTGAGGACAAGCATCGTTTTGGCGGGGAGGACTGTAATATTCCCAATTAGTAGCAACTAATTGGAAATATTAATTTTGGCCAGTTTTTCTTTTCTAATGTTAAAGTCAGTTAATAAAGTGGGTGATGAGACACATAACCCACACTTAGGAAATAATTTTTCCCTAAAGTCACTTGAGCAAATATTACTTGACAGCATGGGGTCCATGAGGGTGAAGTAGCAGCGTGAGGGAAGAGGCAGCATGGGCCCATGACAACGCAGTTGAGTGGAGACAGCGTGGGCCAAGAGGGACAACGCAGTTTGGTGGGGCTCAGGGGAGAGCAAGGCTCTCAAAGCATAAAAAGGAGAAGAGACTCCTCATTCATTCATTCTATTATGCATCTTTGATTTCTATCTTTTGACATTGAGCACGCTTTTGCTGTTGAGCGAAGTCTGCAAGTGTTGTTCAACACACTAGGTGTCTCCGAGCGGGGATCCCAACCTCAGCCTCGGGGGACTTCGAGTGCCCGCTTAGGTGAGAATATCTATCCATCATTTTTCAGCAGAGAGCCATAGCATCTTCAGCCAGGATCACACAGTTGCTTGGACAACGCAGTCTCTTGGAGGGAGTACACAGTTTGTGGTAGAAGCAGTTCCGAGAGTGAGGAGATATCAGGGATTTCAACCCGATGATAGTGTGAAGGGACCAACCCTTCACTAATCATCATTTTGGGAGTAGGAGGAGGCCATCATTTGCAAATTTATCATTCAGGGCCAGCATACTCACTGGGAGTGCATTATTTTCCAAGGGAGGACAAATTCTGGGGTCAACTATTCCTTGAGCATTTCTAAGAGTATTTCCAACTTGCCTTGAGCAAGCCAAGGTGCCATCATTCTGATCACCTTTGTACTCATTGTATCTTTCAGTTATATAATAAAATGGCTCAACGTTTCTCCATATTTTCATTATTTGTATGATGTCTCTCTATTTGTTGTAGTTGCTTGTTTATGTTGCTTTGTATTACTGTTTATTTCTATTCGAAATATTACAGAGTGGGTGTCATCAATGTATACATGGAAAACCCGAGAAGAGAGCATTGAAAAACAGTAATATGGGTGTTTTAGTATCTTAGAGGAACAAGTGATTATTGTAATACCTTTAATAGTTGTAGTGATCATCTCTATGGTTATGCCAATTTAGATTATGCAAGTGATTGGGACAAGATATCTACTTTAGGTTATGCCTTTAATCTTGTAGGAGGATGTAATATTCCTTTATTAATTTTGCAAGAATTTTATGGGTTTTAATTCAAAAATGATGTCATGAGCATTTTATCTCAAAATTTTTATAGATCCACAGAAAAGTACCAAAAATTAAAGAAATGTGAAAACCCAGAATTAAAATGATGCAACACCAACACTATTTTATTGAAGGAACTACAAGAATGATACATAAATCTTTGAGATTAAACATGGAAATCAATTCAACCCTTCTACTAATAACTTGGCCAGGTAATATGGTCCAAAATTTGGCTCATCTATTGTAGCCAAGGAGGAGCAACTCAGCCTCTGGTTCAACCTCTTCCAACCCAAAAATTTATTCTCCAATTAGCTTCAGAAATTTATGCCCCAATCAACTAGGTAATTTTCCCCTTGAAAGAGATGTGTTTTTCCTTCTGAAAATGTTGAACTCAACCCTCTGGTATATTGTGAAAAATCCTAAGTTTGGGTTCCTACTGCAACAAATCTTAAATACTTCTCCTATTATTTTCCATAATTATTTCATTGCAGTGAAATATTGAAGTAATTATTGAAGCAGTCTACACAAATAATGTTGTGGAATAAATCTAAGTGCTGAAACAAATTGAACAAAATATAATGAAAAACATCCACATTTGACAGTTATTTTTGGACTAAGTCCCCGAAAAAACCCAACTCGGGAAAATCGGTGTAGCAGATCTGAGGGTTTTGTATTATTAAGCAGCAGAATCTTGAGTACAACTAGGGTGCCAATATCTGGCTCACCCTTCAGAGAAATCTAGACAACAGGTGAAAATGTGAGGTATACCTCACTTTGCAAATCCACGGCTAATCTAAACAACGCTGGTGAAGCCCCTCTCTGCCTCTGCGTGATGCCTACGCTGGAATTGCGTAAGCCTGCGTGGGCAAGCTCTGGAACTGCGTCACCTCTGCTCAACAACTGATCTGGGCCGATCTGAAACTGGATCTTAGCCTTCCTGACTCAGAATCCCCAGCTTCTAGCTATCTCTGGACTAAATCAAAGAGAAATTGCGTCACTTCTGCGTGAGTTCCTTCAGGAACTGGATCACCCATCCAGGTGACTGCTCTGTCTCTCTCTACGTCACTGCTACTTCTCTCCGAAATGTACTCCTGGTCCTCCTGACCAGTTACTGCCTCTGCCCCTCTCTGAAACTGATCACTGAATCAAAATCACTTAGCAAACCCTGCCCTAGTGATTTGATTCTGATCAAAAGCTGTGTCTTCTCACACAAACTCGAAAATGCCAAATGCTCAATGTGCTCAATGTGTTTTCCATAGGCCCCTTACCCTCCTTATATTCTTCCGTTGACCCTTCAACAACCAAGATTAAAACATAATCAAGGGCTAAGATTAACTTGGAGGTGATCCATGACTTCATCTAGAAGATTCACACATAGTTTAATTAATACCCTTTAATTAATCAGTTTCCCTAAGTTTAGACATGGGAAAACTTTAAAAAAACGATTAATTAATTTAATTAAACCATCTCTAAGTGGAATTTCCCAAAACCATTTCTGAGTATTATGGAATACATGTGTCTTAGCCTATATACAAAGTTACAAGGCTAGAGCACATTCGATGCTACCATAAATTAACACTCCCTCTTAGTGAGGAAAGTGCTCTAGCAAGACAACTCAATGTGTTGTTGTTCTGACTTCTGGAATATCTACTGCTGTGCTGTTGATGTTTCTCACCAACACTGCACACAAAAATGTTGCATTTGTACTGCTACTAACTCCACATACTGCTGCCAACTGCTATTGCACTTTAACTCCCTCTGGTGCAACCTTGTTCTTTCTTCCCTTTCTGCATTGCGTGAGCACTACTCTGCACTGCACTGCACCACTGTGCACTGCGCTGCTACTGCTGCTCAACTACTGTTGCACTATTGCTAATTACAATAGAAAAAAAACCGAAATTGGACAAGTAAATCTGCAACTGAAAAATAAGACTGACTGCTACTAACTTCTACACTAGCTCTTTGAAAATACTGCGTGGTTGCTGCTCTGCACTACGTGAGCACTACACTGAACTAGTGTGCACTACGTTGCCGCTGCTCAACTGCTGATGTTGCTGCACCCTCTATGCGCTGATTAGGCTCTAGTACTGCTAGTCACTGCATTGTCTTCTCATCTTCCGCTGCATCTGTCCATCCTGCTACTGTCTTAAGGCTGCCATAGCTAACATGTGATCCAAGAGTTCGGAAATACTCGAGGATCCTGCCACTTGTAGATTCTGGATCTACAACTCCAAGTCAACCCACTTCTCTCCTTTCGGAATATGAGCTAACATAGCACAATCTCCTTTTGCCTCAATCTTGGCAACTCCTGCTTGAGGATCTTGCTTCTCTTCTTTATCCTTTTTCTTAAGAGGACACTGTGTGGCATAATGTCCCATTTCCCCACACCTGAAGCACTTGATCTTGGACAGATATTTCTTCTTCTGCTTTTGTTGCCGCTTTGATGCAAGGGCAGTGTTATCTTCTTCCTCCTCCTTGACTTTCGAAACGCTGCTGCCACCCTCAATATGGATTTTGAGGAGATCTCTCCTCAACTCTTCCTGCTGCAAGGCTGCCCACATCGCTTCCCATCCTGGAAGCTTTTCTCCGCCCAGAATGCTTTGGACAAAGACCTGATAATCTTCTGAAACAGAGTTCAGAGTGAGCCTTACTAGCTCTAAGTCTTTGGGTGTTGATCCCATTACTGACAGTTGGTTTCGGTTATCCTGAATTCTAGACAGGAAGGAGTCAAAACGTTCTCCCTTCTTCATCCTGGTATTACGCATCTTTTCCTCCAGATACATCTTCCACTGCTCGGAAGATCCTTGGTATAACTTTTCTAGCCCTACCCACATTTCTCTAGCAGTGTTCTTTGCTGCTATGTGAGGTACAATGTGATCCTTCACACCATCTAGGATCAATCGCTTGGCTCTTGCCATATTCTTCTTGAATGCTCTCAGATGTGCTGCATCTAGAGGTTCTGCAACTGTGTTGTCTATGAGGGCCTTTAGATCATGCTCATCAAGGAGAAACTGAATCCTTGATTTCCAAATAACATAGTTGGAGGTACCCTCCAATCTATCTTGGTCACACAATCCATTGCTGGCCATCTCCTCAACTGTCGATATCTTTCTCTAACCCTCTGCTCAGCTAGACTCACGCACTCCTTGTGGAGTAAGTCACTGCTTCTGCTGCTGCACGGGAAAAAATTGAGCTTCTTTGAGTAAGAAACTCTCTAAGGTCAAGAAATCCCCAATCTGTGTTTTTCAGAAATTTTCTGATGCTTATGCACCAGCTCTTACTGCTGTGCAGTAACTACGTCCTTCAACTACACTGCCTCTTCTGCAACTGAAAAAACTTACCCCTTTGTCAACTCTCTCAGAGGGAGTCTTTTTTGCGCTGGATTTCACTCCTAGCCTGGTGAGCGTGATTTCTAGGATGGTCTACTGCTGCTTACGCAGATCCCAGTTTCTTCAGCGCTGATCTGCTGGTTCACCCTTTTTTCTCCTGCACTTCAGCTTAAATAAGCTCTGATACCATGTGAAAAATCCAAAGTCTGGATTCCTACTGCAACAAATCTGAATTACTTCTCCTATCATTTTCCATAATTATTTAATTGCAGTGAAATATTGAAGTAATTACTGAAGCAGTCTACACAAATAATGTTGCGGAATAAATCTAAGTGCTAAAATAAACTGAACAAAATACAATGAAAAATATCCACATTTGATAGTTATTTTTGGACTAAGTCCCCAGAAAAACCCAACTGGGGAAAATCGGTGCAGCAGATCTGAGGGTTTTGTATTATTATGCAGCAGAATCTTGAGTACAACTAGGGTGCCAATATCCGGCTCACCCTTCAGAGAACTCTAGACAAAAGGTGAAAATGTGAGGTATACCACAGTCTGCAAATCCACGGCTGATCTGAACAGCGCTGGTGAAGCCCCTTTCTACCTTTGCACGATGCCTATGCTGGTACTGTGTAAGTCTACGTGGGCAAGCTCTGGAACTGCGTCACCTCTGCCCAAAAACTGATCTGGGTTGATCTGAAACTGGATTTTGGCCCTCTTGTCTCAGAAACCCCAACTTCCAATTATCTCCGGATTGAATCAAAGAGACACTACGTTACTTCTGCGTGAGTTCCTTCAGGAACTGCGTCACCCCTCCAGGTGACTACACTGCCTCTCTCTGCGTCATTGTTGCCTCTCTTTGAAATGTACTCCTCGTCCTCCTGACCAGTTGTTGCCTCTGCCCCTCTCTGAAATTGATCACTGAATCAAAATCACTTAGCAAACCCTGCCCTAGTGATTCGATTATGATCAAACGCTGTGTCTTCTCACACAAACTCGAAAATGCCAAATGCTCAATGTGTTCAATGTGTTTTCCATAGGCCCCTCACCCTCCTCCTTATATTCTTCCTTTGACCTTTCAACGACCAAGATTAAAACATAATCAAGGGCCAAGATTAACTTGGAGGTGATCCATGACTTTATCTAGAATATTCACACTTAGTTTAATTAATACCCTTTAATTAATCAGTTTCCCTAAGTTTAGACTTAGGAAAACATTAAAAAAGCGATTAATTAATTTAATTAAACCATCTCTATGTGGAATTTTCCAAAACTATTTCTGGTAATTATGGAATACATGTGTCTTAGCCTATATACAAAGTTACAAGGCTAGAGCACATCTGATGCTACCTTAAATCAACATATATTACGGAAAATGGAAATTCGACCCGACAATTATAAAATTTGACCTCCCTCTTCTGCTCCCAGAAATATGCAAATTGGTTTAGATAAATTCGGCTTCTCCTTGTTGCTCGATTTTCTTTTGACTTTGGCTTGCCACAAAATATAGCAGGCCTTGGAGAGGGGCACCCTAGAAGGCTAACACTACACTAAGTGACAATAATGGGGTGATGGCCCACTGTCACCACAGCCAAAACTGTAAATTTCTGAAGATGTTCTATGCTAGATGCAAATTTACTTTAATCTTCTAGGGCCCAAATAGCAATCACATGAAAGTAAGATGCAGATAGAACATACCGATAGATCGATGGAAGACAAGCCAATAAAAATAGAGATGAAGAATGGTGGCATTACGACGATCAACAGGATGCTTCAACCAGCAAAGTCTCCATTAGGTCAACCAACCCAATGTGTCACACAACCCCAAGACGACTCATCAAAATATTGCTCCATGAGAGGCCCTAACACTGCACCATCCGTCAGAGAAGAGAATGCCTCCAAAATATGTGTGTGAAATGAACTCCAAGTCTCTCCAATATATAATTATCTGTGGTGGTGTGTGATACATCTCTTAGGCATGTGGGATAAATCTGGCCGACCTTGCACATGTGGAATAAATTCAAAATAAATGTTCTGCTCATCCGATCAAGATGATCTTTATATTGATCTTGTACCTCTCCGAAAGAGGAATCCAATAAAAATATTGGCCTCGTCATCTGAGCATCACAACATGGAGTTTCGACCTAGTTGCCCAAAATTAACATTCCCTCTCAACTAGGGAGAACTCCATCCACCCGTGCCATCCAAACATTGTGCGTCATCCCGTTGTAACTTGCTTCGCTGGCGTCTTTATTTAAAAAATGGTGAGGTACAAAGACATCACTCCTGGCTGACCCAAAGTCAACGCAGAGGTCTGAAACCTCTATAGGACTCAAAGGAGTCTCATACTAACCCGAAGTCAGTTGGAGGTCCGAAACCTTACTTGGACTCAAGAGAGTCATATACTAACCCGAAGTTAGTTTAACTGACCCGAAGTCAGTTGGAGGTCCGAAACCTCACTAGACTTGATTCTAGATCAAGTGGCTAGACACGTGCCATCCTAGACATAGAGAGTACGGCAACCTCCGATGCGTCCATCGATCTTGCTATCGATCTCTATCCACATTTCCCACCTCATTGGCCAAATGAGAGGTACTTCCCATGAGTCCAGGATTTCATAGGTAGGATGCATACGGGGCATAGATCAAAGAGAAGTAAACCAACTCAATATCATCACAGTGGGGCGGAAGCGCACCAACAAGGTTCGGCATGCCTAGCCCTGTGGTTGCTTGTAACTCCAAGAAGCTATCCCCAAAGCTTATAACACATACCCAACAATATGGACTGAAGCAAGCTCCTAGAGGCTAGTATGGTCAGATTGACAACTACCTGCAAAAGATGGGATTCGCCAAGAGTGATGCAGATCCCAATCTCTACTATCTAAGAGTAGGGAGTGAGCCATTGATACTGGTATTGTATGTGGATGATCTGTTCTTGACAAGATCATCACAGATTGCAAGAAGAATTTAGCTGAAGAACTTGACATGAAGGATCTGGGACGGATGCACTATTTTATGGGGTTGGAAGTTTAGCAGCAGAATGGGGAGATCTTCCTTGGTCAAGGAAGATACACTACAGAGATTCTGAAGAGATTTCAGATGGAGGATTGTAGGCCCATGACCACTCCAATGATTACCAACTGGAGGAAAATCGACACGTCCAAAGATGATGAAGCTGATCCTACGTTGTACAGACAACTCATAGGGTCATTGATGTATCTGGTAAATACAAGGCCAGACATTTGTCATGTTGTTAATACCCTAAGTCAGTTCATGGTGGAATTGAAGAGGGCACATTGGGCAACATCCAAACATGTTCTCAAGTACCTTCGAGGGACGGTCAAGCTTGGATTGAAGTACACCGTGACAATGATGTCAGGTTGAGTGGTTTTACTGATGCAGATTGGGCTGGAAGTTCAGTTGATCGGAAGAGTACTAGTGGGTACTTTTCAGTCTGGGATCAGGAATGACTTCCTGCCGCAGTAGGAAACAAAAGTCCGTGGCACTGAGTTCAGCAAAGGCAAAATATATGGCAGCTAGCACAGCTTTGTGTGAAGCCGCATGGCTTAGGAAACTGTTAGTAAATCTACTCAAGGAGAAAATGGAAGAGACCAACATTTTATGTGATAATCAAAGTTGCATAAAGCTCTCTGAGAATCTTGTGTTTCATGATAGGTCGAAACATATTGACATCCGGTGTCACTTCATCAGGGACTGTATACAACGTGGATCTGTTCAGTTGCAGTACACTCTAACAGGAGAATAGGTGGCAGACATCCTCACCAAGGCTCTAGGAAAGACAAAGTCTATCCACTTCAAGGAGAGGATGGGGATGATGAAGAATCCTTTCCAGTAGCAAGAATGAAGGATTCAGTATTCAAAGGGAGCTATGGTACAGATGAAGCAAGTGACAATAGCAGTGTCAAAGGCAGCAGTACAGGGGGTAGCGACGCAGCAGATGGGAGGAGTAGAATCCTGAGATCAGCAACACAGAGGGTGCTTTAGAATCAGAGCAACATGCAGTAGGCATAATGTTGAAAGTTGAAACACCTTCCTCGCTAAGGGGGAGTGTTGATTTTTGTAGCATCCGAAAGTGTTCCAAGTCTCAAACTTTGCAGGGAGGCTTGGACAACAGCATTCCAAAGAACCCAGAAACAGTTTGTGGAAATTCCACTCGGTTCAAGACTTATTAGAATAATTAATTATTATAATGGAGACCCTAAGTCCAAACTTAGGGAAATGAAATAATTAAAGGGTATTAATAAGTCAAAGTGTGAATCTTCTAGAAAACATGGATCAAGTCAGGATTTAATCTTAGCCATTGATTAATCTTTTAATCTAGGTCGTTGGTTCTCCAATAGGAAGATTTTAAAAAAAGGCTTGAGGGTCACTTGGAAGACAAGCCGGGCACACACTCAGTACCCGAAGGAGATCCATTCTAATGTAGAATTCAATCTCAGTGGGAGAGTTGTAGGGCGAGAAGTTGCAGGAGGAGAAGGGGAAGGTCAAGGGTGATCGAGATCAAGGTCGAAGAGCAGTAGTGGGTCACTGGAGGCAGCTTGAGGCTGCAACGCAGAGACCCCACGTAGTCCAGCACTAGGACTACGCAAAGAATCACACAGACTGACACAGGGGCTTGTACAGGCTATTTTGGGTATCAAAAAATTGTCAGAGTAAGCTGGATGTTTAGTCTCGGGTGGTTAAGAATTTATCTGCCGAATATTTTCCCTGTAAAGATATCATTTGCTAAAGAATTATTAAAAACCCTCATATGCTGCACCGGTTTTCCCACATTGGTTTTTTCCGGGGACAATTGTACATGTGATTGATTCTTGTGCTTATGTTCTCTACTGTTTATTTCTTTGCATATATAATTATGAATGTTGTAGTAGTATTTATTTCGATATTTGCTGGAAGATTTTTGAATAATAACTTATTGAAATAATAAGTAGGAGAAATAAATCTATCACTGCAACTGTTTTTAATTTTCACACAACGCTCTTATATTTCCGTCATTTTTTGTGAAGGTTTTAGTGTGTTTATTTCGATGTTGCCGTAACAATAAACTGAATAATTAATTTATCAGTTAGAAGAAATAATACCAGTTGCTGCAATAAGATTCCAGTTTTGGAATTCTCGCACTCCTTGGGAACAAATTTGGTTTATCTTAAACATCCAAGACTCCATATGCCCATAGGACAATGCACTAGTCCTATCACTTGGTGATCATCTTGAAATTTCCTCCATAAACTTCTCTCCTTAAATTTGGTCCTTTGAAGGCTAGGAAGGAGAATCTATGGCTTAGAGAAAAAATTTAGGGAGGGGTTTTGGTGGTTTGAGAGCCTAAACATCAAGACGTAGGTCTTGACTACATGACATATCATTTTGGTGGGAATCCACTCAGATTACATTCATAAAATCTCTTGTCCTAGGTGTTTCATGAGCCTTGTAATTATCCATCATAAAAGACCTTTTCTCTTTGGTCTTGACCTTTGGAACTCCCATTATTGTCAAATACATCAAACCCTAGGTATTGCAACTCCCTAGGTCTTTTTTATTGAGAGTGAGTTGCTTCCTCAAAAAAGATTTTGAACTTGTATTGTGTCTCTCTTGAATGAGCCCTAGTGAGATCATCTTATACCTTATCTATAGCATATCTATCTTAGAATTGATCTGTTCATCTTTTACTGGGGCTCTTCCCATCAGTAAAAATCCATAAAGAGTAGGGGGTTTTGGTTGTCATGACATTGGGCCTCTACCACATTGTTAGTACTTTGTCTAGCTTTAGTCTTGTAAGGTTTCCCTCTCCAAGGCCTGCTAGATTTTGTGGTAACAAGCCCAATTGTAATATTCTTCTTGAACAAGAAAATACCATACCTTGGCTTGTGGAGTTTATTTGACACATTGTTAGGATTTTACCATGTAATTTTCGTGTTGTGTGAGTGCTTCATTTGTTATCATGTATCATTATTTTCTCTATAATTATATTTTATTTAGGCTTTAAAATACCAACAAGTATGAGCTGGAGAGGAATATGTACTAGTTATAACTTACAAGGAACTGGATTTTTATCATTTTTCCTGCCCGTTTGAAATAGATCGAGGCATCCTAAATGACCATGAACTGAATGAATAATTGAAAATTGAGAATCATCTGACTCTATATATCTTGAATCTTCAACATCAAAGAAACTCAAGATTTTAAAAATCTTCTCCTTCATACGCTCATAGAACAATTTCCCTTGTACTCTTGAACAGTAATTACATTATTGCATCACCAGAGGAGTCAATCGAAATTTCATTCAAAGAGGAAACAAGTTGAGTGCAGGAATCAAGAATGCATCATATTTCCATCAAAATTGAATATTTTTAACAAGGTTAGAAGCTTGGTAAGCACCAAAATACCTGATATGCCGCAAATGGGTCCATAAATAAATTGAATTCAGCAAATGGGTTACTCTTATAAGCAGAGAATAAATTTCCACGGTCACCACACTGTCCAGGTATGCAAGACGTGTCATTCTTGGGACAGCATCCTGTAGGATTTTCTGACCGTATACCACCAGCCATTATGAACACATGTTCCACGTTTTTCTTCAATTCTGGATTTGTCATAAGAAATGTTGCAAAGTTAGTATGGGAACCAATTAGGAGAACAATTGTTGGGCCCGACGACAATGTTTCCATCATCACATGCTGTGATGTAGGTTGTTTAAGAGGTGAGTAGTGTCTTCTTCCCTGTACAGGCATAACAGAATGGAAAAAATTTAGTAAATAATTCCAATGCAAAAATAAACCATTTTTTCTAAAGAAGAGTCCAACAAACATCTATATAATTATAAGAATATTATCACTAACTATAAAGACTTCGTGGATAGTGAAGTGTCGTAATATCTTCCTGTTAAGTTTAACTTGACCCTACCTTAAACACGGATTAATTTTTTTTGCGTTGTATACATTCGTAGAAGTTTCTACCTTCATGAAAAGATTAGAAGGAGAGGGTGCAATTTTCACTATGGAGGTTAATAAGTAAAAACTTCTCGGATTGGATTAATTTACGTATGCATATGAGTGAACCTTATAATTTCATAAAATGAAGATTATATATGCAATGCAAAATTGTTAATAGCAATTATAGTTTCTAAATTACCAAATCTGGCAACCAAAACGGGTGATTTTTAGTAGTTAAAAAATGTTAACAATAGAAAATTCAATATTTAAAAAAAAAAAAAAATTGTGAAAAACACCATATGATTTTCTTAATCAAGAGTCTACCGCACAGGCAATATTGTCCTTAATCATGAAACTCAGTGCAAGGATTGTAACTACGCTAATCTTATAATGTCAATTAGCGTAGTAGATTTGCAACTAAGCTACTCTTATAATCTCAAGAGCTTGCTTTCATGTTTTCAGATTATGAAGGCAGGACCATGAAGCAAATGTTGGCCGCAGGATCTAAAAATCCTTAAAAGCAGTTAAAATTCTTGATATTTGAACCCCATTTGTTTTTCTACCATTTACGATTCATCTCACTTATTCCTATGATGGCATCCAAAATTAGTTGTGATGCTCATCCTTTTTGTTCCATCTAATTTGACATAGATACATGGTTGATTCTTTACTAGATTGAGGCATCTCTACCACAAACTTAACAAATAGTGATCTCACATTCATGTTGTTTTACAGTATGATCTTTCAACTGTTTGTTTGATTGAAGATGCTTCTATTTTTTTATTTTCCTTTCCTTTATTAAAATGACAATGTTTATACATATATGCGAGCTATTTTCTTATGTATTTTATATATTTCATCGTTGGGTTTATACTTTGGACTGCTTCTGACTGTTGACTTTGACCTCTGAAATCTGAAGTTGATTGCAGGGATCTTCTCTCTCCTTTGACTGATTTTGACCGAGTTGTTTGGGACTGTTTTGACTGAAATTTGACCAGCAAGGAAGGCTGAATCCTTTGACTGCTGGCCGAGCTCCTTTGGAAGAAGTTTGACTATTGACTTATGGACTGGTTAGGGCATCTTTGACTGTTGATTGACTGTTGCAGAATTGCAGACTTTGACTTGTTGACCAGATTTGACTTTGAGGCTCATCTTTAAGATATTGGTTGGTTGATCTCTTGGATGGTCAAAAATTTGACTTTGACTCTTTATTGTTGAATTGGAACGTTGTATCTTTCTGCTGAACATTTGATGACAATCTAATAGAAGAAGAATTTGAGAGGGTTTTCTCCCTTGCGGGGTTTTCCCCTAGACTTTGACCAAATATTGTGTCTCTTGTTATTGCTCTTGATTGTCTTCTATTGTACATTGCATTTACTGTTCTGACTACAATTGCTATTTGTCATTGGAAGATTAAATTTTATTGCTAATTGAAGAAAATGTGAAAATTTCTCATTTACTCAACCAAAATCAATGTTACCAAAGTCAGAATCGGCAATAAATCGGCGAGGCAAAAGAGCGAACAGTTTTAATCAGATCGGGAAAAAATCGGGAAAAAATCGGTGAATACAATAAATAATGATATACACTAGCATCATGGACCTACTAAAATCTTACTTGGGGTTACAGTAGCATGACTTCTAAATTGGGTTAAGTTTGGATTGGTAGTGCGTTATACCCATTGGTAGATCACTTATACACTTGACGACAACAAATGAATTTAAGGAATTGTTTCATTATTATAGGTCTTTGTAAAGTTCCAACATTCTGCAACGATTTGCTTTTATTTAAAACGATATAGAACTTTAACATACTACAACCAGTTGTATGGCAGTAAGTAAGAAGAAGTGAAAGCGAAACCATAAAATAAAACCCCGCGGACTTTTAACCTAAGAATCCTAGTGGCTCGCCAAGTCCTCTGTAAATCGCCAAAATAGCAAGTCAAACTCGCATTGACCACGAGTCAAACTCGGTCAAAAAGAGTTTGACTCGCCGAGATTCAGATCGGCTCGTTTGGTTGAAGATTTTAGTCAGGATCGTGAGTACTTGCGAGTGATCGGAGACTTCTGTAACACTGACCGAAATCCTACAGCAGTAATTTGATTTACTTCTCCTACTTGTTTTATTAACTTAACAAGTTATTTTTCTGAATAATTAATGAAAAACATCGAAGTAAATACACTACTGCCTACACAAATATACAGATAAAGTACTAAAGAAACATATGTGAAAAGGAAACTGAGCAAGAAAGAATAGTGCAAACACAGGACACTATTATTTTTGGACAAAAGTCCCTCGAAAAACCCAATGCAGCAAAACCAGTGCAACAGATCTGAGGGTTTATATATTATGCATTAAATTTTTGAATACAAATATGGGATGCCTTTCTGGCAATCCCTGCAAAGAATATGACTGACAAAAATTTCGTGAGAGAAATCTCACATTGATATGGAAGCCTGACTGATCAACAACCCCGAATTTGCAAGCCCTCCACTGTGCTGTGCAGTCACTGCGTCACTCTGCGTGAGGACTACATGGCTTCTGCGTCTCTGGTCTTTTGCTGGCTGGATATGCCCGTTTGGCCTCTTCCAGTCTCACACCCTGGCTCTCCGGCACTGGATCTGGCTGACCCTCAGGCGAATCTCGAATTCCCTTGAGACTGCAGTGCTGCCTTTGTGTGGGATTGCGCTGGCTCTGCGTAGCTGCTACGCTGCCTCTGCTCTCTGCCTTCTCTGTTGTGCATTCTCTGGCTCAGGAAAATCTCCAACCGGAATTAATGCCCTTCACTGCAATCAAAGATCACTTAGATCTGATTTTCGTCCGAGCATGGCTTGTCAAAAAAAATAGATCCCTAGATCCTCTCGGTGTATTTTACAAATGACCCTCAAGCCTTCCTTTATAGTCTTCTTGTTGACAAATCAAAGGACAAGATTAGATCTCCAATCAACGACTAAGATTAAATTAGACTTGATCTGCTTTTTTTTCTAGAAGTTTCATCCACAGTTTACATTAATATTGATTAATTATTTTAATTTCCTAAGTTAGACTTAAGATCCTCATCAAAAATAATTAATTTTTCTTATAAAACTGTTTCTGGAAGGAATTTCCCAAAACAATTTCTAGGTTATTTGTAATGCACGTGTCTAAGTCTCTCCACGAAATTTGAGACTTAGAGCACATCCGATGCTACCAAAAATCAACACTCCCTCGTAGCGAGGAATGTGCTCTAATAGTTATGCCTTGTTGCATATTATTCTGTGTTGATTTTTGTAGCATCAGAAAGTGATCTAAGTCTCAAATTTTGTGAGGAGTCTTAGACACTAGTGTTCCAAAGAACCTACAAGCCGTTTGTGGAAATTCCACTCGGTTCATGTTTTATTAAAATAATTAATTATTTTAATGGAGACCCTAAGTCTAACTTAGGGTAATTAAATAATTAATGGGTATTACTAAAACAGAGTGTGAATCTTCTAGATAACGAAGATCAAGTCAAGTTTTAATCGTATCCATTGATTAGACTTCTAATCTGGGTCGATGATTCATCAACGATAAGATTATAAAAGAAGGCTTGAGGGTCATTTGGAAAGCAAGCCGGGCAAGCGTTTAGTAACCCGAGGGAAGTCGATTATGAAGAAATAGAATTTGATTTCAGAGGGAGATTTACAAGGGCGGAGGAAGCAGGGAAGCCGAGAAGCAGTACTCTGGAGCAGCGCAGAGGCCTCGCACAGTAGTGACGCAAGCTTATGCTGGCTCTGCGTAGAGAGCTACGTAGGAGGCACGCAGAGTGATGCACGAAGGGCTAGGGAAACCCTCAGGTGTCAGAAATTCCTTAGAGGACTGAAAGAGAATTATCTCAGGTGTATCTCGAGTTGTGTCTGCCAGACTTTCCTTGTAAAGATTTCACTGCTGAAGATTAATATATAAACCCTCATCTGCTGCACCGATTTTCTCACATTGGGTTTTTCCGGGTACAACTATCCAAATATAATTGTGTCTATGTGATTGATTCTTATGCTTGTATTCTTTACTATTCTATTCTCTGCATTTACTTGGGTGATTACTGTAGTAGTGTTTATTTCAAAATTTACTCAAAGAATTCTATAAATAACTTATTGGAAGAATAAGTAGGAGAAATAAATCTATCACTGCAGTAGTATTTCAGGATTGAAATTTTCACATGGTATCAGAGCTTGAGATGAGTAACAAGAGTGGAGAACTTGCAAAGGAACTAAGACCAAACGTTGTTGCTGCAGCAACTTGGAAGGGTTCAAGCAGTTCTCCAGAGAGAAGGGAATGCATGAAAGGATAGATGGATCACGACATCTCTGTACTGGCATCCAGTCTGGAAGAAGAATTTGCTTGTGTGTCAAACTCTACTTCTCCAGAGATCTGGTATATTGACAATAGAGCTTCTGCACACATGACGGGGGTACAAGAATGTTTCTCTAGCTATCGAGAAGAGTAGATGAACTTTCAAATCACCATGGGCAATAAGACAAAATACACCCCTATGGGAAGAGGAAACATTGTATTTCAAACTGAAGTTGGTAATAAGCTTCGTGCTACTAATGTACTGCATGTGCCTGGTTTGGGGATGAACTTACTCTCTGTGTCTCACCTTCAAAAGAAAGGTTATGACATTTACTTCATTGGAAAAAGAAGGTACAAATCGAAGTCAGGAGCAATAAACTCTATAAGTTGCAGCTCGACTCTCTAATAGCGCTGATAGGCAGCAATGACGAGAAGGGTTTGAATGAACTATGGCATAGAAGAATGGAGCACTTACACCATGGGGCTTTGCGAATTCTCAAGAAGACCATCACAGGAGTTCCAAAACTTATCACCAAGCAAGATGACGTCTGTAGAGGGTGCGTAATGGGGAAGTATGCCAAGGCAACGTATCCCAGAAGCAACAATAGGGCTAAGAGTGTGTTGGGATTAATACACTCGGACATCTGTGGACCAATGTCCACTAGATCTCTTAGTGGTGCCGAATATTTCGTCAGCTTTATTGATGACCACTCTAGGAAGACTTGGGTCTACTTTCTTAAGACCAAGGACGAAGTCTTTGTTCGATTCAAAGAGTTTAAGGCTCTGGTTGAGAATATGACAGGAAAGTGGAGAAAGACACTGCGATTAGACAATGGTGGAGAATACATAGATAAAGACAACAGAGAGTTCTATGCAAAGGAAGGCATTAGAAGAGAGTGGACTGCTCCATATAATCTGGAGTAGAATATGGAATCGCGGAAAGGAACAATAGAATTATTATTGAGGCTGCAAGGGCTATGTTGTATGATCAAGACATGCCTAAATTCCTATGGGATGACGCTTGTAATACAATTGTATATGTTCAGAACAGGGTTCCTCATAATGCATTGGGTAAGATCACTCCAGAAAGTGTCTCTACTAGCAGAAAGCCAGAGGTAAGCCACTTTAGGATATTTGGTAGTGTGGCATACTGCCATATACTCGAAGAAAACAGGGAGAAGTTGGATAGGACTGCTGAAAAGGGGTATCTGGTGGCATACAATGAAAATGCTAAGGCTTACAAAATCAACAATCCCGGGAGCAGGAAGGTTGTAGTACGGCGGGATGTAAATTTCATGGAGGAAAGATCTTTCAAAATATCTCGAGAGATGCCTTCAGCAACGCAGTCTGAAGTTGGCCCACTGGTCCAGCCTCTACGACCAGCTGAGGTTATCCCAAGTGCTTCTCCAAGGCAAAATGATTCAAGGGATTCATCTCCAGAAGATTTGTAGGAGGGGGAGTAGGTAGAGCCACCCACTACCAGTGGTAGGACGAGCAGGGAATTACGACAAATTCTGAAGGATGCAGAGGAGTTTGTCGGCCCCCCCTAGAAATGAGAAGAGGGAGCGTAAGAAACTGGATAGGTACCAAGCCTTGGTAGCACAAGTTGGGGAACCCTCTAGTTTTCAGGAGGCAGCTCAGCGTCAGGTATGGGTTGATGCAATGGTGGAAGAGTACAGTTCCATCATGACAAATGATGTCTAGGAGGTGGTTCCTAGGCCTCAGAACAGAACAGTTGTGGGTTCAAGATGAATCTACAAGATCAAATATGCTGCAGATGGCAATGTAGAAAAATTCAAAGCCAAGTTTGTAGCAAAGGGGTATGCTCAGAAGGAAGGGATAGATTAAGACGAGACCTTCGACCTAGTCGCCAGATATACTTCTATAAGATCTGTGATATCCATTGCTGCGCAGATGGGATGGGAGATTCACTAGATGGACGTCAAGACTGCGTTCTTGAATGGGGTGATAGAAGAAGAAGTATATATCGAACAACTAGAGGGATTTGAGATACATGAGCATAAAACTTTTATATGTGCAGGCTTAAGAAAGCCTTGTACGGACTTAAGCAAGCCTCTAGAGCCTGGTATGGTTGAACTGATAGCTACTTGCAGAAGATGGGATTCATCAAGAGTGGCGCAGATCCCAATCTTTACTATCTGAAAGTAAGGGATGAGCCTTTGATACTGATACTGTACGTAGATGATCTATTCCTGACAAGATTTTCTAGGCTCATCAAGGACTGGAAGGAGAATTTAGCTGCAGAATTCGACATGAAGGATTTGGGGCTGATGCATTATTTTTTGGGGTTGGAAGTTTGGCAGCAAAAGGGTGGGATCTTCCTTGGTCAAGGGAGATATGCTACAGAAATTTTGAAGAGGTTCAAGATGGAGAACTGTAGACCCACGGCTACCCCAATGATCACCAACTGGAAGAAAATTGATACATATGAAGATGATGAGGCTAATCCTTCCTTGTTTAGACAGCTCATAGGGTCCCTGATGTATCTAGTCAACACTAGGCTAGACATTTGTTATGTTGTCAACAACCTCAGTCAGTTCATGGTGGAACCAAGGAGGGCACATTGGGCAACAACCAAGCATGTTCTCAGATATTTGCAGGGAATAGTTGAGCTTGGATTGAGATACGCCCGAGGAAATGACATCAGATTGGTTAGGTTCACTAACATAGATTGGGCTGGGAGCCCAGTAGATTAGAAAAGTACCAGTGGGTACTGTTTTAATGTTGGATTAGGAATGACCTCCTGGTGTAGCAGGAAACAAAAGTCCTTGGTTCTGAGCTCAACTGAGGCGGAATATATGGCTACAAGCACTACTTCGTGCAAGGGCATATGGCTTAGGAAGCTGCTTGTGAATCTACTCAAGGAAAATATGGAAACAACCATCACTCTATGTGATAATCAGAGTTGCATGAAGCTCTCTGAAAATCCTGTGTTCCATGATCGGTCGAAGCACATTGACATTAGGTGTAATTTCATCAGAGACTGTGTCCAGCGGGGAGCTGTACAATTACAATACACTCTAACAGGAGAACAGGTGGCAAACATTCTTACTAGGGCTCTAGGAAAGACAAAGTTTGTCTACTTCAGAGAGAAGATGGGGATGATTAAGAATCCATTTCAATAGCAGAAATGGACTGATGCAGAATTGAGAGGGAACTACAGTGTAGATGAGGCAGTGGCAGTGGTAGTGTCATGGGCAGCAGTACAAAAGGCAGCACCGCAGCGAATGAGGGGCAGCAACACTTAGGCATCGACAGCACAGAGAATGCTTCAGGGTCAAAGCAGTATGTAGTAGGCATATTTCTAGAACACTTTCCTCGCAAAGAGGGAGTGTTGATTTTTGTAGCATCGGAAAGTGATCTAAGTCTCAAATTTGGCGAGGAGGCTTAGAGACCAGTATTCCAAAGAACCCAGAAACTGTTTGTGGAAACTCCACTAGGTTCATGCTTTATTAAAATAATTACCCTAAGTCTAAACTTAGGGAAATTAAATAATTAATGGGTATTAATAAAGCAAAATGTGAATCTTCTATAGAACGAAGATTAAGTCAACTTTTAATCTTAGCCATTGATTAGACTTCTAATCTGGGCCGTTGATTCGTCAATGAGAAGATTATAAAAGAAGGCTTGAGGGTCATTTGGAAAGAAAGCTAGCCAAGCGTTTAGTAACTTGAGGGAAGTCGATTCTGAAGGAGAAGAATTCGATTTTAGAGAGAGATTTGCAAGGGCGGAGGAAGTAGAGGGCATCAACAGTGTCAGGGCACGAGGGAAGGAGGAAGCAGGGAAGCCGAGAAGCAGCATTCCAGAGCAACGCAGAGGCCTCACGTAGTAGTGACGTAGGCTTACACTGGCTCTGTGTAGAGAGCTACGCAGGACGCATGCAGAGTGACACTGGGAGGGCTAGGGAACCCTTCAAATGTCAGAAATTATTTGGAGGACTGTAGGAGAATTATCTCAGGTGCATCTCGAGTTGTTTCTGCCAGACTTTCCTTGTAAAGATTTCACTACTGAAGATTAATATATAAACCCTCATCTGCTGCACCATTTTTCCCACATTGGGTTTTTTCGGGGACAATTGTCCAAAAATAAATGTTTCCGTGATTGATTCTTATGCTTGTATTCTTTACTGTTTTGTTCTCTGTATTTACTTGGGTGATTACTATAGTAGTGTTTATTTCAAAATTTACTATAAGAATTCTGTAAATAACTTATTGGAAGAATAAGTAGGAGAAATAAATCTATCATTGCAGTAGTATTTCAGGATTGAAATTTTCACATTTTGTCTCTAGAGCATCTCCCTCTGCGTTGATGATATTTGATATGCTGCCCATTAATCACTGCGTTGCTGCTCAACTATACTGCTGCTGACACTACCACGATCAACACTGCATTTGTAGTGCAACTCTCTCACAAATGCTACATCTGCTTCTAGCACTGCCACAACTAACTCTGCATTGCAACTTGATTGCTGAGAGAAGCAACTGAAAACATCCAAAAATCTGAACAAGTGTTCAGGATGCATCTCGGTGCTGAAAACATTGATTGTTGATAGCTACTGCGCTATCCCTCTGATGCACTGTTATGTTGCTGCTGCTCTGCACTATGTTGTTGCTGCTCTGCATTGCGCTGCGCTGCTGTAACTCTGCTTTGTGTTGCTCAGAAGTTGGTGCTGCTATCCACTGCAACTGTCATATTTGCACTCCTCTGTACCGACTGAAAACTCCTCCAGCCTGCTACTGCTGAATATGGGCACCTGTAGCAAGGTTGTGATCCGAGAGGTGGACTCCTACAGAATGTGAAATTTTTTGAATCTAACAAATAGAAATCCTACAGTGGTTAACTGATTTTCATTTCCTACTTTTTTTCTTCAATTAACAAGTTTATTTATAGAATTATTCAATAAATATTAATGCAAATACACTTCAGACTACACCAATATACAGATCAAGTATTTAAAAATAAATGAGACAATCACACAAAGGACACACTTAATTTTGGACTAAACCTCCCCGAAAAAACCCAATGTGGGAAAACCGGTGCAGCAGATCTGAGGGTTTGTATTATCAAGCAACAGTTTTTTGAGTACAACTAGGGTGCCAAATTCGGCTCACCCAATAGAGAAAATCCAGGCAGACAGATAAAATAGTGAGTTTTACCTCACACTGCAAGTCTCGGCTGATCCGGATCCGAACTGGTGAAACCCCAACTCCCTTTGCATTCCCTGTACGTGGGGATGGCTAATGACTGCATCACCTCTACTCTGAATTGATTTTTCTCTCGAAAAATTGAGTTTTAGCCTTCTCGGCTCAGAAACCCCGATCTCCAGCAAAATTCGGACTATCCCTTGGAACCACTGCACAGCCCCAACGTGGGCCTGTGTCACCACTTCTGGGGACTGCGTAGCCTCTCGTGGTGCCTACACTGCTTCCTTTGCCATCTCTGCTGCCTCTCTGCTATGTACTCTTAGCCTTTCGACCAACAACTGCTTCTGCCCCTCACTGCTACTGAATCACTCAGATCTTATCTTCGTCCGAGCACTGCTCTGTCAGAAGGATTCGATTTCCAGATTCACTCACTGTGTGTGTTCTCCAACTGACCCTTAAGCCTTCCTTTATACTTTTCCTGTTGAGAAATCAACGGCCGTGATCTAATCCTTAATCAACGACTAAGATTAAAACATACTTGATCTTCGTCACTTAGAAGCTTCTCACCCACATTTTATATTAATTCACTTTAATTATTTTAATTCCCGAAGTTTTAACTTAGGCTTCATTAAAAATAATTGATTATTTGAATAACATTAATTCTGGGCGTAATTTCTCCAAACGATTTCTGGGTCTTGGAGATCTCATTTGTTCTAGTCCCTCAAAATTTCAGAGCTAGAGCACATCCAATGCTACCCAAAAGTCAACACTCCCTCTTAGCGAGGAATGTGCTTTAGCAATACTTATCACCAGAAGCATCACCTTGATCTATGACATTGGTCCTTTGCACTGTTGATGCTTGGCTTACTGCCCCTCATCCACCGCGCTCCTGCAATCTGTACTGCTACCCATGACTCTGCCACTGTCACTGCTGCAACTTTACTGCAACTCCCTCTCAATATGTTGCATCATGCTACCCATAGCGCTGCCACTGCAACTCAGTTGCTGAGAGTTAAGTGATGCAGGAGCATTAGCTCGGAAAAATAACTTGTATTTTATTTAAACTAAGGGGTCTTATGTTTGAGAGGAAATATTAATTTCATGTAAATATTAAAGAGATTTTTGAGTGATTAAATTATATTTTTAATTAATTATATGTGAGGATTTGTAATGTTTCCAAACAACTGGAAAACTTGAGAGAAATTAGACTTGATATATTTGAGAATTAATTATGGAGCCTAAGTTAGATTTTAGTTTCAAGATTTTAGGGATAAATCTAGATTGTAGGATTTGTTGAGATATTTGAGGATTTGTTGAGTTATTAAAGGGATGTGAACTAAATTTGGTTCAATTCAATTTGTATAAATTAATATGCCTCAAAGGCAAATAGATCAGGTAGAATAGAATAGGGAGAGAGGTAGGAGATAGGTGTTTCTCCTGTAAGTCTATGAACAGCTGAAAGGGCCATGGATTTTGAATATCTGGCCATGAACAAGAGGTTCTTTGTAATTGTTGTTTTTATATATATCTATGTAGAATTTGACTTTTGAGCCATATGCACATTGTTAATTCGATTTTGTATGAATATGTTGGATTTTAATAGACTTTGTGATGTGATTCTGCACATGGGTGAAGGAATCGATATTATCAATATCGATACTGCAGTGGTTAATTGGAATGGTAAATCTGTTTGAACTAAATGAGAAATTAAGTGTGCGGGTTGAGTTTTAATATCAGGCCTGTGTATGTAGAATATATACAGCGTGAAGAGCTGTATGTTCAATGCGTGGGAGCGTGTAAGAAAAGGTATGATGGAACGCTGGTTACATTTATTGTTTAATGGCACAACACTGTTTATGAGAATCGATTAATAAATCGACCCATGAGTTTAGATTGAATGACATTCCGGTAAAATGATACAACGTTGGCCTGAATCAAAGCGTGGAATGGTAAATGATGAGGGTTTAACCGTTTATGGAGAACGCCTCAGATATTAATATCTGATTATAGAATGCGTTAACATTTTTTGTGGAAGATGCAAGGTTGTTTGCATTGAAAATCGATTGATGTCAATGCTGCTCCATGCGTAGAGTATATCGTTTGTTCAGAACGATATCCACTAAAATAAATGCTGCTATTCAACTTAAAGTGGTGACGATATGATTCAGATGCAGAATGAAGTCGATTTCAATCTTTAGTACAGAGAGAGAGGGGTGATCAGAGGAGCGATGAAATTCTGAAGGAAATCGAACTAAAATTCTGCTGAAATCCAATTTCAAGCAATCTGAAATTGAAGTGGTTTTGATAAGCAGTTTTGTGCAATTAAAATATCGGTTTTGTTTATTGAAAGCAACTGAAACTTTCTACAAGTCTTCGTGTGCTATTCCTTATTCTAAATTCAGTTGAATTAATACATAAATTTGGTAGTGCGATGGCAAATTGTTGATATGCAGAACTCGAAAGGAAGCTGTGATGAAAAAGTCTGCAGAATCCGGCAATTACATAGAGTGGAATCAGCGTGAAAACTATATTTACCTTGAGCAGTATTAACAGAAATCGAATAGTGAAACTGATCTGGTCAAACGCAGAGCAAGAGCGTTGAAAGGTAGAATTGATCCAGCGGTAAGGAATCGATGATGTTGAACGGAACAGAGTGAAAACGCAGGTCTAGAAACAAAGGCAGTGTTTGGTTAAAACCCAATTTGATTATCAAATCAAAGGCGTTGAGTAGTGAAGGTCTCAAACTAATAAGCGATGGGTCCTGCGTTATTGGTTGGATGAGAGGTAAGTTAAATTGCCTGGGCCATATTGTTGTTATGTTGGACTTTGAATTCTGATTGAACATAAATTGGGAGGGTTGGCATTCTTTTTAGACGATCTCACTGGCATTAAAACAAGCAAGTTCGAATCTCATTTATATTGTGATGCATGAAATCGATGTGCAGTGGTATGAATTTGCCAGGTTGAGCTTTTAAAGCATGGGCGCATTCTTTTTATTGAATTTTGTATTTAAAATCCAGCCATATGTGAATGTTGGGATTTAAATGGAAATTGAGGAATGAGAGGTATTGGGTTTGGTCATGGATTGAATGGTGAGTTTTAAAAGCTTATTAAATATTCACAACAGATTTGGAGTGCGGATATATGTTATGGTTGATATGTGAATGAAAAACCATTGGGGTTTTTAGTCTTTTCCTAGGACTTTTGGGAAAGATTTTCATTTGAGAATTCATTGGGAGGTGTATGGTTCCATAACCATAAGGTCATATTTGAAAGAGAATTTCTCTATTTATGTAATGGTTTTATAATCATAGCGCAAATGATTGTGAGATGAAGCTTCCACAAATGATTGTGTATGTAATTTCCCGGACTTGGAGTTTTTATTTGGGCAGTTATTGAGATGCATTTTTATATGCATAGAGTTGGAAAGATTCTGGGTTTGCATGGTTTCCCTGCATCATTTTGGTATCAGAGCTGGAATAGCTCTATGTGAAGATTCAAGTTTTTAAATTGAATTAATTGCATGTGATGAATGAATGTCAGATTTTGAAACTAATGAAGATTGCAACACAGGGATACAGTGCAATTGAAGAAGTGAAGCAAGATCAACGGGATCTTGAGGTGAGTTGACAGATGATATTTAACTCGGGTTTGAAGGTTGTTTGCAGAATTCAAGTTGCAAGCAGGTGGAAGAAGTCTCAGCGGGAAGAAGCAGATCACAACTGGAATGCAGTGATGAAGGAGTCCAGCGAGGGATTCTAAGAGAGAGTGGCAGAACCTGAAGATTCAACAGAGGTTGAATAAAGTTGCAGATGAGTGTGTTGACCACACTTTGTCAACGACCCCATAGCAGTACACCCCCATTTTTTCAAATGGGATTCTTCATGTTCGACGTGGTTGCGCCATTCAGATTCCATCATCAGTCATCAGTCAACCGTTTTGCAAATTATGTAAACCCATTCTGCATGTTATGATGTAAATGATCTAAGTAAGACCGTCAATGTATGTAACAACCTAGGTAAGCCTAGTATGTTGTTGATGATCTCTATCCTAGGAGGTTTTTTGTCTCCTGGATAAAAAAAAAAAAATCAGATATTGGAAAAAATAAATAAATCATTTGAACAATAATAATAAATAATAAATAGTAAATAAACCATGGAACAATAAAGAATGGATAGTGAATGATAATTATAAAGTCTCTGGAAGGTGATGTTGTTATAGTGACAGTGATGACTCTCATGTAAAGAGGGTTGGAAAAATAATTAAAATCCCCTCTCAGTCAATTAATTAAATTTTCTGGTCAATTAATTTAAAAAAATCTTAAACTAGAAATTTAATTAATTTAGGGTCCTAAGTTAGGATTAAATCTTTAAAGGCAAAATTTGTGGGTCCTTGGAAAATGATTTTGAAAGCCCCAGGCCAAGGGAATATTGAGAATTTTAAAAAATATTGGACCCTTGGGCCTTGGTGGTTAAGTCAAGGTCAAAATTTTGGGGTAATTAACTCAAAAATAATATTTTTGAGTTAATTAAAATTTAAAATCGAATTAAATGATAAATTCGTTTTTTCCCCAAAATTTTAATTTCAACGCTCCGGATTAAAAGATAACTAAATCTTTTGGACGGTTGAGATTATTTTGACGAGGATCATCCAAACTAGCCGTTAGAGATCTTGTCCTATAAATTTAGAGGTCTTTGTCATTCTTAAGTCATCCGATCTCAGGATCGTGCACTTGCTCTTAGAAGCTCTTGTAAACTTTTTGAGGAATAAAGCATAAAGACTTTGGGGTTACAAATCTGAATATTCCTTCTCAGATCTGTGTGGTGAATTGTCTCTAAACTCTGCTACTTTGTTTCTTGTATTTTATGGTTGATGGCCTACATGGATTAATCTGCATACAGGTATCTTATGCAGTTTTCTGGGTTTATAAAATAACATTCTGATTTTTCTGCAAAGGTCTCATGTTGTTTTCTTAAATCTCTATCGATCTAAGATTCAAATCTAAGTGTGCAGGGAATTTTTTTTTATATTGGGCGTCTGGGGAAGTCTTCGGTTGGACCAGCCGACTCCCAATAAACATAAATTTGATAAGCTCTTTATTTGTTAAATTCCTGGTCTATCTTACGATATTTGGGTTTTGCAGGGTTTCGAAGGCTTGTGCCTCCCACTAAAACTTTAAATCTCTGAAAATTGTGCTAAAATGGATTTCAAATTTGACCATGAGGGTTTTAAATTGTAAACTAGTTGTAAATTTGTAATTTATCTGTGAGGGTTTAATAGTTTCTTGGTGTGTGTCGTCAAATCTGACTGATTGTTGCAGGTTACAGAATCAAATCGGAATTTTTTTTTTTTGAAGATCTAAGACAGATCTAACCTCCAAAGGCCAGATCTGGCCTCAGGATCCTCACTATGAACAAATCTGAGCGTCATTTGATTAAATCAGTATATGAAATCAGGGTTTCAAGGAGAGAGTTTCATTTTTTTGCTGGACGTCTTGGGTCATTCCCTGCTCAAACGCTGTTATCTCCACTGCCCAGCCCTAAAAAAAAACGTCCTCACTTGCTGCCTTTCTCACGCAGGCTTTCTCTTCGCCCTCTTTTCCACCGCTCAACTCTTCCATACACGCTGCATTTCTTCCTGTCCGCCTTCGACCCCGTCTCCTACCATCGGTTTCCTCTCCATTTCCTCATGCTGTCGTGATTTCTTCTTCCGTCCAGTTTTATCTGCAAACAAGACTGCTCTCCACTCTGCGCACCGTCCAAGCCTCATTTCCGTCATTTACATCCATCGACCTCAACCCTTCATTCCCGTTGACGTGTCTCTGCCTGTAATCTCATTCTCATCGTGCCGCCGGAAGCCCCTTCTTCATGCCGTCCGTTTGCCCTGTCGTGCTAACTTCCGTCGACCTGCATTCAAAAAAAAAGAACCGCACACATTAAAATTACAAAGCCCGTGTTTAAATTCTGTTCGATGTTATTTTTTGTAAAGGTTTTGTTTTAGTACATATGTGGAGTATTAGTCGTAGATTTTTCTTTTTGTTTTTTTTTGAGTCGGCTTTCTTTTTTTTAATAGATTTCGTTTAGTTTTAGATTCATTTATTTTTAGATTTAGATTTTGTAGGCTTTAGTTTAGTTTTAGTGTGTTAGATTTAGTGAATGTTAGGCTTAGCGTTAGAGATTTTGGTTTAGATTTGAGTTAATTCTTAGTTAGTTTAATTGCTAGGATTTAACTTTTTAGTTCAACTTAGTTTTTGTTTTATTTTGTAATTTGACTTTTGTCTAGATTTAATTTAGGCTAGATCTAACTTTACATTTCGTTTTAGATATAGATTAGTTTAGTTTTAGGATTTGATTTTTTTTTTTTTTTATAACTAGAACGGTTATATTATTAAAAAAGAGTGCTGATGTGGCAGAGCCTATGCAGCCAGTATACAAAGATTCTCATTCAGAGCAGCAGTTACATCAAGTTTGCCAAGAGCCTTTTAAGGGATAATGGTTGTGTGCGGAGCTTCAGCATTTAGACTTATCATTCCTTCATGAAGCAGACTTCCTATGTTGGCCAGTCTATCAGCTTCCTGATTTAGATATCTGAGAATGTGGAA
This sequence comes from Pinus albicaulis, assembly GCA_034641835.2. Classification (NCBI taxonomy): domain Eukaryota; kingdom Viridiplantae; phylum Streptophyta; class Pinopsida; order Pinales; family Pinaceae; genus Pinus; species Pinus albicaulis. The sequence goes on from CM076578.1 coordinate 1,698,409,822, forward strand.
TACTTTCACTGAGGGGATGTCCCTCAGTATTCTGTTAACTCGGGCAAGATGTTTATTGAGCACCGGATTCTTTAGGTTCTTCTTGCTGACTATTGCTTTTATTATCACCTCGGAGTCTCCAAAGACTGCTATTTCACTTGGATTTGCATTTTTGACAATTTGACATGCTTTCCATAAACTTAATATTTCTGCTTGATTGTTGGATTTCAGTCCTAAACCCCAGCTGAAATCTTCTTTGGTTCCATTGGGGTGATAGATCACCCCACCAGCACCTGATCTTCCCGGGTTGCCCTTTGAGGCACCATCAAAGAAGACAGCGTGCTTACCTTGAGATTTCCACCATTGGTGAAATCTGTCCTCCGGAATGCGGATCTGCCAATTTTCCATATAGACAGTGCGGAGATTTGTTGAGGAGCTGATCATGCCGGTGAAAGGAGCCAACCACATCCTTTCTTCGGGCCGAAGAGAATGATCCTCTTTGGTCTGTGAGTGTATCAAGGTCTCTAGAAGAAGAGATTTGGCCTGTTCCTCCACTTTAGCAGCTGTCATTTCTTTGTTGTTGAAGATGTTTTCGTTTCTGGCCAGCCAGATTTTCCAGCAAACATATTTGGGTGCAGCTGTCCACACCTTTTGCCATGTGGATTTGCTGACAATGTTGTAGGGGTAAGCAGCATTCCATGAGAGAAACATGGATTCAATCGTGCAGTGAGTGGGAATGAGCACATTCAGGCCGGCAAGAAAGAGATGCCAAACCTCCTTCGCGAAGTCACACTCCAGGAAGAGATGACCTGTAGTTTCCAGCACTGCTTTACAATGAGCACAGCGGTGGGGGCCTGCAATATTCCTCTTGCAAAGATTTTCTCCTGTCAAGATTTTGTTTTGAAACAGGATCCAAAAGAAAAATTTTATTTTGGGAATGCTGAGATTGTCCCAAATTAATTTCCAAACAGCCCCAGGATGAGTCGGATCTTTCCTGCTTTGAAGTTGAAGGTATCCAAGCTTTGCTGTATAGGCCCCAGTTTTCCCCCAGCCCCAATGGTCTGCATCATCTAAGTGCACTGGGGCATAGTCAGTGATAGCTCTTTTAAAAAGAGCGAGCTGTGAGTGTAAGTGCGCAGGTGGCATGGGGATGTTCCATTGAGTCCAGTTGCCATTGGTGTCCCAGACAGAGATATCAATCAGTTTCCTTATTCCTTGCGCTTTGAGCCAATCTCTGAGGTCTACAAAATCGTTGGATTCATTAAGAGGAGGGTGGCCCAGAATGCTGTCTCTCCAAATCCTGGTATTTTCCCCATTTCCTGGCACTCTGTATAATTGTGAAATGAAAAAAGGAATACCTCTGTTGCAGAGTTTCCACACTTGCGAAGCTTTTGAGAGATTGTCAGCTGTGTATCGGGACAGAGGTCGGTTCTGCAGGTATTTAATTCTGAAGATTTGGCTGACCGGGTGTTGAGGATTCGTGGTTAACTGCCACAGAAGTTTGCCACCCAGTGCAAGATTTGCGTTCTGGGGGTCTCGTATCTGCAAACCTCCTTCCAGAATGGGCCGTCTCACGGTATCCCAATTGATCAGATGAAATTTTCTTTGGTTGCCGCGGCCTCCTTTCCACAAGAAATTCCGAATGAGCCGAGCAATCTGGTCTGAGATGGCTTTGGGGGCGAGCATCAGTGCTGCCTGGTAAGTGGGTAACGCAGAAAGAACCGCCTTGACAAGAATTAGTTTTCCCCCCGTGGAGAGCCAGAAACCTCCCCACGCATTAATTTTCTTCTTGAACTTCGCTATGACATCTTCCCAGAGTTGGTTTCGATTGGATCTAAGCGTGATTGGCAATCCCAGATACTTCAGCTTGTCCCATTCAGCAAAGCCAATGAAGCCCAGATCGTTGGCAATTTTGTTAATGGTGAATTGATCGGTGTTCCAGCCATAAACAACACTTTTCTTCTCACTGATTAGCGCTCCGGATATACTGCAGAACTTCTGGAGAGTATTTCTGAAGGAGCTTGCCACTCTGACAGATGCGCCCCCAAGCAGAATCGAGTCGTCAGCAAATAAGGCATGATTCACTGGTTCAATGCCATTTGCGATTCTTATTCCGGGGCTGCTACCATTGCTTTTGTCTTTGGTGAGTTTTCTGCTTAATGAGTCCGCCATGAGAATATATAGGAAGGGGGAGAGAGGGCAGCCCTGTCTCAGCCCTCTGGTGGCCAGAAAGAAGCTCGCCGGTCTGCCATTAATCAATGGGGCAATCCAGGTCTTTTCTATGCAGGCTTTGATCAAATTTATGAACTCTTGACGAAACCCAAAGGCAGAGAGCACCCTGTACAAGAAGGATCTGTTAACTCTGTCAAAAGCATTACACATATCTAGTTTAATGAGCATACCTTGTTCTTTGCGGGCGTGACTGGAGTGCAGAGCTTCTTGGACTTGAATGACATTGTCCAGAATATGACGACCTTGCACGAATCCACCTTGAGCTGGAGAGATCAGCTTTTGCAAGAGAGGTTTAAGCCTATTTGCCAGGAGTTTGGCCATAATTTTATAGGAGGCATTACATAGAGAGATTGGCCTATATCTTTCAAAAGATCCAGGGTTTTCTTCCTTGGGTATTAGGGCAAGGAATGTGGAATTGATTCCCCCACCCACCTTTGCCTTTCTCAAGATCCCTTGGATCATTTTAAGCAAATCGAATTTAATTAGCTCCCAGCAAATTTTGTAAAAATGTATTGAGAATCCGTCGGGGCCAGGAGCTTTATCCTGCTCCATTGACCACACAATCTTATGGATTTCTTCCTCCGAGGCTGGGGTCAAAAGGCAGTTGTTTTCTTCAGGGTTGACCAACTTCGGAATACTTGAAAGGAATTCGATAATGTCTTCCTCACTCCCGTTTCCTTCAGCAGTGAGTAGATTCTGGAAGTGTCCCTTTGCTGCGGCCTTGATTTGCTCGAATCCCTTGCAGACCTGACCATTTGCTAAAGTAATTTCATTGATATGATTTTTTGAAAGTCTGGCCCTGTACTGCTTATGGAAGTACGCAGTGTTTCTGTCTCCAGCTTTTAACCAAAGGCTGCGAGACTTCAACCGCCAATACTGCTCTTCATTTCTGAAAGAGTGATAAACTCTCCTTTGCTCATTGTTTTCTGCTAGTAGATCTGTTGGAGAAATGTCTTTTTTTTCCATATCAAATTGCAATTCTACTGTAGAACAACCTCTTTTCTCTGGGAAGTGGGCGTTTTATTGGCTTTTTTAATCCAGTCTTTTAGTGCCTTTTTTGTACCCTTTATCTTCTGCTCCCATACGTAGCTAGGAGAGCCTGTGATCTCTGTAGTCCAGGCAGATTGTACTGTTTCGTGGAATCCTTCTATTCCTGCCCAGAGAGGGTTAAACCGGAAGGGCAGAGGGCCTAGGTCTTCTTCCTCTTTAATGCACAATAAAATTGGTTTGTGATCAGATGTTAGTTTTGGTAGAATCTTAGTTAGCACAATTCTGTTGTCCAGCATAATGGTGCTGCTGAAAAGGAACCTGTCCAATCTAGCAGAGATGTGATCTCTCCCTGTCCTATTATTGGTCCAGGTATAAGCTCCTTTGACAGGCTTGAAGTCAATGAGGTCCCACTGTGTAATAAGGTCTTCGACAATGGGAAGGACAAGTCCCTTGTACAGCCCCACTTCCTCTTTCATTCGGATCCGAAAGATGTAATGTTCGGGACCCCACCCAAAATTAAGAAGCCTATGCAGCCAGGAAGTTTCCAGTAGTTGGTCTCTCGAGAGTGACTTCCTCACATTTTTTCTTTCTCTCATAATGTACCGGAAAACATACAAGTTGACTTGCCGCGAACCGTGTTGCTTGCCTTGTGTCTAAACCAAGAAAGATCCATCAAATGAGATTCATGGAAGTTCTCTTTCTATGAAAACGATTTTGCATCTGTGAAGGTGCCTATTCCCCCATTGCTCTCTAATCGATTGTCTCTTCGAGTCAAATTTCCACTTGTTGTTACTATGTTCGTGAGATGCTCCCCCTTATTTTTGTCTCTTTTTTGGCTATTTAGTACTGCCTACGGATTCGTTGGAGGGTCTTGTTAGTCACAATATGACTTCAACCTCTTCATGCCCAAGAGACTATCTGCATCATTTAAGACTTGGAGGAGATAGGTCCACCCCCCTTGGGGGTCCTTAGTCTGGTGTTCCTTCCTAGAGTCATCTCAATGGTGGACTGGCTGCCTAGGGTTTTTTGCCTTTCGGATTCCTCTTCCCTAGTTTCTCTATTTGATTTCCTACCAGCTCTCTTGGATGGCCTTTCAAAGGTCTCATCATCCGAGGATCCCATAGTTTCTGTGTTCTTCTTTTTAGACTTTATAATATCTGCATAAGAAGGGGAGGAGGTGTTACCTTGAGATGGGATTAAGATAATACCTGCTTCTGGAGCTGTGTTGTTATTCGGCGGGGATGATCCATCCGTCTCTGCTTCTGGAGGGTCTGGCTGTGGGGTTAGAGATTCAAAGGGATTCTTGTCTGCTTCTATACTGGCTTTGTCCTTGCTTCCTGCTGCTTGGTTTTCTACATTTTCTTGTCCAGCTTTGTTCTCCGCTCCTTTGCCCTTGTTTTTATTATTTTGTCGGGTGTTTGTTGTCTTCTTGGCTTGGTTCCAATGCTCGCCTTTTTCTTTCTCTGCTAGCTCTTCATTTTTTTTTTTTGCAATACCTGGCAAAGTGCCCGTGTTCATGGCAATGTCTGCACTTGAAAGGTAGCTGTTCGTAGTCAAGCTCCTGAATATGGGACCAGTCTGCTACCGTGAGGTTGATGGCTTCAGGCAGCCCGACTTCAAGATCAACTTCGACACAAATGCGAGCGCATGAATACTGATCCTTCCTTGGCGCCTGATCAATGTACTTCCCTAGGGCGTTGCCAATCGACTGCAGAGATCTCTGGTTCCAGCAGTGGAGGGGAAGGTGGGGGAGTCTCACCCATACTGGCACTGCCGTGGGCACATCTTGAACGGGGTCGAAGTATGGCGACCACTTGTTCAGATAGAGACCTCGAGGGCCCATAAAGTATGGCCCGTTTCGGAAGATCAGACTTCTGTCTTCCACATTATCAAAGACGAAGACAAAGAAGCCTTTCCCCACGAAATGACTCTTGATGTTCTCCTTTACCAAGGGAATCCAGTTCCTATTTACCCAGTCTTCGACAGCCTTCGGGGAGGGCCAAAGCCCGGTGAACTGGCCAATGAGGCCCCTCTCTGCCAGATTTAGGGCAGATCTGCATGTTTCCTCCACGGGCAAAGAAACCGTGGGAATACTGGCCAGTTTCTTCACAAATTTCTGCTGGGATCCTGAAGGGGGCCGAGTGCCCAAACCAGCAACGAGAGAGATGAAAGCGGCGAGCTCCGGGGAGGGAGGGGAGGCCGCAGGACCTCCACCGGGGTCCATGGAGGGGAGGCGGGCACCGACCGGGCGCTGCTAGGGCAGCAGCAGGTCGAGCATGAGCGCGCGCAGCGAGTTAAGTCCCTGGATTAGGATTTGATTTTTAAGTCTTAGTTTTAATTTAGTTTAACTTTAGAGTTTAATTTTAGTTTTAGAATTTAATTTTTATTTAGAGTTTAGATTTATATTTTTATATTTTTTTATATTTTATATTTTTTTAGATTTATAAAATAAAAAATAATTAAAAAAATATATAAAAATTTTAAAATCCTAAAAAAAATTTAGAAAATACAAAACTTAAAAAATTTTCGAATTTTCTATGGTCAACTGAGCCTTAAAATTTTTATCTAAGTTTGACTGTGGATCATTTTGATTTTCGAGCTGCGTTATAATTGGAATAATTTTATTTTCGGAAATCTTTCAAGTATCTGGCATTCTCATAATATTGTTATTCATGGTTGTGGCATTCTCAAGAAAATATCATTGTGATCAATCATGGTTTAATAAGCAGTAGTTAAGCGTTACTTACTTGTTTTTTTTTTTTAATTGCATAACGGGATTTTGTTTGACTCCATAAGGCACTAGTCTTAAACGTAATATCTAATCTAGATATGTGGAATCTCGTTCATTTTATAAGTATTTGATGTTTTAGCTGTGTCTCCTGGATTTGTCATCCTCATTTCTAGAAGGGTCTACCTCCCTTGGCCTGCAAGGAGACAGCTTAAATAGAGAGATTGGGGATAAAGGTGACAGCCCCAATCTGAGCCGTTGTCGCGGTGCCTGGACAATTTGTGCGACAACAGAGTGAAGCCTGAAGGAGCAGTGGAGAAATGCTCAAAAGGTTCCAACAGAAGACCGGGGATTACCAAAAGACCAGATCCGGAGGAAAGGATTGGTGAGGTAAGTGGCAGCAGGAGAGCTTGTTTTTGTAGAGGCTTGGTGCAACTCATGGGTGAGAAACTCATGGCGAAGGAGATGACTACTGAAAGTCATAAAGGAGAGAGCAGAGGTTCAGAGAGAGGCCACAGTAGAAAGAGGGAGAAAGATGCCAAGGCAAATGGCATATTGAAGCAGTGGACTGATGAAGAGTATGAGAAAGAGAAAGCTGAGATAGCGGTTCATCTTGAGTTATTGATGAAGTTGTTACAGGAAAATATGAAAGACCAGAGACATGGTTGGACCATGAGGAAGAAAGTAAAATGGCAGAGACTACAAGTAAAGAGGGATCAACAGATAAACATGCAGTTAATAGAAGAGCTGAGGGAGCTCAAGCAGATGATGGATGTACAGTTGGGGTGTACACAACTCAGAGCAGCTGAGTTGAAAGTGGAGGTTTCCATTGGTGAAACAGAAGAGGAGATCATTGATGATTTCTTGAACTATTGGGCAGATCCAGATCAGCTGGATAATGTAGAACCTTGTATTTTTGTAGCTGACAATTTTGATGTGATTACAGGTTTTACTGAGGAGGATACGCAATCTTGTGAAGCTGTCACAAGTGTGGAAAAGAATTTTTCAGGAGATAAGTACTCTGAAGAAGAAAGCAGTGATGCATTTGTACATGAAGCTGTTGCAGTACAAGAGGAAGTTCTTGTGAATGAAGAAGAGGATGAGCTTGAAGAGCTGGTATATGAACCAGTAGTTGAGACTGTTGAACTTTGTGATTTTCAAACTGAAAGTTTGTGTGTGAATGCAGAGATGGTACATGATGATGAAATGCTTCAGCGATGCCACAGAGAAATTGCATTGTTGGAATATTTGTTGGAGAATTCAGAGTATTACAGGGAGATTGCAGCGGAAGAAAGAGTTCACTACAGTGAATGAGAACAGAAAGACATCATGGAGAGAGATGGTGTGAGAGAAAGACTGGTTGTGAGTCTTGAGAATTCTTCCGAGAATTCTTTGGAAAGTTTGGATCAGCATACTGATGTGCTGATAGTGGAGGAGAATTCAGAACAGCATACTGAAGTGCTGGCAGAGGAAAGTAAGGCACTGAGGCCTTATGATTTTTATTTTAACAAGTGTTTTGTGAATGCAGGTGTTATTGCAGGTACTGAAGAACATTTGACTCAGTTGAGCAGTCAAATGAAGGAAGACGAGAATTCTGTGGAAATTTCAAATCCATGGGATGAGGACGTTATGTTGCTGGAAATGATGCTGAATAGTCGAAATTCAGTGCAGGAAGAATCTCAATTTCAGAATTGGGAATTACAGAGGCAAAGAGATGAAAATAGCAGAAAGAAGTATACAATGTACCAGTCCAGTAAGTTGCTGATAGGAGAAGACAAAGAAGAAGTTTTCCGTTGTAGAAGACAAGAGGGTATGGATGATTGGGTGGAAGCAAAAAGTCAGCAAGTGACAGTAAAAACTGAGCGAGTAAAAATTGAACGAGAAAGAACTGAGCAAGCCAGAGCTCAGCAGGCAGTAAGAAATCAGCAGCTTGGAAATTTATTGGACAGAGAAATTGAATTAATCAGAAGAATCATGTTGAAAGTGTCTCAGAGGAAGACATCAGCAAGGAAGAGAAGCAGCAGCAGCAAAATGAAGACAGAGACAGATTGTGAAAGTGCAGCCAGTGGAGCAAGACAACATAAGATATGGAGACCTAGAGAAAAGCAGCGTACGACAGCAGACATAGATGATGAGTTACAGAACAAGGTGTGGGATCCAGGCAGACAAAGATTTAAAACGCATGATCAGGAGATCATGATCATTTTCAACCTTGGAAGTCTGATGTAGGAGCATTAGCTCAGAAAAATACCTTGTATTTTATTTAAACTAAGGGGTCTTATGTTTGAGAGGAAATATTAATTTCATGTAAATATTAAAGAGATTTTTGAGTGATTAAATTATATTTTTAATTAATTATATGTGAGGATTTGTAATGTTTCCAAACAACTGGAAAACTTGAGAGAAATTAGACTTGAGATATTTGAGAATTAATTATGGAGCCTAAGTTAGATTTTAGTTTCAAGATTTAAGGGATAAATCTAGATTGTAGGATTTGTTGAGTTATTAAAGGGATGTGAACCAAATTTGGTTCAATTCAATTTGTATAAATTAATATGCCTCAAAGGCAAATAGATCAGGTAGAATAGAATAGGGAGAGAGGTAAGAGATAGGTGTTTCTCCTGTAAGTCTATGAACAGCTGAAAGGGCCATGGATTTTGAATATCTGGCCGTGAACAAGAGGTTCTTTGTAATTGTTGTTTTTATATATATCTATGTAGAATTTGACTTTTGAGCCATATGCACATTGTTAATTCGATTTTGTATGAATATGTTGGATTTTAATAGACTTTGTGATGTGATTCTGCACATGGGTGAAGGAATCGATATTATCAATATCGATACTGTAGTGGTTAATTGGAATGGTAAATCTGTTTAAACTAAATGAGAAATTAAGTGTGTGGGTTGAGTTTTAATATTAGGCCTGTGTATGTAGAATATATATAGCGTGAAGAGTTGTATGTTCAATGTGTGGGAGCGTGTAAGAAAAGGTATGATGGAACGCTGGTTACATTTATTGTTTAATGGCACAACACTGTTTATGAGAATCGATTAATAAATCGACCCATGAGTTTAGATTGAATGACATTCCGGTAAAATGATACAACGTTGGCCTGAATCAAAGCGTGGAATGGTAAATGATGAGGGTTTAACTGTTTATGGAGAACGCCTCAGATATTAATATCTGATTATAGAATGCGTTAACATTTTTTGTGGAAGATGCAAGGTTGTTTGCATTGAAAATCGATTGATGTCAATGTTGCTCCATGCGTAGAGTATATCGTTTGTTCAGAACGATATACACTGAAATAAATGCTGCTATTCAACTTAAAGTGGTGATATGATTCAGATGCGGAATGAAGTCGATTTCAATCTTTAGTACAAAGAGAGAGGGGTGATCAGAGGAGTGATGAAATTCTGAAGGAAATCGAACTAAAATTCTGTTGAAATCCAATTTCAAGCAATCTGAAATTGAAGTGGTTTTGATAAGCGGTTTTGTGCAATTAAAATATCGGTTTTGTTTATTGAAAGCAATTGAAACTTTCTGCAAGTCTTCGTGTGCTATTCCTTATTCTAAATTCAGTTGAATTAATACATAAATTTGGTAGTGCGATGGCAAATTGTTGATATGCAGAACTCGAAAGGAAGCTGTGATGAAAAAGTCTACAGAATCCAGCAAATACATAGAGTGGAATCAGCGTGAAAACTCTATTTACCTTGAGCAGTATTAACAAAAATCGAATAGTGAAACCGATCTGGTCAAACGCAGAGCAAGAGCGTTGAAAGGTAGAATTGATCCAGTGGTAAGGAATCGATGATGTTGAACGGAACAGAGTGAAAACGCAGGTCTAGAAACAAAGGCAGTGTTTGGTTAAAACCCAATTTGATTATCAAATCAAAGGCGTTGAGTAGTGAAGGTCTCAAACTACTGAGCGATGGGTCCTGCGTTATTGGTTGGATGAGAGGTAAGTTAAATTGCCTGGGCCATATTGTTGTTATGTTGGACTTTGAATTCTGATTGAATATAAATTGGGAGGGCTGGCATTCTTTTTAAACGATCTCACTGGCATTAAAACAAGCAAGTTCAAATCTCATTTATATTGTGATGCATGAAATCGATGTGCAGTGGTATGAATTTTCCAGGTTGAGCTTTTAAAGCATGGGCGCATTCTTTTTATTGAATTTTGATTTTAAAATCCAGCCATATGTGAATGTTGGGATTTAAATGGAAATTGAGGAATGAGAGGTATTGGGTTTGGTCATGGATTGAATGGTGAGTTTTAAAAGCTTATTAAATATTCACAACAAATTTGGAGTACGGATATATGTTATGGTTGATATGTGAATGAAAAACCATTGGGGTTTTTAGTCTTTTCCTAGGACTTTTGGGAAAGATTTTCATTTGAGAATTCATTGGGTGGTGTATGGTTCCATAACCATAAGGTCATATTTGAAAGAGAATTTCTCTATTTATGTAATGGTTTTATAATCATAGCGCAAATGATTGTGAGATGAAGCTTCCACAAATGATTGTGTATGTAATTTCCCGGACTTGGATTTTTTATTTGGGCAGTTATTGAGATGCATTTTTATATGCATAGAGTTGGAAAGATTCTGGGTTTGCAGGGTTTCCCTGCATCATTAAGCAACTAAAAAACATCCCAAATCTTGACATACTAGTCAGTCTTGATGCACCTCGATGCAGAAAGCTTCCTCTGCTGCTAATTTGCGCTGACCCTCTGCTGCTATTGCTGCTCTGCACTGCACTGTTGCTGCCTCCGCTCTGCATTGCTCCAGAAATAAGCGCTCTAGCTCTGCCACTGTCGCTCCATCATCCCCCGCACCAATTGACTCCTGTCATTCTGCTATTGTCATTAAGGGCTCTCGTAGCCATATGTGATCCAAGAGTTTGGCACCTCAAGAATCCTACCCTGCTGTTGTAGCTTCAATCTAGAACTCTATATCACCCCACTTCTTAGGTGTATGAGCACTCATGGCGCATCCATCGTCATCTTGCTCATCAGCCTGAGCTGGAGTAGCCTTCGAGTCAGACTTCTCTTCTTTTCCCTTCTTCTTCAGAGGGCACTGTGTGGCGAAATGTCCCATTTCTCCACATCTAAAGAATATGACCTTCAAGAAGTCATTTTTCTTCCTTCTCTGCTACCCTTGTTGTCCCTTTGATGTGAGAGCCGCATCTTCCTCTTCCTCCTTCTAAACTTTGATCCCTTTACCATTGCTTCCTACCTTGGTCCACCGTATAATCTCTTCTTTTTGAAGAGTTGCCCTCATCTCCTCCCAACTAGGAAGAGTAGACCTGCCTAAAATTCTTTGGACAAAGGTTTCCCAGTCCCTGACCATAAATCCAACATCTGGTGTAGCCCCTACGGAAGAAAGCTGATCTCGGATCCCTTGCAATCTGATAAGGAAGGGATCGATCTCTTCTCCCTTCTAAATCTGAAACAATCTCAGCTGGTTCTCAAGTAACATCTTTTGCTGGACAAAAGATCCCTCATACAAAGTGGTCAAGGCTACCCACATTTCCATTGTTGTGTTCTTCTCAGCAATGTGTGGGATCACATGATTCTTGACCCCGTCCATGATCATGTGCTTCACTTTCACTTGAGCCTCCTCATACTTCTTTAGAGGATCAACATCTATCGAAACAACAATCGTGTTCAAGGCATGATCCTTGATGTGATGTTCATCCAAAACTTCCAAGATCCTGGCGTTCCAGATGACAAAGTGGAATGCTCTGTCCAACCTATCCTGATCCCTTAGTCCACTTGCGGCCATTTCTGCTCAACTGAATGTCGAACAAGTTCCTTTCTCCCTCTTCCGCTATTGCCCCAGCAAAACTCGGATTTGGATTTCTTTGGCGCTAGAAATCCTCAAAGGAACAAGCTCCCTCTGAAATTCCTTCTGCCAACAAATGTCGAAGCACTCCTCTCTGGTCTCTCTTTGCTTCTGCTCAACACTGGATCTAGATTTCATGGCAAGAAATCTCCTGAGGAATTGATTCCCTGTACTTTGCTTCTACCCCACTAGACATTGTTCTGCACGAACTGAAACAACCCCCCACTAGCAATTTCAGAAAAAAAACGCACTGCACCTCCAGCCACGACAACCGGAAAAATGAAACTCAATAGCCTTTGCGCTAGCCTAGCAACCACTGTGCTGCCTTCTGCAGCTACAACGTCACCCTAGCAGGCTGATGCAGGCTCTGCGTGAGTCTTCCTTGGTGAGTGCGTCACCCTTCCTTTGCTTCTCTAGTTCAGAACTGCGCTGTCTCTCGAGACAACTGCTTTCTTGCAACAGATTTCCTTCTATTCTTTCGCTGATGGCTTCCGTCCTCCTTGATTTGCAATTGCTCTGATACCATGTGAAAATTTCTGAATCTAACAAACAGAAATCTTGCTGCAGTAACTAATTTGCATTTCCTACTTGTTTTCTTCAATTAACAAGTTTATTTACATAATTATTCAGTAAATATTAATGCAAATACACTGTAGACTACACCAATATACAGATCATGTACTAAAAAATAAATGAGACAATCACACAAAGGACACTTATTTTTGGACTAAACGTCCCCGAACATAGCCAATGCGGGAAAACTGGTGCAGCAGATCTGAGGTTTTGTATTATTAAGCAACATTTTTTTGAGTACAACTCGAGTGCCAAATCCAGCTCACCCAACAGAGAAAATCCCGGTAGACAGATAAAATAGTGATTTTTACCTCACGCTGCAAGTCCCAGCTGATCCAAATCCGAACTGGCGAAACCCCAACTCCTTCTGTGTTGCCTCTGTGTAGTAGATGCGTAGGCCTGCATGGGGATGGATGATGTCTACGTCACCTCTTCTCTGAATCGATTTTCCTCTCGGAAAATTGAGTTTTAGCTTTCCCGGGTTTTAGCTTTCCCGGCTCAGAAACCCCGATCTCCAGCAAAATTCGGACTATCCCTTGGAAGCACTGCACAGCCTGTGCATGGGCCTGCGTCACCTCTCCTAGTAGCTGCGCTACTTCCTCTATTGTCTCTCTGCTATGTACTCTTGGTCCTTCGACCAACAACTGCCTCTACCCCTCACTGTTGCTGAATCACTTAGATCAAATCTTTGTCCGAGCACTGCACCGTCAGAAGAATCTGATCTCCAGATTCATTCACTGTGTGTGTTCTCCAACTGACCCTCAAGCCTTCCTTTATACTTTTCCTATTGAGAAATCAACGGTCGTGATCTAATCTATGAAATTTTTTGAATCTTACAAACATAAATCCTACTGCAGTTAATTGATTTGCATTACCTACTTGTATTTTCCCTTTAACAAGTTATTTACAAAATTATTCAACAAATATTAATGCAAATACCAAGCAGCCTACACCAATATACAGATCAAGTACTGAAAAATAAATGAGACAATCACACAAAGGACACACTTATTTTTGGACTAACGTCCCCAGAAGAACCCAATGCGGGAAAACAAGTGCAACAGATTTGAGGGTTTATATTAGTAAGCGGCAGTATTCTGAGCACAACTTAGGTGCCAAATCCAGCTCACCCAACAGAGGAAATCCTCGACAGATAGGTAAAATAGTGTGTTTTACCTCACACTGCAAGTCTCGACTGATCCAAGATTTGATCTGGAAAAACCCCATCTCCCTCTTTGTTGCCTCTGCACAGTAAATGCGTAGACCTGGGTGGGGATTTTCAATGATTGCGTCACCTCTTCTCTACGCTAATCTGCCTCTTAAAAAATCGAGTTTCAGCCCTCCTAGCTCAAGAACCCCGATCTCCTGCAAAATTTTGACGGTCCCTTGGAAGCTCTGCGCAGTCCCTAGGTGAGCCCTATGTGGGCCCGTGTCACCTCTCCTAGTGGCTACACTACTTCCTCTGCTGTCTCTGTTGCCTCTTTGCTATGTACTCTTGGTCCTCTGACCAATAACTACTTCTATCCCTCACTGTTGCTGAATCACTCAAATCTTATCTTCATCCGAGCATTACTCTGTCGGAAGAAATCGACCTCCAGATTCACTTTCCGTGTGTGTAATCCAACTGACCCTCAAGCCTTCCTTTATACTTTTCCTGTTGAGAAATCAACGACCGTGATCTAATCGTTAATCAACAGCTAAGATTCAAACATACTTGATCCTCTTCACTTAGAACTTTCTCACCCATATTTAAATGAATTCACTTTAATTATTTTAATTCCCTAAGTTTTAACTTAGGCTCTATTAAAAATAATTAATTATTTAAATAACTTGAACTCCCGGTGGAATTTCTCGAAATGATTTCTGGGTCTTGGATATCTAATGTGTTCTAGCCCCTCCACAAAATTTCGGAGGAGCTAGAGCACATCTGATGCTACCCAAAAATCAACATAATCCTTAATCAACGGCTAGGATTAAAACATACTTGATCCTCATCATTTAGAAGCTTCTCACCCACATTTTATATTAATTCACTTTAATTATTTTAATTCCATAAGTTCTAACTTAGGCTTCATTAAAAATAATTAATTATTTGAATAACATTCATTTCATTTGAATTTCTCAAAATGATTTTTGCGTCTTTGAGATCTCATATGTTCTAGTCCCTCCACAAAATTTCGAAGATAGAGCACATCCGATGTTGCCCAAAAATCAATACAAGATTCTGCCCAACTGCAGTTTTGTTGAACCACAGCTCAATGTCGCCCCATCTCCCTCCTGGAGATGTGTGAGCACTCATGGTGTACTCATCTTCATCGATCTTCACGGTTGCAGCCTTTAGATCATGCTTCTCATCCTTGTCCTTAGGCTTCAAAGGACATTGAGAAGCGTAGTGACCAAGTTCACCACACTTGAAGCATTTGATCTTCGAGACGTCTTTCTTATATCTTCGTTGCTCTTGCTGCCTTTTGTATGCAAGGGATGCTTCTTCCTCCTCCTGCTTCACCTTCGATCCACTGCCATTGTTGCAATCAAGTTTGTACTTGACCAAGTCTCTCCTTAGCTCTTCTTGCTAAATAGCAGCCCACATCTCCACCTAGCCTGGCGAGGTTGCTCTACCCAAGATTCTCTAGACAAATAGTTGCCAATTATCGTTGACTACATTCAATGCCAGTCTCACCATTGCTGTAGGAGAAGGGGTAGGTCCTATAGCTGCAAGTTGGTCATGAATCTCCTGAAGTCTCAACAACAACAGATCAATGCACTCCCCTTTTCGCATTTGCGCCATCATCAATTGCTGCTCAAGGTACATCTTCCGCTGCTCAGAAGATCCCTCATACAGTGTGGCCAAGGCTTCCCACATTTCCTTAGCAGTATTTGTGAAAATTTTAAAATCTAAGTTATAGAAAGTCTACTGCAAAAATTTGATTTACATTACCTACTTGTTTTCACTAATTTAACAAGTTATTTTCTGAAAACATCAAGAAAATATTAATGTAAATATACTGCAGCCTACACAACTATATGTTGATATTTTGTGTATTTGGGGTAGCATCAGTTGTGCTCTAGGTCCCAAATTTTGAGGAAGGACTAGAGTTCACCTGATCTACAAGACCCATAAATGGATTTGGGAAATTTCATCTGGTTTAGGAGATATTAAATTAATTAATTATTTTAATGTATTTCCTAAGTTAAAAATTAGGAAAATAAAATAATTAAAGTGAATTTAATTAAACATGTGATGAAATTGGCTTAAGTCACACGGATCAAGCTTTCTTTTAATATTAGCCATTGATTCAAGATCTGATCATGGCCGTTGATTTGTCAACGAGAAAAGTATAAAGGAAAGGCTTGGAGTCATTTGTAAAGGGACATAGAGGCAGAGCAATGAAGCTAAGCTAAGATTCTAGGGCAGGGTTTGCTAAGAATATTCATAAGTGTTTCAACTGCAAAGAGGAGAATTTAGAACAAGGGGATGATCTGATCCCAGGGTCTAGAATACACAAGAGACAGAGAAGGGATCAGCTCAAGGACAGCGCAGAGGAAGGCAGCAACAGCAGCAGCAAGGGCATAGTAATTTTTAGGAAACCCTTCAGGGGTTACGCAGAGACCCTTAGGGGCAGCGTAGTGACTGCGTCACCCATTCTGGGGTAACGCAGTCTCGTCCGGAGAAACACTGAGGGTTTGGAGGCCATCCAAGGTTGACGCAGAGGCTTTCAGGGGCTTCAGAGGCTGACGTTGTGCATTTCAGGGACAACGTTGGGGTTTCTAGGCCCTAGTATAGGCTAAGTTCTGTAAATCCCGTTTGAGGGTGTGGATCAGTCTTTATTTTGGCCCTAGATCAGCCAGTGAGTTGTAGATCTAGTGTTTTCTCTGTCGGGTTTTCCAGATCTGGAACCCAGAGTTGTGTATTCAGACATATTCTTAGTAATAGAACCCTCTAGTAGCCAGACACCAGTTTTCCCGCATTGGGTTTTTCCAGGGACTATTTGTTCAGAAATAACTATGTCACTTTGCCAATGTGTGCATGTGCTTATTCTAGATCTGAATTGGTAGATATTTGTTATATGTTTTGCTTCGATGTTAACTTGAATTTATTCAGTTGATAACTTGTCTAAGTAGGAGGAGTTTAATCGGATTAACAATAAGAATTTCTGCACAAGATATAAGATTCAGAAATTTCTACATGGTATTGGAGAAATTGTAGATCTGAAGGGACAATGCAGCTGACAGGAAGGGAGGATCTTGCATGAATCGAAGGAAGGGTTCATGCAGTCAAAGGGACTCACGCTAATATCCCGGAAATGGATTTATCAGTAAATCATGACTCAAAAACGCATTCTTCAGGAAAGTATGCTTCAGCCATCATAAAAAGTGTTTATAAACACTCAGAAACCCACTCCAAATACTGCAGCAACCTTTACTCAGCTTTTAGGGGCAAAAAGGTGGGGAAAAGTCAAGATTTTGGCCCTAAAATGGGTATATAAGAAAATATACGTAAAATGACGGGTCAAGGTTCTGGAATATGTTAGAATAGGTCAATAGGGACTTCCATGTCGAATTTCCGCTCAAAAAAAGGCATTTTGCTAAGTTAAACAGTTCCTCCTCCCCGACTAGTCAATAAAAACCCTGATTTCCCAAGACTTTGAGTACGCAGAAATTTTCTGAAGCAAGGGCAGCGTATTTTCTGAAGGAATATGATGTATAACACTATAAATAATCATAGAATGGGTTTGGGAGCATGGAATAGGCTTTCAACAAGGATAAACAACAGTTTTATATAGAAACCCCTCAAGAATGATGTGCCGCAAGACGAGAATAAACCAGAAACCCTACAGCGTTTTCTGCAGTAGATGTGGGACAGAAGATGCATATATAGCCAATAATAATGTATAGCAGTAATAGAGAGTACAAATCTTGAGGAAGCAACCTCTCAAGAGAAGCAATACAAGCTCCAACAACACAAGTACATGATCATGAATAACACTGCTATTTCTGCATAAAACCAGGCTATGAAAAACGCAGTCTAAGATAGAATGCTGCTCCAACACACAAATATGATAATAGATGGCCCAAATACAATAGGGGAGCAAAGCTCTAACTCTTATAAGCAAGAATAACTCAATCCTCCAAGGGATTGGCTGAAATGCAAAATACAACAAAAATGCCGGAGTTGCTGGGCAGCTACTGCAACTCCAAACTGAATCCAAATAGAGAAGGCTGAATATGATGAGCAACTGAAGTATACCTCCTCCAATATATCTTCAGGGGGAAGGCTGATCCTTACACTTGATATCTTCCCCACAAATCAACCGGCAAACCCTCACTGTAGATATACCATAACGCAGTAACTGAGAGGGACTGCGCAGTAGTGGAATAAAACTCTTTGGCCAAGTGCCAAGATCTGCAAATCAGCTCCAAAGTCTCCCAGAATCTAATCTCCAAAGAGAAGAAAAGACTCTCCCTACGAAAAATAAGAGGAGGGAGGTGGTGTCGCAAAGTCACCAAGCAGCACCCTACAACAATTCTGTGCTATGGCCAATAATGCGTAATGGAGGATGATGCTAAGAAAATAACCTTGCCCGAGCAGGCACTCGAAGTCCCTCGGGGCTAAGGGTGAGATCTCCGCACGGAGACACTCGGTGCACTAAGCAGTGCAGCAGACGGGCTAAACAGCCAGCGTGCCAAAGAGAAGACAATATGTCTCACTCAATAATCAATCAACCAAATATCCAAGCATGCCCCAAATGAGGAGGCTCCTCCATCTTTTATAGTGTAGGTTTCCCTCCAAAACCCAATGTAGCCTCTCTCTCTCCTCCACATCCTCATCCTTATCCACATTCTCATCCTTATCTGCGCAGAAGCTTGGAGAAACTTCTAGAGTGTACATAGGCCCCCTCCTCCACGTGGTGTTGGGTCCCCCCCTTGACTCCCACTTAAGTCACAATGTTGTGCTACTAGGTGGATGTCTTATTTCATTTAAGTGAGTTTAGACCCTCTTTACTCACTTTTTATTTACTTACAAACTATAGGTGGAAAAATAAACAAAATAGAATATTCCAATTTGCTGTCGCAAATTAGGAATATTACAGTCCCCCCTGGAAAAATGTTGCTTGCCCTCAAGCAACTGCCTGAACAACTCTCCACCGATACTACAAAATATGCCCGGGTCCCAGATGCGCCACTGAATCTTTTCTGACTTCTGCATCACCCTGATATGTAAAGATCTCTCAATGCCAGGATCCCAAACTGATCTCTCATGGTACCAACCATCCAACAATCCTTCCGGACCCCATGCAATCATCCAAACAAAATGAGCCACCTCCCAACAAGGCAACTCCTGAAAATCTCCTTCCACCTCAAGCTCTAGTAATGAAGGTGGGCTGAAAATCTGACCTTGGCAAGCATCATAGCTTACCCCATGCTGTCTTGCTCTCCACTCATCACAAGTGTAGAGTGTACGCTGATCCTTGGCTGCAATATCATTGCCCTCCAATGGCAAGGTGAAGAACAATCCTCCAGAGAAGGTTCCTCCATCAATGAAGAACAAGTTGGCCCAAAACAAACCATCCATGAAGACTAGGGCATGGTCATCATGGAACATCTGAATGAGAGGTTTGCTGAAGGTTTTACATGATGATACATGATGCAAACAATCTCTCACAAGGATACAATGCAGTCTCATCCACTACAACTTCAGAAAATCACATGGCAAGCAATGTACAAGATCCCTCACATCTACTAATGGATAGTAAATGGCTGAATATGACATCAACATAAGATCAAACACTTGCCCATGGCTGTACAATGGATGACTATCAATCTCATGGCCCACCTCAAGATAGAACGCATATGTAGTAGCAGTGTCCATGCCTCCTCCCATGCTCCCATTAGAACATGTAGTGCATAAATTGTGAGAATTCTTCCCACTCAAAGACACATCCAGCTCATGTGTCTCCCTCATAATCAAGCCTCCCATACAAATCTGATCAATATCAGCAAATGGAAACATGATCAACAGCAAAATGAAGGAAATGCTGAAGGTTTCATGTGGTGCAAGAAGGTACCAACAGCTTCTCCAACAAGTACAGTGCAGTTTTACAAGTTGCTGCTTGATAAGAGTACATGGCAAAATGTTTATGTTAACCATGCATGTATTCATATGATACATGATATAGTGCAGCAAATGAACATACATGTGGTGATAAAACATTTTCCCAAGGCCACAAAAGAGATGGTTGCCTCCATCACGTAGATTGGCCCAATAAAACTCATGGAGCAATATGACAAGCTTGCCCTCTTGTGAAGCAATGCACTGCATAGGAATGGCATGAGTGTGCAAATCAATGAATGTATAAACAAATCCCTCACCATATGCTGGAAGTAAGATGGTACATGGGTCCATACATGAGTCCTTCATAGCGTTTTGGCATGCTATGAAGAAGAATGAACCATGTGCTGCAAGAATATAATCCTCCTCATGCTTGGAAACCCAAGTCAAGAAGAATATGCCATAGATGCCTCTATCATCATTACCTCCTCTTTGTGCAACAAATATGAAGTGATCCTGGGACCTATGGGTTATAGATCCACCATATCTCTGTTGTGCACACTTCATCCATAATGTTCTGCTCCAAGGTGACAACACTGTGAGCTCATGCAAATAAGCTCCTGTCAATACAAGACTCTGTTCTTTGACATGCTCCTTGTCAAAGACTCCTCTAATAATGCTGCAACAAATGTGGAATACTCCCCAAGATGGAAGTGCTTCCCCATCATCATCAAAGATCAAGGAGATAGTGCCATCCCCTCTTCCTACAACATCATAGAAAGTGTGAGAGAAAATCTGCCCTTGCTCTCCTAGGAACAAACCAAGCAACAAGACATTGTGTTGCCTCCCCATACCTCCATCATACAACTCAAGTGATGAAGACACAATGAATGATATGAGTAACACATCAACACCATGCATCCATACTCTATGCTGCTCAATGATGCAAGTATCCATCCATCTTTTCCCCATCCTCCTACTCTTAGGAAGAGTGTTTGCCAAGTGATGGCCAAACTCTTTCAAGAGTAACCAGCGCAGCCAAGCCTCCTGCTGCCTGGTGTCATAGATCTGCAAGTAGCCTCCTAGCTCCTTGCTCATCAACCACATCCACTCAATCACTTGTGGATGCCTTCTTCTCCTCCTTATCCTCTTATTCCTCCCATGAGGGCTACCATCCTCCCAAATCAAGTTTTTGACTTTGCACTTCATGGGATCTTGAAATATAAACTTCTCAAGGATCAACCCTATCAAGAATCAAATAGGTGGTAGGCAAAAACCTCCCATCATGATGTGTATGGCTCAAGGGATGTCCAACACAAACATGAGAGATGTTATCCATCCTAAGATGTCCTCCATCTTCTATCTGCTCTTGTGAGAAGGGAATGAAAGCATTGCATTTCATGGTGTGAAGTGCATCTCCAATGAGATCTCTCCTTGAGACCTCCCTCTCATCCATAGTCTTCCAAAACCAATGAGGTCTTGGATCTGAAAGTAGAAGTTTCTCTTTGAGCTGAGAGGAGCTCATTGAGAAAGTGTCATCTTGAAGGGAGAAAGGATTTCTTACTCCAAGATGTCTACCATCCATCTTCAAGGCTTCAAACCCCAACCTCCAATGTAATGTACAATCCAACGATGGCTCATGAGAATGATGGTTCGATTCCTCCTTGAGTGTTTCCATGTTGCACAGCGCAGTGCAACCAGGCTGCTCTATAGTAGCAATGAGATTTGACCCTTGATCTACAAGAGTCCCATCCTCAAAAGTGTTGGCTGCCCCAACTGTCGATGCATGTGGCTGCTCCTCCACAAGTGTGACAGTGTTTCCACAAGCCTCCTCAAGAGGTGATGTAATCTCTTCTTCTTGATGAGCATTGGAAGCGCATGGTACTTCCTCTTCTTTTTCTTCAACCTTCTTGACCTCCTCAACAGTGGATGCATCTTTTCTGGATCTGAAAAAGAATAAACTCTTGACCTCCTCAACAGTGGATGCATCTTTTCTGGATCTGAAAAAGAATAAACTCTCCTTTTTCACCGTTCCGGTCTTCTTGGGCTTAGACTCACAGGGACTATTGGATTCCTCATGCATGGGAAGAGGTGATCTCCCAGTAGTACGCTGCAAATCTGAACTCCGTATGCTAGAAACTCCTTCCTCTCTGAGCTGACAGTAATCTTTGAAGGGCAAAATTGCTTTGAGGTCTTCCCCCATGGACTTCCATTCTCGGAAATAATCTCCAAAGGGTACATGACCACGCTGTTGTGAGATCCTCATATGTTCCATAGATAACTAGCTCCACAGGCTGAGCCAGAACTATGCTTTGATACCACTGTAATATCCCAAAAATGGATTCTTCAGCAGATCATGCCTGAAAAACGCATTCTTCAGGTATGAGGGCTTCAGCTATCATATAATATCTCTGAAAATGTTCAGCAACCAAAATAAACAGCAGCAGAAACATTTACTCAGCTTTTAAGGGCAAAAAGGTGGGGAAAAGTGAGGATTTTGGCCCTAAAATGAGTGAATAAGGAAATCTGCGTAAAATGACGGGTCAAGGTTCTGGAATATGTTAGAATAGGTCAAGAGGGACTTCCATGTCGAATTTCAGCTCAAACAAAGGCGTTTTGCTAAGTTAAATAGTTCCTCCTTCCCGACTAGTCAATAAAAACCCTGATTTCCCAAGACTTTGAGTATGCAGAAATTTTCTGAAGCAAGGGCAACGTATTTTCTGAAGGAATATGATGTATAACACTATAAATAATCAGAGAATGGGTTTGGGAGCATGGAATAGGCTTTCAGCAAGGATAAACAACAGTTTTATATAGAAACCCCTCAAGAATGATGTGCCGCAAGACAAGAGAATAAACCAGAAACCCTACAGCGTTTTCTGCAGTAGCTGTGGGACAGAAGATGCATATATAGCCAATAATAATGTATAGCAGTAATAGAGAGTACAAATCTTGAGGAAGCAACCTCTCAAGAGAAGCAATACAAGCTCCAACAACACAAGTACATGATCATGAATAACACTGCTATTTCTACATAAAACCAGGCTATGAAAAACGCAGTCTAAGATAGAATGCTGCTCCAACACACAGATATGATAATAGATGGCCCAAATACAATAGGGGAGCAAAGCTCTAACTCTTATAAGCAAGAATAACTCAATCCTCCAAGGGATTGGCTGAAATGCACAATACAACAAAAATGTCGGAGTTGCTGGGCAGCTACTACAACTCCAAACTGAATCCAAATAGAGAAAGCTGAATATGATGAGCAACTGAAGTATACCTCCTCCAATAGATCTTCAGGGGGAAGGCTGATCCTTACACTTGATATCTTCCCCACAAATCAACCGGCAAACCCTCACTGTAGATATACCATAACGCAGTAACTGAGAGGGACTGCGCAGTAGTGGAATAAAACTCTTTGGCCAAGTGCCAAGATCTGCAAATCAGCTCCAAAGTCTCCCAATCTAATCCTCCAAAGAGAAGAAAGACTCCCTCTGAAAAATAAGAGAAGGAGGTGGTGTCGCAAAGTCACCACGGCAACACCCTACAACACAGAATTACGCTGCTGCAACAATAATGCTGTAATGGAGGATGATGCTAAGAAAATAACCTTGCCCGAGCAGGCACTCGAAGTCCCCCGGGGCCAAGGGTGAGATCTCCGCACGAAGACACTCGGTGCACTAAGCAGTGCAGCAGACGGGCTAAACAACCAGCGTGCCAAAGAGAAGACAATATGTCCCACTCAATAATCAATCAACCAAATATCCAAGCATGCCCCAAATGAGGAGGCTCCTCCATCTTTTATAGTGTTGGTTTCCCTCCAAAACCAAATGTAGCCTCTCTCTCTCCTCCACATCCTCATCCTTATCTGCGCAGAAGCTTGGAGAAACTTCTAGAGTGTCCATAGTCCCCCTCCTCCACGTGGTGTTGGGTCCCCCCTTGTCTCCCACTTAAGTCACAATGTTGTGCTACTAGGTGGATGTCTTATTTCATTTAAGTGAGTTTAGACCCTCTTTACTCACTTTTTATTTACTTACAAACTATAGGTGGCAAAATAAACAAAATAGAATATTCCAATTTGCTGTCGCAAATTAGGAATATTACGCAGTCCTCTAGAGCATGCAGAAATGCAGAGGGAACATGACATGAAGGTGCTGGCATCCAAACTAGAGGAGGATCTTGCCTGTGTGTCAAGCACAACTCCTCCAGATGTTTGGTATATTGACAGTGGAGCATCTACTCATATGACGGGGGTTCAAGAATGTTTTTCGAGCTATCAAGAAGAGCAGATGAATTTCCAAATAACTATGGGAAATAAGGCAAAATGTACCCCCATCGAGAGAGGTACCGTAACTTTTCAGACGAAGGATGGCCAGAAGATTCGAGCCACGAATGTTTTGCATGTACCAGGGTTGGGTATGAACTTACTTTCAGTGTCTCAACTTCAAAACAAGGGCTATGATGTATACTTTATTCAAGATAAAGTATATGTCAAACATCCTAACTGGAGCAAAAAGGCACAAATCGGAGTAAGGAGTCACAAGCTGTATAAGCTCCAGCTTGAATCTCCGGTGGCCCTGATCATAAATACAGATGACAAAGATCTAAATGAGTTATGGCATAGAAGGATGGGGCATCTACATCATGGAGCCTTGGGGATTCTCAAAAATATTCTCATAGGGGCTCTTGAACTCAACACAAAGAAAGGCGATGTTTGCAGAGGATGTGTACTAGGGAAGTATGCTAAGGAAGTGTTTCTAAGAAGTAGCAGCAGAGCCAAAGGTGTATTAGAGTTAATACACTTTGACATTTGCGATCTGATGTCTACAACAACTCTCAGTGGGGAAAAATATTTTGCCACCTTCATTGATGATTATTTCAAGAAAACTTGGATCTATTTTCTAAAGATCAAAGATGAAGTCTTTAATCGGTTTAAAGATTTCAAAGCATTGGTGGAGAACTGTACAGGAAAGAAGATCAAGATGTTAAGGTCAAATAACGATGGAGAATATATCGATAAAGACTTCATAAATTTCTGTGCACAGGAAGGCATCAAGAGGGAGTGGACAACTCCTTACAATCCAGAACAAAATGGAGTTGCAGAACGGAAGAATCAGACCATAATAGAAGCTGCAAGGGCAATGCCGTACGACCAAGAAATGCCCAAATTCTTGTGGGCAGAGGCCTGCAACATAGTAGTCTATATTCAGAATAGAGTTCCAAATAGGCCTTTGGGGAAGGTGACTCACGAAAGTGTGTTCATAGGCAGCAAGCCAGAAGTGAGCCACATCAAGATATTCAGCAGCATAGCACACTGCCATGCTCTAGAGGAAAAGAGGAAGAAGCTGGATCAAACTACAGAAAAGGGTTTTCTGATGGGCTACAGTGAGAATGCAAAGGCCTACCGCGTCTATATTCCAAAGAGCAGGAAAGTCGTGGTAAGAAGGGATGTAAAATTCCTGGAAAAGAAAGCCTTTAGGAAATCTCGAGAGATGGCCACAGATACGCAGATTGAGGAAGATCCACTGGTATAGCCTCAATGACCGCAGGAGGAGAGGTCCGGTGCCTCTCCAAGGCACAATTGTTTTGAGGAAAGCTCTTCCGAAGAAGAACAGGAGGAAGAACACGTGAGACCACCCACCACTAATGGGAGACCGAGCAGACAACTCCAACAGATTCTTAGAGATGCAAAAGGATTTGTTGGAACACCTAGAGAAGGGAAGAGGATAAGGAAACAACCTGATAGATATCAGGCGCTAGTAGCTCAGGTTGGAGAGCCCTCTACCTTTCAGGAAGCAGCTCAACATCAAGTATGGGTAGATGCCATGGTAGAGGAGTATAGCTCCATCATGACAAATGATGTCTGAGAAGTAGTCCCTAAACCACAGGACAGATCTGTTGTAGGATCCAGGTGGATCTACAAGATCAAATATGCTGCAGATGGCAACATAGAGAAATTCAAAGCAAGTTTTGTAGCAAAGGGATATGCCCAGAAAGAAGGCATTGACTATAAAGAAACCTTTGCTCCAGTAGCACGGTACACTTCTATCAGATCCATCATCTCTTTGGTAGCACAGATGGGATGGGAGATTCACCAAATGGATGTCAAGACTGCGTTCTTGAATGGTGTGATAGAGGAGGAAGTGTACATAGAGCAACCAGAGGGCTTCGAGACACATGAGCAGAAGACTCATGTTTGCAGACTTAAGAAAGCCTTTTATGGCTTGAAACAAGCCCCCAGGGCATGGTATGGTCGGATTGATGACTACTTGCAGAAGATGGGGTTCGTCAAGAGTAACGCAAATCCCAACTTGTACTACTTAAGAGTAGGAGATGAGCCACTTATTCTTGTTCTGTATGTGGATGACTTGTTTTTGACTGGGTCATCCAAGCTCATCAAGGACTGTAAGGAGAATCTGGCAACAGAATTCGACATGAAGGACCTGGGGCGGATGCACTATTTTCTTGGGTTAGAAGTTTGGCAGCAGGAAGGGGAAGTCTTCCTAGGACAAGGAAGATACACGATAGAGATTCTGAAAAGATTCCAGATGGAAGACTGTAGACCCATGGCCACGCCAATGATCACTAACTGGAAGAAGATAGACACATCAGAGGATGATGAGGCTGATCCCACATTGTACAGATCGCTCATCGGGTCATTAATGTATCTGGTCAACACGAGACCAGACATTTGTTATGCAGTGAATACCGTCAGTCAGTTCATGGTGGAACCAAGGAGGGCTCACTGGGAAGCAACGAAACATATTCTCAGATACTTGAGAGGGACAGTCGAGTATGGGCTAAAGTACGCCAAGGGAGATGAAATCTAGTTGAGTGGGTTCACATATGCAGACTAGGCCGGAAGCACAGTAGATCGGAAAAGTACCAGTGGGTATTGTTTTAGTCTAGGATCAGGAATGACCTCCTAGTGCAGCAGGAAACAGAAGTCCGTAGCATTGAGCTCAGCTGAGGCAGAGTACATGGCAGCAAGCACGGCTTCGTGTGAGGCCATATGGCTCAGCAAATTAATCTTGAACTTACTCAAGAAACAAATAGAGCCGATCGAGATCATGTGAAGCTCTCTGAAAATCCTATGTTTCATGACCAGTCGAAGCACATTGACATTTGGTGTCACTTTATCTGGGACTATGTTTAGAATTGAGCAGTACAGTTGCGATACACTCCTACAGGTGAACAAGTGGTAGATATCCTCACAAAGGCTCTGAGTAAGGTCAAGTTCACTTACTTTAGAGAGAAGATGGGGATGGTCGAGAACCCCTTCCACTAGAGGAAAGGGTGGTCTTCAAAAGAAGAGGGAGCTGTAGTACGAAGGTTGCAGTGGCAGTGGCAGAGTCATGGGCAACAGTACAGAATGGTAGCAGCAGTGCATATTTGAGTGGAAGGAGGCCAAGCTTCAGTAGCACAGAACCAGTGCCCAAAATCATGTAATGCATGGTGTGATGTATTGCTAGAGCACACCCTTGATGCTAAGAGGGAGTGTTGAGATTTTGTGTATTTGGGGTAGCATCAGTTGTGCTCTAGGTCCCAAATTTTGAGGAAGGAATAAGTTCACCTGATCTACAAGACCCAGAAATGGATTTGGGAAATTTCATCTGGTTTAGGAGATATTAAATTAATTAATTACTTTGATGCATTTCCTAAGTTAAAACTTAGGAAAATAAAATAATTAAAGTGAATTTAATTAAACATGTGATGAAATTGTCTTAAGTCACATAGGTCAAGCTTTCTTTTAATCTTAGCCATTGACTCAAGATTTTGATCATGGTCGTTGATTTGTCAACGAGAAAAGTATAAAGGAAAGGCTTGGGGTCATTTGTAAAGAGACACAGAGGCAAAGCACTGAAGCTAAGATGAGATTCTAGGGTAGGGTTTGCTAAGAATACTTAGAAGTGTTTCAGCTGCAGAGAGCGGAATTTAGACCAAGGGGATGATCTGATCCCCGGGTCTAGAATACACAAGAGGCAGAGAAGAGATCAGCTCAAGGATAGCACAGATGAAGGCAGCAGCAACAGCAGCAAGGACCAAGTAATTTTCAGGAAACCCTTCAGGGGTTACGCAGAGACCCTTAGGGGCAGCGTAGTGACTACATCACCCATTCTGGGGTAACGTAGTCCCTTCTGGAGCAGCAATGAGGGTTTGGAGGCCATCCAAGGCTAACGCAGAGGCTTTCAGGGGCTTTAGAGGCTGGCGCAGTGCATTTCAGGGACAACGCTGGGGTTTCTAGTCCCTAATCTTGGCTGATTTCTGTAAATCCCGTTTGAGGGTGTGGATCAGTGTTTATTTTGGCCCTAGATCAGCTAGTGAATTGTAGATCTAGTGTTTTCTCTATTGGGTTTTCCAGATCTAGAACCTAGAGTTGTGTATTCAAAAATATTATTAATAATAAAACCCTCCTACAGCCAGAGACCGGTTTTCCCGCATTGGGTTTTTCCGTGGACTATTTGTCCAGAAATAACTATGTCACTTTGTCAATGTGTGCATGTGCTTATTCTAGATTTGAATTGGTAGAGATCTATTATGTGTTTTCCTTCGATGTTAACTTGAATTTATTCAGTTGATAACTTGTCTAAGTAGGAGGAGCTTAACTAGATTAACGGTAATAATTTATGCATAAGATATAAGATTCAAAAATTTCTACACTATACAGATCAAGTACTGAAGAATAAATTAGGCATTCATACAAAGGACACACTTATTTTCAGACAAATGTTCTCTGAAAAGCCCAATGCGGGAAAACCAGTGCATCAGATCTGAGGGTGTATATTATTAAGCAACAGTGACGCAACAACGCTGAAAGTCAGCCCTGAGGAGAGATGGTCAACCGTCGTCGTGGCTCTGTCAAATTTCCCTTTCAGAACTCCTCTGTTTATTTCCCCACGTGGTCTTCTTTCCTTTTCCTTGGGTTTATTTGTCAATTTCAGAGAAATTGATAAATAAACATATATTCACAACTTTTCCATATATATAGATTCGACTTATATAATTGTCTCTAAGCCTTGGCTCTGGGCCCCGCGTCTACGGTCAATTGCCCAATCAACGCACTCGCCGTACCTTGGTTAAATCTCGCGCATCTCTGTCAGACGACCACCGTCCGATGACTCGGCGCCAGATCGACGGCACTCGACGATATCACTACCCCTCCTGGTACGACCGTTAACGTGCGATGAGAATACGGAAAGGCGGTTTTGTACCCCCGTCCGGTGCCACGTGTCGAAGGCTCTATGGAATCGCTTCAATTCAGAAAATACCGCCTTCTCTGCGAAAGTGGTGCGATATGGGCAATCCGCCTTTGGGAATCCACTCGTGGTTTTGCTACAGTGATCAACCAAAGGTCGAGTCGGGGTTGGGTGCCCTTCTTATGCCTTAACTCCAGTCTATGGCTCGGTTTCGTTTAAATTGAATTCGTTACGATTATACAGTGGGAATTTCCATAATAAAGATACAAACAGAGGACTACGGTGGAATTTAACTCGCAGGGTTTATCCAACCAATTCACGGGAACAATAGACAGAAAGTGCGGAATTATACAATCACCATTCTCAACGATTTCACGCGAACCAGTGTACAACCGTTTCTCAATCAAACAATTTCTCCATTAATAAGAATTCAAGACAATTCGATGGCCAATGAACATTAAAATCATTTAACTGGAAACAATTGTTAACACAGAGTTTTATTGCAGAAATCTCTGCTCTTCCTCCCTTTTCTGTCTCTCTCTCTGCATCCGGGGGATTACATTTATATACATCAACATATGCCCTTTCGGTTCCTCTGTGAGGACCGTTATGGTAACTCAAGAACCTGATTACAATTATTCGAAAACTAAAATATGACAGATGGGCTAACCATTCGACTTCTACAACTCTAACTAATCTAATAATACAATCAGCTAAGGTATTGACACCTAGCTGTAACCATTCAAATGTTTTCAAACCCTCCTAGCCACAACATGTGGACAAAACTCCTACATTGCTGGCTAGTGTCTAATGCCCCTGCATCAGACTCCCGAGGGCAATCTTCTTCATGGGCTCCTGTCCATGAGCTCTCCCACTGATCTGCCTATCTTCTGCAACATTTCTTCAGTCATCCAAGTGGCATCTTCTTCTGGCTTATCCTTCCATTTGATCAAGTACTGAAAGTACTCTTGTCCTCTTGTCCTTCTGAACACTCTTTTGTCCAATATCTTCTCTGGTTGCAATGGCTGTGCTGGAGGTAGCTGCTCTTTCCACTCAATCTGTTCCCTGTCTGCTGCTCTTTCTTCTACACCATCATCTTCATACTTGTACAAATCTGCAACATTAAAAATGGGAGATATTCCAACATCAGGAGGTAATTCAATCTCATAAGAATTTGCAGAAAACTTCCTAAGTATCTTGCATGGCCCAATCTTTTTGAACTTCAATTTGTTGCACTGCTTCTTTGGGAATCTCTCATTTCTCAAGTGTGCCAAAACCTGATCTCCTACTTCAAAATGAACTTATTTTCTGCTCAAGTCTTCTCTGCTCTTGTATTTGATGCTGCTGCCTTGTAGTTGTTGTTTCACTTGTTCATGTATGGCCTGGATCTCTGAAGCAAATTCCTCACCATTTGCACTCCTCAGCTCTGCCTTTCCCAGATTTCTCAACTCTGATATTCCTCTGGGGTGCATTCCATAAACAATATGAAATGGACTCTGTCCTGTGCTCCTGTTTGGTGAGTCATTATATGCATATTCTGCCTAAGGCAAAATATGATCCCATTGCTTGGGATGCTCTCCTGCAAGACTTCTCAATAAATTTCCCAGACTCCTATTCACTACCTCAGTTTGTCCATCAGTCTGAGGATGATAAGCTGAGCTGAAACTTAGTTTGGTACCAAGTTTCTTCCACAGTGTCCTCCAAAAGTGCCCCACAAATCTGGTGTCTCTGTCTGAAACAATACTCTTGGGCAACCCATGCAATCTAACAACTTCCTTGAAGAACAAGTTAGCAACATGGGTGGCATCACTAGTTTTGTAACATGGAATAAAATGTGCCATTTTGGAGAATCTATCCACCACAACAAAGACTGCATCATTCCCTCTCTGAGTCTTGGGCAATCCTAGAACAAAATCCATGCTCACCATGTCCCAAGGCCTGTCTGGAATAGGCAAGGGAGTGTACAATCCTACATTCTGGCTCCTTCCTTTGGCATATTGACAAATCTTGCAATTCTTCACAAACTTGTCCACTTCTGCTCTCATCTTGGGCCAGAAATAAAAGTGACTCAGCTGCTCATAAGTCTTATCAGTACCAAAGTGTCCAGCAAGTCCACCACTATGCTTCTCTTTGATCAAATTTTCTCTCATGGAACATTTTGGTACACACAGTTGGCTTCTTCTGAATAACAAGTCCTACAGGAAATAATCCAGCCACTGGCTTCTATCTGTTAAAACAGGGTTACTACATGCCTCAAATGCTTCTTTAAAATCTGGATCTGTTTTATACAAGTCTTTGAGAAAATCAAATCCCGCAACTTCAAAATTAGTTTCTTGAACAAGCATGTGCCTCCTACTCAAAGCATCAGCTACTTTATTGGCTTGGCCACTTATATGTTTCAAAACAAAATTAAAACTTTGGAGATACTCAACCCATTTAGCATGCTTATGTTTCAACTTGGACTGCTGTACAATATACTGCAAAGCATGATTGTCAGAATATAACACAAATTCCCTGGACATCAAATAATGTCTCCACTTCTTCAGTGCCTGAACAATTGCATAGAATTCCTTCTCATAAGAGGAATACTTTCTTCTGGTGTCATTCAACTTTTCACTGAAATATGCCATAGGCCTATCATCCTGACTCAACACAACTCCAATGGCCTCCCCACTGGCATCACATTTTACTTGAAATGGTTTAGTAAAATCAGGCAGAATCAAAAGAGGCTTCTCCGTTATCTTTTTCTTCAAAACTTTAAAGTTTCTTTCTGCTTCAGCAGTCCACTTAAATGGTTGTTTGCTCTTCTTTATTGTCTCAATTATGGGGGCATTGATCTTACTGAAGTTTCTTATAAACTTTCTGTAAAAACTAGCAAGTCCATGGAAACTTCTTACCTCAAAAACATTCCTGGGTGAAGGCCACTCCATAATTGCCTTAACTTTTTCTGGGTCCATCTTCAATCCTTCTGCAGAAACAACAAACCCCAAATACACCAACTCTTCCTTCATGAATGAGCATTTCTTCAAATTTATTGGCAGTTTCTCTTGGTGCAGCTTCTTCAAGACATGATTTAGATGTCTTAAATGTTCTTCCTTAGTTCTGCTGAAAACTAATATATCATCCAGGTACACTATCACAAATTTACCAATGAATTCTTTCAATACTTCATTCATAAGTCTCATAAAAGTGCTAGGTGCATTTGACAACCCAAAAGGCATTACCATCCATTCATATAGTCTTTCATTTGTTTTAAAAGTAGTTTTCCACTCATCCCCCTCTCTTATTCTAATCTAATGGTATCCACTCTTCAAATCTATCTTTGAGAAATATTTAGCACCACTCAAACAATCCATTAGATCTTCAATTCTGGGCAAAGGGAATCTGTACCTGATTGTGATCTTATTAATTGCTCTGGAATCAGTACACATCCTCCAACCTCCATCTTTCTTTGGGCTCAAAACTGCTGGTACTGCACATGGACTCAGACTTTATCTGATCAGTCCTTTGTCCACCAACTCCTGTACTTGTCTCCTGATTTCCTCATTTTCCTTGGGAGTCATTCTGTAGGCTGCCTTATTTGGCATATTTGAACCAAGGATAAAATCTATCTGATGGTTGATCTTCCTCATAGGTGGCAGCTCATCAGGTAAATCATCCACAACAATGTCACAGTAATCATCTAACATCTCTTGTATCTCTACTGGTAAATCAGAAATATTTGTAGAAGTAAGAACTACTTTAGGCTTGCAAACTAAAGCAAAGCTTACCTCTTCTTCTTCTATCTGCTGCAGATATTCCTTCCCGCTCAGCAACAAGGTCTTTGGATCAATCACTCTGTTGGATGGCTCTCCTTCTTCCATGGGTATCAATGTATGATGTACCCCATCCTTGAAGAACTTGTAAGTGTTCTTCTTGCCATCATGCACTGTTGCTCTGTCAAACTGCCAAGGTCTACCCAGCAGTATATGACACACATCCATGGGCATTACATCACACAGGACCTTATCTTTATATTTGCCCATTTGCAGCTCTATCTCACACTGTTCTTTCACAACCAGCTGGTGCCCTTTGTGCAGCCAGGACACCCTGTAGGGAGTTGGATGCTCCCTTGTCTTCAACTTCAACTTTTCTATTACCTCAGTGGAAACCAGATTGTCTGTGCTGCCACTATCAATGACTAGCTGGCAGCACTTCCCTTGGACTTTGCATATGCTCCTAAACAAAGTCTTCCTTTGTGCAGGCTCAGTGACCTCTTTAGCTTGCTTCAACAGGACCTTATTTACCACCAAGGATTCTCCCCTCTCTGGAAGAATTTATTCTTCAATTTCAGCCTCTTCTCCAGCCTGGGCAACAACAGCATTCCTTGGACCAGCACCCACATTCTCTGGACATTCATAGTGCTTGTGTCCCACTTGCTGACATCTATAACACCTCAATTCTCTACCTCTACCTCCTCTTCCTTTTCCTCTGTAAGAACCCCTTCTGCCCCTTGCATCATCCTCTGTAGATGCATTCTGAGGTGAGTTACTGTTAGCTCCATCCCTGGGTGTAGCAGGCTTTCCTCTACCACCTTGACTTCCCTTTCCACGGAAAGTACCTCTCTTCTTGGCAGACTGTTTCCTCAGGAGTTTCTCCTCTGCTTTCAAGGCCATATGGTAGGCCTCTTCCACTGTCTTAGGAGACAAGAGACCAATCTCATCTTGGATCTCCAGCTTGAGACCATTCACATATCTGGCATTCTTCTCTAGTGTGTCTTGGAATTGCCCAGCCCTTATGCTCACTCTATAGAATTCCTCTGTGTATTCCTTTACTGTCAGCAACCTCTGTCTCAGGTTCTGCATTTTCTTATACAATGTCAGCTGGTAATCACTAGGCAAGAATTTACCTTTTAATTTGGCCATCATTATGGTCCAGCACTTGATAGGTTGCTTGCCAACTCTCCTCCTCTCTGCCTGCACTCCATCCCACCAAAGTGAAGCATGTCCTTTCAGCTTTGTTACTGCAAACTTGACCTTCTTATCTTCACTTATTTCTTCATAATCGAAGCACTTGTTCATCTCATTTATCCAGTCCACCAGTTATTCTGGATTCAGTCCCCCTGCATAACTCGACACTTCAATTCTGGGCTTAACTGTAGACCCCAGAACAGTTCTGAGGAGCCTCATGTCAGGAGGAATCTCAACATTTTCTTCAGCTTCTTCTGTTGCAGGTTCACTGATGTCTTCCGGATCTCTGGGCTATCTTTGCTCCATGGCATCCATTCTGGCTTCGACCCTCTGCAACATCCCCAACACCTCAGCGTTGGCAACGGGCCTCCTTCTGCCAGCACCTCTACCAACTCGGATTGCCATGTCAGCAAAAACAACTTCAGACAACAGCTCTGATACCACAAATGACGCAACAACGCTAAAAGTCAGCCCTAAGGAGAGATGGTCAACCGTCGTCGTGGCTCTGTCAAATTTTCCTTTCAGAACTCCTCTGTTTATTTCCCCACGTGGTCTTCTTTCCTTTTCCTTGGGTTTATTTGTCAATTTCAGAGAAATTGATAAATAAACATATATTCATGACTTTTCCATATATATAAATTCGACTTATATAATTGTCTCTATGCCGTGGCTCTGGGCCCCGCATCTACGGTTAATCGCCCAATCAACGCACTTGCCATACCTTGGTTAAATCTCGCGCATCTCTGTCAGACGACCACCGTCCGATGACTCGGCGCCAGATTGATGGCACTCGACGATATAAAACCCTCTGATCTGGCCAGATAACGTCTGCGATGAAATCGGAAGAGTGGTTTGTACTTACATCTAGGTGCCGTCGAGCTCTATGGAAAATGGAATCACTTCAATTCAGAAAATACCGCCTTCTCTGCGAAAGTGGTGCGATATGGGCAATCCGCCTTTGGGAATCCACTCGTGGTTTTGCTACAGTGATCAACCAAAGGTCGAGTCGGGGTTGGGTGCCCTTCTTATGCCTTAACTCCGGTCTATGGCTCGGTTTCGTTTAAATTGAATTCGTTACGATTATACAGTGGGAATTTCCATAATAAAGATACAAACAGAGGACTACGGTGGAATTTAACTCGCAGGGTTTATCCAACAAATTCACGGGAACAATAGACAGAAAGTGCGGAATTATACAATCACCATTCTCAACGATTTCACGCCGAACCAGTGTGCAATCGTTTCTCAATCAAACAATTTCTCCATTAATAAGAATTCAAGACAATTCGATGGCCAATGAACATTAAAATCATTTAACTGGAAACAAATGTTAACACACAAAGTTTTATTGCAGAAATCTCTGCTCTTCCTCCCTTTTTCTCTCTCTCTCTGCATCCGGGGGATTACATTTATATACATCAACATATGCCCTTTCGGTTCCTATGTGAGGACCGTTATGGTAACTCAAGAGCCTTATTACAATTATTCGAAAACTAAAATATGACAG
Organism: Pinus albicaulis; assembly: GCA_034641835.2. Classification (NCBI taxonomy): domain Eukaryota; kingdom Viridiplantae; phylum Streptophyta; class Pinopsida; order Pinales; family Pinaceae; genus Pinus; species Pinus albicaulis. The sequence goes on from CM076578.1 coordinate 1,698,444,884, forward strand.
ATGGTCTAACCATTCGACTTCTAGAACTCTAACTAATCTAATAATACAATCAGCTAAGGTATTGACACCTAGCTGTAACCATTCAAATGTTTTCAAACCCTCCTAGCCACAACATGTGGACAAAACTCCTACATTGCTGGCTAGTGTCTAATGCCCCTGCATCAAAAAATAATCTGAGTACATCTAGCGTGCTATAAACTGGCTCAACCAATAGAGAATATCATTGGAAAACAGAAAAATCGTGAGTTTTACCTCACTCTACAAGTCTTTGCTGATCCTGATCATAATCTGGTGAAACCTCAGCTGCCTCTGCGCTACCTCTGCGAAGTAGATGTGTAGGTCTGTGTTGGTCTAGCTGAAGACTGCGTCACCCCTTCTCTGTATTGATCTTCCTCTCATAAAATCGAGTTTCAGCCCTGCCAGCTTAGAAACCCTGATCTCCAACAATTTGTGGTCTGTCCCTTGGAGCCATTGGGCAGCCCCTGCGTGGGAATGCATCACCCTCTTTGGGGTCTGCGTCACCTCTCCTTGTGGATGAGCTGGTTCCTCTGCATCTCTACTGCCTCTATGCTATGTCCTCTTTGTGAAAATTTCAATCCTGAAATACTACTGCAGTAATCACCCAAGTAAATGCAGAGAACATAACAATAAAGAATACAAGCATAAGAATCAATCACATAGACAGTTATTTTTGGACAATTATCCCCGGACAAACACAATGTGGGAAAACCAGTGTAGCAGATGAGGGTTTATATATTAATCATCATTAGTGAAATATTTACAAGGAAAGTCTGGCAGAAACAACTGAGAAATTTTCTCGAGATACACCTGAGATAATTCTTCTTCGAGCCCTCCGAAGAATTTCTGACACCTGAGGGGTTCCCAGACCCTCCCTGCGTCACTCTGCGTGCCTCCTGCGTAGCCCTCTGTGCAAAGCTTGTGTGAGGCCTTTGCGCTTCTCCTGAGCGCTACCTCTTTGCTTCCCTGCTTCCTCTTTCCCTCGTGCCTTGACATTGTTGATGCCCTCTGCTTCCTTCGTCCTTGCAAAATCTCCCTCTGAAATTGAATTCTATTCCTTCAGAATTGACTTCCCTCGGGTTACTTAACACTTGCCCAACTTCCTTTCGAAATGACCCTCAAGCCTTCTTTTATAATCTTCTCATTGAAGAATCAACGACCCAGGTTAGAAGTTTAATTAATGGATAAGATTAAAACATGACTTGATCTTTGTTCTCTAGAAGATTCACACTCTGTTTTATTAATACCCGTTAATTAAATAATTTCCCTAAGTTAGAATTAGGGTATCCATTAAAATAATTAATTATTTTAATAAAACATGAATCGAGTGAAATTTGCACAAACAGTTTCAGGGTTCTTTGGAATACTAGCGTCTAAGCCTCCTCACCAAATTTGAGACTTAGATCACTTTTCGATGCTACAAAAATCAACACTCCCTCTTAGCAAGGAAAGTGTTCTAGCAACATGCCTGCTACAAACTGCTCTGACCCTGAAGCATCCTCTGTGCTGCTGATGCTTGGCTGCAGCTGCCCCTCATCTGCTACACTGCTGCCTTCTGTACTACTACCCATGACACTGCCACTACCACTGCCTCATTTGTACTGCAGCTCTTTCTCAATTCTGCATCAGTCCATCTCTCCTATTGAAATGGATTCTTGATCATCTGCATCTTCTGTCTGAAGTAGACAAACTTTGTCTTTCGCAGAGCCTTAGTGAGGATGTCTGCCACCTGTTCTCCTGTCGGAGTGTACTATAATTGTACAACTCCCTGTTGGACACAGTCTCCGATAAAATGACACCTGATGTCAATGTGCTTCGACCGATCTTGAAACACAGGATTTTCAGAGAGCTTGATGCAACTCTGATTATCACATAGAATGTTGGTCGCTTCCATCTTTTTCTTGAGTAGAGTTGCAAGCAGCTTCGTAAGCCATATGGCCTCACACAAAGCAGTGCCTGCAGTCATATATTCTGCCTCAGCTGAGCTCAAAGCCAAGAACTTGCAAATATCTGAGAACATGCTTGGTTGCTGCCCAATGTGTCATCCTTGGTTCCACCATGAACTAACTAAGGCTATTAACAGCATAACAGATGTCTGGCCTAGTGTTGACCAGATACATCAGGGACCCAAAGAGCTGCCTATACAAGGTAGGATCAACCTCATCACCTTCAGAAGTATCAATTTTCTTCTAGTTGGTGATCATTGGTGTAGCCATGGGTCTACAATCCTCCATCTTGAACCTCTTCAAGATTTCTGTAGCATATCTCCCTTGACCAAGGAAGATCTCACCCTTCTGCTGCCAAACTTCCAACCCCAGAAAATAATGCATCAGCCCCAGATCCTTCATGTCGAATTTTGCAGCTAAATTCTCCTTGCAGTCCTTGATGAGCCTAGATGATCCTGTCAGGAATAGATCATCTACGTACAACACCAATATCAAAGGCTTATCCCCTACTCTCAAATAGTAGAGATTGGGATCTGCGTCACTCTTGACGAATCCCACCTTCTGCAAGTAGCTATCAATTCGACCATACCAAGCTCTAGGGGTTTGCTTAAGTCCATACAAGGCTTTCTTAAGCCTACACACATAAGTCTTCTACTCATGCATCTCAAAGCCCTCTGGTTGTTCGATATATACTTCTTATTCTATCACCCCATTCAAGAACACAGTCCTGACGTCCATCTGGTGAATCTCCTATCCCATCTACGCAACAATGGGTATCATGGATCTAATAGAAGTATATCTGAAAACTGGGGCGAAGGTCTCTTCATAGTCTATCCCTTCCTTCTGAGCATACCCCTTTGCCACAAACCTGGCTTTGAATTTTTCTACGCTACCATCTGCATCATATTTGATCTTGTAGATCTATCTCGAACCCACAACTTATCTATTCTGAGGCCTGGGAACCACCTCCGAGACATCATTTTTCATGATGAAATTGTACTCTTCCACATTGCATCGACCCATACCTGATGCTGAGTTGCCTCCTGGAAACTAGAGGGTTCCCCAACCTGGGCTACCAAGGCTTGGTACCTGTCCGGTTGCTTACGCTCCCTCTTCTCATTTCAGGGGGCCTTGACAAACTCCTCTGCATTCTTCAGAATTTGTCGTAATTCCCTACTCGCCCTACCACTGGTAGTGGGTGGCTCTACCTACTCCCCCTCCTGCAAATCTTCTAGAGATGAATCCCTTGGATCTTTCTGCCTTGGAGAAGCACTCGGGCTAACCTCAACTGGTCGTAGAGGTTGGACTAGTGGGCCATCTTTAGATTGTGTTGCCGAAGGCATCTCTCGAGATTTTCTGAAAGCTCTTTCCTCCATGAACTTTACATCCCGACGCACTACAACCTTCCTGCTCTCAGGAATGTAGATTTGTAAGCCTTAGCATTTTCACTGTATCCCACCAGATACCCCTTTTCATCAGTCCTATGCAACTTCTTCCTCTTTTCTTTGGGTACATGGTTGTATGCCACACTACCAAAGATCCTGAAGTGGCTTACCTCTAGCTTCTTGCCAGTAAAGACACTTTTTGGAGTGACCTTACCCAACGCATTATACAGTTTTTTTACAAGCTTCAGCCCATAAGAATTTAGGCACATCTTGATCATACAACATAGCCCTTGCAGCCTCGACAATAGTTCTATTCTTCCTTTCCGCGATTCCATTTTGCTCCAGACTATATGGAGCAATCCACTCTCTCCTGATGCCTTCCCTTGCACAGTACTTTGTGAATTATTTATCTATGTATTCTCCACCATTTTATGATCGCAATGTCTTTATTGACTTTCCTGTCAGATTCTCAACCAGAGCCTTAAACTCCTTGAATCGTTCAAGGACTTCGTCCTTGGTCCTTAGAAAGTAGATCCAAGTATTCCTGGAGTGGTCATCAATAAAGGTGACGAAATATTCGACAACACTAAGAGCTCTAGTGGACATTGGTCCGCAGATGTTTGAGTGTATTAATCCCAACACACTCTTAGCCATATTGTTGCTTTTGGGGTATGCTGCCTTGGCATATTTCCCAAATACGCACCCTCTGCAGACATCATCTCGCTTGGTGCTTAGTTCTGGAACTCATCTGACGCTCTTCTTGAGAATTCTCAAAGCCGCATGGTGTAAGTGCCCCATTCTCCTCTGCGATATTTCATTCAAATCCTTCTCATCATTGCTGCCTATCAGCGCCATTGGGGATTCGAGTTGCAACTTATAGAGTTTATTTCTCATGACTTCGATTTGTACCTTCTTCTTCCAACTCGAGTGTTTGACGTATACTCTTTTTCCAATGAAGTAAACATCATAGCCTTTGTTTTGAAGCTGAGACGCGAAGATTAAGTTTATCCCCAAACTAGGTACATGCAGCACATTAGTGGCTCGAAGCTTATTACCAGCTTTGGTTTGAAATACTATGGTTCCTCTTCCCACAGGGGTGCATTTTGTCTTATTTCCCATGGTGATTTAAATTTCATCTGCTCTTCTCGATAGCTGGAGAAACATTCTCGTATTCCCGTCATGTGGGTAGAAGCTCCACTATTAATATACCCAATCTTTGGAGAAGAAAAACTTGACAAAGCAAATTCCTCTTCCAGTCTGGATGCTAGTACAAAGATGTCGTTATCCATCTGTTCTTTCATGCTTTCCCTTCTCTCTGGAGAGCTGCATGAACCCTTCCAAGTTGCTGCAGCAACAACGTCAGGTCTTTGTTCCTTTGGAGGTTCTCCACTCTTGTTGCTCATCTCAAGCTCTAATACCATGTGAAAATTTCAATCTTGAAATACTACTGCAGTGATAGATTTATTTCTCCTACTTATTCTTCCAATAAGTTATTTACAAAATTCTTCCAGTAAATTTTGAAATAAACACTACTGCAGTAATCACCCAAGCAAATGCAGAGAACATAACAATAAAGAATACAAGCATAAGAATCAATCACATAGACAATTATTTTTGGACAATTGTCCTCGGAAAAACCTAATGTGGGAAAACTGGTGCAGCAAATGAGGGTTTATATGTTAATATTCAACAGTGAAATCTTTACAAGGAAAGTCTGGCAAAAACAACTGAGAAATTTTCTCGAGATACACCTAAGATAATTCTTCTTCCATTTGTCCGAAGAATTTCTGACACCTGAGGGGTTCCCAGATCCTCTCTGCGTCACTTTGCGTGCCTCCTACGTAGTCCTCTACGCAGAGCCAGCGTAAGCCTGCGTCACTACTGCGTGAGGCCTCTGTGTTGATCATGAGTGCTGCCTCTCTGCTTCCCTGATTCCTCCTTCCCTTGTGCCCTGACACTGTTGATGCCCTCTACTTCTTTCGCCCTTGCAAAATCTCCCTCCGAAATCAAATTCTATTTCTTCATAATCGACTTCCCTCGGGTTACTGAACGCTCGCCCGACTTACTTTCCAAATGACCCTCAAGCCTTCTTTTATAATCTTCTCATTGAAGAATCAATGACCCAGATTAGAAGTTTAATTAATGGCTAAGATTAAAACTTGACTTGATCTTCGTTCTCTAGAAGATTGACACTCTGTTTTATTAATACCCGTTAATTATTTAATTCCCTAAGTTTAGACTTAGGGTCTCCATTAAAATAATTAATTATTTTAATAAAACATGAACCGAGCGAAATTTTCACAAATTGTTTCTGGGTTTTGATTTATGGTAGCATCATATGTGCTCTAGCCTTGTAATTTTGTATATGGGCTAAGACACATGTATTCCATATTACCCAGAAAGGATTTTGGAAGATTCCTCTTAGATATGGTTTAATTAAAATAATTAATTGTTTTTTAATGTTTTCCTAAGTGTAAACTTAGGGAAACTGATTAATTAAAGGGTATTAATTAAACTTAGTGTGAATCTTCTGGAAAAAGACATGGATCACCTCCAAATTAATCTTAGCCCTTGATTATGTTTTAATCTTGGCCGTTGAAGGTTCAACAGAAGAATATAAGGAGGGTGAGGGGCCTATGGAAAAACATATCAAACAGAGAAAGAATCAAAAGTTCGATTTCTTCAGTGAGAGGAAGAATCGAAGTGGTTTTCATTTTCAAAGAGGGGAAGGTGGAATCTCCAGGAGAGAGAATTTCTGAAGCATAGAGAGTGCATGAAGAAGAGTGAGAGAGGAACCGAGGCATCAACGTAGAGTTACCCTAGCAGCAGTTACGTTGGGCCATCGTAGAGAAGCAGAGGGAGTTTCATTTTCTGTTGGAGGGGCAGCTGAGGGTTCATCTAGTGTCAGGAGGACATTTGTGGAAAGGAGCGCTCTAGTCACATACAATAGAAAGCACAGAAGCAGCCACGACAAGCAGCAGAAGCAGTGACATAGTGACAATGTGAGTGACACAGTCACTGCACAGAAATCATGCAAAGCCAGTCAGTGTGGGTGCAGGTCAGTTCCAGAACTCAGATGGTGATGTGAGAATTGTCTCACTCAGCCTTTTCTCATCAGAATTCTTCAGGTGATTGATTGACATTTACAATCACACATTTGTACTCAGAATTTCTACATAATAAAGAAACCCTCAGATCTGCTGCACCGGTTTTCCCACATTGGGTTTTGTCGGGGACAATTTTAAAAAAATAACAGTGTCTATGTGTGATTACTTGGGCTATTTTTATATGTGATTTGTTAATCATGAAGTCTGCAACATATTTTATGTTGTTATTTAACACAAGAGAAATGTTAAATAATTGTGTTTGACAATGCATTAGAAGAAATTTAATAAGTAGCTGCAGTAGAATTCTCCATTATAGAATTTTCACATGGTATCAGAGCTGTCAGATCCAAAGGAAGCAAGGTCAGAAAAGGGACTGCGTAAACCAAAAGCTTCAGAGGGGACGCAGCGCAGAGAGAAGCATAGATAAGTATGACAAACTTAGATGTTTTATCCTCTAGGTTAAAAGAGGATGATACATGCCTAGCAAGTTCAGCATCTACAAGAATCTGTTATATTGATAGCGGGGTTTTAGCTCATATGACTGGAGTACAAGAATACTTCTCGAGCTATAGGGAAGAGTAGATGAACTTCCATATCACTATGGGTAATAGCACGAAGTGCACTTCAGTTTGGAGAGGATCCGTAGTGTTTCATACGGAAGCCGAAACCAGTTTTAGGATCACAGATGTACTACATGTGCCAGGGCTTGGGATGAACCTAATCTCAGTATCCCAGTTGCAGGACAAAGGGTATGACATAGAATTTACCGGAAATAAAGTATATGTCAAGCATCACAACTGGAATCAAACAAGGCGGATCGGAATCAGAAGCAACAGACTATACAGGTTGTGGACCGAAACCCCGATGGCACTATTAAGTAGTATTCACGAAGACAAGAAAGGGTTGAATGAACTTTGGCATAGAAGAATGGGGCACCTGCATCACGGTGCATTGAAGATGCTCAAAGAAACAGTTGATGGGGCACCTGTTCTTAGCATGGAGCATGATGATGTATGCTGAGGATGCGTACTTGGGAAGTACTCTAAGGAAGCTTTTCCCAGAAGTGAAAACAGGGCAGCAAGCATTTTGGGATTGATACACTCAGATATCTGTGGACCAATGTCCACTAACTCTCTCACAGGTGGCAAATATTTTGTCACATTCATTGATGATCACTCCAAGAAGACCTGGATCTACTTCCTGAAGACAAAAGATGAAGTCTTTGAAAAGTTCAAAGCATTCAAGACTCTTGTTGAAAACATGATGTGGAAGAAGATCAAGACATTGCATTCAGATAATGGTGGGGAATACATAGATGGAGACTTCACAGATTTCTGCGCAAAGGAGGGCATTAGGAGAGAGTGGACTGCGCCATACAATCCAGAGCAGAATGGTGTGGTAGAACGGAAGAACAAAACAATTGTAGGAGCATCCAAGGCCATGCTAGTTGACCTTGATTTACCTTGATATTTATGGGCTGAAGCCTGCAACACGGCAGTGTATATCCACAACAGCACACCTCATAGAGCCTCGAGTAAGAAGACTCTTGAGGAAGTTTTCACAGGGAAGAAACCGGAGGTAGGGCTTCTTCAGATATTTGGTAGCATGGCTTACTGTCATGTACCCAGCGAGAAGAGAAGCAAGCTAGATCAAACTGCAGAAAGGGGGTATCTTGTAGGGTACAGTGACACCTCCAAGGCATATAGGATCTATATTCTTGACGGTAGAAAGTTTGTGATAAGATGCGATGTTAAGTTCATGGAGGATAGAGTGTTTCAGAAATCGCGTGATATGCCATCAGAGGATAAAACTGCAGAAGTTCCCTTGGTCCAAGAACAGTAGGGGCACCAAGAAGAATAGATAGAGAGACAGACTTTGGTACCAAGGACAGGTACTAACATTTTCACAGAGGAAGATCAGGAAGATACTCAGTCAGAGGAGCCGTTAGATCAGGAGGAAGATTTGAGAGAGCAACCTTCCAGCAGTGGTCGGATCAGCAGGGAAGATCAGCAAATACTAAGGGATACAAAAAACTTTATTGGGACTCCCAGGAATGGGAAGAGACAACGCAGACCTCCTAACAGGTACCATGCCTTGGTGGCTCAAGTAGAGGAACCTTCCAGCTTCCAGGAAGTTGTTAAGCACCAAGTATGGGTAGATGCCATGATAGAAGAGTATGCTTCCATCATAACAAATGATGTCTGGGAAGTTGTACCCAGACCTCAGAGCAGATCAGTTGTTGGATCACGTTGGATCTACAAGATCAAGTACGCTGCAGATGGAAGTGTAGAGAAATACAAGGCAAGGTTCGTGGCAAAAGGGTATGCTCAGAAGGAAGGCATTGACTATGAGGAGACCTTCGCACCAGTTGCCAGATATACCTCCATTCGGACTGTCGTATCTTTAGTTGCACAAATGGGATGGGAGATTCATCAAATGGATGTCAAGACAACGTTCTTGAATGGAGAAATTGAGGAAGAGGTATATATCGAACAATCAGTGGGTTTTGAGATCATGAAAGGAGGTCTCATGTATGCAGATTAAAGAAAGCCTTGTACGGGCTTAAGCAGGCTCCGAGAGCATGGTATGGTTGGATAGATATCTATTTGCAAAAGATGGGATTTGTCAAGAGTGATGTGGATCCCAATATTTACTACTTGCTGGTAGAGGATGAGCCATTGGTACTTGTACTATATGTAGATGATTTGTTTCTCACAAGATCATCTAGGCTCATTAAGGATTGCAAACGGAATCTAGAAGTTGAATTCGACATGAAGGATTTGGGGTTCATGCACTACTTTCTAGGATAGGAAGTTTGTCAGAAAAATGGAGATATCTTCATGGGATAGGAGAGGAATGCCTTGGAAATTTTGAAGAGGTTCAGAATGCAGGATTGCAGGCCCATGGCCACACCCATGATCACCAATTGGAAAAAGATAGATGCATCAGAAGATACAAAGGTAGACCCCACCTTAAACAGATAGCTCATCGGGTCATTGATGTATCTAGTTAACACCAGACTAGACATTTGCTTTGCTGTCAACACTCTTAGTCAGTTCATGGTGGAACCCAAAAGAGTGCACTGGGCCGCAGCAAGGCACATTCTGAGGTATGTATGAGGAACAATTAGATTTTATATCAAATATGGCAGAGGAGAGGATGTCAGACTTAGTGGATTCACAGATGCAGATTGGGCAGGTAGTTCAGTGGACAGAAAAGTACCTCTGGGTATTGCTTCAACGTTGGATCAGGAACATGGTTACTTGGGAGCAGGAGCATGAGTGCCATTTTCAAAAGCTCCCGGTCCGGAGCGTTTCAGGGAGTGTTTTTTTTAAATATATATATTTTTTATATTTTTTTATATTTTGATGCATATATGTCAACAAAAGCATGTAGAATGATGAATCAGATATAAAAAACATAAAAACATAGATTGAACCATATAACATCAATCATCTAGAAGTTATAATCTTCATCAACCACGCCCACAAGTTGGAAAGATACAAAATATTGACTCTTGAGTCTCATGAATCATAAATCTTAAAGTTTCAAGCTTTAAAAATTCAATATATAACATTTATCATCATTGAGATATAATATTTATCATCATTGATTCATTGATTTCAAGTTTCAATATATAACATTTATCATCATTGATATATATCATTTATCATCATCGATTCATTGATTTCAAAATGCAATATATAACATTTATCATCATTGATATATAACATTTATCATCATTGATTCATTGATCACCATGGTTGTACATGTAAGCTAAGTGTAACCAGTGACCATTACAACAAAGAATATTTAACATGAAATGAAATGTTATAAAATGAAATGAAATGAACTTTCATGAAGCATCATATTCATAATTCATAATGACTTATAAACTTATAAATGCCAACTTCAAAGTTTCACCTTTCAAATTCAAACTTCAAACTTAAATTGTCATATATTGTTTACAAAAATTATCATAATAGATATGAAAGAGTCAAGTTTCAACTGTTCAACAGCTATAAAAGTTAAAAACTACTAGAAAATAGAAAAGACTAGTAAACAACAAATCTATTTTAACTATTGGCTGGCCCCTTGCCAAGCTCACGAGAAATGTCTAATTTGTGAGAACCACGAGGCAATGGTGGTCTTCTAGTACTCTTAGGAGTACCACGACCATAACTAGAAGGCGAAGGGCAATGTGAGGATGTAGGTGGAGACTGAATCTGCAAAGGAACAATCGCTGGAAATTGAACACTGGCACTAGCACCCGCACTGCTACTGGATGGTGGGACTGGCCCTGAGTGTGGCGGTGGCATGGCTGATGTTGCTTCATCATCATCCCTCAAAAGTTCTGCTTCCAATTCTTCCATATGTACAGTGTCATCCTCCAAATTATCATCCTCTAAATTGTTGTCCCAAACTTTATATGATTGATCCTCATATGCCCGATCATAGTAATGACTCAACAACTTCAAGTTGTAATGCACATAAACCAAGCTTTCTGCTCAGTTTTCATTCGACGTGTTTCTTCTCACATTATATATGAAGCTGTAGGTGCTCCAACACCTCTCTGTAGAAGAAGTATTTACAACTTGTGAGAAAACTTTTTTTGCCAACTTTGGCAAGTCCCATGCCGCCATATGCTTCCCACCATGTGAGAGCGTCAAATCTATCTCTGTCTTCCATTGCATGGAAAGAAACAAAGTTACAGTGCAACTGAAGCATCTGCTAATTCAAGGTGCAATCTAGCACACTCCTCCCTGTCAGGGACCAACTTGTCTAATGCTTTCATGTATCCTTCTTGTACCTCTAGATCTGTGTGAGGTTTGATCCTAACCCCAGCTGAGTAGTATTTTGGCATAAGGATTTATGCCAAGGCATGTAGTGGAACATTAAATTTATTCAACCGTGCACACACACAGTCGTGAATCATTGCATACAAGTTGGGATCATTTTCCTTAACAACATCTTTTATTTGCCCTAACATGCTATCCATCTGCTCATACACCTCCCCAATCACTGGTTTATCTGTATCTGAAAAGAAAATCATGTGATAAATGGGCTTGGTGAAATTCAAAATTTCCCTCACACGTGCCAAAAACAAAGGATCAAGGGCGGTCTCCTCCACTTGTTCAAAACCTTGCCTGTCAACTATTGTTGCTGCCCTGTCCTTTAATACATGCCAGTGTGGACTTGATACCATGGCTGCCAATGACTCTCTTACCTTCAAAAGGCGCCTGAAGGTGAGGTAATAGCTAGCAAATCTAGTCTTTGCTCTCTTCAACAACTCCAATTTTGAGTGAGTACGGAATACCCATGGGTATTGCTATGATTTGTAATAAAATTTATCATTTTTTTACCTCTCTTGTACAAATCACCAAGCCATTTGTATTGAGGTTGTTTGTTTTTAATTATATCATGCATCAAAAGGTTCATTGTGTGAACCAAACACCTAGACCAAAATATGTTGGGGTATTTATCCTCAATAATTGCTCTCACTGCCTTACAATTAGCAACATTATTAGTGATTGCTTGGATGACATTGTATGGCCCAATACTTTCAATTGTTTCAACTTTCAAGTAATGGTTCTGCAATGTTAATGCCGGTCTTGAATTTGTCTGAATAATCATATGCTGAAAGGAATATTGCACCACTAATAGACACAACCAGAACACTTATCAATGGCTTTCCTTTTACATTGGTCCATCCATCAGATACAATGGACACCCCATGCTCATTCCAAGAACTTGTCATTCTATTCAAAGAATTACTTATTTTAACTTTTTTCATGATCAAGTCCCACGGTTCTGGCCTTGTCATACCCAGGGCTCCTGTATCCTTTGGGGGCATCATTAATGGCAAAAACCATTTCATGCAAATAAGGTGAGCGAAGAACATTGAATGGTACCCCATATGCATAGAGAAACCGGAAATTTTTTGAATCCACATCATTCCTAGACCATTCGTCAAGGAAATTGGATATAGTTCTATGTCTTAAGGAGATGTTTGGTCCAGGTGTGCCTCCATACCCACTGCCATGGGTGGAAGTTGATGGAATTCTTTGTCCATGATGTGATGGACTTGATGGTGCATAAGAATCAATGAAACCCCTAGATCTTTTAGATCTCTGTAGGGCAGCCTCCTCTTCACTTTTGTATTTCTCTCTCTCTGTTGCTGGCACACTTACACAAATTTTGATTCCTAGATTTTTCTCTCCATCCCCTGGCATTTTCCCACAAAGGTGCCTTTTGGCACGGGTGTATGAACCTGTGTATTCTTTATTGCAATGGGGGCAAAGAAATTTAGTGGTTCCACCACCTTTCCCTCCTTCTTGCCTCTGAACATAATTCCACAATGGTGTTTGACTTTGGTCTTGTTTAGTTGGGGTCTCTGTGGCCTCATGTTCAACACTCTCCCCTTCCTCCTCAACATACTCCTCCTCTTCAGGATTTTCATAAAATTGACTATAACCCACTTCTTCATCCTCCTCTTCTCTAATGGGTCTCTTTCTTCTACTCTCCAACACCATTATTACAAAGAAAGGAATCAACATGAAGAAAATCCCTAGCCATATAGCCATGATGTTTCAAGCTTCAAGTTTCAAGTTTCTAGCCTGCAAAAAAATGGAGGAATGCCAAATGGGAATAGGAAAAAATGCAACATAGAAAAAAAACAATTCAATTTTTCACTTTTCAACACATTAAAATGCAACATTGAGAAAAAAATTCAAGTTTTCATTTTTTAACAACTTAAAAATGCAATATAGAAAATAAAAACCTAGATTAGAGAGTCCTACCTCTTTGTCCTGAGTCCCGACTCCTTCAATCCTCCTTGTTGCTCTCTTCAAGCTCCTTGCTCTCTTGCAGTTTGCTCCTTGCTCTCTCCTTTCTCTCCTTCTCTCCTTGCTGTCAAGCTCTCTCTTGCTCTCAAACAAACAACAATAACAACAATGAGGAAGGGAGGGCTTTTTATTACCGAGCCCCCTCCCTCCCAAAAAAATTCGCCGTCCAAATTTTTTTCCACGCCGGGGAGCGTTCGGAAGCAAACGCTCCCTCCATTTAAAAAACGCTCCAGAATCGTTTTTCTAATGGAGGGAGTGCTTGGGGAGCATTCGCTTCCTGAAACACTCCCTAGAAAAAGGGAGCATTTATTCAGGCTCGGAAGTGTGCTCTCGAACGGAGCACGTTTTGGGAGCAGGATGGGGGGGGGGACGATTCCCAGCAACCTTGATCAAGAATGGTGTCCTGGTGCAGCAAGAAACACAAGTCAGTAGCATTAACCACAACCAAAGCAGAGTACATGGTAGCTAGTGCAACTACATGCGAAGCAATCTGGCTTCAGAAACTTCTTGTGAGTCTATTCAGAAGCAGGATGGAGCCAACTAGCATTTACTGTGACAATCAAAGCTGTATCAAACTCTCTGAAAATCCAATATTCCATGATCGGTCCAAACATATTGACATCATTATCAGAGACTGTGTTTAGCGTGGGGCAGTACAACTCCATTATATTCCCACAGGTGAACAAACAACAGATATACTCACTAAGGCTCTGGGGAGAATTAAGTTCACTCAGTTCAGAGAACAGCTGGGTATGACTGAAAATCCATTTAAGTAAGAAATGAATCCTCAGCACAGTTGAAGGAGGGAGTTGCAGTACAGTGGAAGTTGGCAGCAGTAGGCAGAGTCAGCAGCAGTATAGATGCAACATTTCTTGTGCAGTGTTAGTGAGTAGCATCAACAACACAACAGTATCTGTTACAGAAGTCAGAACCGCAACACATTGAGTTGTTTTGCTAGAGCACTTTCCTTGCTAAGAGGGAGAGTTGATTTATGGTAGCATTGATGTGCTCTAGCCTTGTAATTTTGTATATGGGCTAAGACACATGTATTCCATAATACCCAGAAAGGATTTTGGAATATTCCACTTAGAGATGGTTTAATTAGAATAATTAATCGTTTTTTAATGTTTTCCTGAGTGTAAACTTAGGGAAACTGATTAATTAAAGGGTACTAACTTAGTGTGAATCTTCTAGAAAAAATCATGGATCACCTCCAAATTAATCTTAGCCCTTGATTATGTTTTAATCTTAGCCGTTGAAGGTTCAACAGAAGAATATAAGGAGGGTGAGGGGCTTATGGAAAAACATATTAGACGGAGAAAGAATCAAGAGTTTGATTTCTTCAATGAGAGGAAGAATCGAAGTGGTTCTCATTTGCAGAGAGGGAAAGGTGAAATCTCCACGAGGGGGAATTTCTGAAGCATAGTGAGTGCATGAAGAAGAGTGAGAGAGGAGTCGAAGCATCAACGCAGAGTTACCCTAGTAGCAGTTACGTTGGGCCATCGCAGAGAAGCAGAGGGAATTTCGTTTTCTGTTGGAGGGGCAGCTGAGGGTTCATTCGGTGTCTGGAGGACATTTATGGAAAGGATCACTCTAGTCTCATAGTAGCAAACACAAAAGTAACCACAACAAGTAGCAGAAGCAGTGACGTAGTCACTGCGCAAAAATCACGCAGATCTAGTCAATGTGGGTGCAGGTCAGTGCCGAAACTCAGATGGTGATATGAGAATTGTCTCACTCAGCCTTTTCTCATCAGAATTGTTCAAGTGATTGATTGACATTTACAATCACACATTTGTGCTCAGAATTTCTGCATTATAAAGAAACCCTCAGATCTATTGCACTGGTTTTCCCACATTGGGTTTTTCTAGGGACAATTGTCCAAAAATAACGTTGTTTATGTGTGATTACTTGTGCTATTTTTATATGTGATTTGTTAATCATGAAGTCTGCAGCATATTTTATTTTGTTATTTAACATGAGAAATGTTAAATAATAGTATTTGACAATGCAATAGAAGAAATTTAATAAGTAGTTGTTGTAGAATTCTCC
This sequence comes from Pinus albicaulis, assembly GCA_034641835.2. Lineage (NCBI taxonomy): Eukaryota > Viridiplantae > Streptophyta > Pinopsida > Pinales > Pinaceae > Pinus > Pinus albicaulis. Next base: position 1,698,460,237 of record CM076578.1, read on the forward strand.
ATTATCGAATTTTCACACTGGGTTCTTTGGAATATTGGTGTTTAAGCCTCCTCACCAAATTGAGACTTAGATCACTTTCCGATGCTACAAAATTCAACACTCTTGGTCCTCCGACCAATAGTTGCTTCTGCCCTTCACAGCTGCATTGAATCACTCAGATCTGATCTTCGTCCGAGCACTGGTTTGTCAGAAGAATTCAACCTCTAGATTCAGACTTTGTGTGTGTTCTCCAACTAACCCTCAAGCCTTCCTTTATACTTTTCCTGTTGATGAATCAACGACCGTGATCTAATCCTTAATCAATGGCGAAGATCAAATTAGACTTGATCCTCATCACTTGGAAGCTTCTCACCCACATGTTAAATTAATTCACTTTAATTATTTAAATACCCTAAGTTTTAACTTACGCTCCATTTAAAATGATTAATTATTTGAATAACTTAAGCTTCGTTTGGAATTTCTCCAAACGATTTCTGGGTCTTGGAGATCTTATGTGTTCTAGCCCCTCCACAAAGTTTCGGAGCTCGAGCACATTCGATGCTACCCAAAAATCAACACTCCCTCTTAGCGAGGAATGTGCTCTAGCAATACTTCTTCACCAGAAGCATCACCCTAATTCACGACATCGGTCCTCTGCGCCGCTAATGCTCAGCTGCTGCCCCTCATCCATTGCGCTACTGCTATCTGTACCGCTGCACATGTCACTGCGACTGACATTTCTACATCTGTACTGCAACTCCCTCTCAATTGCTGCATCAAGCTACCCATAACACTACCATTGCTAACTGCTGCACCGCAACTCAGTTGCTGAGATTTAAGCAATTGAAAGACAACCCAAAAACTGACATACTAGTCAATCTGGATGCACCTAGACGCTGGAACAAATTTTTCTTCGTCCTTTCGCTGATGGCTTCAGCTCTACTTGATCTGTAACAACTCTGATACCATGTGAAAACTTCTGAATCTAAGTTACAAAATTCCTACTATAGAAATCTGATTTACATTACCTGTTGAGATTTTGTGTATTTTGGGTAGCATTAGTTGTGCTCTAGGTCCGAAATTTTAAGGAAGGACTAGAGTTCACCTGATCTACAAGACCCATAAATGGATTTGGGAAATTTCATCTGGTTTAGGAGATATTAAATTAATTAATTATTTTAATGTATTTCCTAAGTTAAAACTTAAGAAAATAAAATAATTAAAGTTAATTTAATTAAACATGTGATGAAATTGTCTTAAGTCACACGAATCAAGCTTTCTTTTAATCTTAGCCATTGACTAAAGATTTAACCTTGGTCGTCGATTTGTCAATGAGAAAAGTATAAAGGAAAGGCTTGGGGTCATTTGTAAGACACACAGAGGCAAAACACTGAAGCTAAGTTGAGATTCTAGGGCGGGGTTGCTAAGAATTCTCAAGTGTTTCAGTTGCAGAGAGGGGAATTTAGACCAAGGGAATGATCTAATCCTGGGGTCTAGAATACACAAGAAGCAGAGAAGAGATTAGGAAAGACAACGCAGAGGAAGACAGCAGCAGCAACAGACGGCAGCAGTAGCCGACAGCGGCAGCAACAACAGACGGCAGTAGCAGCAGCAGCAAGGATAGCGAGATTTTCAGGAAACCCTTCAGGGGTTATGCAGAGACACTTAGGGGCAGTGTAGTGATTGCATCACCCAGTCTGGGGTAACACAATCCCTTCTAGTGACAACGCTGAGAATTTGGAGGCCTTCAAAGGCTGACACAGTGTCTTTCAGGGGCAAATCTGGGGTTTCTAGGCCTAGATCTGGCTAAGTTCTGTAAATCCCATTTGAGGGTGTGGATCAGTCAGTATTGTTGGTCTTAGGTCAACCAGGTGCTGCAGATCTAGAGTTTTCTCTGTAGGGTTTTCCAGATCTGGAACCCAGATTTGTGTATTCAGAAATATTCTTAATAATAGAGCCCTCCAGCAGCCAGAGATCGGTTTTCCCACATTGGTTTTTTTCGGGGACAGTTTGTCCAGAAATAACTGTGTCACTTTGTCTATGTGTGCATGTGTTTATTCTAGATCTGAATTGGTAGAGATCTGTTATGTGTTTTTCTTTGATGTTAACTTGAATTTATTCAGTTGATAACTTGTATAAGTAGGAGAAGCTTAACCGGATTAACAGAAATAATTTCTGCATAAGAATTAAGATTCAGAAATTTCTACATTACCTACTTGTTTTCATTAATTAAACAAGTTATTTTCTGAACACATCAAGAAAATATTAATGTAAATACACTCCAACCTACATAGCTATACAAATCAAGTACTGAAAATTAAATGAGGCATTCAGACAAAGGACACACTTATTTTTGGACAAATGTCCCCGAAAAAACCTAATGTGGGAAAACCGATGCAGTAGATCTAAGGGTTTATATTATTAAGCAACAGTAATCTGAGTACATGTAGGGTGCGATAAACTAGTTCACACAACAAAGAATATCCTTGGCCGACAGAAAAATCGTGAGTTTTACCTCACTCTGCAATTCCTGGCTGATCCTAATCAAAAACTGGTGAAACCCCAGCTACCTATGTGTAGTAGATACGTAGGCCTGCGTGGGTCTAGCTGAAGACTGCGTCACCCCTTCTCTATGCTGATCTACCTCTCAGAAAATTGAGTTTCAGCCCTGTCGGCTAAGAAACCCCGATCTCTAGCAATTTTTGGACTATCCCTTGGAGCCACTGGGCAGCCCCTACGTGGGCCTACGTCACCCTCTCTAGGGTTTGCGTCACCTCTCCTGGTGGTTGCACTGGTTCCTCTGCATCTCTGTTGCCTCTCTGCTATGTACTCTTGGTCCGACCAACAACTGCTTCTGCCCCTCTTTGCTGCACTGAATCACTCAGATCTGATCTTCGTCCGAGCATTGCTCCATCAAAAGAATTCAATTTCTAGATTTAAACTCTGTGTGTATTCTCCAACTGACCCTCAAGCCTTCCTTTATACTTTTCCTGTTGATTAATCAATGACTGTGATTTAATCCTTAATCAACGGCTAAGATTAAATTAGAGTTGATCCTCGTGACTTAGAAGCTTGTTGCCCACATGTTAAAGTAATTCACTTTAATTATTTAAATTCCTAAGTTTTAGCTTAGGCTCCATTTAAAATGATTAATTATTTGAATAACCTAAACTTCGGGTGGAATCTCTCCAAACGATTTCTGGGTCTTTCAGATCTCATGTGTTCTAGTCCCTCCACAAAGTTTCAGAGCTCGAGCACATCCGATACTACCGAAAAATCAACAGTATCTTTGCCGGCTATATGGGACACAATGTGATCCTCGACTCCATCAAGGATTAGCCTTTTCGCCTTCGCCATATCAGCCTTGTATTGCTTAAACTAATCTGGATCTGTAGGGACAGCTACCGTGTTCTGCACGAAGAGCTTTAGATTGTAATCATCGAGAAGACAAGTGATCCTTTCCTTCCAGATCACCTAGTTGGAGGCTCCCTCCAACCGGTCCTGATCTCGAAGCCCGTGAGCTGCCATGGCCGCCAAATCTGTCGAATATGCTCCTCATCTTCCCCCTCTACCCATCACTGGATAGGCTTACGCACTTCTTGTGGAGTTCGTAGATCTGTTGCTCAGATCTTGAAGAACTTCCATCCCCCAGCTAGGAATCTCCTGAGAGAAAAAATTCCCTCACTGTGCTGCTTCTTCTTCTTTTGGCACTTTCTACCCGACAAAATAAAAAATCTGCCTGCAAAACTGCGTCCCACTATCTCTGCGCTGCTCCCTCTGGCTCGACAAAATTCTGATCTGGAGATCTTACCTCTTTGTCGACTCACTCAGAGAGAGATCTACTCGGAAACTTCAGCCCTCTAGGCCTGGACTGCACAATCCCTTTGGGGATTTGAACTGCTGCTTTTTGCAGCTTTTCGGCCTCCGTCACGCGTTGGATCTACTCTTCCTATTTCACAATGCAAGCTTGATACCATGTGAAAATTCCAAGATCCCAAATCTAAGGATCCCTACTGCTACAACTGAACTACTTCTCCTACTTGTAAATTCAGATTTAACAAGTTATTAACTTATTACTTCTGGAAATACTGAAGCAGTTACTGAAGCAACCTTCACTCATTAAAAATACGTTTGTGAAAAGGAAACTGAGCAAGAAAGAATAATGAAAACAAAGGACACCGTTATTTTTGGACAAACGTCCCCAAAAAAACTCAATGCGGGAAAGTCAGTGCAACAGATATGAGGGTTTACATATTATGCAGTAAATTTGTAAATACAAATCTGGGATGCCTTTCCGACAATCCTTGAAAATAATATGACTGACAAAAATTTCTTGAGAGAAATCTCACATTGATCTGGAAGCCGGACTAACCAACAACCCCGGATATGCAAGCCCTCCATTGTGCTGTGCAGTCTTTGCATCACTTTGCGTGGGGACTACGTGGCTTCTACGTCACTGGTTTGCTACTGGTTGGATCTGCCTTTTTGGCCTCTTCCGGTCTCACACCTCGACTCTCCGGGACTAGATCTGGTTGAATCTCAAATTCCCTTGAGGCTGCAGCGCCGCCTCTACGTGGGACTGCGCTAGCTTTGCGTAGCTTCTACGCTGCCTCTGCTGATCTTCTCTCTACCTCCTCTGTTGTGTATTCTCCGGCTCAAGAAAATCTCCAACCGAAATTACTACCCCTCACTGCAATCAAGAATCACTTAGATCTGATTTTCGTCCAAGCATTGCTCTGTCAGAAAAATTCGATCTCTAGATCCTCTCGGTGTATTTTACAAATGACCCTCAAGCTTTCCTTTATAGTCTTTTCGTTGAAAAATCAACGATTGATATTAGATCTCCAATCAATGACTAAGATTAAATTAGACTTGATCTGCTTTTTTTTGGAAGTTTTATTCACAATTTACATTAATACTGATTAGTTGTTTTAATGTCCTAAGTTAGACTTAGGATCATCATTAAAAATAATTATTTTTTCTTATAAAATTGTTTCGGGGAGGAATTTCCCAGAACGATTTATGGGTTATTTGTAATGCACGTGTCTAAGCCTCTCCACATAATTTGAGACTTAGAGCACATCTGATGCTACCAAAATTCAACAGTTGGTGGACAGTGGCATGCAACTACAATTGTCAAACATCAACAACGTGGTTAAAGGATGTTGCAGAGACAGGGCATTGTGACAATTGTGTAGCACTAATTAGAGAGGACACCTTCCTCGCTAAGAGGGACTGTTAGTTTCTGTAGCATTGGATGGTGTTCTAGTCTCAAAACTTGTGGAGAGGCTAAAACACATGAGTTCTCCAAAACCCATAAATAGTTTTTACAAATTCCACCTAGAGATGGCTCAATTAAAATAATTGACCATAATTAAAAATTTCCTAAGTCTAACTTAGGAAAAATGGTTATTTAATAGTAATTAATTGAGAAAGGTGGAATTCTCAAGAAACTCACACAAATCGACTTGGAGATGATCTCAACCATCGATTGAATTTTAATCGTGGTCGTTGGAGTCCCAACTGGAGATTATAAGAAGAGGTCGATGGGTAGATGGAGAACACACCAATGCAACAAATCAATTGCCTAGGCAGTTCAAATTCCCAGTAGCAGGAGTGATTCAGTAGTGGAGATCGAGCTAGTGGGTGAGTAGCAGGTGGTAGAGGGTAAACACAGTGGTATTCCAGAAGAGTTTCTAGTTCCGGAGACTCATAAAGAGGAGGCCAAAATTTATCTCCAAGAGGTTGCGCAGGGACAATGCAGAGCCTCAATTTGAGTAGTTTGATTTAGTTGAGGAGAAGCCTGATTTCAGTTCTACAGGATGGGAAGATTTTCTAGAGTGTCGGAGAGACAATTTCCCAATTAGCAGCAGGCAGGACAACTTGATTTGTAGGAGTTTCGGGCTAAGTGTGAGAGGGCCTGCGCAGAAGTGACGCAAGACCTACATAGAGTAGGGTGGATGAGTTGCTTTTCAGAGGCAGTCAGGTACCGGGATTGCTTGGAGAGAGGTAAAATCCCTCGGTATATTTTTTCCAGTATTTCTCTTGGGTAGAATCACCAGTTTGGCGACATTTTATTGTACTTAGAAATTATTCTGATCCATAATAATAAAAACCCTCACCGCTGCACTGGTTTTCCCACATTGGGTTTTTCTTGGGACATTTTTCCAAAAATAATGGTGTTATAATTTTTTGTGTGCTAGCATTTCTCAGTTTCCAACATTTTTACTTCCACAACATTTGTTTTATTTTGTGAAGAAATTGCAGTGTGATTAATTTGTTATTAATCAGAAAATTAATAAACTAAATAATCAGTAGGAGAATTAATTCCAGTTGCTGCATTTCAAGGAATTTTCACAAGTGCTCCAAGAATATTTGCTAGATCAAGGCAAACATTCTTGGTTTGAGCACCTAATTTAGAAGTCTGAAATCTGATTGGCTCACCTTAGAGAGATGTGAGTCTAGTTTATCCAGATGAAGGGGAGTTTTTGTAGTCATCCTCATGTTCTTCAAATATGATCCCAGTGCATAAAGCCAATTCTTACCTCCAATTCTTTCTGCAAGTTCCTTATTTTCTCTAGCTGTAGGATGGCATGTACGCCCTTTGACAAGGATCTAATGTTTTACTTTTTCCTTTAGTTTTTGCGGTCCAAAGAGCCACATGATGCCTTAGATTGTTGCTAGTTCAAGCTTCCTTTTAAACTATTCAAGGTATTTAGTATGGATTCCCAATCAGCCATTTTCAATCTAATAATGACAAATACGTAAGGATGATGACTATGACAACTATGACCCCTTTTCAATGATTTATATGAAGTACATGGTAATGTTACAAGGCTTAGCTTGACATCTCTGTTTTAGACTCCCTACATACACTGATATGGCATCAGGCAACTCTCAGCCTCTCAACAATACAGTCACCATGGATACAAGTGAAACTACTTGACACACCTTAGTATACAAACTCAACAATAATTTTTTCGCTTAGCTAGCTTATGGATTTTCTTCGTTCTCATTCATTACACAACAAGAATTTTACAATGTCTTTACAAGGATTTAATGTAAGGACTCTGTTCATCATTTGAAATAAAAAATTTCTCTGATTTCTTATATTTAAGCATAAATTAAATTGAAAGAGGATTTAAACATAAAATCTAATGAGATTCACGGTTTAACTTAATTCTAAGTTCACAAACACAATAACCAGCTAACGCTGAAACATAATACTAACTGATGCTGAAACACAATACTAACTGATGCTAAAACACAATAACTCACTGATGCTGAAACACAATAACTTGCTGATGCTAAGAGAAATACCTGGAGACGGTGAGATCCAAACCAGAATTTAGTCGATGATTGTTGGATGAACTGAACAAGCTGATAATTGCTGGAACTGTGATCCTTCTCCCCAGCACAGTGGACAGATTTCAGAATCAAAATGTTCCTCCCAGCCAATTAAGGATTTAATCCCAAATCCAGAGAACGCCTCCTCTACCCTCGTGCCCAGAATTCCGAGAACAGTAAGTCTCCCTTCCATAGTTTATCAATTTCGTCACAACAACCTTTATCAATTTCATCACAACAACCTTCAAGCAGAATTTCATAAAACACTCCCGTGATCATCACCTTCCATTTCATGTAAGAAAAAAAAAAGAGACCCCCTCCTCTTCATGTCTCATAGTTTAAATAACCATCCCCTCCACCGCCATCGTAATCCTCCACCGCCCTAACATCACTTCCACCGCCACAACTTCCATCGAGATTTTATTTTCATTAATGAAGGAATGAGTGTCATTTATGGAATTGTCATTTAAATAAATGAGAGTCTGATTTGTCTTTATGGAAATGTCATTCGAATAATTGATGGTCATAGTTCTGATATATGGTTGTCTTATTCAAAGTGTTTTTAATTTAATTAATTATTCTTTAAAGTTTAATTTTTATTTTTGGTTATTTATATTTACTTAATTACTTCATATTTTAATCATGTTCTTTTAGGACTCCAATTAAATATAGATATACTTAGTTGTATACATATAGATATGTATGTATATATATTTTTAATTGATGTTTGTCTTTTGTTTTTATCATATTTTGGCGAGGACAAAATATAAGTTGGTTTTCAGTTTGTTTTCGAACTTAAGGAAATCTTAAATATTAGCAGGTACGTATACTAGTGCGATGTGTGCGATATATGCATGTGTAGCTATCACATGCGTATATCATATACACGCTAATATTATTTTTCTTATAACCTGGGAATGCGTCGTTACAGATTTAAACTAAATACAGGGAATATACATTTCAATGCACTATGTTGAACCTCTCCAAACAACTCCAGTGAAAGATCCTAACCAAAATTCCCTTGACAAATTTATTCAGACACTTTTCTTGCAAATCGTCAACAATTATTAAAGAACCTTCAACAAACATATGTCATGCAAAGTAAGAGAACGATACAGAAGACCTGGGAACACACTTCTGGCAATAATCTGGAAATGATAGGCTTGAAGAAGTAACCTTGTCCTTGAGAATTCTCCACTATATCAATTCGACTTTGTTCAATGATCCCACTCTTCAACAATAACTCGGGATTTCAATCCTCGATGTACAACTCGGCCTCCACACTTCAGCTTCACTCGTTATACTTTGATGTTACAGCCCAACTCCCAAAAATAGGAAGAGAATCCTATCTGATTCTCATTCCAGCAGTGTGATCTTCAGAGTAATAGCTCCAAGAATACCAGGCTCCTGTAGATGATAACTCGTCCCCTCCAATATAAATATGCTCAGGCTTTAGCCACACTTCTGGAGACCATATTCTTCCCAGCAATTTTTTCAGAGAGCAATCTGACCAAATCAGATATGTGTTCTCTATCTCAGGGATGAATAAAATGCTCAAACTCTGAGATAAGTCGACCTTCTAGAAGCACAGATATAATGAAGTTGATTCTCCCAACACTTATGAATTTTGGCCTCTTAGAGACAGAGGGCTCTCGGTCCACTTACTGATGTTAATTGGACTCCCCTTGAATTGAACTCAACTTGGTTTATTTTGCTCATGGTCCCTATTAATTTACTCTTGGTAAGATTGCTTTCAGCCTGCCAAATTATGAGAGTACCTTGCCCAGAATTAGCTATAAGTTTGCTCAGAAATTTCACTCAGTCATAGAGGGATTCTTGGCCTATCAATAGTAGAAGAATCACGCCCAGGTATAAGGAATTTAGTCTGTTAATTAATTAAAGGAACATGCCCAGGTCACAAGGAGCTTTGATCTGCCAATGAATTATGCTCTGAAATGGAAGATCATTTGGCCTGGTTTATGGATAAGAAATTTGACCGACCAACAGTGAATTGATTCCCCTGAGATTTAGTGTAGATCTGAGATGCAAATCACTCTAAGTATATACTAGCAGAGCAGGGTACTTGTCTAAAATCAGAGTTATCAGCCCTTTTTGAGGACCACAAGCTCAGTGCACTCAGAATATACTATTTGGCCCTTTAGAAATGACTCATTTAGCCTGATAAATTTGATATGCAAGGGAGGTAGACTCAGCCTCTCCACCTTGATAGGGATCCTCAAATGTTTAATACAATTCGGCCTCCAGATTATGGTAGTGCCAGCTGAGCAACTTGTCCTGCTAATTAAGTAATCTTGTCTTCCAGTGGAAGCCATGAACTTGATGGAAATCTGAGAGAAAATTTGCTGAAGCTTACTTTGATTACTTAATCATTGGTCCAGGATAGAATATCAATTTTAATTTATGAGATCTCTGGCTTATTCGACCTCCTGGGCATTGACACGGCATCTTCAGAAAATAATAAATTAATTTGCAATTGTGAAGATGGGTATGGCCCGGTGTATTCGTCCTCCCTTTCTGGCACTGATTTCCAAGTATATTTAGCCACTCAAATTTCAGAATTCAGCCCCAGGAATTATAATGCTCTTAAATTTGAACTGAAGAAGTGTCTCCTTAGAGGGATTTGAACTCAATAAACTTCTGCAATTTTATCTTTGTTCTTGGACAATCCTTGTTCTAAATGGAAATCAAGCTTTCCTAGTTCAAGCAACTCGACCTGGGTACACAGATAGAATAGTTTTGGCTTGAGAAATGCCCTCGTCTCTAGCCAATAATGAGGATTCTCAGCCTCTGCAACAAGAAATAATTTGGTTCCTTTTGTTTGTAATCCAATCTCCCACACTAGATGATTCGAACTGATCTGCAACTAAGAAACCCTCAGGATGGTAGGAAAACCAACTCTAATACCACTGTTATATCCCAAATAGATAAATTTCTAACGATTATGGGATATTATAAAATGTTCCATTTATTTTAATTCTTTTAATTTTAAAAATTTACAATGGCAATTTTCACAAATTGCCCAAATAATTGGAAACAAGAAACACTGCAAATTTGAAGAGGAACGGAACAAAAACTGGAAACTCAACTTTATTTATATTATATAAATTATTACAACAAAAATAATTGAGATAAAATAAGAAGAAATGAAGCACCAATTGAGGATCTGAATGATCCTCACTACAATATCGTTGAAAATCCATGAAACTTCTGGATGAAGTCTGTTACCCACCACCTGTGGGTAGTATGCATAGGAGAAAATTTTTCTCCTAGATGGCCCTCAGCCGACAGCCAGCAGCCCCTTGCAGCCACCAGATAGCTCGATGTGTCATTATCTCCGCCACTTGAGCCAGTCATGTGGTCCCTTGACCACTTGTTATGATTGTATGTTTGAAGGTGGGCCTCCCGACCCTAAAGGTATGGATTTTCATTCGTATAGATGAGTAATTTCCCTTAATTGTCATGGGCACTTTTGGGCAAGGATTGGTGGGGGGGTTTGGCAGAAAGAGTGGGCTAGGTCTGTACTCTTGTCTCCACTGCCCGATTTCGTGGTTAGCCTTGTACCCTAGTCCCGTGGGATCTCCTTTATTGGCAATTAGCTTTAGAGTTGGCACTACATGGGAAATCCTGATTTTGGTTGCATGGTCTCTCTTCCCGACACCATATACATCACTCCCTTCCACTCATCTTGGCCCCATTCATCTCTTTTCTCATACGGGTCCACATGGGTCTAATGGGTCCACATAGGATTAGCCTTTCCCCTCCCCTTGTCTGTGAAAATTCCGAGTCTGGAATCCTATTGCAGCCAACTGAAAATAATTCACCTACCTATTATTTAATGAACAAGTTATTTGCAATGTTCTATTGAAAATACTGAAGCAAATTACTACTGCAACCTTCGCTTAATTAATTAAATATGTCGAAAATAGAAACTGAGCAATAAAGAAAAACATCACACAGGACACCGTTGTTTTTGGACAAACGTCCTTGGAAAAACTCAATGCGGGAAAACGAATGCAGCAAATTTGACGGTTTTATTATTAAGCAACAGTAATTTATGAATACAACTCTGAATGTCTCTCCAGACGATTCAGTTACAGAGAATATCACCGACAGAAAGATTAGTGAGATTACCTCACACTATCACTGGAAATCTCGGCTCATTCGACCACTAAAGGAGATGCCTCCGACAGGCTCTGCACAGTCCCAGCGTCAACCCTTATGGGCACTACGTCATTCAGTTATGGATCGATCTGCTCCCCAGAATCTTCGATCTCTACCTCCCGGTCTCACACCCCGGCTTCTGGCTTCTGAAATCGTTTCTTCAACAAATTATTTGGATTTCCTCTATGCTCTCTGTGCAGCCTCTGCGTAGCCTTGCGTGACTCTGCATCATCGTCTTTGGCTCTACCTTGGAGCTGCTGGATCTCTCTCTGCCTTCTCTGCTGATGATTCTCTGACCAAGAAATATTTCTTTATAGTCTTCAAGCCTTCTTTATAGTCTTCTTGTTGAGACTTTCGGCCGAAATTAGATCTCTAATCAACAGCTAATATTATATTTTGACTTGATCTGCTTTTTCTAGAACATTCACACCCATATTCTATTAATTCACTTTAATTATTTTATTTTCCTAAGTTTAGACTTAGGGTCACTTTAAAACAATTAATTTTCTTAATAAAATACAATCTTGGTGGAATTTCCCCAAATAATTTCTGGGTTATCTAGCATACATGTGTCTATGCCTCTCCACAAAGTTTGAGACTTAGAGCACATCCGATGCTACCCAAAATCAACACTCCCTCTTAGCGAGGAATGTGCTCTAACAATATGCTCTATTGCACACTGCTCTGACTCTGAAGCATCTCCCTCTGCGTTGCTGATGTTTGACATGCTGTCCACCAACTGTACTGTTGCTGACCCTGCCACGATCAACACTGTATCCAAATTGCAACTCCCTCTCAAATGCTGCATCTGTTGCTAGCACTGCCATTGCTAACTCTACATTACAACTCAGTTGCTGAGAGAAGCAACTGAAATACATCTAGAATCTGAACAAGTGTTTAGTATGAATACATCTCAATGCTGAAACTCTGCCTACTGCTAGATCCACGTTGTCCCTCTGAAACAATGTGTCGCTGCTACTACTGCACTATGCCTCTCTGCACTCCTGCAGCTCTGCACTGCGCTACTAAGATTTAGTGCTCTAGCTACTGCATCTGTCACTTCAACACTCCTCTGTACGAACTGAAACTCCTCCAGCCTGCTACTATTGATCTTGGGCTCCCGTAGCAAGGTTGTGATCCAAGGGGTGAACTCCTCAAGGATCCTACCCAATCGAAGTTCTTGCGAACTTATAGTTCAATGTCGCCCCATCTCCCTCCTGGAGAAGCGTGGGCACTCATGGCATACTCATATTCTTCGATCTTTGCAGACGGAGCCTTCGAATCATGCTTCTTCTCCTTGTCCTTTTTCTTCAAAGGAAACTGTGTTGCATAGTGACCAAGTTCACCACACTTGAAGCATTTTATCTTCGAAACGTCCTTTTTCCATCTCTGCTACTCTTGTTGCCTCTTAGATGCCAGGGATGCATTCTCCTCCTCCTCCTTTGTCTTCGACCCATTGCTACTGCTGCCATCAAGTTTACACTTGACTAGGTCACTCCTTAGCTCTTCTTGCTAAAGAGAAGCCCACATCTCTTCCTAGCTCGACAGTCTTTCTCTGCCCATAATACTCTTGACAAAGACCTGCCAATCCTCTGTGACTACGTTGAGGGCTAGCCTTACCATTGCGATAGGCTGAGGTTTGGACCCCACGGCTGCAAGTTGATCACGAATTTCCTAAAGCCTCGAGAGAAACAAAATAATACGCTCCCCCTTCTGCATCTTTGTCTACTGGAGTTTCTTCTCTAAGTACATCTTCCACTGTTCGGAAGATCCTTCGTATAGCGATGCTAAGGCTTCCCATTTCTACCTAGTTGTGTCCTTGCTGGTTACGTGGGACATTATGTGATCCTTGAATCCATCTAGGAGCAACCTTTTAGCCTTTGCCATATTAGCCTTGTACTTCTTCAGCAGATCTGGATATGCAGGTACAACTACTATACTAGTCACGAAAAGCTTGAGATAGTATTCATCTAGAAGACATGAAATTCTCGCCTTCCAGATTACATAGTTGGAGGCTCCCTCCAACCGATCCTGATTTCTAAGCCCGTGAGCTGCCATTTCTGCCGTCAAGAAAATATCGAATCTGCTCCCTGTCTTTCTCCTCTGTGAAACAGTGGACTGGCTTACACACTCCTTGCTGGAGGTGGTAAATCAGCAACTCAACTCTGCTTCTCAGATCTTGAAAAATAGAATTTTCCAGCTAGGAACTCCCTGAGGAAGAAAATTCCCTCATTGTGCTTCTTTTCTTCCTTTTGACATCTTTCTTCTCAACAAAAGAGGATCTGCCTGTAGAAAATTGCATCCCACCAGTACTTACACTGAGGCTCTGCGTTGCTCCCCCTGCGATGCCAAAATTTCAATCTGGAATCCCTTCCTCTCTGTCGACTCACTCAGAGAGAGACTTTCCTCGAAAATTCAACCCTTCTGGCCTGGACTGCGCAATCCCTCTAGGGATTCGAACTACTACCACCAATAGCTATTCAACCTCCTGCTCAACATTGGCTCTGCTCTTCTTGTTTCACCCGCAACGCTCTGATACCATTTGAAAATTCCAAGTCCGGAATCCTACTGCAGCCAACTAAAAATACTTCACCTATTTGTTATTTAATAAACAAGTTATTTATATTGTTCTACTGAAAATACTGAAGCAAATTACTACTGCAACCTTCACTTAATTAATTAAATATGTCGAAACAAGAAACTGAGAAATAAAGAAAAACATCACACAGGACACGATTGTTTTTGGACAAACGACCCCAGAAAGACCCAATGCAGGAAAACGGGTGCAACAGATCTGAGGGTTTTATTATTAAGCAGCAGTAATTTCTGAATACATCTCTGAATGTCTCTCGGGACTCTTCAGTTATAGGAGAACATCACTGACAGAAAGATTAGTGAGGTTACCTCACACTACCACTGGAAATCCAGGCTGATCAAACCATTGAATGAGATGCCTCTGAGAGGCTCTGTGTTGCCTCTACGCACTCCTAGTGTCAACCCTTCTGGGCACTGCGTCACTCAGTTTATGGATCGATATGCTCCCTAGAATCTCCGATCTCTGCCTCCCAGTCTCACAACTTGACTTCTGGTTTCTAAAATCGATTCTTCAGCAAATTCTTTGGATTTCCTCTTTGCCCTTTGCGTAGCCTCTGCGTATCCCCGCGTGGCTCTACGTCAACCTCTTTGGATCTGCATTGGAGTTGTTGGATCTCTTTCTGCCTTCTGTGCTGATGATTCTCCAATCGAGAAAGATTTCTCTCCAAATACTGTCTCTGCCCCTCTCTGTAAAATATCTCTAGATCGAAGTTTCTCCCTGAGCACTACTCACTAAAGAAATCAATCTCTTGATCCTCTCAGTGTATTTTTCCAAATGACCCTCAAGCCTTCTTTATAGTCTTCTCGTTCAGACTTCAATGACCAAGATTAGATCTCCAATCAATGGCTAAGATTACATTTTGACTTGATCTGTTTTTTTATAACATTCGCACCCATATTCTATTAATTCACTTTAATTATTTTATTTTCTAAGTTTAGTCTTAGGGTCACTTTAAAATAATTAATTTTCTTAATAAAATACAATTCGGTTGGAATTTCCCCAAACATTTTCTGGTTGATCTGGAATACATGTGTTTAAGCCTCTCCACAAAGTTTGAGACTTAGAGCACATCCGATGCTTCCCCAAATCAAGATTGTCCACACCTTGTGTCAGTCCTATAAAGATGCCCTAGAGTTTGATGCACCTAAAAAGAAAAGAAAAATCATAATTTGGCCACTCTCAACAGAAAATGCACCAAAAAATGCAAAAGATGGTCAGGACATACAAATTTAGCACGTGAGCAAAAGCCAAACATGAGCTCTACCCCTCATTCATGGCCATCACCCTGGTTCCTATGTGCCCTAGATGAGCCCCCTTCACACTAATGAACCCATGGCTGTCCTAACCCCTGGTGGGAAAGGAACTTCCCCACCTTAAAACGAGGTATCTACTGCTATATTCTACACTTCATGCTCTCATCCCCTGGAGCCCCAAGCAGTTATAAAGAAAATAATCAAAGGCAAAAGGCATATGAAGAAGCGTAGAAAAACAAAGGTCGGGGTAACTCATGTACCACGATTTGCTTCCTCCTACACTCATATACCCAGGTGTAGGATTTCCTTATTATAGCTACCCTTCTACCATGCAATGTGGCTAGGAGCATTCCCCTAATCCCCACTCCATTCCATCACTATATCATTTGCCCCCTACCACCTGATAGATGTACCATTGTTACAAATATAATTTATCTAAAATAGAATAAATATAATAAATTGTAATTGTAGTTAATTAATGATTAGTTAATGAAGAGGCATGTCTTAATGGACATGGCCATTCATGAAAGAGCACGTTCCTAGGTATATAAGCAGTCCCTTAATGTAACATTCAATCATCACTTATACATTTTTATATATAATAAATTATTATTACAAAATACCTCTTGTGTATTTTTACAATTAAAGTCAACAAGCCTACAATTTTGTTACTTCAAGTGGTATCAGAGCCATGTCACATAATATTAATCTTATGAGCCTTTGAACGTTGTTTACCGCACAATATACCATTATGTGTAGATCCTGAAGGAATTGAGCAAATTAGAAAAATTCAAGAAAAATTTCAGCAATTAGAAAAATCATGTGCACAAGTTACATCATGTTTTAAGAAAAGTTATGCAGAAATTCATAATAAGGAAGATGACAGTGACGGTGAAGAAACAAAACAAGGTGAAGCGGGAGAAGAATATTTTTTATCGGAATGATTATAATGTTGAAGATGAAGATTTTGCAGAAAACGATCGAAATAATGATTCCAATGAAACTGATATAGATCAGGATAAAGATTCGGATGAAGTTGATCTTGATGTGGATGAGAATGATATAGATCAAGATGATGACGAAGAGGAAAATGTGGAAGAGGAAAAAGAAGAAAAAGATATTTTTGAAGACAATGATGAAGATGACCTTGAAACATTTGAAGCTATGCAGAATGTTCCTCTAAATGAATTTGGTAAATTTGATCCACTCGCTGATGAGGAGAAATTTATAGTTAATTTGGTTGTTCAGCAAGATGCACATTTTGTTTCTGATGCTCAAACTCCCGGGAAGCCATCTTTGGATTCAACAATTTTGGAAGAAAGATCTAGGGAAATATCATTGAAACAGAACAACTATGTCTATAAAAGAAAGGTAAGAGATTTTGAAACTCTTGTTCAAGAACATATGAAGACAACACCGATAAAAGGAGTTGGACATATAGGCAATACTGGTTCCAGTCCACTCACACAACTTGAAAAGAATCAAAATTTATTAAAAGCAAATGTTATTTCCATGAGGTGGGACAAAAGAAGTGTTTCCCTCATATCACCACAACACCTGTCTTCTTCTCAAATGGTGGTCTTCACCACATTGACATTGGCATTTTAGATCATATATCACAAGAATCATAGGGGCAGAATGGAGGAGGCAGTGTAAGATTGGGATTTGGATGTTCACAAGTATGTGTGGGTGGGTAACATTCCACTGCAAGTTAATTTGCACGGTTCTAAAGTTACAATAGTTCCTGCCCCCCCACCTCTTCTGGTCTTGGTTCCTCATAATGGATACCTTCCTCTTTTTATTCCTATTATAAAACCTCATTTTCAGAGTTTCTTACCTCCGGGAACAAATATAGTATGGGTTGACTACAAAGGCTTACCTTTGAAATGGCACATTCCAACTGGAGTCTTGTTTGATCTTCTTTGTGTAGAGCCAGAATACATGTAAAATTTTTTGAATGTCTCAAAGCAGAAACACTACTGTTAATTTTCAGATTTACTTCTCCTACTTACATTAAGTTATTAATGTGAAATATTCAGCATTAACATCGAAGTAAATACATTAATAGCCTACACATACAGATCTAAACTGAATAACATGCACAATGACAAAGTGACACACAAGGATTTTCTGGACAACTGTCCCCGGAAAAACCCAATGTAGGAAAACCGATATTCTGGCTGCTGGAGGGTTTTATATTAAGTAGAATCTAAGTACAACAAATCTGGGCACAAACTGGTTAGCCCGACAGAGAAATAAAACCGCAGCTATACCTCTATTCTGGAGACAGAAAAACTGACTTATTCACACCCTCAAACAAGATTTACAGAACTCAGCCCTTTTCAGTCTTCAAAAACCCTAGCATTGCTCTGAATCCCTATGCGTCAGCTCTACTAGCCTGCATCAGCCCCTGCGCTGCTCAGGAAGGGCCTGCGTCACCCCAGACTAGGTTATGCTGCCCCTGCACTGCCTTGGTTGGGCCTGCGTCAGCCCTGCTAGCCTCCTACTACCTCTGCGCTGTCCTTTTTGGGCCTGCATCAGACCTGTGTAGCCCCTGAAGCTTCTATGCCGCCCTTGCTGGGGTGTGGCTGCTCTGCATAGTGGCTGCCCTCTCTATGCTACTCAATGTGTTGCTTCTCTACCTCTTGTTGCACTCTTGGCTTGGGATCAAACCATCCCTCTTGCCAATACTACCCCTCGCTGCAGGTGAAACACTTTTGAAATTGTTAGCAAACCATGCCCTAGAATTTCAGCTTAGTCTTAGTGCTCTACCACTGTGTGTGTTCTCCAACTGACCCCAAGCCTTTCCTTTATACTTTTCTCGTTCGGAAACCAATGGTCGCGATCTAATCTTTTATTGACGACTACGATTAAAATAAAGCTTGATCCGTGTGACTTAAGTCATTTTCATCACATGTTTAATTTAATTAACTTTAATCTTTTAATTTTCCTATGTTATACTTAGGATTCTTAATTAAAAATATTAATTAATTAAATATCTCTTAAACAGGATGGAATTTCTTAAATCGCTTTCTAGGTCTTGGAGATCTCATGTACTCTAGTCCCTCCACAAAGTTCGGGAGCTAGAGCAGATCCAATGCTACCCCAACACCTCAAAATCTCAACAATACATTGGTTCACTTTAGAGGGTATCCAGTAGATATATTAAGCCCATTTGAGGGTGAAGACATCCTGAAATGGAGTTTTATTAATTCACTAACAAAGCCTTCCTTCATAATGTAATATTTCAAGTAGAAATAAACAGCAATATAAAGTAACATAAACATGGAACTACCGCAAATAGAGAGACATCATACATAGAATGCAAAACATGGAGAACACTAAGCCATTTTATTATATAATTGAAAGTGAAATGAGTACAAAGGTGATTAGAATGATGGCACCTTGGCTTGCATAAGGCAAGCTAGAGGTACTCTTAGAAATACTCCCGGAATGGCTGCTCTAGCAATGACTGCGTTATCTCCAAACTGTTGTTGTTGCTGCTAGAATAAGCTGACTCCTTGGGGTTGTTCCCTTGCTTAGAAAATTATGGGACTTTGGGAATGAGCTCCTCACTCAATACCCAGAAAAGCCCAGAAAGGGTTTCCGGAATGGAAGACCTCGGAAAATCACCTCCCAACAAAAATCACGCTGACCCAGTGGAATATGCTAGCCCTGAAGATGTATTTGCAAATGGTGGCCTCCTCCTCTGTAAAAATGAGGGAATAGCTAAGGGTTGATCCCTCACTATTCTGGGTTGAATCCCCTGATAAATCTCAGCTCTCGGCACTACCTCCTCCAAGAACTGCATGGTCTCTCCTCAAGATTGCGCTGCCCAAGCAAGTGCGTAATCCCTACTGTAGATGCTATTTCTCCAACCTGAAAATCCAATGATAGAACTCCTCACCCGAGTAGGCACTCGAAGTCCCCCGGGGTTGAGGTTGGGATCTCTGCTCGGAGACACCTGGTGTGCTAAACAGTTATTGCAGGCTTTGCTCAACAGCAAAAGCGTGCTCAATGTCAATAGACAAAACAAAGATGCATAATAGAATGAGCAAATGAAGGGCCTCTCTCCCTCTTTATGCTTGGAGTGCCTTTCTCTCCCCTAGGCCCCACCAAAACTGCATTGTCCCTCTTGGCCACGTTGTCCATCCACCTCTGCGCTGCTTAGGACCCACATTGCCCACACTGCCACTATTCCCATGCAGTCACTTCGACCCCCTGGGTCCCACGATGTTAATTAAAGGTGCTCAAGTGACTTTAGGAAGTGTTTTATTTCCCTAAGTGTGGGTTGAGTGTCTCCTAACCCACTTTATTTACTGACTTTAACTTTATAAAGCAAAATGGCCAAAAATTAATGTTACCAATTAGCTGCTGCTAATTGGGAATATTACAGTCCTCCACGCCAAAATGTTGCTTGTCCTCAAGGAACTGCAATGATGGATGCTGCAAAATCTTCTCACTTTCCCAAGTGGCATCCTCATCCGGTAAGTTCCTCCACCTTACCAAATACTCCCTGACTGTCCTGCTCTGCAGCTCTCTCCTGGGTCTCTATGATGACCTCTGGTTGTAGCACCAAATGCCCCTCATCATCTATGGGTGGAAGCTCCTCTGTTGCAGTCACCTGCTGTCCCAATGCCTTTTTCAGGCAAGATACATGGAAGATGTTATGGATCCTGCTACCTATGGGCAACTCCAACTCATATACAACCTCCGTGATCCTGCGTATCACCCTGTAGGGTCCATAAAATCAGGGCTTGAGCTTCTCGGTCCCCTTCTGCTTTAGTGTGGACTGTCGATATGGCTTAAGCCGTAGGTAGACCAAGTCCCCTACCTCAAACTACCTCTCAACCCGTCCTCTATCAACATACAGTTTTTGGTGATTTTGTGCTGTAGCTAAGTTGTCCTTGAGAGCCCAGAGTATATCCTGGCTCTCTTGGATCCAGTCTTTGGCCCTAGGGGCCTTACTAGCACCAAACATCACATAGCAAAAGACAAAGCATGGTATCCATATAAAGCATAAAATGGAGACATACCAATGGACATGTGATACGTCGTGTTGTAGCAGTACTCCCCCAAGTGCAACCATTGTAACCATGCCTTCTGCTACCCTATCACATAGTTTCGCAAGTAGCCCTCCAGCCACTTGTTCACTACCTCCGTCTGCCCATCTGTCTGGGGGTGGTAACTAGTGCTTGGAGTCAACTCTGTACCCACCAACCGAAAGAGCTCCTGCCAAAAGTCGCCCATGAAACGGCTGTCCCAGTCACTGACAATGGTCTTTGGAAGACCATGCAACATGAAAACATCCCTGAAAAACAACTCTGCCACCTGAGCTGCTATGTACCATGCTGATATGGCAAAGAAGTGTGCGTACTTTGTCAGCCGATCAACGACTACAAAGCTATAGTCCTTGCCCTGCACCGCTGGCAACCCTGTGATGAAATCCATCGATATGCTCTCCCATTTCCCCTCTGGAATGGGAAGAGGCTGTAGTAACCCTGCTGGATGGCTCATCTCCCCCTTGTTTCGTTGACATACTTCGCACTCCCTGACATGCCGGAGTTCGTCCTCCTTGAGGCCCTTCTAAGAGAACCTCTCTCTGATGGCCCTATAGGTTTTGGTGAACCCCTGGTGGCCTGATAATGGTGAGTCATGTGAGGCATGTAGCACCTTCTCCTTGAGCTGAGAACCCCCAGTCAAGAAGATCCGATCTTTGAAGTTTATCACCTCATCCATCACCCTATACCTATCATCTGTGACCTGTCCGTCCAATATCTCATAAGAAAAACGGTCTTTGGAGTACTCCAGCAGCAACTGAGCCCTCCAATCCATGTCTAAACTCATCAAGGACAACGCTGTCGGTCTGTGTGAGAGAGCATCGACCACCACATTGTTCTTCCCCTTGACATACTCGATGTCAAAATCGTATGCCTGGATCTTGCTGACCCACTTTTGCTGTCTCTCTTGCAACTGCTTCTGCTCTAAAAAGAACCGAAGGCTGTTGTGGTCAGTCCTCACCCTGAATCTGTTCCCCGCTAAGTACTGCCGAAACTTGGCCAGTGCATGCATAATAGCCAGCATCTCCTTGTCGTATATGGGATACAACCTCTCATACGACAATAACTTTCTACTCTCAAAAGCTACGGGGTGGCCTCCCTGCATCAAAATTGCGCCTACCCCCTCTACTGATGCATCACAATCAAGGACGAAAGGTTGCGTGAAATCCAGCAACACAAGAACTGGGCAACTGCTCATCACCCCCTTGAACCTGTCAAAGGCCCTTTGCGCTGTGTCTGTCCAACTGAATGCCCCCTTCTTTGTGAGCTCTGTGAGGGGTGCAGCAAGTTGGGAAAATCCCTTGACGAACTTCCGGTAGTAGGTGCAGATGCCTACAAACCCCCGAAGCTTTGTCACGTTTTTCGGCTCTGGCCAATCCTGGATAGCCCTGATCTTCTCCTCGTGGACTCTCATTCCATCCACACCAATGATATGCACTAGATAGAGCATCTCTGTCAATCCAAACTCGCACCTGGAGAGCTTAGCATAAAAATGCTGCTCCTCCAATATGCGCAACACAACCTCAATGTGCTGCAAGTGCTTCTCCCATGTCTGTCTGTATATCAAGACGTTGTCAAAGAATACCAGCACAAACTTCCTTAGTTGACCATGGAAGATGTGGTTCATGCAGGACTGAAAGGTGGCTGGTGCATTGGTTAGCCCAAAGGGCATCACCAAGAACTTGAAGTGACCGTAGTGACATCTAAAAGTGATCTTGGGAACATCCTGGTCCCTCACATGAATCTGGTGGTACCCAGATCTCAAATCAATCTTCGAAAAGAATTTCGATCCCCTCAACTCATCCATCTATGGAATGGGGTATCAGTTCTTCGTGGTCTTTTTGTTGGGAGCCTGATAGTCAATGCACATCCTCAGTGTGCCATCCTTCTTCACCAGTACAATAGAAGAAGCAAATGGGCTGGTGCTAGGAAGGATGTGCCCCAGCGCTAAAAGTTCATGAATGGACCTCTCAATCTCATCTCGGTAGGCCTTAGGATGCCTATAGGGTGTAGTGATCACAACCTGGATGCCCTGCTCCAGCTCAATGGTGTGCTCAAATCCCCGATCTAGCGGCTGCCCCGGTGGTATATCTTCGAAAACCGTGGTATATCTGTCTAAGATAGACTGCACATCTAGGTGTACGGCCTACCTTGTAGACCCTGCCTCCGAAACACGCAACTCCACTGCCCACTCTATCTCTCCCTTCCGGAAGTCTGCCTACATTCGGTGTGCTGAAAATGTCTGTGGCGGATAAGTGTGCATGCCCCGAATCATCTCGTGCTTCCCGGTCTTCTTGTCTGTCCACTCCATCTCCAAGGTCTCCCAATCTGTGGTGACCTTCCCCAGCGTGATCAACCACTATACTCCTAGTATCACGTTGGTGTCCGAAATGTCCACCACAAAGAAATGATCTGTTAGAGTGTAAGTCCCCGTAGTCACTGCCAAGGTTGGCACATGCCTGGCACATTGCATGGTTCTGGCACCTGGAACCAGTACCGAAAACCTATCAAAGCTCTCTGTTGGTATGCTCCTCTGCTCTACCAACTGTGCATCAATAAAATTGTGGGTAGCCCCACTATCCACTAATACCGAAACACGTTGTCCCTGCACAGTACCTTGGACACGCAGTGTCAAGTATTTGGGAACCCCTCGCAAAGAAGCAAGGACTCCCCCGGTAGGTGCAAACACTACACCTCCTACTCCCGGTGGTGGAGGTGGCGGATGATCTCCTCTTTGTACTACACTGCTGCCTCTTGCCTCCATCTCCTCATACTCATCCTCTTATCCATCACTGTCGGAGAAAACCTCGATATAGTGTGCCTTCCCCACGACACAATGATGTCCTGGTGCCCATGGCTCCTGGCATGTGAAGCATAGCTTCATCCGCCTTAGATCTCTCCTAGTCTCATCATCCAAAGGCCCTAGACTCTGGTTCCCCTTTGGAGGTGGAACCCTCGTGTCCTTCCCCTTCGGCTGAAATGTCAGTCTCTGGGAGAAAGGAGCTCTGGTCCTGGGTAGGGCATCCTGCAAATCCCAAGTCCTCCCAACTACGTCATGAAGTGTAGCCAGCCTCGTCGATCTAACTAATCCTCGAAGAGGTTTTTCCAATCCATCGATGAACATGTAAATCATCCTGGCTGAAGAAAAGTCAGGCACCATCACGGAAAGTCTCAAAAACTCATAAATGTATGTGTCTGGACTCTCGATCTGCTTGAGCTTAGTCAGCTCAACAAAGTGCTCCTCCGGATCCCTCCGATCAAACCGCTCTATCAGCCTCCGTGTAAACTCAGCATATGCTGTCACCCCTGAGTGCCCCAGCGTGGCCATCCCATGGAACCACCAATCATGGGCCTCACCCTCCAGGTGCAGCACTACCACCTTGATGGCCTCTGCCTCTGCCATCTGATTGAGCTGGAAGTAGAGATCCAACTTCTCCATCCAAGCCTTTGCCGAACACTTGGAGGATCCATCAAATGTCGGCAGGTAAAATCCACCCACTGTATGCTGTACATCCCCATCCCGTGTGTATCCGGCCCCTCTGTTCTGGTTGTGGGGTCTGTTGTCCTTCTTGAGCTGTACAAAGTCATGGAAAGTGAGAGCCTCACCAAACTCTCGCTCGTAGGACTGATACTTGGCAAAATAATCCCCCATGTGAACTGGCTCCGGTTCCTGAGGTGCTCCTGCCCCCGTGCCTGTAGCTATAAATGTTGGAATTGTGGAACGTGGGGGAGTCAGTGATGCCATCTACTGTGCTATGAGGTGCTCCTGCAAGTGATGGGATGTGCCGGACCCTTCTCCAGTGTGGAAACCCCTTGGGGTTTCACGCTATCTTTGGTATGCGTTGATGGGATGTCCCTGAACTCCTTCCCTTCATATTTCTGCTTTGCCATGGGCTCTCCCTCTTCTGTATCCACTACCAGAATGCAAGCACCTTCTCCAAAAGTGGCCTTAAGCTACCTCTCTTGGTCCTTATACCTCCTTCCCCGGTAAGTGATGTATGGTTTTCCTGCAGGTGTCATAGACAATATGCTCCATAGGCTGAGCCAAGTCTATGAGCTCTGATACCACTGTAATATTCCAAGTAGAAATAAACAACAATATAAAGCAACATAAACATGGAACTACAACAAATAGAGAGACATCATACATAGAATGCAAAACACGGAGAATGTTGAGCCATTTTATTATATAACTGAAAGTGAAATGAGTACAAAGGTGATCGGAATGATGTCACCTTGGCTTGCACAAGGAAAGCTAGAGATACTCTCAGAAATACTCCCGAAATGGCTGCTCTAGCAATGACTGCGTTATCTCCAAACTGTTGTTGCTGCTACCGTCAGACAGCTATTGCTACTGGAATAAGCTAACTCCTTGGGGTAGTTCCCCTGCTCTAAAAAATTATGGGACTTTGGGAATGAGCGCCTCACTCAGTACCCAGAAAAGCCCAGAAAGGGTTTCTGGAATGGAAGGCCCCGGAAAATCACCACCCTAGAGAAATCACACTGTCCTAGTGGAATATGCTGGCCCTGAAGATGTCTCTACAAATGGTGGCCTCCTCCTCTGTCAAAAGGATGGAATAGCTAAGGGCTGATCCCTCCTCACTATTTCGCACTGAATCCCCTGATAAATCTCAGCTCCCGGCACTACCTCCTCCAAGAACTGCGTGGTCTCTCCGCAAGATTGCGCTATCCAAGCAAGTGCATAATCCCTGTTGTAGATGCTATAGCTCCAACTTGAAAATCCAATGATATAACTCCTCACCCGAGCAGGCACTCGAAGTCCCCTAGGGCTGAGGTTGGGATCTCCGCTCGGAGACATCCGGTGTGCTAAACAGCACTTGCAGACTTTTCTCAACAGCAAAAGCGTGCTCAATGTCAATAGACAAAACAAAGATGCATAATAAAATGAGCAAATGAAGGGCCTCTCTCCCTCTTTATGCTTGGAGTGCCTTTCTCTCCTCTAGGCCCCACCAAAACTACGCTGTCCCTCTTGGCCACGCTGTCCATCCACCTCTGCCCTGCCTAGGACCCATGCTGCCCACGCTACCACTATTCCCACGTAGTCACTTCGACCCCTTGGGCCCCACGATGTTAATTAATGGTGCTCAAGTGACTTTAGGAAGTGTCTTATTTGCCTAAGTGTGGGTTGAGTGTCTCCTAACCCACTTTATTTACTGACTTTAACTTTATAAAGTAAAATGGCCAAAGATTAATATTACCAATTAGCTGTTGCTAATTGGGAATATTACACAAAATGAACAAAAGCACAAGGAATGTAATGAACATGTCAAAACTAGATCATATAGAGCTAGGGCAATGTGTTGCAAAAGGTGACATGGATGGGTATAATCGAATTTCTGCACGACTTAGGCCAGGACTTGTTGTTGACGATGGTGCTTCTGGAACAAATCACGGTAAAGGATTATCAAATCGGTGGAACCATGGTGAAAGTGACAATCACAAACATCTACGTTGTTGCCAGGAACTTGCATCCATGCTGTCGTCCAACACCTTCTAATATAGTCCGCCTTTTTTTTCCCGTCCGACAGCCCTTCCAGTTGCCCATCTGCTGACTGCAGGCCTTGCCTTCGTCCACGCCCCAACAGTCAATGTCTCCTTGCTCTACCGTCTATGCCGCTTGCTCCGACTGTGCCTTGCCGAACAGCCCCAATCTTGTCACTTGAAGATTCTCGTTGACCAGTCTACTTTAATCCCTACCAACCGAGAGTGTGATATGTCACGCCTTTTTAACAAAGGACCACGTTATCAAACAAGGTCATATATTAAAATGCTGAGATATACATAAGCAAATTAACGCTAATATAGATACATTATATTACAACAATATAATTTAATTAAATTTTATTAATTAATTTATATAAATTGATTATTTTTATTGATTAATTTATATAATTTGATTAATTAAATTAAGAAATAAAAATAAAAATAAAAAATTGGAGTTATCCCAAAAAAAATAAAAAAAAATATTAGATAACCCGAGTTCAAGACAGTGTTACCAGCGAATTATACAAGTTGAGGTACCAATGACATCAAGTTACATATGCCGATGATGACAAACGCAAGACGAAGGAAATTGACAACAATATAGCTTTGAGGACAAAGCTTTTGAAGGAAGGGGCAATGTTATGAATATAATTTATATAAAATAGAATAAATATAATAAATCATAATTGTAGTTAATTAATGATTAGTTAATGAAGAGGCATGTCTTAATGGATATGTCCATTCATGAAAGGGCACCTGCCTAGGTATATAAGCAGTCCCTCATTGTAACATTCAATAATCACTTATACATTTTTATATATAATAAATTATTATTACAAAATACCCCTTGTGTAATTTTACAATTAAAGTCAACAAGCCTATAGTTTTGTTGCTTCGACCATGGACATGTCACCCCCTTTAAAGGTTGAAACCACCTAATAGGGTCCTTGAGTAACCCCCCTATTGAGCTTGGAGACACTTGTACATGTCAAAACCCACTATGGAAAGGCATGCCACCATGAAGTGCCCTATTGGTTCCATGACTTGTAAGCTCTTTTACTTGATTATTCTAATGATTTTTTGTATTGGAGGGTAAGAGGACGCATTGGATCTTATGAAAAATTGCAGGTGGGTCTCCATTTGGGGCTTGGTCTCCCTATGCGGGTTCCTATCCCTCTAGATGGCCACATTGGCACTTGTAGGGTGAGTGTTGAGAGCCATGGGCCTCCACCATAGTAGAGAATACTTCATGATCCCCAAAATTACTCATTGATTGCTCGTGTTCCACCTTTTGGATGAGGATGATGCACCTGTTTCATCATGCCTAGCTAGCTCCACACTTGCACCATACACTTGGCAGATGTTCCAGGGTCCGGATGAGGATGTGTCTCACTGCAGGAGACAAAGAGATGGCTTATGTCATCATCCTAGTCCTTATAGATGGTTTACAGAAATTTTCGATCCACTTGGAGACCCATGATGATGTCCTTGTGCCCCCCATGCCCACTTGGGAACACCACAGGGATTTGCTTGGAAAACAAAGGGCCAACCCCATGCCCACTATGTTTGAGGTCCATTCTCACATCATGGCACACTCTGGACGTCATTAGGCCTTCTCAAAGGCCCAACGACTCATTTTATAAATAATTCTACCCTCTTGAGAGGCTTAGTCTTATGTTATAGAGCTATCTTGGTGGGATTGTCACCAAGGGATGTTATTATTGCACATTGTTTTATTATTTGGGGCTTAATTAGGCCAAATTAGGTTAATCGAACTCATTAGAGATTGTATAAATAGATGGGAGGTGATTCATTCTCTCATGATCATTTGGATTTGGGTTTAGTAGCTACTTGAAGAATTTTGATTCCCTTTTGGAGGACGAGTTTGGTTTTATGGATGAATTTTGATGTTTGGATATTATTCTCTTGGTCTTGGAGCTTCATTATTGGCATAATTTGATGATTGGATATACTCTTTGTACATGTAAGTGATATCTTTTCATGCTTATTCTTGTATTTATCATATCACATTAATGTTGCTAGGATTTTTGCTATCTAAGTCTGAATTCACTGCTATTTTATGCGAAATTGTGAAAATTTGGATCTTTTGAAGCGTTGCATCATTGCATGTGTCATGTATGAATGGGTGAATGTTACTAGAGGGTATTTCACTGAATATACCTTGATAAGTCATCAGACATTACACATCAAAGGATAGCGTCCGTGGGTAGCTACTCTCATGCCCTAATTTCCATGCGAAGTTGCCTACATACCTCCTTGATTGGGTTAATTCTCTCCATATCACAAATGCACCTTGACTCCATCTCGCCCAAAAGGCAAGGTGCTGATCCATCCATTGGTGGTCACTTAAAATAATATTTTCCTCACCTTCTCCTTCTCTTTCTAGGCCTAGCCCTAATAGGTCACCTAGGACATCCAATAAATTCAATTGTAGGCATCAAAACACTTCGATTTTTGGTCCATAATTGCACTAGGGTTTCCTCTAGAGGCCCTCCAAATTTGAAGCAATTTCGACTGTGAAATCCTGAGATATAGCAAGCCCTAGCTCAAAGACCATTTCTTGCCCTATGTTTCTCTAGGCTGGTGTCCTCATTTGGATCATTGTATTCAATCCTCTAAAGAAAATTTTTCCTTTGATCCTCTTCTCTTCCCTAATTAGGTCAGGTCCCTCCTTGGTTGATCAACTCCATACCCTTGACCTAATTTTGTGTTCACTTGGTCCTTTGTGGTCTCACAACTTTATAACTCTAATTCCACAAAGATCACATAAAGGCCAATTCCCCATAAAGATTTTTCGGCCTAGGAATCATCTTTACAAGATATATTCCCAAACCTTAGCCTCGAGAATCCTCTTAGCCCTTCCTAGAGAGCATATCACCTTGCTTTTCAAGCAAGAGAGCAATATAATTGAGTCTCTCTTGTGAATAGGCCTTTGGAATAACTCCTTATACTCTTATTGATCCATTCATCTAGTGATTCCCCTTATATCGGATCTCCTCCCATCGGTGAAAGTCCATAAAGTCTTAGTTGAGGTGATAGTGGGCTATTGCTCCATCGTTGCCCCTTGACCTAGTAGTTGCTCTATAGCATCCCATCTTAGGACCCCTTCTAATTTGAGCAGTAACAAAGTCTCCTCAAGGATTGTTGGGGATTTCGCCCAACACACAAAATGGAAACCCAAGGGTTTTTGTCCTAGGGCTTGCTGAAACTGGGAACTCCGTTCTCCAAACCTCACTATAACAAATGAACAACCAAACCAAGATGTCCCAAATGATCTCATCCTCCTCCTTTTAAAGGCTCAATAGATAGATCTTCAATCTTCTAGAAGTATTTATGATTATTTTAGTATTACTCTAGAAGCTCCAACTTGACTTCATCTAAGTGATTCTTAATTTCATTTTATTTTACTTAAGTCACTTTTGGCCTTTCCCTTCAATTAATCATTTTCTCCTTCTTTTATTTAATTAAGTGACTAATTAAATTCACTTTTTAATCCGGGAAAATGGTAAATCTCCCACCATACTTTCTTTGGCTGTTGGAAATCACTTCCCATCATTCCATTCTATAGATATTCTTGTTCCAGTTCCAGCGAGTGATTAGACTAAGGTGTTCCATCTAATATTCCTCCCCGAATGCCATCTTAAGCATAATTAATTAAATTAGGCTCAATAATTATTAATAACTCCATTTTCCGGGAATTATCGGAATGAAATGGAGCGAAAAACAAGCTATGCAGAGCTGACCCTGATGATGGAATATGACAAGTGGATGCCATTCGACCCCATAAAACTCCTCAAAATCCCTTCGAGGCCTCTGATGAGGTAAACTTTAATTATGCTCCCGTGATCCATCACGTACCCTAGAAATTCATCCTGGCTGTACTATAAAGGAAACTGAAAATGGGGAAATTACAAGATCCTTGTGGATCCTCTGACTGCTCCTATAGAAAAGAAAAGCTCCCAATCAGGCCAACAACAGGATTGTTGTTTCTTGATGCAGAAAGCTATTATCCAAGAAAGTAAGAAAGGAAGACAAGACCATATGCTATAGTGTAATACATTTTATCTTTTTTATAAAAAATGAAATTTTATATTGTTTTTTAACAATTCAATAAATGCACAGTATGATCCAATAATGCTAAACTCAAACCTAAGGGAAGAATCAGAGACTAATATGTTATATCCTTGTAAATCCTATGACTGCTCCAATATAAAAGAAAAACTCCCAACCAGGCCAACAATGGATTGCAATTTCTTGATGCAGAGAGCTATTTTCCAAGGAAGATAAGAACATATCCTATAGTGTAATATATGTTTATAAAAATGAAATTTTATATTTTTTTAACAATTCAATGATACACAGTATGATCCAAGAATGCTAAATTCAAATTTAAGGGAAGAATTAGAGAAAGTTACCCGTGGTAAAAATTCTTTCCGTAAACCATAGTTACTATCCACATCCAGCTGTCCTCCTGCTCCAGGTGGAATAGCTTGTCGATATCGACATCCACCTGCTGTTGAATTCTCCTGTCAAGTTGCACTGAAGAATAATTATTGTGCGGATTGTTTTAAAGTACGTAGCTAGATAACTAAACTTTTAGAATTCTGTAAAATAATTGCAGATACCAGTTACCATCATATAAGCCTAAAATATTAAAACCATATATTTGATCAATAATAATGCTGCCTAAACAGAAACAGGAAAAGCTAAATTATAGGTGGACTGAAATGGAGATGAATCCAACAATATCAAATTGAAGCACGGCTTAATGTTGGCACCCATTCATCAAAGCCAGAAATGTTTCAAACCTGTTCAGCCAATGATAGATATCCTCCAACAGCTGGTAGAAAGGTACCATCAAAAAGTATGCCATCCTCCCCTCCAATTCCAACTTGAATGTCATCACGTCCCATCATGTACAGAAGATCATATAGGTGATTTACAGCATGGCCAGCATTAGACCATGCATTTGCACTGATAGTAATCGCCTGCCTCAAGCATATTAACATATTAATAACTGGATATCTACCTGCTAAAGTATGGTGAACACAGAAATGCGAAGCAGTTGAAATGATATTATACAAAAGGAATATACCATGACATAGAAACTTTGTCATCTTCATCTCCAATAGTTGCGGGGGAGGTTTTTTATAGATTTGAATAATTACATGTCTTAGAAACTAAAACTCGGTGTGCTTCTTAGCCATTCCAGGAAGCTAACCATGTAGATTGTAAATATGAGAAAAAGAAAGACCCGTTCTTTATTTCCGTTGTTAAGTTACTTTGCAAAAGCAGGCCTCCTTTGATGGGGTTCTAGAAGAAAAAATTACGGTTTGCCAAGGGTATTCATGATAAAATGAAATCTTTAAAGAATAATTGAGTTCATTGGGAAACCTTGATTGAGACAGACCTGCTAACACATTTATAACATTTTGTACTTTTGCTGGGCAGCATGTTTCTTATGATATTTTCCTGACATGGGCTAGCTCTAAGGACAATTACAATATGGAAATGGACCTGTTACAACAAAATATCGCACCCCATATTATATACAGTCCTGGGCATCAAGGAGATAGTCTTGTGCAACTCACGTAGGGTACCCACTGTAATTACAATAGCTCTTCCTCTCACTTCTGGTTGGTTCTTCTCCAATTCAAGGGAGGAATTCCCAAAGGATAGGATTGCTAAGGATATAGAGTAGAGGTACGAGGTGATATATTGAAGAGTAAGCCTAAGCAAAATAAATGGTGTGAAAACAAAAAGGTGAAGGAAAATCCCCAAGACTGATGCCAATTCACATATGGGCTAAATGAAGTCAAACTGTTATGAATCCAAGAGGGTGAGTGCATGGAGATGTTATGAATCCAGTACCGTTCTGATTTACCATGGGAGTTGGACAGTGGATGCCTTGTGACACCTTAGCAGTGAAGATATATCCAAAATTCTGGAAATGATTGGCTTGTTAGACAGAGATCAGATGACTTTGAAAAAAGCTGCTCCAGAAATCTAGCCACCCTAATTAGGCCTGCCTGAATATATTTCTCTGGAGCAGTCATGGCAACCTGTAGGGCACATTTACATCCAGCAAATGGAAGAGGATAAAGAACTGTAAGTGCACTGTTTCTTGACAGTCCTATTCCAAAATTTAAATAACAGCCCCAAGAATAATTTTCAGTTCTTGGAGTATGGTATATACCTATAGTTGAGACTAGAAGTCCTGATCCTGTAACCCATTCAAAATCTGGTTATGGTCAAGGTTATGGTAGATGATACAATAAATGGTAAAGTACACAAAACGCCTTCAGTGGGAAGGGTTGCTAAACTGTGTTTCACAATCAGCATAAAGTATGGAAAAGTATGGATTGGAACGCCCCTTAGAAGGCCTTATATCATGCTTCCAGCGTGTAATGAACCAACTCGAGTTATAGGGAACATAGAAATATTAACATGCATATGAGACCTGCATATGATAGCTACATATGAATGTATCACGTGTACTGCACTAATACATGCACTAATCAATTATGAAAAAATCTCAGTGTAGAGTAATGAGTGAATTATTGAAGTATTGAGTAAATACCTAACTCACCAGAATATAATGAATGTATTGTGAGGTAAAAGTTATACCCACCACTATCATAATATAAACTAATACTTTGTTCAAAGAAAAGTAAAAGCATTGACTTATGCAAATAAATGATGATATTTTAACAAATCCAAGATATTTATTAAATAATAATATTTTAATAAAATCTAAGATATTTTAGAGATCCAAGATATTTATTAAATAATAATATTTTAATGAATCTAAGATATTTTAGAAATCCACGATATTTATTAAATAACAATATTTTAATAAAACTAAGATATTTTAGAAATCCAAGATATTTATTAAAAGAGGATATTTTAATAAATATCTTGAAAGGAGTTTGTGTATAAAAGGAGGAGGGGAAACTTGATCGGTATGGGTAGTGAGGTGGGAAAACTGACCTGGATGTTGTCAAAGGAGTTCTAACTGCGTGAGACATGAGCAGTGAGTTCTAACAGAGTCATGGAGTGATCTCGATTGTTATTGGAGTTTTGGGCACGAGAGCCAGAAGATTTGTCTTCTAGATCTGGGGACCGGAGAGGTTGACCTCAAATAGGCTGGGAGGAAAACAGTGGTTTGGTAAAGGGAGTTGGAGCCATGTCGGATCAGGAACATCTTCAAACATGGTTCCAGGTTAGTATTAAATAGTCAATTGATATATATTCTGCTTCAAAAATCTCACTCTGGATTGTGTAGTATAAATTCTGTTAATGATTGTTAATTGTGAAAATTATGGTCCTGACTCCTTACACAGTAAATAGAGTTTACAGAGAAGGGGTCAAATTATCCTATCAAAAAGTAGTTGGCAGATTGGATTTCCCATGACATGACCAAATCCAGTGAAGGAGCACCCTTTTGACAACTAGCACGTCATCCCAAACCATTTAAAGAGCCCAAGAAGAGAGCATTCAGAACATTGGAAGAATCATATAGCTGTTAGGTGACTTGGCATGTGAATGCGTGATGGTTGTATTTTGGAGATCTTGTGGACTAATTGGAGGATTTATGGAACATATGGATAGGATGTTTCAATTATGGAAGGCATCATAGTGCTAGTCTTGGGTAAATGTCCACATAAGATCCCTCATATGAGGAGTGTTGTTAGACTGGTTGAAGGACGTCCAGCATAGAGGAGAACTAATGTAACTATTGGATCAATTTTTAAAGAAAAGGTCAAAGGACTCCGTAGAATAAGGAAAAATCCAGCCCTTATGAAGACATAATCGTTAAGTTGTGGATCTATGAGTGGCCAGCATTTTTATGATTATACATAGAGAAAATGATGGATCTAGAAGCCTTACGTTACACATTGATGAGGATTAGTACACTTTACACTTGATCTGAGGTGTTGTTTTGAGGGGCCACCCCCTTTGATGATTTTTACTCTTGTCACTGGAGAATGTTTTTGTTAGGTCCCTATATTACTAGTGCAGTTCCTTATTGTTGTTTGTGTAGCCCCCTTATTGTTATTGTTGTACCCCTGTAGCCACCATATTGTTATTATTGTGCCCCATAAAAGCCACTATTGTTATTGTTGTGCCCTTACATTATTATTGTTAGGTCGGCTATGATTATATTGTGACCCCATGGACTCCTATATATAGAAAGTAGGTTTTGTCATTTGTATGATCCAAGAATTGTTCATTTACGTAATGTAAAGGAGGTTTCCCCCTCGAAGTGGTTGATTTCTAAGGCATTGATCTCTCTTTTCTTCTATTTTGGGAGCTAGTTTCATAACATTTGGTATCAGAGCTTTGGATTCTAGGGTTTCGCTGCTTCAAACAGGTCATCATGGCATTTTTGCTATAATGTTTTTTCTACGAAGTTTCAAAAGCTAAAAAGAAACCCATTTGCGAAAAAATCCTGAGGAACTTCGTATAAAAATTTCAGATCTTGGTTTGCAATATTTTCGGAGATATGATCTGTGGAAGTTAGGGTTTTTGCAGGCTCCCGAATTTCATCTCAAAGAGGTGACCTTGGGAAAATCGTCATAACTCACTCTCTGAGCATCAGATTCGAATTCTATAAGAATTGGTCGAAAGTACACGGACTGTGGTTTCCTAAAATTCAATTTCAGAGCTGAAGAAGGAAACAGTGACACGTGGCACGTCGTACAAGTTTGCTCTACTGAACCAGTCCATAATTAGGTCATTGTGGGAGATTGGGCATAACTTTGTCTTGAAGTATCCAAATCAAGTCAGACCTGTGGCATTGGAAAGAAGATTCAAAGGTCTACTAAAGGACTAAAGATAAAATCTCGAGTATCCGAAACTACAGAGATACATCAGTTTAAATATCGAGCTCCTCAAAAGCAAGAAAAATGTGTGTATTTTTTTTCAAATTGCATAAGTTTTGTTTGAAAAATCAATTTTAAGTGATTCCAAGGGAATATTGAAGCATAGATATCGATATTGGGTTCTAAAATGCCCCCTAAAAAGAATTCAACACCCATTAATCTCTCAGAAGGCCCTACTATGACTCATGAAGAGGAAGAAGTGCAACATGATATATCAAAATTACAAGAGCAAGTGCAACAACTTTCGCTCTCGCAAAGAGAAACAAAAAATGAAATGAAAGTTTTGAAGAAATGCATGGAAGCTAAGATGGATGGCTTGAAGAAAGGCGTGGAAACTAAGATGGATGGTTTGAAGAATGGCATGGAAACTAAGATGGATGGCATGGAAGCTAACATGGAAGACATGAAGAATGATCTAAAAGAAGACATGGAAGGTTTGAAGGAAGGTTTTACAAAGTTGATACAATAAATGATTCCTAATGGCGAAAAGGTAGTAGAGGAAACTCATGATGATAACAAAATAAATGTTAATCGTGATTTCATAAACTCTAATTTTGGATTGAAGACCCACCATAATCCAAAGATCAATATGAAGAAGTTTGATGGCAAGGATCCCGTAACATGGATACTACAGATGGAGGAATATTTTGATCTCAATAATGTGAAAAACACATAAAAGGTACGCATTGCAACTTTATATGTAGAAAAAAATACATTTGTATGGTATCGATGGCTTTGCTCCCGTAAAATAATTGTCACTTGGTCAATTTTTACAAAGGAAATGATAGCACATTATGAGGATACAAAGAGCAACACCTTCTTTAGCCAATTGATAAATCTCAAACAAAAGGGTTCAGTGGTGGAGCACATTTAGGACTACCAAAAAATGAATATAAGGGTAACTGATATTCCAGAGGAACACAGGATTGATGTTGTACTAGGAGTACAATGGTTACAATCTTTGTGGACGGTAGTTTTTAATTTTCAAGAACTTTTCTTGAAATTTTTTTTTTCGGAAGGAAAGGAAGTTGAATTACAGGGTATTGCAGGGAAGCTGGGCAAGATAATAAGCTCTAATGTCATGACAAAGATTTTGAAGAAAGAACAACGAGGTGTAATTGCACAATTATGCTCACTAGAAGTTCCAACATCAAAACCATCTATTTCTCTAGATCTCCAAAAAGTCTTGGACAATCATTCCAAGGTGTTTGAAACTCCCAAAGGACTCCCACCTATTCGTGATCATAATCCTGCTATTCATTTGATTCCAGGAAGTGTTCCTCCAAACATCAGGACTCACAGATATCATTATGTCCAAAAGAGCGAAATTGAACATATGATTGCATAAATGTTAGAGGCTGATATAATTCAACCGAGTCAAAGTTTTTTCTCTGCTCCAGTAGTATTGGTGCACAAGAAGGATGGATCATGCTGCATGTGTCTGGATTATAGGGAGCTCAATAAGCTCACTATTAAAGATAAATTTCTGATTCCTGTGATTGATGAATTATTGGATGAATTACATGGAGAAATTTACTTTACCAAGTTGGATCTTCATTCAGGATATCATCAAAATAGAATGAAGACTGAAGATATTCCGAAAACAACATTTCGAACTCATGAGGGTCATTATGAATTTTTGGTCATGCCTTTTGGCCTTACCAATGCACCTTCTACATTTCAAGGGTTGATGAATTCCATTTTCAAACCCTTCCCTAGAAAATTTGTGTTAGTATTTTATTATGATATACTAATTCCATGAGTAACAGTAGGTCTGGAAGGATCATGTTCCATGTTCAAATATGTTGACAAGGTGCCCAAACTATTGGAGGCGAAACAATTATATGCAAATCCTCCAAATGTTTTGGAGCAAGGTTACTTGGAAGCGGGAGCGGGAGCGGGAGCAGAGCGCAGAGCGCCATTTTTAAAAGCTTCCGGTCTAGAGCGTTTTCGGGAGCGTTTATATATATATATATATATATATATATATATATATATATATATTCATGCATATATGTCAACAAAAACATGTAGAATGATGAATTAGACATAAAAAACATTAAAACATAGATTGAATCATATAACATCAATCATCTAGAAGTTATAATCTTCATCAACCACGCCCACGAGTTGGAAGCATACAACATATTGACTCTTGAGTCTCGTTAATCATCAATCTTAAAGTTTCAAGCTTTCAAAATTCAATATATAATATTTATCATCATTGATATAACATTTATCATCATTGATATATATCATTTA
Source organism: Pinus albicaulis (assembly GCA_034641835.2). NCBI lineage: Eukaryota > Viridiplantae > Streptophyta > Pinopsida > Pinales > Pinaceae > Pinus > Pinus albicaulis. The sequence goes on from CM076578.1 coordinate 1,698,497,327, forward strand.
TCATCATTGATTCATTGATTTCAAAATTCAATATACATTTATCATCATTGATATATAACATTTATCATCATTGGATATATATCATTTATCATCATTGATTCATTGATTTCAAACTAACATATAACATTTACTGAGTTTGTTGATATTATATAACATTTATCATCATTCATTCATTGATCACCATATAACTTTCATGAAGCATCATATTCATAATTCATAATGACTTATAATAAACTTATAAATGCCAACTTCAAAGTTTGACTTTTCAAATTCAAACTTCAAACTTAAATTGTCATTAAATATATGAAATCAGAAAGAGTCAAGTTTCAACTTTTCAACTGTCAACAACAAATAGAAAAGACTAGTAAACAACAAATCTATTTTATCTGGCTGGCCCCTTGCCACGCCCACGAGAAATGTCTAATTTTTTGTGAGCCACGAGGAAATGTTGTTCTAGTACTCTCAAGAGTACCACGACCACGACTAGAAGGTGGAGGCTGGATCTGCAAAGGAACAACAGTGTGATATCGAGGAGTGGCACCGGCACTGGAGTGGCACCGGCACCGGCACCCGCACCCGCACCGCTACCAAGAGATGGTGGGACCGGCTCCCGTGTGTCAGTGGCTGGGCCGATGCTTCATCATCATCCCTATAAAGTTCTAAGCCCAATTCTTCCGTATGTTCCCCCAAATTATCATCCTTCAGGTTGTTGTTCCAGCCTCGTATGATTGATCCTCATTTACCCGATCACGTAATGGCTCAACAACCTCAAGTTATACGTACATAAACCAAGCTTTTCAAATTTTGCCATTCACCAAGCTTTTCTCACACATCACATTGTGTATAAAGTCGTAGGTGCTCCAACACCTCTAATATGCTGTCACAACTCCGTGAGAGAACTTTTTTGGCCAACTTTGGGCAAAAGTCCCATGCCGCCATATGCTTCCCACCATGTGAGAGCATCACCGTCTCACTTTCCATTGCATGGAAAGAACCAGCAAGGCACCAGCTTTACTTGCCTAATTCAAGGCACAATCTAGCACACCCTTCCCTGTCGGGGACCAACTTGTCCAATGCCTTCATGTACCCCTCTTGTACCTCTAGATCTGTGGGAGGTTTCATCCTAACCCCACCTCCAGGTGCAGGTTGGCCCGACCAAGATGAAAAGTAATATTTTGGCGTAAGGATATATGCCAAAGCATGTAGTGGAACATTGAGTTTATTCCACTGTGCACACACACAGTCATGAATCATAGCAAACAAGTTGGGATCATTATCCTTAACGATATCTTTTATTTGCCCCAACATGCTGTCCATCTGCTCATAAACCTCTCCAATCACTGGTTTATAAGTATCTGCAAACCGAATCATGTTATAAATGGGCTTGGTAAAATTCAAAATTTCCCTCACACGTGCCTAAAACAGAGGGTCAAGGGCGGTCTCCTCCACATGTTCGAAACCTTGCCTGTCAACTATTGTTGCTGCCCTATCCTTTAATAGCTGCTAGTGTGGGCTTGATACCATTGCAGCCAATGACTCTCTTACCTTCAAAAGGCGTTTGGTTGGTGAGGTAATAGCGAACATCTAGTTTTTATGGCCTTTCAACAAACTCCAATTTGGAGTGAGTACGGAAAAGCCCATGGGTATTACTATGATTTGTAATAAATTTTATCATTTTTTTAATTTCTCTTTTTGTACAAATCACTGTCATTTGAATTGAGGTTGTTTGTTTTTTATGATACCATGCATCAAAAAAGGTTCATCATGTGAACCAAACACCCCGTACTAAAAAATGTTGGGATATTTACTCACACTGTTCTACCGCCTTAAGGAAGAAGGGGTGATTATCAAAAGATGACCTGTATGACATTGTATGGCCCAGTCTTTTCAATTATATCAAGTAATGGTTCTGCAATGTTAATGCCGGTTTTGAATTTATCTGAATAATCATAAGCTGCCAGGAAGATTGCACCACTAACCGACACAGCCAAAACACTTATCAATGGTTTTCCTTTTACATTGGTCCTTCCATCAGAGACAATGGACAGCCCATGCTCATTCCACGAACTTGTCATTATAGCCAAAGAATTGTTTATTTTAGCTTTTTCATGATCAAGATCCACGGTTCTGGCCTTGTCATACCCAGGGCTTTTGTATCCTTTGGGGGCATCATTAATGGCAGAAACCATTTCATGCCAATAAGGTGAGCAAAGAACATTGAATGGCACCCCACATGCACATAGAAACTGTGAACTTTTGAATCCACACATCATTCCTACACCCTCGTCCAGAAATCGATATGGTTCTATGCCTCAATCCAGGTGTGCCGCTCTCCAAAACCATCAAGAAGAAGAAGTTGAACTTGTTTGTCCATGACGTGTTGGGCCCGAATCAATGAAACCCCTCCCCCAGATCTTTTAGATGATCTTCGTAGGGCTGGGCACTTTCCTTCCTTCCTATATTTTCTCTTCGATGCGTTGCTTGCACATTAGTACAAACTTAGATTCCAATATTTTTAGTTCCATCCCTGGCATTTTCCCACAAAGGTGCCTTCTCGCATGGGTGTATGAACCATGGTATTGTTTATTGCAATGGGGGCAAATAAATTTAGTGGTTCCACCACCTTTCCCTCCTTCCTATTTCTGAACATATTTCCACAAAGATGTCTGAGTTTGGTCTTGTCTAGTTGGGGAATCTGTGTCCTCATGTTCTCCACTCCCACTTCCTCCTCAACATAATCCTCCTCCTCTTCAAGATTTTCTTCAAATCCACCATAACCCTCCTCTTCTCTGATTTGCCTCTTTCTTCTACTACTCTCCAACACCATTATCACAAAGAAAGGAACCAACATGAGGAATATCCCTAGCCATATAGCCATGATGGAAACAAGTTTCAAGTTTCAAGTTTCTAGCCTGCAAAACAAATGGAAAAATGCCAAATGGGAATAGGAAATGCAACATAGGAAAAAAATAATTCATTTTTTAAGTTTTAAACCCAATAAAATGCAACATTCAAGAAAAAATCAAGTTTTCATTTTTAAACAACTTACAAATTTATCCTAGAAAATACAAAATTAGATTAGAAGACCTACCTCTTTCTTGCAATCCTCCTGTTGCCTTGCAGCTCTCCTTATCACTTATGCAGCTCCGCTCTCCAGTTCTCTCCTGCTTGCTCTTCTTGCTCTCTCTCACTCACTCAACAAACAATAAAACAAAATGAGCCTCCCTCCCTCTTATAAACAAAAAAAAAATCATTGAAAATTTTCCCGCGCGGCGGGAAACGCGCCGGGAGCGTTGGGAGCGAACGCTTCCTGATCGTCTCGCTTTTAAAAAACGCTCCCGAAGCATTTTTTAAATGCCTATGCTCACTTACTTGAAGTTCAAGCGTTCGAAACGTCCTCAAAAGGCAGACCGCTTTTAATGTGTTCGAAACGCGCTTCCGAAAATGCTCCCCTCAGGAAGCGTTTTCGGGAGCGTGTTTCCGAACGTTTCCAAAACGCTCCCACACGGAGCGCGTTTCGGAAACGGGACTGAGGGGGGGTTGAAGCTTCCCCGCAACCCCTCGCTTTGGAGTACAAGAGGTGGAATATCTGAGTCATATTGTATCTCACAAGGGTGTTAAGGTAGAACCTAACAAAATTAAAGCTATTAAGGAATGGAAAGTCCCCACAACCATAAAGCAATTGCGAGGATTTCTCAGGTTAACAAAGTATTATCGCAAGTTTGTTAATAATTATGGGAGAATAGCACCATCTCTAACAACATTATTGAAGAAAGATGAATTTGCATGGACTCTTGAAGCAACTAAGGCCTTTGAACATCTTAAAGAGGTGATGTGCCTAGCACTGGTATTAGATATGCCAAAATTCACAAAAACCTTTATTGTAGAATGTGATGCCTCAGGAAATGGAATCGGTGTTGTTTTAATGCAAGAAGGAAGACCCATTTCTTTTGAAAGTTGTTCAAACACAGGAAAGTATTTACAAAAGGCTATTTATGAGAAGGAAATGTTGGAAATACTACATGCACTAAATAAATGGAGACCTTACTTAATGGGAAGACACTTCAAGGTAAAAATTGATCATGATAGTCTTAAACACTTTTTGGAACAAAGACTATCTTCAGAAGAGCAACAAAATGGGTCACAAAGATGTTGGGTTATGACTTTGAAATCGTCTACAAAAAAGGGAAGCTAAATGTTGTTGTAGATGCACTCTCAAGAAAGGATGAAGAGGTGGAATCATTACTTTGTGCCATTTCAATTATCTACGATTGTATAATCGGCTGGGGATGAATGAAGAATGACGTAAGGCGTGTGGACATCATTCAAACGCGTTGCAACAAGGATCTTTGGGCACATCTCGATATGATTTAGTTGGAAAATTGATTCCCGATGGCACAAAGATTGATTATATCTTTGTCGAATTCCTTACGAAAACAAAAGATTCTTTTTGGAATCGCACACCTCATCCTTAGAGGACACCAGATTTTTAAAAACTTACCACAGGGTGAATAAATGTTTTTTTGGGGATGGCCTTAAATCTCATATTCAAAAGTTTGTGGTAGATTGTTTGGTTTGGTAGCAAAATAAATTTCAGGCAATGAAGACCTGAGGTCCTCTACAACCTTTATCCATTCCAAGTCAAAGTTGGGAGGATATTTCAATGGATTTTATCGTCGAAAGCCTACCTAAGTTGGGGCGAAAGGGTGTCATCATGGTGGTAGTCGATAGACTTACCAAGTATGCACACCTTTGTGCATTATCTCATCCATTTAAAGAAGTACAACATATTGCATTTATGGAAACAATTCAAAAGCTACATGGAAACCCAAAATATTATTGTGTTTACAAGAGATCCCATTGCACTGGAAATTTTTGGACGAAATTATTTTCTTGTTTGGGTACTCAACTAGCTCATAGCTCATCTTATCATCGTCAATCCGATGGGCAAACTGAGATAGTGAACAAATGTTTGGAAGGATATCTTTGTTGTTTTGTATATGATAAACAAAATCTATGGGTCAAGTGGTTACCTCTGGCTGAATGACGGTATAACACTTTCTTCCATACTGCACCAAAAATGACCCCATTTATGACACTTTATGGATATCATCCATCGTCCATCACATCATCTCTAAGAGAAAATTCTAAGGTTCAAGCAATGGAAGATCACATCGAGCATCAACAACAAGTTCTCCAACTCTTAAAGGATAACCTAAATTGGCACAAAATCGAATGAAACAACAGGCAGATCAACATCGCATCGAGAGAAGTTTTGATGTAGGAGTCTGGTTATTTTTACGGCTACAACCATACAAACAAATGTCCCTCAAGCAAGCTAAGAAGGATAATAAATTATCGCCAAAGTACTATGGCCCTTATAAGGTGTTGCAAAAGATTGGTACTATGGCATACAAATTGGAGCTTCCTGCTTCTTCTCGAGTGCACCCAGTTTTCCATGTTTCATGCTTAAAGAAGGTTATAGTTGACAAACTTCCAGTTCAAACAATATTGCTAGAACTTGATGAGGAAGGAAAAATCATATTGGAACCTGAAGCACTCATGGAAACAAGAACTCGACAGCTACGAAATCGATCAATTTCAGAGTATCTCATCAAGTGGAAGAACTTACCCACTGAAGATTCCACATGGGAGAATGAGAATTTTATACAGAAGCATTCAGAGCTACTCAAGCGTTGAGGACAACACTTTTTTGAAGGAGAGGGGCATGTTAGGTCCCTATATTACTAGTGTAGTCCCTTATTGTTGTTAGTGTAGCCCCCTTATTGTTATTGTTGTACCACTGTAGCCCCGATATTGTTATTATTGTGCCCCATAAAAGCCACTATTGTTATTGTTGTGCCCTTACATTATTATTGATAGGTCGGCTAGGATTATATTGTGACCCCATGGACTCCTATATATAGAAAGGAGGTTTTGTCATTTGTATGATCCAAGAATTGTTCATTTATGAAATGTAAAGGAGGTTGCCCCCTCGAAGTGGCTGATTTCTAAGGCATTGATCTCTCTTTTCTTCTATTTTTGGAGCTCGTTTTATAACAATTTTCATCTTGAAGACTTCACCATCCACCTTTGAGGAAGACTCGAAGCTTTATTAGCATGATTTATGGGGGATACAAACCTTAGTGAAGAACTTGGAGGCAGGACGTTGCATCATAGAGACATTATTTTCTCTCACTTATGGAGATGTCCCACCCTTTGAGGGCTCTTTTCATCTTGTTCATTGTACATGTGGCTTGATCACTTTATTTTATTGTATTTTAGACTAATTAATTGGAGGAAAATTGTATTTTACTTTGCTTAGGATAGATTTTAGGATCTATTATGAGACATTATTATTTTAATGTAAGGGAAGGTGAGCAATACTCTAAAAATAGAGATTCCCTTACTCATTATGACTCATGGTTGGATTGGGGGCAGAATCCCTTAGAATTTAAGTGAAAACATGTTGGAGACTTTTGTTTTTTTCTTTTATGCTATGGATGGCTAGCTAGGGTACTCTCATGAAGATGTTATCTTGTGATATTTCTCATGAATGGATGTTGAATGGATAAATGGTTGTGTGTGTGATTTCATAAGTAAGTGGTACTCATCATCTCCTTGTGCCATTTTATATTGAATGGTTGCAAATGTGGTGTTACTTCTTTAATAGGGGTGGTGCACTCTAGAAACTCACATAGATTGACTAGGAAATAATCTTAGCCACTGATTAAGTTTTAATCTTGGTTGTCGGAGTCTCAACTGGAGATTATAAGAAGAGGTTGATGGGTAGATGGAGAATACACCAGTTGCAGATACTCAGTGATCAAGGTAGTTCGATTCAGCAGAGATCGATCCAGTGATCAAGTCGCAGGGGTTAGAGGGGAAGATCCAACAATGATCCAGAGGAAGTTTTCCAGATTCGGAAGAGTTAGTTGAGAGAATGACAAGTTTTCCTCAGGGAGTTGCGCAAGGCCTGCGTAGGAGGGCTTTAGAGAAGAGTTTGATTCTACCAGAGGAGGAGTTGATTCAGTTGTTGGAGGTCGGGATATATTCTAGGAGGCTAAGTGAGTCACTTCCTAGGGCAAACATAGGTAGAGTTGTAGGATTCAACATGTTCCGAATGCAATGCGAATTAGCCAACGTAGAGGCTGACGCAGGGGCAATTTCATGTTGCCCAGTTTGGCCAGATTTCGAAGCGGAATCAATTGTGGTACTGAGATATTAACCTCAAATATTTTGCGAGTATTTCTCTCACATTGGATTGCTAGATTAAGCATCCAAAATTTTACTCAGAATCATTGTTGTTGCTTAACAATAAAAACCCTCATTGCTGCACCGGTTTTCCCACATTGGGTTTTTCCAAGTACTTTTGTCCAAAAATAACGGTATTATATTTTTGTGTGTGTGCCAGTATTTACTCAGTTTCCAGTTTATCTTCCACAATATTTTTATTTGTGAAGATTTTTTCCATAGCAATAAACTATTCAATTAATTTATAGTTAGAAGAATTAATTCCAGTTGCTGCAATAGAATTTCAGAAGTGAAATTTTGACATGGTATTAGAGAAATTTTGATCAGACGGGAAGCTCAGATGCGGAAGAAAAAATTCGTTGTTCAGAGGGAGCGGTGGGACGAATTTTTGGGGGTTGTGCAGAGCCTAAGCTAGGCAGTTCGAATTGCTGGGAAGATCGATTTTTTAGTGCAGGTTGCCAGAAAAAATTTGGCTTGCCAATTCTAGTGATTCCAACAGGCAGAAGGGCCGTTGTAGCTTATTTTTCACTGGGTAGATTCCTTGTTTGGGTGTAGAAGGGTTTTGTAGCAGAATCAACGTCGAGTGGAAGAGAAAGTGCACACACACACAGAATTTCTCTTAGAGGGTGTCTAGTTTAGAAATCCAATTTTCTAGTTGCAGGTTGCAATAGTTGCAGGTTGCAATAGTTGCAAGCAGAGTCTCTTACTCCATAAGGGAGTGCAAGTAGCAAATCCAACAACCAAGCAGAGGGAAGAGGGAAAATTTCATTCAAATTCAGAGATGGACACAGTTGGGCTCAAAGACTAGGATAGGTTAGAGGGAGCCTCCAACTTTGTCATCTGGAAGGCCAAGTTGTCCTTCCTGCTAGATGAATTTGGTCTAATGACCTATGCACAAAATGTGATGGCAGTATCAACTGATGCAGATCAGATCCGAGAGTACATGAAAGATATGGAAAAGGTGAAGCAGATGATATTGGATGGTTTATGAGACCATATAGTCTCGCATATATCTGGCAATAATATTACCAATGAGATGTCGGATGCTCTCGACTAGCTATTTCAGAATTCTTTCGAACACTGGAAGATGTTCTTGCAAGAGAAGTTGAGAAACATCAGGATGCTGAAGGGAGAAGGCACAATTCCCTTCCTCACCAAGATTCACGAAGTCTCTGATCAACTAGCAGCCATTGGGGAGGTGCCTCAACTGTCAGAGCTTGTATGTTTGGCACTGAATAGTGTCTCAGATGAGTGGCAAGTCTTTGTCCAAAGTATCTTGGGGCGAGACACATTGCCTAGTTGGGACAGGATGTGGTCAAACCTGCAACAAGAGGAGATGAGGTGAGCTCTAGTAAAGAGCTCCATCAGTGGAAGCAACAACAAGGGTTTGAAGGGTGAGAAGGAAGAGGAGAATGTGGCCCTTGCATCAAAGGGTCCCAGTCACGGACAGGAGAAGAAGAAGGACCTATCTAAGGTCAATTGCTTTAGGTGTGGTGAGTTTGGCCACGACAGTACTCGGTGTCCTCTTAGGAATAAGGATGCAGGAGAAGTAGGACTAGGCGGCAACGTCTGCACAGATAGACAAGTTGTCCTCTAGACTAGAGGAATATTTTGCCATGTTTGCAACTATACCTTTAGGAGAGAGGTGGGGCGACATGGAGTTATAGTCCCAGAGTTGCAGAGTTTGGGCAGGGTCTATTGACGTGTCCTCCTCATGGATCATTAGGTTGCTATAGGGTCCCACAATATTCGTTAGCAGGATGGATCAGTGTCAATTGATGCAGTCAGATTCTCGACTGACAGTTGCAAACTAGTAGCAGTCAAGTGCTGAGGAGCGCAGTGCAGTGTTGACAACAGAGCAGGAGGCTCAATAGCAGAGTCAGTAGTAGTGCAGTTTCTTCGGTAGACAGTGCAGAGGCTACTAGTAACCAGAGGCTCAGGAGACAGATGCAACACAAAGACACAACTGATTCAGTATTTTGAATGCTTCTCAGTTGCAGTAGTTGCAGTTGCAACAACAACAATTGAGAGGGAGTTGCAATTGCAGCAACAACAGTTGAGAGGGAGTTGCAGTGTAGATGCAGAGTTGGCAGCAGTATAGCAGTGTTAGTGGAAGAAAAAATGCAACATTAGAGTTGCGCAGCGGTTGGTGGGAAGTGGCAAGCAGTCACCGTGGCTAGAAATTAGCAGCGTATAAAGGGTGATGCAGAGTCAAAGTGTTGTAGTAGTAGGGTACCACTAGAATACCTTCCTCGCTAAGAGTGAGTATTTTCTTTTCTAGCATCGTCGGTATTCTACTCTTAAGACTTTGTGGAGAGGTTAAAACACAGGAGTTCTCCAAAACCTAGAAATCATTTTTGGAAATTCCGTCTAGAAGTGTCTCAATTAGGTTATTAACAAATTTTAAAATATTTCCTAAGTCTAAACTTAGGAAAAATGGTTAATTAATTAGTATTAATTGAGAAAGGCGAGAATTCTCTAGAAACTCACACATATCGACTAGGAAATCATCTCAGGCATTGATTAAGTTTTAATCTTGATTGTTAGAATCCCAACTGGATGTTATGAGAAGAGGTCAATGGGTAGATGGAGAATACACTAGTTGCAATACTCAGTGATCAAGGTAGTTTGATTCAGTAGTGAGATCGAGCCAGTGATCGAGTAGTAGGTGTCAGAGCAGCAGAGACAATAGTGATCCAGAGGAAGTTTTCTAGATCTGGAAGAGTCAGTTGAGAGGGAATTGAGTTTTCCTCAGGGAGTTGCACAAGGCCTGCGTAGGATGGCTTTAGAAGAGAATTCAATTCTGCCAGAGGAGGAGTCGATTTAGTTGTTGGAGGCCGTTATAAATTCAAAGAGGCCAAGCGAGTTACTTTTCAGGGTAGATACAGGATTCAGCGTGTTCTGTAGGTAGTGTGAATTAGCCTGCGTAGAGGCAGCGCATAGGCTGACGCAGGGGCAATTTCGTGTGGCCCATTTTGGCCAGATTTCAGAGCAGAATTAGTTGTTGTGTTGAGGTATTGGCCTCGCAGATATTTTTCAAGTATTTCTCTCAGATTGAATTTCTATATTAACCATCGAAAATTGTACTCAGATTTACTGCTACTACTTAATTATAAAAACCCTCATTGTTGCACCAGTTTTCCCACATTGGGTTTTTCCCGAGAATTTTGTCCAAAAATAACAATGTTATAATTTTGTTTTTGTTTACCAGTATTTTCTCTGTTTCCGGTTTATATTCCGCAATATTTTTATTTGTGAAGATTACAGTGATTGATTCGTTGTTGTCGTAGCAATAAACTGTTAAATTAATTTACAGTTAGAAGAATTAATTCCAGTTGCTGCAATAGAATTTCAATAGTAAAATTTTCACATATATATACTTCCTCCAACTCACCATTGAGGAATGTCATCTTGACATCCATCTGATGAATCTTCCATCCCATATGTGTTGCTAATGAGATCATAGATCATATAGAAGTTTACCTGGCCCCAAGAGTGAATGTCTCCTCGTAATCTATTCCCTCCTTCTGAGAGAACCCCTTAGCCACAAACCTTCCTTTGTATTTCTCAATGCTGCCATCTGCACCATGCTTGATCTTGAAGATCCAACGTGATCCAACCACCCCCCTATTTGTTAGTCTCAGTATAACCTCCCTTACATCGTTCTACATAATTGAGGTATACTCCTCAACCATCGCATTTTGCCACACTTGTTGCTGTGCGGCCTCCTGATCGCTGGAAGACTCTATCAACTAATCAACTGACTAAAGCCATGTAGCCAGTGTACCTATCTGGTTGTCTCTACTCTCTCCTACTTGTCGTAGGAGTCTGCAAAAACTCTTGAGCCTCCCTGACTGTCTATTGAACCTTGTGGTTTCTCCTACCAATGGTGGAGTTAAGAATATCCACCTCTATATCCTCTTGATGCATCTCCCTAATTTGTTGCTTCTGCTGCTCCATACTCTATGAAACCACAAGAAAACCTGCACTTGAGCTAATGCCCATACTCTTAATTGTACTCATGCTCTGCTACCCCTGATACTGCCGCTCAACTATAGGAGCTCCTGTTGGCTTCTCACTTTGATCATCAGCTGCTAGCAAATCTATGCACTTCCTATATGCCTTGTCCTTTAGGAACTTGACATCCTGCCTGACTATAATCCTCCCGACCGCTATAATGAAGATCTGATATGCTATAGAGGTCTATTTTGTAGAAATTTCTAAATCCTTACACTTTATGCAGAAATTATTACTGTTAATCTGGTTATACTCCTCCTACTTAGACAAGTTATTAACTAAATAAATTCAAGTTAAAATCGAAGCAAAACGCATAACAGATCTCTACCAATCCAGATCTAGAACAAGTTCATGCACACATAGACAAAGTGACATAGTTCTTTTTGGACAAATAGTCCTTGAAAAAACCCAATGTGGGAAAACCGATCTCTGGCTGCTGGAGGGTTTTATTATTAAGAATTTTTTGAATACAAGAAGCCTGGGTTCCAGATTTGGAAAACCCGATAGAGATATAATAGATCTACAACTCAATGGCTGATCTAGGGCAAAAATAATGACTGATATACACCCTCAAACGGGATTTACAGAACTCAGCCAAGATTAGGGCCTAGAAACCCCAATGCTGCCCCTGAAAGCCTCTGCGTCAGCCTCTGAAGCCCCTCTGATCCTCAGCATTCCTCTGGAAGAGACTGCGTTACCCCAGACTAGGTGACACAGTCACTACGCTGCCCCTTAGAGTCTCTACGTAACCCTCTGAGGGTTTCCTGCTGAAAATCACGCTATCCTTGGAGGGACTGCGCTGTCCTTGCTGCAGCTGCTGCTCTCTTCTTCTACGTTGTCCTTGAGCTGATCTCTGCCTCTTGTGTATTCTAGACCCTGGGATCAGATCATCCCCTTGGCCTGAAGTCCCCTCTCTGCAGCTGAAACAGTTTTGAGTATTCTTAGCAAACCCTGCCCTAGAATCTCAGCTTAGCTTCAGCGCTCTACCTCTTTGTATCTTTACAAATGACCCCAAGCCTTTCCTTTATACTTTTCTCGTTGGGAAACCAATGGCCATGATCAGATCTTCAATCAATGGCTAAGATTACAAGAAAGCTTGATCTGTGTGACTTAAGACAATTTCATCACATGTTTAATTAAATTCACTTTAATTATTTAAGTTCCTTAAGTTTTAACGTAGGAAATACATTAAAATAATTAATTAATTTAATATCTCCTAAACCAGATGAAATTTCCCAAATCCATGTCCGGGTCTGGTAGATCAAGTGTACTCTAGACCCTCCACAAAATTTGGGAGCTAGAGCACAAATGATGCTACCCCAAATACACAAAATCTCAACACTCCCTCTTAGCATCAAGTGTGTGCTCTAGCAATACATCACACTATGCATTACATGATCTTGAGTACTGGTTTTGTGCTGCTGAAGCTTGGCCTGCTGCCACTCAACTCTGCACTTCTGCTGCCATTTTGTACTGCTGCCCATGACTCTGCCATTGCCACTGCAACCACTGTACTGCAACTCCCTCTCAATATGTTGCATCTATGTTGCTCATAGCACTTCCACTGCTGATTTGCTGCACTGCAACTTTAGTTGTTGAGAGAAACAACTAAATCTCTTGCCCAATCTTTGACAGACAAGTCAGATGGGTTGCATCCTCATCATTGAAGCTCCATAGGCTACAGATCTGTGCTGGCATCTAAAGAACGATGCACAACTACAACTCTGCTTGCGTAATCAAACTCCCTCTGCACTACTGAAGTCACATCAGCCCCTTGTGCTGAAATCTATCATGCAGCTGCTGCACTGCGCTGTCCCTCTGAAGCTTTCTGTGTTGCTGCAGCTCTGCACTGCGTAAGCAGCTCCGCTTTGTGCTATTGAAGTCTCATCAGCCTTTGTAATATCTCGAAGGGCAATAAACAGTAATATAAAGCACACAAACAAGGTACACAACAACTAGAGACAAACCACGAGACCAAATACACAATATGGAGAACGTTGAGCCATTTTATTAATGCTGAGAAATAAGGAAAGTACAAAGGTGATCAGAGTGATGGCACCTCGACTTGCTCAAGGCAAGTGTAGAAACACTCTCAGAACAATATGTGGAATGGATGCTCCCTCTATCAACTGCGTAATCTCTAAGCTGCTAGAAAATGCTGCCGTGCTGCTACAACTGCTGGAATGAAGTGAGTCTTTGGGGCTGTTCCCCAACTCAGAAAATGCTGAAACTCTGGGAATGGCCTCCTCTCCCAATACCCAGAAAAGCCCAAAGAGCTTTTCAAGAATGGCTGACCCCAGAAAATACCTCCTTTGAGGCACTACGCTATCCCTCAAGGGAAAACGCTGGCCCTGAAGGCAATACTGCAAAATATGGCCTCTCCCTCTGCAAAATGTCTCCAATAGGTAAGGGCTGATCCCTTCCCTAATCCTCCGGCCTGAATCCACCCAAATCACCTCAATTCGGAACTCTCCCCAACTGGAACTGCGTCCTCCCTCTACAAGAGTGCACTGTCCCTCCATGTAATATTCCCAATTAGCAATAGCTAATTGGAAATATTAATTTTGATTAATTTTGCCTTATGTAGTTATATTATAAATAAAAGTGAGTTGAGGGGGGACATAACTCACTCAAAAATAAAAAGTGCACTCCCTAGTAGACACACGTTGTAACTTAAGTCAGCCAAGGGGGCCAAGAGACCACGTAGAGAGGGGCCCACGTAGACCACATGGAGGGACTGCGCAGGCCAAGATGGAGCACGTGGCAAAGGGAGGCAATGTTGGAGGAGGTGAGCCTTAGGGTTTGAGAGAGGCTAACGCTATATAGAGAGGAGAGCCTCCCCATTTTGATCATTCGATGTTTTATGATATTGAGCTGGTCGTTTCGAATTCTTGAGCACGCTGGCTGTTTAGCTTGTCTGCAGCACTGTTTAGTGCATTGAGTGTCTCCGTTCGGAGATCTCACCCTCAGCCCCGGGGGACTTCGAGTGCCTGCTCGGGTGAGGTTGTTCCATCAGTATTTTGCAGGAGGATTGGTATTTGGCTTTGTGGAGGAGCAGTGCATTCAGAGACTGTGCAGTCTTGAGAGGGAGGATGCAGTCCATTCTTGGGGAGCTCCAGATTGGGTTTCTTTGGAGGATTCGAGCTTAGAGATTGAGCAAGGGGCCAGCCCTTTCCCATTGGAGGATTTTGGTAGAGTTTGTGCCGTATTTTGGTGGTTTCCATTCAGCCTCAGCGCAGAGCCTTGGAGGATAGCGTAGATCCTCAAGGGGGTGATTTTCGGGGGTCGACCATTTTAGAAATGCTTTTTGGGCTTTTCTGGGTTTGGTGAGCAGAGGCAGATTCCAGAGTTTTAGCTCATTCTGAGGAGGGGAGCAGCCCCAAATCCTCATTTTGTTCCAGCAGTAGCAGCTACATGGCAGATTTCCAGCAGCTTGGACGCAGATCAGAGAGCAGTCATTTCCTTGCCATTCTGAGAGTATTTCTTCACTTGCTTTGAGAAAGTCTAGGTGCCATCACTCTGATCACCTATTGTACTCCCTTATATTTCTCAGTATAATAAAATGGCTTAGCATTCTCTCTATATTTCTGGAGTATTTGTTACATGTTCGATATATGCTATTGTATGCTTGCTCTACTGTTATTTTTCTCTCTTTGAGCATTTCAGTTCTATACCACTTGGTGTGTTTTCCCCATACTCTTAGACAGAGTCTAGAAAGGGCCAGGTAGCCTCCAGATCTCACCTTTTCTTCAGAGGTGAAATATCTCATAAACGCCCTCCCAGTCCATCTCTGGTTGGAGTTTTCTTGTGTTTGAGAGATATCCTTGAAATGGGATATTACAGTGGTATCAGAGCATAGATCTGGCTCAGCCTGTGGAGCTAGTTGTCTATGACACCGGGGGAGAAGCCCTACATCTGCTTCAGAGGAAGGAAGTACAGAGATATTGAGCGTAGGTTGGAGAACACCTACTAAGAGGGGGATTGTGTTCGAGTGGTGGACACAGAACAGGAGGAGCCTGAGATAGACGCAGAACAGGAGGAGCTTGTGGTAGACGCAGAGCAGGGAGAGCCGATGGCAGATGATAGTGAGGCAAAACAATTTGGGGAGGCACTCCTCAAATCAGTGCAGGATCTGGCGAGACAGATTGAGGTGATGGGTCAAAGATTCACTGCTGTGGAGGCTACACAGCGTGAAACCCCAAGGGGTTTCCATGTTGGTGAGGGGTCGGGCACATCCCATCAATTGCTGGAGCGGGATGCCACTCCGCACCAGGCATCACATGCACCCACACGTTCCACTATGTCCACCTTTCTGGGTGCAGACACAAGGGCAGGAGCACAACATGAGCCAGAGCTTGGTTACATGGGTGACTATTTTGCTGAGTATCAAGCATATGGGCAGGAGTTCAGGGATGCCCTTTCATTCAGAGATTTTGTTTAGATCCAGCAGGACAGCAGACCCCGCGACCATCACAGAGGGCACCAGCATTATCATGATGGGGACACCCAGCACACAGCTAGCCGATTCCATTTGCCAACGTTTGATGGCTCATCAAACAATTCGACAAAGTCTTGGGTGGAGAAGCTGGATATATATTTCCAGCTTAACCAGATGGCAGAGTCGGAGGCCATCAAGGTGGCTACGCTTCATTTGGATGGTGAGGCCCAGGACTGGTGGTTCCATGGGATGGTGACACTTGGGCATTCGGCAATGACCACATATGCCGAGTTCACCCAGAGAATAATAGAGAGACTTGACCGGAGGGACTCGAAGGAGCATTTTGTTGAGCTGACGAGGCTCAAACAAACCGGGAGTCCGAGACATATATTGCAAATTTTCTGAGGGTTTCAGTGATGGTGCCAGATTTATCCGCAGCACGGATGATCTACATGTTTGTTGAGGGGTTAGCAGAGCCACTTAGGGGTCTAGTCAGATCCACTAGACCAGCCACACTCCAGGACGCCATTGGCAGGACCCGGGATTTGCAGGATGCCTTACCCAGGACCAGGACACCTTACCCCCAGAGACAGGATTTCCAGCCAAAGGGGAAGGATGTGACGATTCCACCTCCTAAGGGGAATCCGGGTAGGGGACAGCTAGATGATGATGCCAGGAGGGAGTTGAAGAAGAAGAGGTTGTGCTTTACCTGTCAGGAGCCGTGGGCACCAGGACACAAATGTGCTGCTGGCGAAGCACATTTCATCGAGGTCTTCTCCAAAAGCAACGGGGAAGAGGAGTATGAGGATGGGGAGGCAGGAGACAGTCAGACAGCGCAGGGCTATTTGCCACCTCCACCTCCAGGAGCAGGAGGTGCAGCTTTTGCACCCACAGGGGGGACCCTTGCAGCCTTGCGAGGAGTACCCAAGTATTTGACGTTGCGTGTTTGAGGGACAGTACGTGGGCAGCGAGTTTCAGTTTTGGTAGACAGTGGGGCAACCCACAACTTCATCGATGCACAGATGGTTGAGCAGAGAGGCATACAGACAGAGAGCTTCGATGGGTTTTTAGTGTTGGTCCCAGGAGACCAGACGATGCAGTGTGCCAGGTATGTTCCAGAGGTGGCTGTGACGATGGGTACCTACACAGTGACCGATCACTTTTTTGTGGTCAACATACCAGATACCAATATGGTATTGGGTGTACAGTGGCTGATTACTCTGGGGAAGGTCACCACAGATTGGGAGGCCTTGGAGATGGAGTGGGATGATAGGAAGACCAGGAAGCATGAGAAGATTCGTGGGATGCACACTTACCCGCACCAGACTGTTTCAGCTCACCGGATGGAGGCAGACTTCTGGAAGGGAGACATAGAGTGGGCAGTTGAGTTGCGTGCATCAGAGACAAGGACTACCGGGCAGACAGTTCATCCGGATATACAAGCCATCCTTGACAGGTATGACACGGTGTTTGGGGATATACCACCAGGCCAGCCACCAAATCGGGGGTTTGAGCACACTATTGAGTTAGAGCAGGGCATTCAGGCTGTGATTACCACACCCTATAGGCACCCCAAGGCCTATCAGGATGAGATTGAGTGAGCCATCCAGGAGTTGCTGGCTCTTGGACATATTCAGCCTAGCACCAGTCCTTTTGCTTCTTTTGTGGTGTTGGTGAAGAAGAAGGACGGCACATTGAGAATGTGCATTGATTACAGGGCCCTGAATAAGAAGACCATGAAGAACAGGTACCCCATACCGCGGATAAATGAGTTGAGAGGAGCACAGTTCTTCTCAAAGATTGATTTGAGATCCAAGTACCACCAGATTCGCGTGAGGGAACAGGACATTCCCAAGACTGCTTTCAGGTGCCATTACGACCACTTTGAGTTCTTGGTTATGCCTTTCGGGCTAACCAATGCCCCAGCTACTTTCTAGTCATGCATGAACCACATCTTCCGCAGTCATCTGAGGAAGTTTGTATTGGTCTTTTTCGATGATATACTGATATATAGCAGGACTTGGGAGGAGCATCTCCAGCATATAGAGGCAGTGCTACATTTCTATGCTAAGCTCTCCAAGTGTGAGTTTGGGTTGACGGAGATGTTGTATTTGAGTCACATCATTGGAGTGGACGGAGTGAGGGTCCACGAGGAGAAGATCAGGGCCATCAGAGATTAATGTGATGGAACTTCGAGGATTTTTCGGTATCTGCACTTATTACAGGAAATTCGTCAAGAGTTTCTCTCAGCTTGCTGCACCCCTTACAGATTTGACGAAGAAGAGGGCATTCAGTTGGTCAGATACAGCGTAGCGGGCCTTTGACAGGCTCAAGGAGGTTATGAGCAGCTGCCCAGTGCTTGCATTGACAGATTTTACGCAGCCTTTTGTTTTGGAGTGTGATGCATCGGGAGAGGGGATTGTTGCAGTTTTGATGCAGGGAGGCCACCCTATAGCCTATGAGAGCCGGAAACTCATTCCTCATGAGCGGTTGTATCCTATATACAACAAGGAGATACTGGCCATTATGCATGCATTGGCCAAATTTCGGCAGTACTTGGTGGGTAATAGGTTCCGGGTGAGGGCCCGATCCCGCAGCCTCGAGTTCACATGGAGCGGCTTGACTACGGGAGGCGGCGGATGTAGATCGTAGTCAGGCTTGTGACTTTGACATTGAGTATTGTCAAGGGAAGTCGAAACTAAGTGACAGCGATGCACTTTCACGTAGGCCCGACCACGTTGTCTGCGATGAGTTTGGATGGGTGGAGGCTGAGCTCTTGAACGATGCTCAGGGCAGACCCTGCGCGGGGTTACGGGCAGTTCGGGGTGGCCAGATGCCGGGTACGGGGTGATAGATGAATAATACTACAGACATGGGATCTTCCCGGCTGGGACCATGCGAAGAATGCCCAGGCGTCCCATGACTCACCATTGTTCGGCCATCAGGGGTTTACCAAAACTTACCGGGCCATCAGAGAGAGGTTCTCATGGAAGGGCCTCAGGGAGTGCAAGGTTTGCCAGAGAAACAAGGGAGAGATGAACCATCCTGCAGGTTTGTTACAGCCTCTTTCCATTCCGGAGGGGAAATGGGAGAGCATTTCGATGGATTTCATCACAGGGTTGCCCATGGTGCAAGGCAAGGACTGTATATACATCATCATTGATCAGCTGACAAAGTATGCACACTTTTTCGCCATATCCGCACACTATTTAGCAGCGCAGGTGGCAGAGCTGTTCTTCAGAGAGATGTTCAGATTACATGGTCTTCCCAAGACCATCATCAGTGACAAGGACAGCCGCTTTATGGGCAGATTCTGGCAGGAGCTTTTCCGGCTGGTGGGGACAGAGTTGACACCGAGCACCAGTTACCACCCATAGACAGACGGACAGACAGAGATAGTTAACAAGTGGTTGGAGGGCTACTTGTGTAACTATGTTAGTGGGCAGCAGAGGGCATGGATGAAGTGGCTGCATCTGGGGGAGTATTGCTACAACAACACACATCACATGTCCATCGGTATGTCTCCGTTCTCTGCTTTGTATGAATATCATTCTTTATCTTTTGCTGATGTGATGTTTGGTGCTAGCAAGGCTCCAAGAGCCAAAGATTGGATCCAAGAGAGTCAGGACATCCTCCGAGCTCTCAAGGATAACATGGCTACAGCACAAAACCAACAGAAGCTGTATGCCGACAAGGGTCGGGTGGAGAGACAGTTTGAGGTAGGAGACTTGGTCTACCTACGTTTGCAGCCATACCAACAGTCGTCACTGAAGAAGAAGGGAGCTGAGAAGCTCAAGCCCCGTTTTTATGGGCCATACAGGGTGATACGCAGGGTTGGATAGGTTGCTTATGAGTTGGAGCTGCCCCAAGGCAGCAAGATTCATAACATTTTCCATGTATCATGCCTGAAGAAGGCATTGAGGCAGCAGGTGACAGTGACAGATGAGCTACCGCCTTCGGATGATGAGGGGCATTTGGTGTTGCAGCCATAGGCCATTATTGATACCAGGGAAAGACAGTTGCAGAGCAGGACAGTCCGGGAATTCTTAGTGAGGTGGAAGAATTTGCTGGATGAGGATGCCACTTGGGAGAGTGAGAAGATCTTGCAGCATCCATCACTACAGTTGCTTGGGATCAAGCAACATTTTGCTGGGGGAGACTGTAATATTCCCAATTAGTGATAGCTAATTGGAAATATTAATTTTGATTAATTTTGCCTTATGTAGCTATATTATAAATAAAAGTGAGTTGAGGGGGGACATAACTCACTCAAAAATAAAAAGTGCACTCCCTAGTAGACACACGTTGTAACTTAAGTCAGCCAAGGTGGCCAAGAGACCACGTAGAGAGGGGCCCACGTAGACCACATGGAGGGACTGTGCAGGCCAAGATGGAGCACGTGGCAAAGGGAGGCAACGTTGGAGGAGGTGAGCCTTAGGGTTTGAGAGAGGCTAATGCTATATAGAGAGGAGAGCCTCCTCATTTTGATCATTCGATGTTTTATGATATTGAGCTGGTCGTTTCGACTTCTTGAGCACGCTGGCTATTTAGCTTGTCTACAGCACTGTTTAGTGCATTGAGTGTCTCTGTTCGGAGATCTCACCCTCAGCCCCGGGGGACTTCAAGTGCCTACTCGGGTGAGGTTGTTCCATCAGTATTTTGCAGGAGGATTGGTGTTTGGCTTTGTGGAGGAGCAGTGTATTTAGAGACTGCGCAGTCTTGAGAGGGAGGACGCAGTCCATTCTTGGGGAGCTCCGGATTGGGTTTCTTTGGAGGATTTGAGCTTGGAGATTGAGCAAGGGGTCAGCCCTTGCCCATTGGAGGATTTTGGTAGAGTTTGTGGCCGTATTTTGGTGGTTTCCATTCAGCCTCAGCCCAGAGCCTTGGAGGATAGCGTAGATCCTGAAGGGGGTGATTTTCGGGGGTCGGCTATTTCAGAAATGCTTTCTGGGCTTTTCTGGGTTTGGTGAGCAGAGGCAGATTCCAGAGTTTCAGCTCATTCCAAGGAGGGGAGCAGTCCCAAATCCTCATTTTGTTCCAGCAGTAGTAGCTACACGGCAGATTTCCAGTAGCTTGGACGCAGATCAGAGAGCAGCCATTTCCTTGCCATTCTGAGAGTATTTCTTCACTTGCTTTGAGTAAGTCTAGGTGCCATCACTCTGATCACCTATTGTACTCCCTTATATTTTTCAGTATAATAAAATGGCTTAGCATTCTCTCTATATTTCTGGAGTATTTGTTACATGTTCAATATATCCTATTGTATGCTTGCTCTACTATTATTTTTTTCTCTTTGAGCATTTCAGTTCTATACCACTTGGTGTGTTTTCCCCATACTCTTAGACAGAGTCTGGAAAGGGCCAGGTAGCCTCCAGATGTCACCCTCCCTTCAGAGGTGAAATATCTGGTAAACGCCCTCCCAGTCCATTTCTAGTTGGAGTTTGCTTGTGTTTGAGAGATATCCCTGAAACGAGATATTACACTCCAGGGATGCTCCTCAATGACTGAAGCTCTGATCTCCCCCTGCAAAATACGGTAGGACTCCTCACCCGAGCAAGCTCTCGAAGTCTCCCAGGGCTGAGGTTGGGATCTGCGCACGGAGACACCCGGTGTACTGAACAGTACGTGCAGACTAGCTAAACAACAAGCATGCTCAATGTCTAGAGACAATCTCCAAAATACATAATCATCAATGAGAGAAATGAGGTAGCCTCTCCTCTATTTATCTTGGGTGAGCCTCCCTCTCTCCTTGGCCCCACCATGCTAACGCTGTACCTCTTTGGCCCACGCTGCCAACTCATCTGCGCCAGTTGGGCCCACACTATCTAAGTATGTCCCCCTACCTATGTTGTCTCTTGGCCCCCTTGAACCACCTTGACCATAACGTTGTATTTCCTAGGGGACTTTAAGGAGTGTGCTTTATCCTAAGTGAGTCACACTCCCACTTTATTTATATTTTACTATATAAGGCAAAATTAATCAAAATTAATATTTCCAATTAGCTATAGCTAATTGGGAATATTACAGTCTCCCCCGGCTAAACGTTGCTTGTCCTCAAGCAGCTGTAATGATGGATGCTATAAGATTTGCTCACCCTCCCAAGTGGCATCCTCATCCGGCAAATTCCTCCATCTCACTAGGAATTCCCGGACTGTCCTGCTCCTCAGCTGTCTCTCCCTGGTGTCAATAATGGCCTCCGGCTGCAACACCAAGTGCCCCTCATCATCTGTAGGTGGAAGCTCCTCTATCACTGTCACCTGCTGTCCCAGTGCCTTCTTTAGGCATGATACGTGAAAAATATTATGAATCTTGCTGCCCTGGGGCAGCTCCAGCTCATAAGCAACCTGTCCTACTCTGTGTATCACCCTGTATGGACCGTAGAAGCGTGGCTTGAGCTTCTCAGCCCCCTTCTGCTTTAGCGTGGACTGTCGGTACAGCTGTAAGCGAAGGTAGACCAAATCTCCTACCTCAAAATGCCTCTCTACTTGGCCCCTGTCTGCATACAGCTTCTGCTGGTTCTGTGTTGTAGTCATGTTGTCCTTGAGAGCTCGGAAGATGTCCTGACTCTCTTGGATCCAATCCTTGGCTCTAGGAGCCTTGCTGGCACCAAACATCATGTCAACAAAAGATAGAGCATGATATCCTTACAATGCATAAATGGAGACATACCGATAGACATGCGATGAGTGTTGTTGTAGCAGTACTCCCCTAAGTGCGCAAGTAGCCCTCCAGCCACTTGTTCACTATCTCGGTTTGTCCGTCCATCTGAGGATGGTAGCTGGTGCTCAGTGTCAACTCTGTGCCCACCAAACGAAAGAGCTCCTGCCAAAATCCGCCCATGAAGCGGCTGTCCCTATCACTGACGATGGTCTTTGGGAGACCATGCAACCTGAAAATGTCTGGAAAGAATAGCTCCGCCACCTGTGCTGTTGTGTAATGTGCGGATATAGCAAAGAAGCATACTTCGTCAGTCGATCAACGACTACGAATATGCAGTCCTTGCCCTGCACTGTGGGCAACCCTGTGATGAAGTCCATCGAAATGCTTTCCCATTTCCCCTTTGGTATGGGAAGGGGCTGCAATAAACTTGCCGAATGGTTCATCTCCCCTTTGTTGCGCTGGCAAACCTTACACTCCCTGACATGCTGGAGTACATCCTCCTTGAGGCATTTCCAAGAGAACCTCTCCCTGATGGCCCTGTAGGTCTTGGTAAACCACTAATGGCCTGATAGTGGTGAATCATAAGAAGCCTGCAATATCTTCTTCTTGAGCTGAGAGCCCTCAGTCAAGAAGATCCTGTCTCTGTAATAGATGATCTCATCCATCACCTTATACCTGTCATTCGTCACCTGCCCATCCAAGATCTCACAGGCAAAACGGTCCTTGGAGTACTCCACCAACAATTGAGCCCTCCAATCCGTGTCTATGCTCATTAGGGACAACGTGGCTGGTCTACGTGAGAGTGCATCAGCTACCACGTTGTTCATCCCTTTGACATACTCGATGTCAAAATCGTAAGCCTGGATCTTACTGACCCACTTCTGCTGCCTCTCCTGCAACTGCTTCTGCTCTAAGAAAAACCTGAGGTTGTTGTGGTCTGTCCTCACCCTGAACCTGTTGCCCACCAGGTACTGCCGGAATTTGGCCAATGCATGCATGATGGCCAACATCTCCTTGTCGTATATGGCATACAACCGCTCATGTGTTAGGAGCTTCCGGTTCTCAAAAGCTATGGGGTGGCCTCCCTGCATCAAAACCGCGCCTATCCCCACTCCCGACGCGTCACACTCCAAAACAAAGGGCTGCGTGAAGTCTGGCAATGCTAACACTAGACAGCTGCTCATCACCTCCTTGAGCCTATGAAAAGCCCTCTGTGTTGTATATGTCCAACTGAATGCCCCCTTTTTGGTCAGATCTGTAAGGGGTGCAATAAGTTGGGAAAAAACCTTGACGAACTTCTTGTAGTAGGTGCAGATACCCACAAGCCCTCGAAGTTCCGTCACGTTCTTCGGCTCTGGCCAATCTCTGATGGCCCTGATCTTTTCCTCATGGACCCTCACTCCGTCCACTCCGATGATGTGCCCCAAATAGAGCATCTTAGTCAACTCGAATTCGCACTTAGAGAGCTTAGCATAGAACTGTTGCTCCTCCAAAATATGCAATACTGCCTCCATGTGCTGGAGATGCTCCTCCCATGTCCTGCTGTATATCAATATGTTGTCAAATAATGCCAACACACACTTCCTCAGATGACTGCGGAAAACGTGGTTCATACACGTGCATTGGTTAGCCCGAAGGGCATCACCAAAAACTCGAAATGGCCATAGTGACATCTGAAAGCGGTCTTGGGAATGTCCTACTCCCTCACGCAAATCTGATGGTACCCGGATCTCAAGTCAATCTTCGAGAAGAACTGCGCTCCTCTCAACTCATCCATCAGCTCGTCAATCCATGGGATAGGGTACATGTTCTTCATTGTCTTCTTGTTCAGGGCCCTGTAGTCAATGCACATCCTTAATGTGCTGTCCTTCTTCTTCACCAGAACTACTGAAGAAGCAAAAGGACTGGTGCTAGGCCGAATGTGTCCAAGAGCTAGCAACTCATGGATAGCCCGCTCAATCTCGTCCCGATAAGCCTTGGGGTGCCTATAGGGTGTGGTGACGATGGCCTGCATGCCCTGCTCCAACTCGATAGTGTGCTCAAATCCCCGATCCGGTGGCTGTCCTGGCGGTATCTCCCCAAATACCGTACCGTACCTGTCAAGAAGGGTCTGCACCTCTAGGTGCACGGCCTGTCCTGTCGACCCTGCCTTTGAAGCACGCAGCTCTACTGCCCACTCTATATCTCCCTTCCGGAAGACTGCTTCCATCCGGTGAGCTGAGACTGTCTGAGGTGGATAAGTATGCATGCCCCGTATCTTCTCGTGCTTCCCTGTCTTCTTATCATCCCACTCCATCTCCAAGGCCTCCTAGTCCATGGTGACCTTGCCTAAAGTGAGCAACCACTACACTCCCAATATCACGTTGGTGTTCGGAATGTTCACCACGAAGAAGTGGTCGGTCAGTGTGTAGGTACCCATCGTCATTGCCAATGCTAGGACGTATCTGGCACACTGCATGGCTTGATCCCCTGGAACCAACACTGAAAACCCATCAAAACTCTCTGTCGGAATACCCTTCGCTCTACCATCTGTGCATCAATGAAGTTGTGGGTCACCCCACTGTCTACTAGTACTGACACTCTCTACCCTCGCACCGTACCTCGGACACGTAATGTCAAATACTTGGGAACTCCTCGCAAGGCTGCAAGAGCTCCTCCGGTAGGTGCGAAATGTGCACCCCCTGCTCCTAGTGGTGGGGGCGGCAGATGATCCTCCTTCTACACTGCATGGCCCCCCCATGCACCCATGTCGTTGTACTCATCCTCTTCTCCACTGCTCTCGGAGAAGACCTCAATATAATGTGCCTTGCCTGCGGCACAACGGTGTCCTGGTGCCCATGGCTCCTAGCAGGTGAAACACAGTCTCTTCCTCCTTAGATCCCTCCTGGTCTCATCATCTATCGGTCCTCTGCTCTGGGTCTCCTTTGGAGGCGGAGCCCTCACGTCCCTCCCCTTGGGTTGAAATTTTGTCCTCTGGGGTTAAGGTGCTTTGGTCCGGGGTAAAGCATCCTGTAAATCTCTAGTCCTGCCAACTGCATCATGAAGTGTGGTTGGCCTAGTGGAATCCCCGAAGGGGCTCTGCCAACCCGTCAATAAACATGTAGATCATTCGTGCTGCTGATAAATCTGGCACCATCACTGAGAGTCTCAAGAAATCTGAGATGTACGTGTCCGGACTCCCAGTCTGCTTGAGCTTCGTCAGCTCAACAAAATGCTCCTCCGGATACTTCCGGTCAAATCTCTCTATCAACCTCTGGGTGAACTCGACATAAGTTGTCACTGTCGAGTGCCCGAGTGTAACCATCTCATGGAACCACCAATCTTGGGCCTCGCCCTCTAGGTGCAGCACTGCCACCTTGATGGCCTCCATCTCCCCCATCTAGTTGAGCTGGAAATATATATCCAACTTCTCTACCCACGCCTTTGCGAACTATTTGACGATCCGTCAAAATTTGGCAAGTGAAACCTGCCCACAGTACGATGCATATCTCCGTCCTGTGAATGTCTGTTCCCCCTGTGATGATGGCGGGGTCTACTGTCCTGCTTGAGTAAGACAAAATCGTGAAACGTGAGTGCATCTCTGAACTCCTGCCCATAGGTCTGGTACTCCGCAAAGTAATCACCCATGTGGGCTGGCTCCTGCTCCTGTTGTACTCCCACCCCTGTATCTGTTGCCAGAAAATTGGGCATCGTAGAGCATGGGGGTGTATGGGATGCCACATGCCGTGCTACATAGTGCCCCTGCAAATGATGGGACGTACCCGATCCCTCTCCAATGTGGAAACCCCGCGGGGTTTCACGCTGTCAGGACTCTGCTGCTGTGAATCTCTGCCCCATCTCCTCTATCCGCATAGACAGATCCTATATTGACTTGATGAGTATGTTCGCAAACTCCTTCGCGGTATCTTCCTCCTTTGCCATCGTTTCCTCCTGCTCTACATCCACTACTGGAGCGCAGTCACCCTCTCCGTAGGTGATTTGCAACCTACGCTCTCGGTCACGGTATTTCCTACCCCTGTAGCAAATGTACAGCTTCTCGTTCGGTGTCATAGACGACTTGCTCCATAGGCTGAGCCAGGTCTATGAGCTCTGTTACCACTGTAATATCCCGAAGGGAAATAAACAGTAATATAAAGCACACAAACAAGGTACACAACAACTAGAGACAAACCACGAGACCAAATACGCAATATGAAGAACGCTGAGCCATTTTATTAATGTTGAGAAATAAGGAAAATACAAAGGTGATTAGAGTGATGGCACCTCGACTTGCTCAAGGCAAGTGTAGAAACCTCTTAGAACAATACGTGGAATGGCTGCTCCCTCTATCAACTGCATAATCTCCAAGCTGCTGGAAAATGCTGCCGTGCTGCTACAACTGCTGGAATGAAGTGAGTCTTTGGGGCTGTTCCCCAACTCAGAAAATGCTGAAACTCTGGGAATGGCCTCCTCTCCCAATACCCAGAAAAGCCCAGAGAGATTTTCGAGAATGGCTGACCCCGGAAAATACATCCTTGAGGCACTACGCTATCCCTCAAGGGAAAACGCTGACCCTCAAGGCAATACTACAAAATATGGCCTCTTCCTCTGCAAAATGTCTCCAATAGGTAAGGGCTGATCCCTTCCCTAATCCTCCGGCCTGAATCCACCCAAATCACCTCAATCCATAACTCTCCCCAACTGGAACTACGTCCTCCCTCTGCAAGACTGCGCTATCCCTCCAAGGGATGCTCCTCAATGACTGAAGCTCTGATCTCCCCCTGCAAAATACGGTCGGACTCCTCACCCGAGCAAGCACTCGAAGTCTCCCGAGGCTGAGGTTGGGATCTCTGCACAGAGACACCCAGTGTACTGAACAGTACGTGCAGACTAGCTAAACAGCAAGCGTGCTCAATGTCTAGAGACAATCTCCAAAATGCATAATCATCAATCAGAGAAATGAGGTAGCCTCTCCTCTATTTATCTTGGGTGAGCCTCCCTCTCTCCTTGGCCCCACCATGCTAACACTATCCCTCTTTGGCCCACACTGCCAACTCATCTGCGCTGGCTGGGCCCACGCTGTCTAAGTGTGTCCCCCTCCCTACGTTGTCTCTTGGCCCCCTTGACCCACCTTGACCATAACGTTGTATTTCCTAGGGGACTTTAAGGAGTGTGCTTTATCCTAAGTGAGTCACACTCCTACTTTATTTATATTTTACTATATAAGGCAAAATTAATCGAAATTAATATTTCCAATTAGCTATAGCTAATTGGGAATATTACAGCCTTTGCGCTGCTGCTGCTTCTACGCTGCTCCTGCTTTGCTCTGCGCTACTCCTTCCAGTCTTCAGATCTACCTCTGCCTGCTTCATCTGTGATCTATGCACCCACTGCTCCACTTGTCCCGCTACTGTCTTAAGGCTGTCGTAGCTCGCTTGTGATCCAAGAGATGAGTTGTTGAAGCATCTCGCCTTACTTCTATGTAGCTCCTCTACATATCCATGTCACCCCACCTCCGTGGTTCATGAGCACTTGTGGCTGCATGATCTTCTGACCCATCATCTGCCACAACTGCTTTGGAAGAAGATGCTTCCTTGTTCCTTTTCTTCTTAGGACAATTGCTGGAAAAATGTCCCATTTCACCACACTGGAAGCATTTGATCTTTGAAAGATTTGTTTTCTTCTTTGGCTGCTTCTTTGATGCCAAGGCTGCATCCTCCTCATCTTCCTTCTTCACTTTTCTCAATGCAGGGCTGTGATGCCTCTTGGTGAATCTACGGAGTTCTTCTTGACACAGAATTGACCACAAGCTGTTCCAATCTGGTAGGTCCGTTCTGCCCAAGATACTTTGGACAAAGGTTTCCCACTCATCCGTGACTGCGTTGAGGGAAATCCTGACTATCATAGCATCATCCACCATTGCACCCATTGCAATCAAATGATCTTTGATTAACTGCAATCTGAAGAGAAAATGCTCCATGTCTTCTTCTTTGGTCATCATGGATGACCTCATCTGAGTCTCCAACAACATCTTTCTTTGGATAGACTCTCCCTCATACAGGTAAGTCAAGGCCTTCCACATCTCGTTAGTTGTCTTCTTAACAACTACATGTGGTACAATATGGTCCTTGATACCATCCATAATCAGTGGCTTGGCATGCCCAACAACCTCCTTATGCTTCCGAAGGAGATCCGGATCTGTCAATGTGGCTAGAGTTTGTTCTGCATGGTCTCTAAGATTGTATGCCTCAAGGACAATTAGGATCCTTGCCTTCCAAACTGAAAAGTTTAAGAGGCTATGCAGCTTATCCAGATCACGCAATCCATGAGGAGCCATCTGCTCAGAATGCGTCGGAACTTCCTTTTCTCTTTGCTAGAGAAATGGATCTAAGGCCCTTGGTGAAACATGCACCTTCTGGTCCCTCTGACAACTGATTTTCCTCCTTGGAAATATACCAAATCAACTATGATTCAACTTCTTCTTTGATCCTCTGATCTAACTGCAAGTTTCCTTTGGTTAGAAACTCTCTGAGAAGTTGATTTCCTCCTGCTCTTTGTCACTTGTGCTAAGGCTAAAATTCTGAAAACTTCAAAATTTTAACCCCTCTAGCTCCTTCTGAATTTCTGCAGATTTTCTGCAATCTTTTCTGAATCTGACAGATTCAGATCTGAATCACACTGGATGGCTTCAGACCAATCCAATGTTATTTCTGAGCTGCCTCTACGTAGTAATTGCGTGGGCTTGCTAGGACACATCGTTAGACAACGTCACCCTTCCCTCTGCATGAATCTGCCTCTGAAAACTGCGCTGTCTCTTCAGATCCGGGTTTTTGCTGCTTTCTGCAGCTAGAACCTTCAGTCTCTTCTGTTGGTGACCCTCCTAGATCTGCAATTGCTCTAATACCATGTAGAAATTTCTGAATCCTTACACTTTATGTAGAAATTATTACTGTTAATCTGGTTATGCTCCTCCTACTTAGACAAGTTATTAACTGAATAAATTCAAGTTAAAATTGAAGCAAAACACATTACAGATCTCTACCAATCCAGATCTAGAACAAGTTCATGCACACATAGACAAAGTGACATAGTTATTTCAGCACAAATAGTCCTCGAAAAAAACTAATGTGGGAAAACCGGTCTTTGACTGTTGGAGGGTTTTATTATTGAGAATTTTTTGAATACAACAAGCCTGGGTTCCAGATCTGGAAAACCCGACAGAGATATAATAGATCTACAGCTCATTAGTTGATCTAGGGCCAAAATAATGACTAATGCACACCCTCAAACGAGATTTACAGAACTCAACCAAGATTAGGGTCTAGAAACCCCAGCGCTGCCCCTGAAAGCCTTTGCGTCAGCCTCTAAAGCCCCTCTGATCCTCAGCGTTGCTCCGGAAGATACTGCGTTACCCCAGACTAGGTGATGCAGTCACCACGCTGCCCCTTAGGGTCTCTGTGTAACCCTTTGAGGGTTTCCTACTGAAAATCACACTATCCTTGCTGCTGCTGCTGCTCTCTTCTTATGCATTGTCCTTGAGCTGATCTCTGCCTCTTGTGTATTCTAGACCTGGGGATCAGATCATCCCCTTGGCCTAAATTCCCCTCTGCAGCTGAAACACTTATGAGTATTCTTAGCAAACCCTGCCCTAGAATCTCAGCTTAGCTTTAATGCTCTGCCTCTGTGTATCTTTACAAATGACCCCAAGCCTTTAACCCATTCGGCCTCCTTTAAGTCGATTTAGCCCCTGGAAGCAATTCGACCCCTCTGATCCAATTCGGCCTCCCTATGGCTCATTGACTCAGTCACACATGCGGCCTTGGCTCTCAGCCCTCTCTGGAAAACTCGCATTGCTAGGAAATTTATCACGACCTCTACTAGAATTCGACTCTAATTGGAAAAATCGTCCTCCCTGTGCAAATCGATCACTCTAGCAATTTTTCTTTTTGCTCCAGCAACTTTGCCTCTCTAAAGTAGCTTGCACCGTTGGGAAACTCGACCTCTCTGCAAAAAAATCGATCTCCTAAAAACTCTGGAAATCGTTGTAAAGAATCTCCTCCAGCAATCCTATCGCTAATCACTGTTGATCTTGATCTGTTGGTGCACACACGCTGTCACTGCACCCTTGCTATCACTACAAATCTATGTCTCTGATCTCTCTGATATGTTTGAATGATCTCAAAAGCCTCACTGATTTTCTCTTATAATATCTCGTTGACGAATCAACATCCATGATCTAATCTAAATCGATGGCTAAGATCATCTAACCCCATCACTTGAATTTTCTAGAAGTCACTAGAGGAAAATCGATTTACCTCAATTATTCCCGATTAATTAAGCCACTTCCCTAAGTTAGACTTAGGAAATTCAATAAACTGGCTAATTAGTTCTAATTAAGGCACTTTTCCTTAGAAACATTTTCTGGGTATTGAAGAAAATTAATCCACTATGTACCTTAGCCTCATAGACACAATCTGTGACTAGAACACTTGTTTGAGCTACATAAACTAACATGTTGAAGGTTTCATGTGCCTTTTCCTTGTTGATACTCATTCCTAGAAACCTTTTCTTTACACCTTGACCTTGGGACATTCTCTTTTCCATGCTATTACTCAACCCTAGGTCTAGCTTGCCCTCTTTTTGGCTTGTCTAAGGGAAATAAATTGCCTCTTCTCCATCGCTTGATCCTTGTCCTTAAGTTGAGTCCTCCCTTAGAGACCTTTAGGTCACCTTATACCATTAAGCATAGAACATCTCTGAGGTGACCTATCTACTAGGACTCCTCCATTGGTGAAAATCCACAATGTTCCACCAAGTTTTTGGGATGGGGAAGTGCGGGAGCGGGGATATGCACAAGGGGGACATATATAAGCAACCCAAAAATTTAGAGAAACTTTGGGGAAACGGGGGTGGGAAGGGGGCTTCAGAGTCATAAAAATTATAAAATTATTCAAAATTTGATATATGAAAATAAAAAATAAAATCCCAACAATATGTCAACAACTAAGTTAGTAAATACTAAAATAGTAAATCTTAATAATTATGAAATGTACAACTAATTATGATTATCATTTCGTATTAGACTATTATGAATCATAATTATCATTTGACACTTCTACAATCATCAATGTAAAATTGTAAATCTAAAAGTAAATTACTAAATTGAATCCATCATTTGACATTATGCAATGTTCCATCTAAATTCATCATTTTGGCAATGGGCATTAATATTATGCAAGGTATATCTAAATTAAATTAATTATTTGAAAATTGAAATTACACAATGCACATCGAAAGTAACTTCATCATATGACAATGACATTATGTCGAAGTATAAAATAGCCATACAATACTAAACTAAAAGTAATTATAGAAAGCCATGAAATACTTGTAAATTTCTCAAAAAGTACTAAATAATAAATCACATCTCCAAACCAGTGGCTCTAAGTCACAAAATGAAAATCGTAGCCCCAATCTAATAGCTCCCAAGTCACAAAATGAAAATCACAGCTCCAAAAGTCTCAAGCCCCTGGTCGATGGTAAATCTGAATCACAACAAATTGAAAATGGAAAATGTCGAGCGACAACAACAGGAAAATCTCGGGTGGCAATGAAAACTGTTGAGAGCCAGTAGAATGAAAATGTCGGGCAATAAGGTAAAATCGTAGGGTTAATGAGAAATGTGAATGATTATGTTTTAAAGTTTTAATTTATCCTTTATTTTTTATTTTCATTTTTTAATTATATAAAAATTTGTAATTTTTTATGTTTTTAATTGTTATTAGCAAGCAAAATTGGGGGACACGGCGAGACACTTTTCGTCACCAGGAAAAAGTCCCCCTGAAATTTCCCCGATTTTCCTTAAAAAAGGGGGCGTGGGGAAACGTTTCCCCGTCCCGGGAGTGTGGGGGAGCAAGGAAGCGCGTCCCCCACCCTGGGGGGCATGTCCCCATGCAACACTGAAAATCCATAAAGAGCAGGGGGTAGTAGCTGTGATGACAATGGAATACTACCTTGTTGTTGTCACTTGGTCTAATGATTTCCTTGTAGGGTACCCCTCCACAAGGCCTATTGATTTTGTGGCAACAAGCATCTCTATAAAGGGAGTGCTTGGCTGCTTGAGTTACCTTCCTTCACCTTTGTTTTTTGGAACCCCTTGATTTTCCTTTTCTTAATTTGATTCGATTGTTTAACAAGCTTCATTGATTGTCATGTAATAATGATGATATCCCCCTTTAATGAGGGGCAGGTTATCACTTCATCGGGGTCTAGATGTTCTTTACAAGTTCCTTGTACTTTGATATGCATGAAATATGTATGGAACTTAGGGATGAGTGGCTATATATCAAGGGGTAGAACTCAAGCTATAATTTCCTTTTGATTTGCTTTACATCCCTTGCCATTATTTTTCATTTTAACATTTGGCTTATGTCTTTTCCGTTTTTTTCACAGTTGCATCAATTTCGGGCATTTCTAGCCCCTTCTTCTCATAGGATGAGGTATACATGGAACTAGCATGAGCGAGTGACAACAACCAATCAAGAGATAGGAAAAGCGTAAGGGTATGATGGCAAGTGTTAAGTATGAGAAACATGTACATGTTACCAAAATCAGAGCCTTCTATTTGTGCCCCTCCTAGATAGTGAAAGAAAGGCCCTAAGGAAAGTCATAATGAACTAGAAGCAAATGATAACCACAAAGGTAAAATGATCTATTATGTTGCAAGTGTCATCATCTATTATCCAATCTAAACCCATAATCCTGTAATGTCCCAAACTAGGAAATACAATGAATATCAAATACCTGCACTAAGCTACAACAAGGAAATCCACACATGCAAGCACAATATTTATACAAGTAGATATAAATCAATGAACCATAGAATAACATCCAAAAATTTGAGCCATTTTCTTGAATTTCAACTGGAACTGAGTACACTAGAGTGAAATGATAGAACCTGTGCTTACTACCGCAAGCATACAATACCCAGGTGAGGATCTAAGTAAAATCTCCAACTGAAATGGCCCAATCTGCCCAAACGCACTACTCAAAAAAATTTGTTGTTGCTGCTGTTGGAGGCAAACTGTGAAATGACCCCTCAAAACTGCTCCAAATATTATGAAAAATTAGAGGAAGGCTCCTCACACCCCAATCAACAAAACCCAAAAATCGTTTAGGCTGATTCCAGCTGACCGGAATGCCCAAATTAGTGCAAGTTTCCGAGCTAATGGGTTTTGTGTCCAGCCTGAAATATTTGTTATAAAATGGCTCCAATTTCCTCCCTCTAGCTACTGGAAATTTCTCTGCAAAATTCCTGTTGAAATGAGTGTGAAATTAAGCCCAATCCCTGCACCAAATCTCCACTTCAACCTTTGCATTGTAGAATACCTAGAAAAACCTCTGCATATGCCCTAAAGGAAGAAATTTGGTCCTCCTGATAGTAGTGCTCTTAGCCTGGAAAAATCTCCAGGGAAACTCGTCCTCCAGTTAGGAAATGTTCTGCAAATTCTCCAACCCGGAATCCACCAAATGCTTTCACTCCAAAACACCACGAATTCCCCAACAACGCCCTCCTGGAACTCGTACTAGCTGAAGTATCTCTGCATATTTCTGCTCTCAAATCCTCTTCTAAAGTGACACTCGAAGTTCACTAAATAAGAGATGGAATTCCCACTTGGAAATTCCTTGTGCTAAACAACACTGGTTGACATGGCTAAGCAGCTCAAGCAAACTCTCTAATTTTGAAAATGAAATGCTAAAAGATGCAAAAATGAGGCTCTTCTCTTCCTTTAATAATTGCGCTCACCTCTTCCTTGCGGGCTCCACCAATTCAACCCCCCTTCTCATTCCCTTGCATTGTGGTTTGATTTTCCTAATGGAGTTTGATTTTCCTTTTTAAGTGATCCCCACAACCCATTACCACTTAAATTTTTCTTTTCTCCTATGTGTAGCTTTCTTTTCTTTCCAAAATTTAAATTGAGCCTCCACAACCCACTTTTCCTAAGTTTATATTCCAAAAATATATATTAATCACCAAAATTGCAAAATTGGGAATTCCCTCGGCAAAATTATTAATTGGGGACATGACAGACTTCCCCTCCCAAATGTTGCTTGTCCTCAAGCAACTGTAATGTTGGATGTTGTAGAATCTGCTCTCCCTCCCAAGTGGCATCCTTATCTAGTAGGTCCTTCCATCTGACAAGGTATACTCTGATAGTCTTGTTCCTAAGCCTCCTCTCCCTCTCCTACAAGATGGCCTTAGCAATCAAAATCAAGTGTCCCTCATCATACAAGGGTGACATCTCCATAGCAGCTATAACATGTTGTCCCAAGGCCTTTTTAAGGGAAGACACATGGAACATGTTATGCACCTTGCTCTCTGGTGGGAGCTCTAGATCATAGGCCACCTCTCCAACTCGCTAAATCACCCTGTACGGCCCATAGAAATATGGTTTGAGCTTATAAGCTCCCTTCTGCTTAAATTTAACTACTTGTACGACTAGAATGCAAGAAAACTAAGTCTCCAACCTCAAAATGCCTCTCCACACGTTTCGATCTCCATACATCTTATGCTGGTTCTACACTGTCTGCAAATTATTCTTGAGAACCCTTAGGATCTCCTAACTCTCCTGTATCCAATCCTTTGCCCCAGGGGCTCTGATGTCTCCAAAAATCATGTCAGCAAATGATAATGCATCATAACCATAAAGAGCACAGAAAGGTGGCATACTGATAGACATATGCTGAGTGGTGTTGTAGCAGTACTCTCCCAAATGAAGCTATTTCACCCATGTGTGTTGTTTCCCAGTCACATAGTTCCATACCCTCCAGCCATTTGTTCACAATCTCTATCTTCCCATCTATCTGGGGTGGTAGCTAACGCTAGGAGTGAGCTCAGTGCCCACCAATCTGAATAACTCCTGCCAAAATGCCCCCATAATTATGTTGTCCCAGTCATTGATGATGGTCTTAGGAAGACCATGTAACCTAAACACCTCCCTGAAAAAGAGTTTGACTATCTGTGAGGCTGAGGATATGGATGGAATGGCGAAGGAATGAGCAAACTTGGTCAATTTTTCCACCACCACATATATAAAATCACACCCCTCCAATGTTGGAAGTCTGGTGATAAAGTCCATAGATATGCTCTCCCACTTCCTCTTTGGAATTGGAGGGGGCTGAAGTAAACCAATTGGATGTAGCTGCTCCCCTTTGTTCCTCTGACAAACATCACACTCCCAAACATGCCTCGGAACATCCTCCTTGAGGCCTCTCTAAGTGAAACTCTCCCTGATGGTCCTATAGGTTTTGAAAATGTAATATTCCCGATTAGCTTTGCTAATTGGAATATTTCATTTTTGTTTAATTTTGCCGCTTTAGTTAGAAATAATAAATAAAGTGAGAAATAAGAGGGGTCACCTCACTTTAGTCACCTCACTTTATAAATAAAGTGTTTTTCCTAGTTGATTGACGTTATAACTTAGAGAGGGGGCCTTGGGGGTCCACATGAGTATGATGAGGAGGCATCAGGCTGACCCAAGGTTAACTGCGCAGGCCAAGGAGAGTGAAGGACGCAGTTAAGGTTTTGGAGGGAGTTTAGCACTATAAAAGGTGGGGTTCTCACCTCATTTGGGCATGCATGATTTGATATTGATATTGAGAGCTAGACTTCTGTCTGCTTCAGCACGCCGGTTGTTTAGTCGGTCTGCAGCATTGTTTAGTGCAACCGAGTGTCTCCGGTCGGAGATCTCACCCTTAGCCTCGGGGGACTTCGAGTGCCTGCCCTGGTAAGGTTATTTCTGGTTTCACCCTTAGCTTCGGGGGACTTCGAGTGCCCGCCCTAGTAAGGTTATTTTAAAGGTAACATCCTTCGGTTTCGGTGGAATTAGCGACGGTTTCCTGGTGGAGGTGGAGAAAAGCCCCTACTTGTGGTGCAGATCCGAGAGGTAGGACGCTGATCGAGAGAGGAAGGGCGCGAATCAAGCGAGGAGAGGCCTTGATCTAAATAGTGAGGGCTGACCCACGGTTGCTGACCCAGCTGTCCAAGGCAGAGAGGACGCAGATCTGAAGTGGTATTGGCAGATCCAGTCTTGGAGGACGCAGATCTGGAGGACTAGCAGCAGATCCAGCCTTAGGGGTTGCAGATCTGAGGAGATATTGCCAGATCTAGCCTTGGAAGGTGCAGATCTGGAGAGATAGCATCAGATCCAGCCTTGGAGGATGCAGATCTGAGGAGATATTGGCAGATCCAGCCTAGATCTGAAGAGATAGCAGCAGATCTGGCCTTGGAGGACGCAGATCTGGAGTGATAGGACGCAGATCTGGATAGGGAGGCTTCAGATCCAGCAGATCTGAGCATAGAGGACGCAGATTCAGTCAGGGAGGACGCTGATCTGAGGAGCAGGAGCTTGTGTGTGGGGTTTGGCAGCGTTTTTCAGTGTTTCCGGCCTTGAGGAGCTGACCATTTCATCTGGGAAGTTTTGTGGCTAGCATTTCATCTGTCTTCTGCACTGTCTCTAGCAGAGACAGCGTTTTCATTGGTGAGGGTTTGGAGGATTGAGATCAGCCATCTTCTAGTCTTCAGTTCATAGTTCCATTGCATTCCGGCCCGGCGGTTCTTCATAACCGGCTCTTCGACGGTTAGGGCTATTTGTCCTTATTTGCAGCCATTGCTTGTCTGAGAGGGTCTCCACTTGCCTAGGGCAAGGATAGGTGCACTCATTCTGATTATCTTGTACTCCTATCTATGTGTTCTGAGATTAATAAAATGGCTTAGTATTCTGGCATTCTATGTGTACTTGATCTATTATCTGGTTCCAGCATCTGTTTTATGTATATCTGTCTAGCATATTTCTGTGTATTACTGGTTATTTCCCTTTGGGGATATTACAGAAAACCCTTGATGCCTAGACAATTGTGAATCACGGGCCAACTGCAAGATCTTCTCCTGCAACTATGAACCCAGTACAAAATAGATCTTGTCCTCATAATAAATCACCTCATCCATCACTTTGTACTTTTCATCCCCTGTACTACCATCCAAAATCTCACATGCATGCCAGTCCTTGGAGTACTCCACAAATAACAGCGCCTTCCAGTCCTGAGTGATATCTATCAGTGAGAGTGCCGCGGGCCTCCTCGATAAAGCATCACCTATTATATTTTGCTTTCCCTTGACATACTCTATCTCAAAATCGTAGGCCTGGATCTTATTGACCCACTTTTGTTTCTTCTCCCTCTGCTCCCTCTACTTCAAAAAGAATCGAAGACTGTTGCGATGACTCTTCACCTTGAACCTGTTACGCACCAAGTACTTGTGAAAATTTCTGAATCTTAACATACATAAATCCTACTGCAATTATCTGATTTGTATTACCTAGTTATTTTCTTCATTTAACAAGTTCTTTACAAAATTATTTAGTAAATTCTAATACAAATACATTGCAACCTACACCAATATACAAATCAAGAACTGAAAAATAAATGAAGCAATCACACAAAGGACACACTTATTTTTGGACAATTGTCCCCGGAACCCAATGTGGGAAAACCGGTGCAACAAATCTGAGGGTTTGTATTATTAGGCAACAATATTCTAAGTAAAACTAGGGTGCCAAAATCCGGCTTACCGAAAAGAGAAAATCCTTGGCAGACAGATAAAATAGTGAGTTTTACCTCACACTACAAGTCTCGGCTGATCTGGATCAGAAACTAGTGAAACCCCAGCTGCCTCTGTGTTTCTTTTGCACAGTAGATGCGTAGGCTTGCATGGGTTTAGCTGAGGACTGTGTCACCCCTTCTCTACGTTGATCTACCACTCAAAAAATCGAGTTTCAACCCTCCTAGCTCAGAAACCCCGATCTTCAACTAAATTTGGACTCTCTCAGATGCTCTGCTCTGTCCCTGCATGAACCTTGCGTGGCCCTGCATCACCCTCTTTAGGGACTGCGTCACCTCTCCTGGTGGCTGTGCTGCTTCCTCTACTGTCTCAGCTGCCCTTACTTTGCTATGACCTCTTGGTCCTCTGACCAATAACTGCTTCTGCCCCTCACTGCAATTGAATCACTTAGATCTTATCTTTGTCCGAGCACTGCTCCATTAGAAGAATTCAATCTCTTGTTTCAGTGTGTGTGTTCTCCAACTAACCCTCAAGCCTTCCTTTATCCTTTTCCTGTTGAGAAATCAACGACCATGTTCTAATCCTTAATCAACGACTAAGATTAAATTAGAGTTGATCCTCGTCACTTAGAAGCTTCTCACCCACATGTTAAATTAATTCACTTTAATTATTTAAATTCCCTAAGTTTTAACTTAGGCTCCATTTAAAATAATTAATTATTTGAATAAATTTCACTCCAGGTGGAATTTCTCCAAACGATTTTCGGGTCTTGGAGATCTCATGTGTTCTAGCCCTCCACAAAGTTTCGGAGCTAGAGCACATCTGATGCTACCCAAAAATCAACACTTCCTCTTAGCAAGGAATGTGTTGTAGCAATACTTCTTCACCAGAAGTATCACCTTGATCCACGACATCGGTCCTTTACATTGTTGATGCTCGACTGCTACCCCTCATCCACCGCATTGCTGCTATCTGTACTGTTGCCCATGTCACTGCCACTGACGCAGTGGCAACGCAGAGACTAGTATCAGTCAGGAATCGAGTGATAGATGCATCAGACTGAAAACAAATGGTTTAGTGTTTTTTGGATAGTTCTCAGTTGCGGATGCTGCAGTTGCAACAATAGCAAATGAAAGGGAGTTGCAGATGTTGCAGTAGCAGCAACAACAAAGTTATAGTGCAGATGCAGTGTTGGAAACAGTTCAACAGGGTCAGCAGCAGCACAAATGAAGCGCTTATCAGAGTTGCGCAGTGGTTGGTGGGCAACAATAGACAGAGATCAGCAGCGTGACAGGAGATGGTGCAGAGGCAGTGTACTGTAGCAACAGTTGCACTACTAGAACACTTTCCTCTCTAAGAGGGAGTGTTAGTTTTTGTAGCATCGGATGTGTTCTAGCCACAAGATTTGGTGGAAAGGTTGGAATACATGTATTATCCAATACCCAGAAGTCGTTTATGGAAATTCCACTTAGAGACAACTTAATTAAATTAATTAGTCAGTGTTTAATATTTCCTAAGTCTAAAATTAGGAAATATGATTAATTAAAAGGAATTAATTAAGTCATTGTGAGAATGTTCTAGAAAAGTACATGGATCGATTCTCAGTTAATCCTAGCCATCTATTAAGATTTAATCATGGCCGTTGAAGTATCAACGAAGGATTATAAGAACAAGATGATGGGGCTTGGAGGAGACACACCAAATTCGTTGAATATTCGATTTTGCTGGGAAATCGATCTCCATAGTAGAAGCATTAAGTTGTCGGAGGTGATTCAGTGAGGTTGAAGCAGTGAGAGAGTGGCGGAGATAGTGAGGCCAG
This sequence comes from Pinus albicaulis, assembly GCA_034641835.2. Lineage (NCBI taxonomy): Eukaryota > Viridiplantae > Streptophyta > Pinopsida > Pinales > Pinaceae > Pinus > Pinus albicaulis. The sequence continues at coordinate 1,698,537,113 of CM076578.1, forward strand.
AGGAAGCTTTTCTAGTTCTAGTGAGTACATTGTAGAGAGGCGGTGATTGCCACAGAGAGGTAGCACAAAGCTTTCTTGGGGAGATTAATCTGAGCCAGAAGCTGGGTAGAGGGTCCAAAAGCAAAGAGTATCAATCTTTCAAATAGTAGCCGACAAGACAGTAAGAGGAGACGCAGTTTCGAGCTTGTGGGATGAAATAATTGCGTAGGCTGATGCAGTGACTGTGTAGAGGGAGCAAGGAGTAGCTCAATTTGAGTTGAGGTAAGTTTCGAATCGCCTGTGTAGTGAAATTTTCTCACTAGTTTTTATTGCCAGGCATTTCTCTATCATGGATTGCTAGATTAAGCATCTATAGATTGTACTTATATTTCACTATTCCATAATATTAAAACCCTCAGCTGCTACACTGGTTTTCCCAAGTTGGGTTTTTCTAGGGACTTAGTCCAAAAATAACGGTGTCATATTGTGTGTGTGCATCAATTTTTCTAGCGTTTTTATTTCTTCCACAGTATTTGTTTACGAAGGTTACAGTGTATTTGTTTCGATATTTGTTGTAGCACATAAAAAATAATTTGTTTCATTAAATTAACAAATAGAAGAAATAACATCAGTCGCTGCAATAGGATTCGAGATTACCAAATTTTCACAGTACCATGGCCTGATCACTCTTGGGTACATAGATATTACTTCCTATACCGATTTCACCAGGATATTGATCGAGAGATTTGACAAGAAGGACCCAGAGCCGCACTTTAGGGAGTTGGCACACCTTAGACAGATTGATAGTCCTGAGGCCTACATATCAGAGTTCCAACTATTAGTTGTGATGGTTATAGACATTTCAGAGACTCGGTTGATTATGTTGTTCATTGAGGGGCTAAATAATCCCCTACGGAGTTGGGTGAGGGCTTATAGACCCACAACATTGCAGGATGCCATCTCTAGGGCCAAAGACATGATTGACGCCTTGCCCAAGACCAAGGCCTCTATACATGTCAAACACACTACACCCAAAGGGGGATGCTACACCAGACAAATACATAGAGAGGTTGGACATGGAAAACTTGATGATGAGACTAGGAGAGACCTATGGAGGAGGAATTTGTGTTTCACGTGTAAGGAGTCGTGGACATTGGGGCACAAGTGCACTAAAGACAAGGCACATTACATCAATGTGTATTCAGCTATCGAGCCCGATGATAAGATGGAGCAAGAGGTTGACGCAGGATATGGAGGACCGCAATCCATGGGAGGTAGACCACCACCACCACCACAGGGACGAGGACCGCTTTTTCCTACTAGAGGAGTTATTTCTTTGCTACGGGGAGTTCTGAAGTATCTGACACTACATATTAGGGGCATAGTGTAGGAACAATGTGTTTCGGTGCTAGTGGATAGTGGGGCTACCCACAATTTTATTGATGCTTAGATGGTGAAGTGGAGAGGCATATGCACAGAGACATTTGAGGGGTTTTCAATGCTTGTACTAAGAGATTGAACCATGCAATGCACTAGATATGTTCCTAGCTTGATCCTGACCATGGGGAATTATTTGACGACAGATCATTTCTTTGTGGTTGAAGTGCCATACACCAATGTGGTGTTGGGTGTCTAGTGGTTATATTCTTTGAGGCATGTCACTACTGACAGGAAGAAGTTAGAGATGCTTTTCACAGGAACGAATGGGAAGAAAGTAGTATTGAGGGGCATGCATTTGTATCCACCACAGACAGTGTCAAGCCACAGAATGGAGGTCGGCTTGAGAGGTGGGGACATATCATGGGCAATAGAGTTGTGTATTTCAAAGACGGGGAAGTAGCAACAGCTACGTCCAAATATCTTGGCACTACTAAAGAAGCATCAGGCAGTGTTCAAGGACATTCATCCAGGCCATCCACTAGGCAGAGGGTTTGAGCATACTATAGAGTTGGAGGAGGGTGTGTATGCAGTCATCACTACTCCCTACAAACCTATTTCTAGTCCCTTTTCTTCTTCTATTGTGTTGGTGAAGAAGGATGGGACACTTCGCATGTGAATTGATTGTAGGGCCCTGAACAAGAAGACATTGAAGAACAGGTACCTGATCCCATGCATTGATAAGTTGATGGATGAGCTTAGAGCTAAATACTTCTCTAAGATTGAATTGCATTTGGGATACCATTAGATTCAGGTGAGAGAGCAGGATATCTTGAAGACTGCATTCTGATACCAATATGGGCATTTTGAGTTCTTGATGATGCCCTTCGGGCTAACCAACGCACCAGCTACTTTTCAGTCTTGCATGAACCATGTGTTCCGCAAGCAGTTGCTCAGGTTTGTGTTGGTATTCTTCGATGATATTTTAATATACAACAGGACATGGGAGGAGCATTTGCAACACTTGGAGGAGGTCTTGTGCAACAGTTCTATGCCAATATGTCTAAGTGCGAGTTTAGATTGACAGAGATGCTGTATCTAGGACATGTGATTGGGGAGGATGGAATTAGGGTCCATCAAGAGAAGATTAGGGCTATTTTGGATTGGCCTACACCCAGTAATGTGAGAGTTGCGGGGCTTCCTGGGTATATGCACTTACTACAATCAGTTTGTGAAGAGATTTTCTTAGTTGGCCGCACCCCTCACAAACTTGATAAAGAAGGGAGAATTTTAGTGGACATACGTGGCACAAGAGGCTTTTGAGCATCTCAAGAGCGTGACAAGCAGTTGTTCAGTTTTGGATTTGCTGGATCTTTCACAACCCTTTGTATTGGAGTGTGATGCATCTGGAGAGGTTATTGGAGCAGTTATGACACAAGGAGGCCTCTCGATTGCATTTGAGAGCCGGAAGCTGCAACCACATGAGAGATTGAATTCTATCTATGATAAGGAGATGTTGGCCATAATGCATGCGTTGGCCAAATTATGACAATATTGTTGATTTTTGGGTAGCATTGGATGTGCTCTAGCTCCGAAAATTTGTGGAGGGGCTAGACCACATGAGATCTCCAAGACCCAGAAATCGTTTGGAGAAATTCCACCCGGAGTAAAAGTTATTCAAATAATTAATTATTTTAAATGGAGCCTAAGTTGAAACTTAGGGAATTTAAATAAATAAAGTGAATTAATTTAACATGTAGGTAAGAAGCTTCTAAGTGACAAGGATCAAGTCTAATTTAATCTTAGCCGTTGATCTAGGATTAGATTACAGCTGTTGATTTCTCAACAGGAAAAGTGTAAAGGAAGGCTTGAGGGTCAATTGGAGAACACACACAGTGAATCAAGAGATCGAATTCTTCTGACAGAGCAATGCTCAGACGAAGATAAGATCTAAGTGATTGAGTTGCAGCGAGGGCAAAAGCAGTTATTGGTCGGAGGACCAAGAGTACATAGTAGAGCAAGGGCAACAGAGACAACAGATCAAGCAACGCAGGCACCAGGAGAGGTGATGCAATCCCCATAGAGGGTGACGCAGGCCCATGTAGGGCTCACGTAGGGGCAACGCAGAGCGTTCGAGAGACGATCCTGATTTAGCTGAAGATCGGGGTTTCTGAGCCAGGAAGACTGAAACTTGATTTTCTGAGAGGCAGATCAACGCAGAGAAGGGGTGACGCAGTGACGCAATCATCAGCCAAACCCACGTAGGCCCATGCACCTATTGCGCAGAGGCAACTGGGGTTTCACCAGTTTCTGATCTGGATCAGCCGAGACTTGCAGTGTGAGAAAAAACTCACTATTTTATCTGTCTGCCGAGGATTTTCTCTGTTGGGTGAGTCGGATTTTGGAACCCTAGTTGTACTCAAAACACTGTTGGTTAATAATACAAACCCTCAGATCTATTGCACCAGTTTTCCTACATTGGGTTTTTCTGGGGACAATTGTCCAAAATAAGTGTGTCCTTTGTGTGATTGCTTCATTTATTTTTTAGTTCTTGATCTTTATATTGGTGTGCGCTACAATGTATTTGTATTAGAATTTGCTGAATAATTCTATAAAGAACTTGTTAAATGAAGAAAACATGTAGGTAATACAAATCAGATAATTCCAGTAGGATTTCTATATGTTAAGATTTAGAAATTTTCACATGGTATCAGAGTGATGGCAGATCTAGAAGGACTGAAGCCATTGGCGAAAGGACAGAAGAAAGTTTGCAACAGGAAAACAGTTATCCCAAGAGACAACACAATCCTAGGCTGGAGAGGCAGAAGGGTGACGCAGTCACCTGGGAAGGCTCACGCAAAACCTGCGTCAGCCTGCTAGGGTGACGTTGTACCTGCAGAAGGCAGCATAGTGCTTGTTGGGTCAGCTAGAGGCTATCGATTCTCAAATTTTCGGATTGTCGTGGTTGGAGGTGCAGTACAGTTTCTTTCTGGAGTTGTTGGTGGGGCATTGATTCTATTAATGCAGAACAGTGTCCGTGTAGTATTCCCAATTAGCAGTGACTAATTGGAAATATTAATTTTGCCTAGATTTTTCTTTTCTAATGTTCAACCATAAATAAAAGGGTGGTGGGACCCATAGCTCAACTTAGGAGAAATAATCTTCCTAAAGTCACTTGACCAACATGATGCTTTCAACGTGGGGCCCAGGGGGGACCAAGTGATAGTGCAAGGACAGCGTGGGCCAAGCAACCCAGTGGCAGCGTGGGCTAGGACAATGCAGAGTAGGCAGGGCAGCGTGACAAGGAGGATAGCGTAGTGAAGTGGGGCCCAAGGGAATGTTAGGGTCTCAAGCATAAAAGGGAGTGAGGGCCTAGCTTCTCATTCATTCTATTATACATCTTCAAAATTTCTGTCTAACAGATATTGAGTACGCTTACGTTGTTTAGCTAAGTTTGCAAGTGTTGTTCAGCACGCGGGTGTCTCCGAGCGAAGATCCCAACCTCAACCTCGGGGGACTTCGAGTGCTCGCTAAGGTGAGGAGCTTTACCATCAATTTTCAGAGCAGAGAACAAAGAGCCATTGTCCAGGAGTTACGTAGTTCATCAGGCAGAGCAGTCACTCAGAGGGATTATGCAGTCTTGGAGGAGAGCAACCCCGGGAGTGAGGGAGACTCAGGAGTTTCAGTTCGGGAGAAGTGTGAGGGGATCATCCCTTCACAAGTTGTGTTTTGGAGCAATAAGAGGCCAGCATTTCCAGTCATTCAGTTCAGAGGCCAACGTACTCACCAGGAGTGCGTAATTTTCCCAAGTGCGTCAAATTTCGGGGTCAACCTTTCCGGAATTCCTTCCTCGGATTTTCCAGGTTTTGGGAGGAGAGTTCATAGCCGAAATTTCAGAATTTTCTGAGTAGGGGAACAACCTCAAAGAGCAGCTCCATTCTAGCCAGTAGCAGCACTTTCTAGCAGCAGCAACAGCCCAGAGAGTTACGAGTCGCCGAGAGGAGCAGCCATTCATAGTAGGGTTTGGAGAGATATTTCAGCTTGCCTTGAGCAAGCGAAGGTGCCATCATTTTGATCACCTTCTTGTACTCACTCCCTATTTCTAGATATATAATAAAATGGCGCAGCTTTTCTAAAATGTTTGCAGTGATTTTAATGATGCATCTCTATTTGTTGTAGTTTGTTTATGTTGCTTTGTATTGCTGTTTATTTCCTATTTGGAATATTACAGTCTGGTGTGGCTAAAGAAAAGTAGAGGTAAGTTATTCCTCAGAAGATTTCTTGCCAAGAAGTCTAGATCTAGTGCTGAGCAGCAGAAAACTAAGATCGGAGAGAAGTGTTTCGACATCTGTTGGCAGAAGGATTTCTGTGAAGGAAATCGAAATTCAAAGGGAGCTTGTTCCTTAGAGAGTTTCTACGCCAAATAAATCGAGATTCGAGTTTTGCTGGGGTAGCAACAGAAGAGGAATAAAGGGACTTGTTCGACACTCAGTTAAGCAGAGATGGTCGTGAATGGACTGAAGGATCAGGATAGGTTGGATGGAGCATCCAACTTTGTCATTTGGAAGGCCAGGATCCTAGCAGTTTTGGATGAACATCGCATCAAGGATCATGCCTTGAACACTATTGTTGTTCCCGTTGATGCTGATCCTCTCAAGAAGTACGAGGCTCACGAAAAAGCAAAACGCATGATTATGGACAGAGTCAAGGATCATGTGATCCCACATATTGTTGAGAAGAACACAACAAGAGAAATGTGGGAGGCCTTGACCACTATGTACTAGGGATATTCCATTCAACAGAAGGTTTCACTTGACAACTAGCTGAGATTATTTCAGATGCAGAAGGGAGAAGAGATCGACTCCTTCCTCATTAGATTACAAGGGATCCGAGATCAGCTAGCTTCTGTAGGGGCTACAGTAGATGTTGGTCTTATGGTTAGGACTGCCCTTAATGCAGTCACTGAAGACTGGGATACCTTTGTCCAAGGCATCTTGGGCAGGGCAACTCTTCCAAGCTGGGAAGAGATGTGGATATCTCTTCGACAAGAAGAGCTCAGACGATGGACCAAGGCAGGAAGCAGCAACAAAGGGATCAAAGTTAAGGAGGAAGAGGAAGATGTGGCTTTCGTATCTTAGGGACATCAAGGGCATCAAGGAAGGAAAAAGAAGGACCTCTTGAAGGTCAGATGCTTCAGATGTGGAGAACTAGGACATTTCGCCATGCAGTGCCCTCTGAAGAAGAAGGGCAAGGAAGAATCTGACTCGAAGGTTGCTTCAGCTCAGGCTGATGGGGATGATGATGATGGATGTGCCATGAGTGCTCATGCACCTAAGAAGTGGGGCAATATGGAGTTGTAGATCAGCTACAGTGAAAGGGATAGGATCCTTGAGGTACCCAAACTCTTGGATCACATGCAGCTACAAGAGCCCTTAATGATAGTAGCAGAATGATGGTTGTTAGTTGATGCAAGGGATGATGGAGCAATAGTGGCAGAGCTAGAGTGACGAAGTCTGAAGCAGCGCAGAGCAAAGGCAACAGCAGCAACGCAGTGCAGAGTAGCAGCAATGCAATAGCATCAGAGGGTCAACGCAGATTAGCAGCAGACGTAATTCCAGCATCGAGGTGCATCCAAACTTACCAGTATGTCAATTTTTGGGTTGTATTTCAGTTGCTTAACTCTCAACAATTGAGTTGCAATGCAGCAGTTAACAGTGGTAGTGTTATGGGTAGCATGATGCAGCATTTGAGAGGGAGCCGCAGTACAGATGTAGCAGTGTCAGTGGCAGTGACATGGGCAACAATACAGATAACAGCAGCATAGTGGATGAGCGGCAATAGTCGAGCATCAGTAGCGCAGAGGACCGATGCCGTGTATCAGGATGATGCTTTTGGTATTGAAGTATTGCTAGAGCACATTCTTCGCTAAGAGGGAGTGTTGATTTTTGGGTAGCATAAGATGTGCTCTAGCTTCAAAACTTTGTGGAGGGGCTAGAACACATGAGATCTCCAAGACCCAGACATCGTTTGGAGAAATTCCACTCGGAGCTTATGTTATTCAAATAATTAATTATTTTAAATGGAGCCTAAGTTAAAACTTAGGGAAATAAAATAATTAAATTGAATTAATTTAAATATGGGTGAGAATGTTCTAAGTGACGAAGACCAAGTCTTTTGTAATCTTAGCCATCGATTAGAGATTAGATCACAATCATTGATTCATCAACAGGAAAAATATAAAGGAAGGCTTGAGGGTCAATTGGAGAACACACAGTGAATCTAGAGATCAAATTCTTCTAACAGAGCAGTGCTCGGACGAAGATCAGATCTGAGTGATTCAGTGCAGTAGTGAGGGGTAGAAACAGTTGTTGGTTGGAGGACCAAGAGTACATAACAGAGAGGCAACAAAGACACAGAGGATCCAACGTAGCCACCAGGAGAGGTGACACAAACCCAAAAATGGGTGACACAGGCCCACGTAGGAGCTGTGCAGTGGCTGCAAGGCACAGTCCAGAAATTGCTAGAGATCAAGGTTTCTAAGCCAGCAGAGCTGAAACTCAATTTTCTGAGAGGCATATTAGCACAAAGAAAGGGTGACACAATCTTCAGTTAGACCCACGCAAGCCTATGCATCTATTGCGCAAAGGCACCTGGGGTTTCACCAGTTTCTGATTTGGATCAGCCAGGACTTGCAGAGTGAGGTAAAACTCACGTTTTTTTTTCTGTTTGCCAAGGATATTCTCTGTTGGGTGAGCTAGATTATTGCACCCTAGATGTACTCAAATTATTGCTGCTTAATAATATAAAACCTCACAACTTTTGCATCAGTTTTCCCACATTGGGTTTTTCCGGGGACATTTGTCCAAAAATAAGTGTCCTTTGTCTGATTGTCTCAGTTATTTTTGAGTACTTGATCTATATATTTGTGTAGGCTGCAACGTATTTACATTAATATTTTCTTGAAGCATTCAGAAAATAACTTGTTAAATTAATGAAAACAAGTAGGTAATGTAAATCAAATTTTTGCATTAGGATTTCTGTAATTTTGATTTAGAAATTTTCACATGCAGAGCAGAGGCAGCAACAGCAACAGTGCAGTGCACAGTGGCGCAGCGTAGTGCAGAGTAGCAAAAACGCAGAGCATTAGAGAGACAACGCAGTAGCTATCAACAGTCATATTCTTTAGCACCAAGGTACATCCGCTGAACACTTGTTCAATTTTGGGTGAGTTTTCAGTTGTTTCTCTCAACCGCTAAGTTCCGGTGCATATGCAATGTTAGCAGTGGCAGTGCTAGCAGCATAGCAGATGCAACACTTTAGAGGGGGTTGTAGTACAGATGCAGTAGTGATAGTGGCAGTATCATGGGCAACAGTACAGTGGCAACAACAATGCAGAGACTGATGGACTTCAGCAGCACGGAGGATGCTTCAGGGATAGAGCAGTATGCAACAAGCATTATTGCTAGAGCACTTTCCTCGCTAAGAGGAAGCGTTGATTTTTGTAGCATCAGAAAGTGCTCTAAGTCTCAAATTTGGTGTGGAGGCTTAGACACTTGTATTCCAAAGAACCCAAAAATCGTTTGTGGAAATTCCACTCGGTTCATGTTTTATTAAAATAATTAATTATTTGTAATATTCCCTTTTTTGGTGTCACCTATGACAGGGTTAGGTTGGACTTCGACTTCCAGAGTTAGGAGCACACAGGTCACAGGTACAGATTTATGCTATTAGCAGGCTCAGGGGATTTTTGGAGATGTTTTGAGGAGTTTCCATGGTGTTCGGTGGCATTCGCTTGATATATTCCATCATCCGAGCAGTTTGGCTTTCGTTCCGGTGCATTCCGACAACTTTCGGAAATTTGAGTATTTGTGGGCTTAACTTAGCTGATTACGCTCAAGGTGGCATTCCAGGAGGAATACATGATGGAACACCTTAGTGTAATAGCTCATTGGAACCGGGACGAGGATACCTACATGATGGGACGGTTGGGTTTGAGTTTTAGTGACCAGAGGAGACATGGTAGCCGATTTACTCTTTTCTACATTAAAAAGGAATATTTTAATAAGAGGGAAAAGTGCACCATGAATAAAATAATGCTCTAGAAGGCTCCAAGAGATCTATAAAAGAAAGGGAGGAGGCCATTGAGGGATATCTTTGGATCATATCATTTCTTGTATGAGAGGTTTGAGACGTGGTTCTCTACTTCAGCTGTAGGCCCACGACGGAAACGCTCGGGTGATTTGTGAGTGTTGGACGGAAACCCAACTCTCTTTGAGGAGACATCATTTAGAAGTTTCACAGAGCTTCAGAAATATTAGAGTGAGGATCATTCAGATCTTCAACAGGTGCTTCAGTGGATTCCGTGGTAGTTGTTGCTGGAGGGAGAGTGAAGCAGTTCAGTTTTGAAGGCCATCGCAGTGTAGAAGTGCAGCAGATTTTCTTGAGGCCAGTTGTATTTCAGTTATCTCAGCTATCTTTCATTTCAGCATGTAACCCCAATATATTATAATAAAGCTGAGTTATTTTCTGCATTATGGAGTTGTGGATTTGCATGAAATTATATGTTTATTTTACATGGTAATCTTCTGTTAAAAATACATGTTGATTTACGGCATAATTCGGGGTTTAAATTAATCTATGCAAATTTAGGAAAATATCCCATTTGGGAATATTACATTATTTTAATGGGGACCCTAAGTCTAAACTTAGGGAAATTCAATAATGAAAGGGTATTAATAAAACAGAGTGTGAATCTTCTAGAGAACGAAGATCAAGTCATGTTTTAATCTTAGTCATCGATTAGACATCTAATCTGGGTCGTTGATTTGTCAACAAGAAGATTATAAAAGGAAGGCTTGAGGGTCATTTGGAAGAGAGACGGAGACACTGAATTGATCTAAGATAGAAATTTCTGGGGCGCGGTTTGCTGAGAAATTCAAACTAGAGATCTGTGCAGTAAGGGGCAAAGATAACATCCGTAAAGAGATTTTCTCAGTCCGGTGAAGCATCAATTATAGAGAGGCAGAAGAGATCTAGCCAAGCCAACACAGAAGGAAGAGGGTTGACGCAGTGACTTTGTAAGCTCACACAAAAGCAACGCAGAGACAGAAGGAAGGGTTTTCGAAATTTGTTGGTGGATCAGTTTCGGAGGCCGGGATCCGGAAAGTGGCACCGGGAAGTTGTTCCTCAGCATCCACAGAGGAAAAACGACTTGGAGGAGGGCTAACTTTGAGCTTGGAAGGGGGTGATGCAGTGGCTGGAAGTTCCAGCGCCGGATCTGCTCAGAGCCTGTCCAAGCCAGTTTTTCTCTCATCCGAATCAACCGGAAACCCAGTGATTGAGTGAGGTATTTCTCACAAATTCTTCTGCCAGTATTTCTCTCTATAACTGAATAACCCTTGAGGGTATTCAGAGATGTATTCAGACATTGTTATTGCATACTAATAAAACCGTTAGATCTGCTGCACCGGTTTTCCCGCATTGGGTTTTTCCTGGGACATTAATCCAAAAATAATTGTGTCATATGTGTGAATTATTTCCTTGTCTAGGTTCCTTGTTTCTGAATCAATTTTACTATAGGCTACTTCAGTAGTTGCTTCAATAATTCAGATTTGAATTATTATGTAAAGTAGTTTACTTAATAGGAGAAGTAAACTCAGTTGTTGTAGTAGGATTCATTAGATCTGGTTAGATCTTGGAATTTTCACAAGGAGACCGTAGCTTACATCAAAGGGGAAGGCAAAGAAAGGTCCTAGTCAGGGACAAGGCTCACAGGGAGGAGAGAAGAAGAAGAAATATTTTTCGAAGATCAAGTGCTTAAGATATGGTGAATTCTGTCACTACAATACCCAGTGTCCGAAGAAGAAGAAGGATAAGGAGAAGTAGTAGCAGGCAACAACTTCGGCAAAGATCAATGCCTTTTTTTCTATGTTGGAAGATGAATTTGCTTTGTATGTAGTTATACCTCCAAGATAGAGGTGGGGAGATATTGAGCTCTAGAGTTATATAGGTTTGGGCACGATCCGTATAAGGAGCAACAACATAATCCAGTTGCTGCAGATTCTTCATGAGGATCAATACTCATGCTACAGGGGCCCACAATTTTTAGTAGTGGATGGATCAGTGTTCAACATGGCACAGTCAGATCTTGAGGGACAGTTGCAAAGGCTAGTTGCAGTCAGATGCTGAGGGGCACAGAACCAGTTAGGGTGTAGACAAAGACTCAATAGACAGTTGTCAAGCTAGTCTAGGGACAGTTGATTCAAATTTCATTTCCTAGTTGCAGTAGCAACATAGAGTAGTGTTGGTAATAGTCCAAGAGTACAGTGTAGTGTCAACAACAACATAGAGGCAGGGTGGTTCAACTACAGAGTCACAAGTGAATTAGGGAATGCGCAATAGTTGATGAGCAGTATCAGATTTTCACAGTTGTCAAACATTAGTAGCGTGAGGGAATATATTACAGGATAAAGACAATAGAACACCTTCCTTGCTAGGAGAGAGTGTTAGTTTTTGTAGCATTGAATAAGTGTTTAGTCTCGACTTTGGTTAGAGAGACTAAGAAACACAAGATCTCCAAAACCCAGAAAAAGTTTCGGGGAGAACACCCATAGACAACTCAATTCAATTATGTGATCGATAATTAAAAATGCTTAAGTGTAACTTAGGGAAATCGATTAATTAAAGGGAATTCATTGAAAAAAGTGAGAATGCTCTAGAAACTCAAAGGGATTGAGTTTGAGATTATCCAAGCCATTGATGGAGATCTAATCATGGTCATTGGTTCACAACAAGAGATTATAAGAGCAGGACGATGGGTTGGAGATAGACACATCGAGTGAGTAGGCAATCAAGGAAGATCGAATTTCCCAAAGTGCAGAGATTTAGCCGGGATGAGAATTTGAGCTAGAGATCAGTAGCAGAGGCGGAGGAGAAACAATAGAGATTCTGGTGGAGGTTTCATGTGTCGAAAGAATCAGCCATAGGAGGCCGAGTTATTCCACAGGGGGCTGCGAAGGGGCCTACACAGAGCCTCAAGGAGGCAGTTCGATTCAGCCAGAGGAGAAGTCCTTTCAGTTGTCGGAGACCAGCATAATTTTTCAAAGGGTTAGAGAATCACTTCTAGAGGCAGCGACATGTAGGATGTCTAATTCAGAGGTAGTCCAGGCAATGCGAGTTACAGGCTGCGCAAAAGAAGCGTAGAGGTTTGCGCAAGGGTATTCTAGGGCCAGTTTAAGTGGGCAATTTATTGCAAGATTGCTTGTGGAGAAGAGAAAAATTCCCTGAATAATTTTTCTAGTATTTTCTCAGGAGAGGATTGCCAATTTGGGATCCAGTTTATTGTACTCAGACTTTGCTACTGAAGAATAATAATAAAACCCTCATCTATTGCACCGGCTTTCCCACATTGGGTTTTCCTAGGGACTTTAGTCCAAAATAACGGTGTCAAATTTATTGTGTGTTCTCTATATTTATCAGTTCCAGTTTATTTTCTGCAATATTTTTATTGTGAAGAAATTGTAGTGTGATTTATTCATCAGTTTTTTGTAACAAAATAAACTACATAATTAATCAATTAGAAGAATAAATTCCAATTGTTGCATTTCAAGGAATTTTCACAGAGACAAGTGTCTAGCTTCTGGACCCACACTCTAGCTGAGCTCTTGGCTGACCCACCAAAGTTTGAAATTTTGACCTTCCTTGATACCTTCTGCACCTCCTGGTTTGACTATCCTCCTTTATAAGATGTTCTAGTTCGAGTCTTGTGTCTCTTCTTGAGGTGTATAAAATCTCCAAAAGACATGATGCACTGAATCTTGAGATCCGACCCCTCATACTCATCCATAAACTATGGCATAGTGGGATGACTAGCCTGGCCAATAAGCTACTGAAAGGTATGCTCATGCGTGTGGTGGCTCCCAACTCCTGCTTTGGAACCCCCATCTCCATTATGGTCATGCCTTGGCTAATTCTGAACTTGCAGTCCCATAATTTGATGCATCATCAAATATCCCTACCTCAACATCTACTGATTTACCCTCAACAACTCGTCCATAACTTGGTTCTAACCTCCTTGCCTTGGCTGCTCATTACCTTCATTACCACCCTGGCTCTCCACACGTTCTCTAGCGTTTTCAAGCTCTGTATCAGAAAAATGATCAGGTCCTTCTCCTCTTCCATGTCCTTTTCCTGTACCCCTGCCTTTGCCTCTTTGGAAGTCTAGACCTTGGTATCTGGGTGGCATCACCTATACGTTTTCTCCCACACTAGCCAAGAGCATGCTTTGATACCACTATAATGTCCCAAACTAGGAAATAAAATGAATATCAAATACATGCACTAAGCTATAACAAAGAAATCCACACATGCAAGCACAAAATTTACACAAGCAGATATAAATCAAAGACCCATAGAATAACCACCATAAATCTGACCCATTTGATTGAATTTCAACTGGAACTGAGCACAATAGAGTGAAATGATAAACCCTGAGCTTGCTACTATAAGCATGCAATACCTAGGTGAGGATCTAAGTAAAAACTCCAACTGAAATGGCCCAATTTTCCCAAACACACTACTCAGAAATTTTTTGTTACTGTTGTTGGAGGCAAATTGTGAAATAACCCCTCAAAATTGCTCCAAAAATTCTAAAAAATTAGAGGAATGCTCCTCACACCCCAATCAAAAAAACACATAAATCGTTTGGGTCGATTCCAACTGAATCGGAATGCCCAAATTAGTGCGAATTTCCCAGCTAATGGGTTATGCATCCAACCTGAAATCTCTGTTGTAAAATGGCTCCAATTTTCTCCCTCTAGCTACTGGAAATTTCTTTGCAAAATTCCTCTAGAAATGAGTGGGAAATCTCAGTCCAATTCCTACACAAAATCTCCACTTCAACCTCTACGTTGTAGAATACCTATAAAAACCCTTGCTCGGGCCCTAGAAGAAGAAATTCGGTCCTCTTGATAGAAGTACTCTCAGCCTGGACAAATCTCCAAGGAAACTCGTACTCCACCAAGGCAATGTTCTGCAAATTCTCCAACCCGGAATCCACCAAATACCTGCTCTCCAAAACACCACGAATTCCTCAACTGTGTCCTCCTAGAACTTGCACTCGTTGAAGGATCTCTACAAATCGTCCTTCCAAATGCCATTTTTCTACTATGAAATTTCTTCTAGAGTGACACTCGAAGTTCACTGAAGAAGAGATGAAATTCCTTGTGCTAAACAACATTGGTTGACTTGGCTATACAGCTCAAGCAAACTCTCTAATTCTGAAAATGAAATGCCAAAAGATGCAAAAATGAGGATATTTTCTTCCTTTTATAATTGCTTCTCACCTCTTCATTCTGGGATCCACCAATTCGACCCCCCTTCTCATTCCCTTTCCTTGTGGTTCGATTTTCCTAAGGGATTTCTATTTTCCTTTTTGAGTGGTTCCCACAACCCATTACTATAATTTTTCTCGCAAGTGTAGCCTTCTTTTCTCTCCAAAAATTAAATTGAGCCTCCACAACCCACTTTTCCTAAGTTTATATGCCAAACATATTTATTAATTGCAAAATTGAGAACTCCCTTAGCAAAATTATTAATTGGGGACATGGCAAATCCATACTAGAATGCCAAAAACATTAAATGAAAAGAACTTGAATGCAATAACGGTGAATGTACCTAACAATAGATGAGCCCACTGACCAAATAGTGGGCATAATGTGAAAATTCCTAGATCTGACAATCTAAGGAATCCTACTACATCAACTGAGTGTACTTCTCCTATTAAGTAAATTAAATTACATTTACATAATTAATTCAGATCTAAATTATTGAAATAACTACTGAAGCAGTCTACACTGAATAAATATGATTCGGAAACAAGGAAACTGAGCAAGAAATAAATCACACATAGGACAATTATTTTTGGACAAATGTCCCTGGAAAAACCCAATGCGGGAAAATTGATGCAGCAGATCTGAGAGTTTGTATCATTAAGCAGCAAATTCTGAATACAATATCTAGATGCCTTTTTAGCCATCCAATACAGAGAAATCATGGCAGCCAAAAAATAGTGAGTTTTACCTCTCCTTGCAAGTCCTGGCTGATCCAGATCTGAACTGGCAAAACCTCAGCTCCCTCTATGCTGCCTCTGCGCAGTAGATGCGTAGGCCTACGTGGGGATCGCTATGGACTGCGTCACCTCCTCTTTGAATCAATCTGCCTCTTAGAGAATTATGTTTCAACCCTCCAGGCTAAGAAACCCTGATCTCCAGCAGAACTCAGGCCGTCTCTCGGAAACCCTACGTGAGCCCCGCGTGGGCCTGCATCACCCTTTTTGGGGCCTACGTCACACTCTCTGGTTGCTGCATTGTTTCCTCTGCTGCCTCTCTGCTATGTATCCTTGGTCCGAGAGAAGATCCTCCGACCAATAGCTACTTTTGCCTCTCACTGCACCAAGTCACTTAGATCTGATCTTCGTCCGAGCACTGCTCCTTCAGAAGAATTCGATCTCAAGATTCACTCCATGTGTGTCTTTACAAATGACCCTCAAGCCTTCCTTTATAGTCTTCTCTTTGAGAAATCAACGACCAAGATTAGATCTCTAATCAACGGCTAAGATTATAACATGACTAATCTTCGCTTTCTAGATCATTCTCACTCTGTTTTATTAATGTCCTTTCATTATTTAATTTCCCTAAGTTAGACTTAGGTGTTGATTTATGGTAGCATCGGATGTGCTCTAGCCTTGTAGTTTTGTATACAAGCTAAGACACATGTATTCCATAATACCCAGAAACGATTTTGGAAAATTCCACTTAGATATGGTTTAATTAAATTAATTAATCATTTTTTAATGTTTTTCTAAGTCTAAACTTAGGGAAACTAATTAATTAAAGGGTGTTAATTAAACTAAGTGTGAATCTTCTAGATAAAGTCATGGATCACCTCCAAGTTAATATTAGCCCTTGATTATGTTTTAATCTTGGCCGTTGAAGGGTCAACGTAAAAATATAGGAAGGAGGGTGAGGGGCCTATGGAAATCACAGTGAGCACATTGAGCATTTGACTTTTCGAGCTTGTGACAGAGACAAATTTTTGATCAAGATCGAATCACTAGGGCTGGGTTTGCTAAGTGATTTGATTCAGTGATCAGTTTCAGAGAGGGGCAGATGCAGTAACTGGTCAAGAGGACTAGGAGTACATTTCAGAGAGAGGCAGTGCAGTCCCCTGGAGGGGTGACGCAGATCCTGAAGGGAATCACGCAGAAGTGACGTAGTGCCTTTTGTATTCAGTCCGGAGATAGCTCGAAGCTGGGGTTTATGAGCCAGGAGGGCCAAAACTCAGTTTTTGTTCAGCTTGATCATTTGCAGAGGAGAGGTGACACAGTTCCAGAGCTTGCCCATGCAGACTTACACAGTTGTAGCGTAGGCATCACGCAGAGGCAGAGAGGGGCTTCACCAGTACTGTTCAGATCAGCCAGGGATTTGCAGAGTGAGGTATACCTCACATTTCTTCTATTGCCTAGATTTTCTCTGAAGGGTGAGCTGGATATTGGTACCCTAGTTGTACTCAAGATTCTGCTTCTTAATAATACAAAACCCTCAGATCTACTGCACCGGTTTTCCTGAGTTGGGTTTTTCCGGGGACTTGGTCCAAAAATAACTGTGTCAAATGTGGATGTTTTTCATTGTATTTTGATCAATTTGTTTCAACACTTAGATTTATTCCGCAGCATTATTTGTGTAGACTGCTTCAGTGATTACTTCGATATTTCACTATAATGAAATAATTATGAAAAATAATAGGAGAAGTAATTCAGATTTGTTGCAGTAGGAATCCAGATTTAGGATTTTTCACATTAGGATCTCCATTAAAATAATTAATTATTTTAGTAAAACATTAACCGAGTGGAATTTTCACAAACGGTTTTTGTGTTCTTTGGAATATCAGTGTCTAAGCCTCCTCACCAAATTTGAGACTTAGATCACTTTCTGATGCTACATAAATCAACACTCCCTCTTAGCGAGGAAAGTGTTCTAGCAATTTTCCTGTTGCATACTGCTCTGACCCTGAAGCATCCTCTACGTTGTTGATGCTTGGTTGTTGTTGCCCCTCATCTGCTGCGCTGCTGCCTTCTGTACTGTTGCCCATGACACTGCCACTGTCACTGCCTCAACTGTATTGCAACTCCCTCTCAATTTTTCATCTGTACATTTCTGTTATTGAAATGGATTCTTGATCATCCCCATCTTCTCTCTGAAGTAGACAAACTTTGTCTTTCCCAGAGCTTTAGTGAGGATATCCGCCACCTGTTCTCCTATCAGGGTGTATTACAATTGTATAGCTCCCTGTTGGACACAGTCTTTGATGAAATGACACTTGATCTCAATGTGCTTCAACCGATCATGAAACACATGATTTTTAGAGAGCTTGATGCAACTTTGATTATCACATAGAATGTTGGTCGCTTCCATCTTTTCCTTGAGTAGATTCACAAGCAGCTTCTTAAGCCATATGGCCTCACACGAAGCAGTGCTTGCTGCCATATATTCCGCCTCAGTTGAGCTAAGAGCCATGAATTTTTGTTTCCTGCTGCACCAGGAAGTCATTCCTGATCCAACATTGAAACAATACCCACTGATACTTTTCCGATCTACTGGGCTTCCAGCCCAATTTGCGTCAGTGAACCCACTCAATTTGATGTCATTGTCTCAGGTGTATCTCAATCCAAGCTCGACTGTTCCCTGCAAATATCTGAGAACTGTCTGAGGATGTTGACAACATAATAGATGTCTAGCCTAGTGTTGACCAGATAAATCAGGGACCCTATGAGCTACCTATACAAGGTAGGATTAGCCTCATCATCTTCGGAATTATCAATCTTCTTCCAATTGGTGATCATTGGTGTAGCCATGGGTCTATAGTTTTCCATCTTGAACCTCTTCAAGGTTTCTACAACATATCTCCCTTGACCAAGGAAGATCTCACCCTTCTGCTGCCAAACTTCCAACCCTAGAAAATAATACATCAACCCCAGATCCTTCATGTCGAATTCTGCAGCTAAATTCTCCTTGCTGTCCTTGATGAGCCTAGATGATCCTGTTAGGAATAGATCATCTACGTATAGCACCAATATCAAAGGCTCATCCCCTACTCTCAGATAGTAGAGATTAGGATCTGCGTCACTCTTGACGAATCCCATCTTCTGCAAGTATCCATAAGTTTGACCATAACAAGCTCTAGGGGCTTGCTTAAGTCCATACAAGGCTTTCTTAAGACTACGCACATGAGTCTTCGGCTCATGCGTCTCAGAGCCCTATGGTTGTTCGATATATACTTCTTCTTCTATCACCCCATTCAATACTGTAGTCTTGACGTCCATCTGGTGAGTCTCCCATCCCATCTGCACAGCAAGGGATATCATAGATCTAATAGAAGTATATCTGGCTACTGGGGCAAAGGTTTCTTCATAGTCTATCCCTTCGTTTTGAGCATACCCGTTTGCCACATGTTAGTCATCAGTAATTTTTGCTTTTTATAGATGACTAAATGCTTATCCTAGATTTCTAGAAACAAGATTCATGAATATTGTGAGTTCTAGAAATCTCACTACCTTCATTATCCTTAGGATAAACTTTTCACTATTTCACTACTCTATCAAGTCATGGCCAACCTATCACTCCCAAAAGACCCATCATGGGCTCATACCACTAAATTTCACTATATTTTGCCACCTCTGACCTTACCACTCTGTTTGGACTTGCCTAACCCTTCTACTTCCACCTTGGATTGTCAAGTAGCCTAACCTTTTCTCCTATTCACCAAGTGCCTCAAGCTTTGGTGGTTTCAAGCTACCTTTCTAGGCTCTTTAGATAAATCAAAATCAATAGTTTTGGGTCTGCAACGCATAAATTCTGTCAAAAACTCTGTTTTACACCTAAAGACCCCAAGTCAAGTTTTCAGCCAAAGGCCAAGCCCAAGGAGCCTCCCACTAGGTCTTCTAGGGTTTCATAGGTTATAGGATTGTTTTGGTATTCTAAATCTCTGTTTTTCATCTGCCAAGAGGCTGCAATCAAAGAGAAAGAAGGTCACGCAACTGTTTGTCCAAATCTGATCAAAAATCCTTCAAGGAAGGCCTCCTTGGTCAAAGCACAAATTCTGCAAAAAGACAGTTTCCCATATTAAACATTTCTGCAGGAATGATTGAGATGGATATTAGCAAAAAATGAGGTAAGGTAAGAGTCCAGCGCATCACTAAGGACAATCACAACAAAGGAGAGGCAACAGGCCTATGCTCAAAGAGAATCAGGGTTTTGGGACTGATTGGCTAAACAGTGTTGCCAAGCAAAAAGCCAATGAAAAAGACCACAAGGACAGAAGCCACATCAACACAACCAAGCACACATTGAAGATTTTTTAGAAATTATAAATGAATAAGGGAAAAAGGTGAGGTGAACTGAACAAAAATGAATGAACTTGAAAGGGCTATAGAGAACTTAGAAGACAACACTAATTATTTTTCTCTAACAGCCCTAAAACCTAAAGTTTTGGAAGTATAGGCAAAACAGGTGAAATGAGGATGGTGGGTCTCCATCATGACAGCAGAAGATTTTCAAGAGCTATTGAAGGTGATTTCTAGGGTTTGCCAAGGTAACAGTGTTTCATTGCATCCAAGGGAAGAATGAAAAGAGTATCAGGGTGAGGGAGGTCAAGGTTTCAAGTGCAGACAATTTCCTTCAAAAGGTCAAAGGAATGAAATTATGAGTTCTGGGTTACAAGGTAAAAATTGACATATGCAGGAGTTTGCTGTTGAGTAACTAAAGTTGTCTAAATCCAAACCATGACAAAAGAGACCAAAGCATTGTGTCATAGGCACCTGCAAAGATCAAAATGGTCAAGGGAAGACATATCATGGTAGGATTTACAATCTTTGTCAAAATGGACATGCCACTGTCAAAATCAGTAAAAAGGTGAGGAGAAACATGTTTTAAGGTCACTAACATTCAGACATATCAAAAAGGGATTAAACATGTTTTGTCATTTTATTAATACAGAAAGAGGTTTCTGACAGTGCCAAGGCCCTCAAAATATTAAAAATACCTCTCCATCTCCTCAGCACGCCCTCACCAAAAGAAGAAAAATCACTTTGGCAAGTTGCAAATCACCTGCAAAAAGGGTCACAGTATATCAGTGAAACTCGTAAAGTGACAAAAAACAAACTTAGCAAAAGTGGGTTTTCTAAATTTGATTTATCTTTCAAAGGGTATAAAGGCTCCTCGGTTATCTTTTCAAACTCACTTGTCATTTTTCAAAGAAAGAAAACCTTCAGGAGAAGATTCAGAGTTTTCTTTTTACTGTTCCTAGGCAAAAGTTCCCTGGCGCTGTGCTCACAGGCCCTGGCACTGCGCTTATCGGGTTTTCCACCATTCAAAATTCAACGTCGCTGCGCGAATCAGGAGTGGCGCTACGGGAATCGGGTGGCGCTACACACAGACAGGCTTGACACGCCCAGGACCCGACACCTTGTTCTGAACGCCTGGCGCTGCGTACACGCAGCACACGACCTTCCCAGCGCTGCACCCAGAGGCCTGGCAAGCTTGCACGCACCCGGCGCTGTACTCACACCAAAGGCACGACTTGCTAGCGCTGCGCCCACAGGCCGACTCCACTGTTTGGGCAGGGCACTCTGCTAATACAGAGGACCTCCAGACTTTCAAAAAATTTGCCCAAAGGCTCAAGGACATTCTCAAATTGCCTCCGGAAATTTCGGTTCACTGGGCAGTAAAACTAGTAGGTGCCCTATTTTCTCCTCCTCCTAAGTGTTTTTAGTCATTTGGTGGCTATACAATGATTAAACCCTAGTTGTGCAAACCCTAGGTCTTAAATGCTTATTAAACTTCTTTTTGGCCTCTTTGAACAAATTAATTGGTATGAAGGAGAGTGACTTAGGGTAGTTGCACTTCTTATTCAATTCAAAGCCCAATTAAACTCAAAAGTACTCATTCATACCCTTGCCTTCATATCACTCATCTGCAAAGGTTGTCCTCACCATTTTTCCCATTTTGCTCCTCAAACCCTAGTTTGTCCACAAACAACTCCCATCACCATGTCAGGGGCAGAAGACAGTAGCAGCAGTGAAAGAGTCCAAGGGCCTATGAGGCCAAATCATAAAGGAGGGAAAGTGAACAGATTTGAACCCCAGAAGACGGTGGCTATCACCTCATCTCCCATGATCCTCTCTTGCTTTCAGAATGTAGGGTGCTTCCAATTTTGTGAGAGAGTCAAACAAGTCCAAAGCCACCCAGAGCTTACAAGGCTTTTTATCCTCAATCTGCATAACAAACAATCAAGCCTTGCAGGGGTAGATTTTGAACTATCTGTAGATGCCATCTCTAATGCTACAGGTATCCCTGCTGTTGGTGAAAAGTGGTTTAAGAAAGCCAAAAATGGACAAGTACTATTATGAGCCATTTGTCAAAACTATGTACAGAATGGGCTGCAGGGCTATCTTCCCTTTCTCACACCTAAAACAGAGATTTTCTCCCTTAATGATGGTTATCATGAAGTACTTCACCTGTGAGGGGAGATACTCCAAGCTCTACTCCTACCATGTCAGACTCCTCATGCATTTCACAAGGGTCAAGATGCTCAACTTGCCCTATTACCTATATAGAAGTATGGACAAAATGTCTTATGTTGTCCAGAGAAGGAATCCTTCACAACAAATGCAGAGTTTATTTCAACATTCCTTGATCAAGATGGCGGTATTACATCAGTTAGAACAGAAGGGCATACCTTGGGATGTGTTCATAGCCCATGAAGTCTTCACAAGCCCACAGCCTCCTCATCAACCAAACTTGCCTTCATCATCTACACAAGTCCCCTCACCTCAAGGAAACCTCCCTTCTTCCCCTTCTCTTGATGCATCAAATAAAGAGGATGAAAGTGGCAATGATGAACCAAGTAATGACAGTGAGGGTAATGATGATGAATACAATGAGGATGATGATGATGATGATGAACAAAATGAAGACGAGACAACTCAAAATGAGGGTGGGGGAAATGATGATTTAAGCCCTCTAGGATCAGAAAACATGGAGATAGATGATGATGATGGGTTAAATCAAGAAGATGAACAGAGTGCTGACAATGAAGGAAATGAAATCAGTGATGAAGAGGGAAATGATGAGGCAGAGACAAAAATTGATGAAGAGGAAGAAGAAAGCATTGATGATGAAAAGGCAGAAACAGAAAATGAAGAAGAGGACAATGGGAAAGATCAAGATAGTAAGGAGAATGCAGAAATTGAAGGCAGCAGTGATGCAAATGAGATAGACCATAGTGAGGAGGTAAAAAACAGTGACAAAGAGGCAGGTGATCAAGAAGACAGTGAGGTACAAGACAGCTAAGAAGAAAACAGTCATGACAGTCATGACAATAGTTAGCTCCTCAATGATAATGAAAATGATGACAGTGCAGGAGATGAAGATGAAGGTAGTCCTAGTCATGATGATACTGAAAAAGGGGAAGAGGTTCATAGTCTAAATGATGATCACAACCATGACAAATAGACCAACAAATTCACCATCACACCTCTTTCATGCACATACTAGAGAGGGCCA
This sequence comes from Pinus albicaulis, assembly GCA_034641835.2. Taxonomy (NCBI): domain Eukaryota; kingdom Viridiplantae; phylum Streptophyta; class Pinopsida; order Pinales; family Pinaceae; genus Pinus; species Pinus albicaulis. The sequence continues at coordinate 1,698,560,089 of CM076578.1, forward strand.
AGGCTAGTGTTTGTTGCCTCCATGAGGCAAGAGACCATGCCATCTACCTCAACTCAAAAGCTTGACAAGGGCAAACAAAAGATGAAAAAAGGTGAGAAAGGTAAGAGAGGCAAGCAAACTAAACAAAAGCCCCAATTCATTGACCTTGACAGTGATAATGAAGATGAGGAGATGGCCACTAGAATACTACTCCAAAACAAAGATGCACAAATTAGGGAGTTGGAAAGAGAGTTTGGCATGGCACAGCGTGTCATTCAGTATTATAAGAATGAACACAAGTATTTTAAGAAGGTAAAGAGGGGCCTTGATCTCCAAAAAAAGATGACCAAGCACTATGCAATGAAAAACAAACTTGCTTGTGCCAAACTCAAAAATGCCCTCATTGAAATCCAAGCACTAAAAGAAGCAAAAGGTCATGAAAACCTTGGAGTTCTGGCACAAGCTTCTCAACAGGTCTCCCAAACCCCTAGAAGGAGACACACACCAATTTTGAAGGAATTTGGACAAGTTTTTGTATTTTGAGAATTTGAAGGCCTATAAGTGCAGCGCCACTGGCGTTACGCTTTTCCCTCAGGCATCCTGAGAGGGAAAACTCTACATTTTTGGATTTCTCATCACTAGTACACTATGCTCACAAAAGTTAAGAGCAATTGGATCATTTTTGACCCCTCAAAAGGTCAAAAAACACCTCATTTTTCACCATTCTACCTCCTTTTCAGGCTTGGCTTTGCGCTCAGAGAAGTGTTGGGATTTTGACATTTTGGACAGGTTACGGGAGCTGGATCAGGAAACCAAGAGTATTTTTGGAAAGTAGACTCATCTGGCTTTCCAACGGGCTATCACGAAGCAAAATCCGACATCAGGAAGGTCTCCAAAACTTGGTTGCAAAAGGACCTATTTTCTGCCTAAGGTGGTGCTGCACTTATGGACAACACTATGTGTTTTGGACCAAAAGTCAACAAAACACACTCATTTATTGCAAAATCATATTTTAGTGTTTTTTAAGGCAAATCACTCTAGAATTAGATGCAAGAAGTTATTTTGGCATTGATTTCATGAGATATTTTGTGCCTTGGGCCTTGTATGGTCTCTTGGGCATTTATGGCATTTATGAGTGATTTTGACATTTTCCAACCCTATCTAGGGTTATTGCCCTCCTATGCTAGATAAATAAAGCATGAGGGGTTTCATTGTAAATGTTGGCATTTGATGAGTTTTGAGAGCAATACATGGTTTTTATGAGTTTGGAGAAGAAATTGGTGTTGTGGATTTTCTGAATGGCTTGCTTTGACTGATGATGAAGGAGGATATCTTGCAGGATCCTTGAGCATGGTTAATGGTGATGTGTCTCTAATTAGTTCTTGTTTTCTTGTTTATCATTATGTTCATCTTTCTATGTTGCAGTGGAACAGAGAAGTATAGGCTAAGAAATGTTGTTTGAGGCACCTTAGTCCTTCCTGCTTTCTATTGCCTTGATGTTTTCCTCTGCTAGGACATTTTAGAGAATTCTTAATTGCTCTCTAGACCCCCTAATCTTGTTTATTCCATAAATGGTTCAATACAGTATTTTTCAAATATGTTTTATGGTTATCCCTGCCTATTTGATGCTATTTAAACTCTGTTTTGGAATATCTCTTTGAAGTATTACTTGTTAGGTTTTAGCCAAAGAGGCCATGTTTTGATCATGCCCTTTGTCCATGCTTGAGAAGTTGCCTTAAAGTTCTTTGTAGCTTGATCATTGATGTTTAGGCATTCCCTCTTCATTAGTTAAAGTTATTTGTTATCTTGAATGTTTTCTAAACCTTGAAGGTGAAATCATCAGAAGTTAAATGAGTTTCTCGCCTTCTATATTTCATTGGAATTGTTCATCTTGAATGCTTGTTTGCTTAAGTATAATCTAAAAATTATTGGTTTGCCCTATTTTATGATTATACCCTTATGTTGATTAGTATTTGAGATCATCTTGTTTAAAAGTAGTTGTTTAAGGATTCTTCATTGCCCTTACACACCTACTATGCTCACAAACTTAATGTCCATTTCATTCCACACATACCTTAAAGGATCCATTTGAATATGCTAGATTTTCCTTGTTATGCACCCTGTTTCATTGTTGAGATATCCATGACTTTATTTGACTCCATAGCCCAATGATTTGAAAACCTCTCACTCCACCTATTCTACTTGACCATCCTACCCAACCAAAACAACAACGAACCCTACACTTAACAGCTAGCCTAAAATAAACCATCTAAAGCAAACAAGTTCACATCCTTTGCAAACAATAGAGAGAGCCCTCTCTGAGTCCAGGAAGGCTAGGTCTTAGGACTCCAAAGACTGGTCTGATGTTACCCTGTGCATTTGGTCTACCAATCTGCTAAATCACAGGACCCTAACACCACAAACCTGGCTTTAAATTTTTCTACGCTGCCATCTGCAACATATTTGATCTTGTAAATCCATCTCGAACCCACAACTGATCTGTCCTGAGGCCTCAGAACCACTTCCCAGACATCATTTGTCATGATGGAACTGTACTCTTCCACCATTGCATCAACCCACACCTGTTGTTGAGCTACCTCCTGAAAACTACAGGGTTCCCCAACTTGAGCTACTGAGGCTTGGTATCTGTCTGGTTGCCTCTTCTGATTTCTAGGGGCTCTGACAAACTCCTCTGCATCCCTCAGAATTTGTCGTAATTCCCTACTCATCCTACCACTGGTAGTGGGTGGTTCTACTTGCTCCCCCTCCTGCAAATCTTCTGGGGATGAATCCCTTGGATCCTTCTGCCTTGGAGAAGCACTTGGGCTATCCTCTACTGGTCGTAGTGGCTGGACCAGAGGGTCATCTTCGGACTGTGTAGCTGAAGTCATCTCTCGGAATTTTCTGAAAGCTCTTTCCTCCATGAACTTTACATCCCACCGCACTACAACCTTCCTACTACCAGGAATGCAGATTCTGTAAGCCTTAGCATTTTCATTGTATCCCACTAGATTTCCTTTTTCAGCAGTCCTATCCAATTTCTTCCTCTTCTCTTAGGGTATATGGCAGTATGCCACACTACCAAAGATCCTGAAGTGGCTTACTTCTGGCTTCCTGCCAGTGAAGAAACTTTAGTGATCTTACCCAATGCATTGTGAGGAATCGTGTTCTAAACATACACAGCTGTGTTGCAAGCTTCAACCCACAGAAATTTGGGCATGTCTTGATCATATAGCATTGCCCTTGTAGCCTCCACAATAGTTATATTCTTCCTTTCTGCAACTCCATTATGCTCCGAATTATATGGAGCAGTCCACTCTCTTCTGATGCCTTCCCTTGCACAAAATTCTATGAAAACTTTATCAATGTATTCTCCACCATTATCTAATCGCAGTATCTTTATCTGCTTTCTTGTCAGATTCTCAACCAGAGCTTTAAACTCCTTGAATCGATCAAAGACTTCATCCTTGGTCTTCAGAAAGTAGATCCAAGTTTTCCTGGAATGGTCATCAATGAAGGTGACGAAATATTTGGCACCACTAAGAGCTCTAGTGGAAATTGGTCCGCAGATGTCTGAGTGTATCAATCCCAACAAACTCTTAGCCCTATTTCTGCTCCTAGGATAGTTTTCTTTGGCGTACTTCCCTAGTACGCACCCTCTGCAAACGTCATCTCGTTTGGTGCTCAAATCTGGAACTCCTATGACGGTCTTCTTGAGAATTTTCAAAGCCCTATGGTGTAAGTGCCCCATTCTCCTATGCCATAGCTCATTCAAATCCTTCTCATCACTACTGCATATCAGTGCTTGTAATATTCTGAATAGGAAATAAACAACAATAAAAAGCAACATAAACAAAAACTACAGCAAATAGAGAGACACCATGAAAAGCACTGCAAACATTGAGAAAAGCTGAGCCATATTATTATAAATCTGAAAGAGGGAATGAGTACAAGAGGTGATCAGAATGATGGCACCTTGGCTTGCTCAAGGCAAGCTGAAATAACTCTCAAAACCCTGCTATGAATGGTTGCTTTTCCTCTGGACTGTGTAACTCCCTAAGCTGTTGTTGCTGCTGGAAAATGTTGCTTCTGGCTGGAATGGAGTTGCTCTTTAGGGTTGTTCCCCTACTCAAAAAAATTGTGAAACTCCGGCTATGAACTCTCCTCCAAAAACCCAAAAAACCCAAGAAGGAATTCCAGAAAGGCTGACCCCGGAATTTGACCCCCTTGGGAAAATTATGCACTCCTGGTGAGTACGTTGGCTTTTGAAGTGAATGGCTAGAAATGCTAGCCTCAATCTACTCCAAAATATCACTTGTGAAGGGTTGATCCCCTCACACTTCTCCTGGACTGTAACTACCGAATATCCCTCTCTCCCAGAGCTACCCTCCTCAAGACTGCGTAACTGCTGTGAGAGACTGCACTGCCTCAAGACTGCGTAACTGCTGTGAGAGACTGCACTGCCTCAAGACTGCGTAACTCTTAGATGGCTGATGCTCTGTTCTCTGCTCTAAAAACTCAAGGTAAAGCTCCTCACCTGAGCGGGCACTCGAAGTCCCCCAAGGCAGAGGTTGGGATCTCTGCTCGGAGACGCCTGTGTGTTGAACATTGCTTGTAGACTTAGATAAACAACATAAGTGTGCTCAATATCTGTTAGACATAAATTCTAAAGATGCATAATAGAATGAATGAGTAGCTAGCCTCTCCCTCCTTTTATGCTTGAGTCCCTAGCTCTCCCTTGGGCCCCACTATGTTGCGTTGTCTCCCCTTGCCACGCTGCCCTGCCTACTCTGCGTTGTCCTGGCCCACGTTGCCACTAGGCTGTCTGGCCCACGCTGCCTCTGGATTGTCCCTCTCCCTGCACTGTCACTTGGTCCCCTTGGGCCCCATGCTGAAATCAAAATACTGTCTAAGTGACTTTAGGGAGCTTATTTCTCCTAAGTCGGGTTATGGGTCCCACCACCCATTTATTTATGGTTGAACATTAGAAATGCAAAATCTGAGAAAAAATTAATATTTCCAATTAGTTGTTTCTAATTGGGAATATTACAGTCCTCCCCACCCAAAATGTTGCTTGTCCTCAAGCAACTGCAAAGATGGGTGCTACAAAATCTTCTCACTCTCCCAAGTGACATCCTCATCCAGAAGATTTCTCCATCTCACCAAGTACTCTTTGACTGTCCTGCTCCGCATCTATCTCTCCTGGGTGTCTAAGATGGCTTCTGGTTGTAACACCAAATGCCCCTCATCATCTGTAGGTGGAAGCTCCTTTGTTGCAGTCACCCGCTGCCCCAATGCCTTCTTCAGGCATGACGCATGGAAAATGTTGTGTATCCTACTCCTTGCCAGCACCTCCAACTCATAATCAACCTCTCCTACCTGACGGATCACCCTATAAGGTCCATAGAAGCGGGGCTTGAGCTTCTTGACCCCCTTCTGCTTCAGCGTAGACTGTCGGTAAGGCTGAAGTCAGAGGTAGAACAAGTCACCTACCTCAAACTGTCTCTCTTCCCGCCCTCGATCTGCATACAACTTTTTTTGATTCTGCATTGTCGCTAAGTTATCCTTAAGAGCTCAGAGTATATTTTGGCTCTCTTGGATCCAGTCGCTGTCCCTGGGGGCCTTGCTAGCTCCAAAAATAACATCAGCAAAAGTCAGAGCATGATATCCATACAAAGCATAAAATGGAGACATACCGATAGACATGTGGAAAGTGGTGTTGTAGTAGTATTCTCCCAAGTGTAGCCAATGCAACCATGCCTTCTGCTGCCCCGTGACATAGTTCCGCATGTAGCCTTCCAGTCACTTGTTCACTGTCTCCGTCTGCTCGTCCGTCTGAGGGTGATAGATGGTACTAGGAGTTAACTCTGTACCCATCAAACGAAAGAACTCCTGCCAAAATCCGCCCATGAAATGGTTGTCCGTGTCACTGACTATGGTCTTAGGAAGACCATGTAATCTGAAAACATCACAGAAGAACAGCTCTGCCACCTGTGCAGCTGTGTTTCGTGCTGATATGGTGAAGAAATGGGCATACTTTGTTAGTCAATCAACGACCACAAAGATGCACTCCTTGCCCTGCACCGCGGGCAACCCAGTAATGAAATACTTAGAAATGCTTTCCCACTTTCCTTCCAGAATGGGAAGTGGCTGTAGCAATCCGGCTGGGTGGCTCATCTCCCCCTTGCTCCTTTGACACAACTCGCACTCCCTGACATGCCGGAGTACGTCCTCCTTGAGGCCTCTCCAAGATAACCTCTCCATGATGGCCCTGTAGGTCTTTGTGAATCCCTGATGGCTTGATAGCGGAGAATTTTGGGATGCACGCAATATCTTCTCCTTGAGTTGAGAATTCCTAGTCAAGAAGATCCTATCTCTGTGGTATATGACCTCTTCCATCACCCTGTACCTGTCATTTGACACCTAGCCATCCAACTCCTCACAAGCCAAGCGTTCCTTGGAGTACTCCACCAACAGTTGAGCCCTCCAGTCTACATCTAGGCTCATCAAGGACAACGCTGCTGGTCTATGTGACAAAGCATCCACCACTACATTGTTCTTCCCTTTGACATACTCAATGTCAAAGTTGTAAGCCTGGATCTTACTGACCCAATTCTGTCGCCTCTCCTGCAACTGCTTCTGCTCAAGGAAAAACCGGAGGTTGTTGTGATCAGTCCTCACCTGAATTTTGTTGCCTACCAGATACTGCAGAAACTTGGCCAATGCATGCATAATGGCCAACATCTCCTTGTCGTATATCAAATACAACCTCTCATGTGGTTGTAGCTTCCTGCTCTCGAAAGCTATAGGGTGGCGCCTCTGCATCAATACCGCGCCTACTCCCTCCCCCGAAGCATCACACTACAGAATGAAAGGTTGTGTGAAGTCTGGCAAAGCCAACATCGGACAACTGCTCATCACCTCCTTGAGCCTGTCAAAGGCCCTCTGCGCAATATCAGTCCAGCCAAATGCCCCCTTCTTGGTGAAATCTATGAGGGGTGCAACAAGCAGGGAAAACCCCTTGACAAACTTCCGATAGTAGGTGCAGATGCCTACAAATCCCTAGAGTTTTGTCACGTTCTTCGGTTCTGGCCACTCCCGAATGGCCCAGATCTTCTCCTCGTGGGCTCTCACTCCGTCCACACCAATGATATGCACCAAGTAGAGCATCTCTGTCAAACCAAACTCGCACTTGGAGAGTGTAGCATTGAAATGTTGCTCCTCCAAAATACGTAGTACAACCTCAATGTGCTGCAAGTGCTCCTCCCAAGTGCAGTTGTATATAAGGATGTCATCAAAGAACACCCGCACAAAATTCCTCAACTGACCACGAAAGATGTGGTTCATGCAAGACTGAAAGGTGGCCGGTGTGTTGGTCAGCCCGAAGGGCAACACCAGAAACTCGAAGTGGCCATAATGGCACCTGAATGTAGTCTTGGGGACATCCTGGTCCCTCACCCTGCTCTGATGGCACCCTGACCTCAGATCGATCTTGGAGAAGAACTTCGATCCCCTTAGCTCATCCATCAACTCATCAATCCTGGGGATGAGGTATCGGTCCTTCAAGGTCTTTTTGTTGAGTGCCCTGTAGTCGATGCACATCCGCAATGTGCCATCCTTCTTCTTTACCAGAACAACAAAAGAAGCAAACGAGCTAGTACTGGGCCGGATGTGTCCCAGTGCTAAGAGCTCATGGATAACTCTCTCAATCTCATCCCTGTAGGCCTTGGGGTGCCTATAGTGGGTGGTGATCACTGCTTGGATCCCCTGCTCCAACTCAATGGTATGCTCAAACCCTCAGTCCGGTGGTTGCCTCGGTGGTATGTCCCCAAAAACCATGGAGTACCTGTCCAATATAGACTGCACATCTCGGTGTACTGACTGCCCTGTGGCTCCCGCCTCCGAAATGTGTAGTTCTACTACCCACTCTATATCTCCCTTCCTGAAGTCTACCTCCATTCGGTGTGCTGAAACTGTCTGCGGGGGCTATGTGTGCATGCCTCTGATCATCACATGCTTTCCACTCTTCTTGTCTATCCACTCCATCTCCATTGTCTCCCAGTCTGTGGTGACCTTACCCAATGTAATCAGCCATTGCACTCCCAATACCACATTGGTATCTAGGGTGTCAACCACAAAGAAGTTGTCTGTCATCGTGTAGGTCCCCATGGTCACTACCAATGCTGAAACATACCTCATACACCGCATGGTTTTGGCACCCGATACCAACACTGAGAAGCCATCAAAACTCTTCGTTAGTATGCCCCTCCTCTCTACTAGTTGAGCATTAATAAATTTATGAGTGGCTCCGCTATCTACCAAAACTGAAACACGCTGTCCTTACACGGTGCCTCAGACACACAGTGTCAAATACTTCGGAACTCCTCGCAGAGATGCAAGGACTCCTCCTGTGGGTGCAAACATTGCCCCTCATGCTCCTGGTGGAGGTGGTGGTGGATGATCTCCTCTCTGTGCTACAGCACTGGCCTCACCCTCTATCTCCTCATAAGCATCTTCTTCTCCCTCGCTGTCGGAGAAGACGTCAATGTAATGTGCCTTACCTGCAGCACATCGATGACCCGGTGCCCATGGCTCCTGGCATGTGAAGCATGGCTTTCTCCGTCTCAAGTCTCTCAAGGTGTCATCATCCAAAGGCCCTCGGCCTTGGTTCCCCTTCTACGGTGGAACTCTCGTGTCCTTCCCCTTCAGCTGAAATGTCGGTCTCTAGGGAAAGGGATCTCTAGTCCTGGGCAAAGCATCCTGCAAGTCTCTTGTCCTCTCGATTGCATCCTGAAGTGTAGTAGGCCTAGTGGACCTGATTAACCCACGCAGAGGTTCTGCCAACCCATCAATAAACATGTAAATCCTCCTGGCTGCGGACAAGCCTAGCACCATCACCGAAAGTCTCAAGAACTCATAAATGTAAGTTTTTGGGTTCCCGGTCTGTTTGAGCTTGGTCAACTCGACAAAATGCTCCTTCGGATCCTTCCGGTCAAACCTCTCCACCAATCTCCAGGTGAACTTTGCATACGCTGTCACTGCTGAATGACCCACCGTAGCCATCCCATGGAACCACCAGTCATGGGCTTCCCCCTCAAGGTGCTGCGCTGCCACCTTGATGGCCTCCACCTCTGCCATCTGGTTTAGCTGAAAGTAAATGTCCAGCTTTTCTACCCAAGCTTTTGTTGAACATTTAGATGACCCGTCATAAGTTGGCAAGAAAAATATACCCATGGTACGTTGCATCTCACCTCCCTGCGTGTACCCACCTCCTCTGTTCTGGTTGCGGGGTTTGTTGTTGTTTTTGAGCTAGCAGAAATTGTGGAAAGAGAGAGCTTCACCAAACTCTCGCCCATATGATTGATACTCTGCAAAATAATCCCCGTAATGAGCCATCTCCGGCTCCTGTGGTCCTCCCGTTCTTGTACCTGCAGTCGAGGATGTGGGCATAGTGGAACGTGGGGGAGTGTGTAGCACCACCTGCTGTGTTGTGTTATGCTCTTGCGTGTGATGGGAAGTGTCAGACCCCTCTTCGATGTGAAATACCCTTGGGGTTTCACGCTGTCTATTTTCCCCAACAGTCTTCTGACCCATCTCCTCTATCTTCCTGGAGAGCTCCTGTACAGACTTCAAGAGGAGGTTCTTGAACTCCCTCTCGTCATCTATTTCCTCTACCATAGGTGCTTCCTCCTCTGTGTCCTTTACTGGAACGTAGTCCCCCTCTCCAAATGTGGCCTCGAGCCTCCGCTCTCGGCTCTTGTACCGCTGCTTTCGGTAAGTGATGTATTCTTTGTCTCCAGGTGTCATAGACTGATCTACTCCACAAACTGAGCCAAGTCTATGAGCTCCGATACCACTGTAATATTCCGAATAGGAAATAAACAGTAATACAAAGCAACATAAACAAAAACTACAGCAAATAGAGAGACACCATGAATAGCACTGCAAACATTGAGAAATGCTGAGCCATTTTATTATAAATCTGAAATAGGGAATGAGTATAAGAGGTGTTCAGAATGACGACACCTTGGCTTGCTCAAGGCAAGCTGAAATAACTCTCAAAACCCTGCTATGAATGGCTGCTTCTCCTTTGGACTGCGTAACTCCCAAAGCTACTGCTGCCGGAAAATGTTTCTTCTGGCTGGAATGGAGCTGCTCTTTGGGGTTGTTCCCCTTCTTAGAAAATTGTGAAACTCCGACTATGAACTCTCCTCCAAAAACCCAGGAAGGAATTTCGGAAAGGCTGACCCCGGAATCTGACCTAGTTGGGAAAATTACGCACTCCTGGTGAGTATGCTGGCCTATGAAGTGAATGGCTGAAAATGTTGGCCTCAATCAGCTCCAAAAGACCACTTGTGAAGGGTTGATCCCCTCACACTTTTCCCGAACTGAAATTACTGAATATCCCTTTCTCCCGGAGCTGCCCTCCTCCAAGACTGCATAACTCCTATGAGAGACTGCGCTGCCTCAAGACTGCATAACTCCTAGATGGTTGATGCTACATTCTTTGCTCTGAAAACACAAGGTAAAGCTCCTCACCTGAGCGGGCACTTGAAGTCATCTGAGGCTGAGGTTGGGATCTCCGCTTGGAGACACCCATGTGCTGAACAACACTTGTAGACTTAGCTAAATAGCGTAAGTGTGCTCAATATTTGTTAGAAAAAAATTCTGAAGATGCATAATAGAATGAATGAGTAGCTAGCCTCTCCCTCCTTTTATGCTTAAGACCCTAGCTCTCCCTTGGGCCCCACTATGCTACGCTGTCTCCCCTTGCCACGCTGCCCTGCCTACTCTGCACTGTCCTGGCCCACGCTGCCACTGGGCTGCCTGGCCCATGCTGCCTCTGCGCTATCCCTCTCCCTGAGCTCTCACTTGGTCCCCCTGGCCCCACATTGAAATCACAATATTGTCTAAGTGACTTTAGGGAGCTTAGTTCTCCTAAGTTGGGTTATGGGTCCCATCACCCATTTATTTATGGCTGAACATTAGAAAAGAAAAATCTGAACAAAAACTAATGTTGCCAATTAGTTGCTACTAATTGGGAATATAACAGTGTCATTGGAGATTCGAGCTGCAACTTATATAGTTTATTGCTTTTGACTCTGATTTGTGCCTTCTTCTTCCAACTTGGGTTTTTGATATATACTCTTTTTCCAATGAAGTAGACATCGCAACCCTTGTTTTGTAGCTAAGACACTGAGAGTGAGTTCATCCCCAAACCAGGCACATGTTTATTGCCATCTTCAGTTTGAAACACTACGATACCTCTCCCAACAGGGGTACACTTCGCCTTATTTCCCATGGTGATTTGAAAATTCATCTGCTCTTCCTGGTAGCTCGAGAAACATTCTCGTACTCCTGTCATATGTGTAGAAGCTCCACTATCAATATACCAAACTTCTGGAGGCCAATACAAAGATGTCATGATCTCTTTGTTCTTCCATTTCCATTCTCTCGGGATAGCTGTGTGAACCCATTAGAGTTGTTGCTGCATTTCCATTCTCTCGGGATAGCTGTGTGAACCCATTAGAGTTGTTGCTGCAGCAACTTCTAGACTTCGTTCCATCGCAGAGTCTCCAATCCTGTTACTCAGCTCTGATACCATGTGAAAATTTCAATTCTGAAATTCCACTGTAGTTATAGATTTATTTCTCCTACTTATTTCCACAATAAGTTATTTACAAAAACCTTACAATAAATTTCGAAATAAACACTACTGCAGTTATCACTTAAATACATATAGAGAAAAGACCAGTAAAATGCAAGCACAAGAACCAATCACAATGACAATTATTTTTGGAGAATTGTCCCTGAAAAAATCCAATGTGGGAAAACCGGTGCAATAGATGAGGTCTTATATATTAATCTTCAGCATTAAATTCTTTACAAGGAAAGACTGGCAGAAATAACTGAGAAACTTCTTGAGATACACCTGAGAATAATCTGCTCCGGACCTCCGGAGAATTTTCGACACTTGAGGGACTCACTGGCCCTCCCTGTGTCACTCTGCATCACTAATGCGTACCTCTCTGCATAGAGCCAGCGTGAGACTGCGTCACAACTATGTAAGGCCTCTGCATTGCTCCTAAGTATTGCCTCTCTGCCCTTCTACGTCTTTCTTTCCTTGAGCCCTGACATTGTTGATTCCCTTTGCTTCCTTTGCCCTGCATATCTCCCTCTGAAATCGAATTATATTCCTTCAGAATTGACTTCCCTCGGGTTACTGAATGTTTGCCCGACTTTCTTTCCAAATGACCCTCAAGCGTTCTTTTATAATCTTCTCATTGATGAATCAACAACCTAGATTAGAAGTCTAATCAATGGATAAGATTAAAACTTGACTTTATCTTTGTTCTCTAGAAGATTCACACTCTGTTTTATTAATACCCATTAATTATTTAATTTCCCTAAGTTTAGACTTAGGGTCTCCATTAATATAATTAATTATTTTAATAAAACATGAACCGAGTGACATTTCCACAAATGGTTTCTGGGTTCTTTGGAATATTGGTGTCTAAGCCTCCTCACCAAATTTGAGACTTAGATCACTTTCCGATGCTACAAAAATCAACAATGTTGACCACGTCTACTCCCAACTAGGAAGTGTAGCCCTGCCAAGAATTCTCTGGACCAAAGCTTGCCACTCCTCCGTAACTGCGTTAAGGGCCAGCCTCACCATAGTTACTACAATTGGGGTGGATCCCATGACTGCCAACTGGTCTCGAATCTCCTGAAGCCTTGTAAGGAACAAAGCAATGTGCTACCCCTTCTGCATCTGGATCACGCAGAGTTTATGCTCCAAGTACATCTTCCGTTGCTTGGAAGTTCCTTCGTAAAGCAAAGACAAAGCTTCCCACATCTTCCTGGCAGTGTTCTTGCTAGCTAATTGTGAGACTATGTGATCCTTGACCTCGTCAAGGATTAGCCTCTTGCACTTTGCCATATCGGACTTGTACTTTTTAAGTTGATCTGGATTTGTTGGTACAACAACCACATTTGCCACAAACGCCTTGAAATCAAATTCATCTAGAAGGAATTGAATCCTTTCCTTCCATATTACATAGTTGGAGGAACCTCCAACCGGTTATGATCCCTAGGTCCATGAGCTTCCATCTCAACCGAAAACTGTCGAACTGCTTCCTCTTGCTCCCCCTCTGCGTAGCCTAGGGAGGCTTACGCACTCCTTCTGGAGCTTGTATATCTACTGCCTTGATCTACTGCTCAGATCCTAGAAAAATGTTGAATTCCTTAGCTAGGAATTCACTGATGAAGAATTCCCCGCTATATGCTTTTTCTTTCTTCTAACGCTTCTCTGCTCTGGCAACCACCTGCAGAAAAACTGCATCCCTCTGGCTCTGCGTGACGGCTCTGCACATCTCCCTCTACCTCAAAAAAATCTCAAACCGGAAGTCCTACCTCTTTGTCGACTCACTCAGAGAAAGACAACCTCAAGACTTCAGCCCTCCTGGCTAGATCTGCGCAATCCATCTTCGGATTTGATCTACTGATGCTGCAGCAATTCGGCCTTCACTTCAGATTCATATATGTTCTTCGTGTTTCACATCAGATGCTCTAATACCATGTGAAAATTCCTAGATCTCACAATCTAAGGAATCCTGCATCAACTGAGTGTACTTCTCCTATTAAGTAAATTACATTTACATAATTAATTCATATCTGAATTATTGAAGTAACTACTGAAGCAACCTAAATTGAATAAATATGATTCTGAAACAAGGAAACTGAGCAAGAAATCAATCACACATAGGACACAGTTATTTTTGGACAAATGTCCCTAGAAAAACCCAATGTAGGAAAACCGATGCAACAAAACTAAGGGTTTGTATTATTAAGCACCAGTTTTCTGAATACAATCTCTGGATGCCTTTCTGGCCGTCCAGTATAGAGAAATCACGGCAGACAAAAAATAGTGAGTTTTACTTCCCCCTGCAAGTCCCGGCTAATCCGGATCTGAACTGGCGAAACCCCAACTCCCTTTGCGTTGCCTTTGCACAGTAGATGCCTAGGCCTACATGGGTATGGCTATGGACTATGCCACATCCTCTCTGAATCGATATGCCTCTCGGAGATGATGAACCCTTAGTAAAACTGGGGGGGGGGGTGTGAATCATTTTAATACATTCATGGACATTTAACACTCTTTTCATTCAACTCATTTATACCTTCATCTCATAAGCAGCTTAATACATAATGAATCAACAAACTTAATGTGTGTAGAGCAAGTAATTAAGCAGATTAAAACATCACATCAACACATAATCATCAAGCACATAGACAACAGATATAAGTGGAAACCCATAAGGGAGAAAACCACATCTTATTATTGTTGTGATGCAAAAGCAAGCTCCAACTCCCTCTCACCACTAATTTTCTGTAGGCTCCAACCTACAAGGGGCTACTACCTCAAATTCTGCAAACTACAACTTGCAAGGAAGCTCTAACTCCCATCTATTTTCTGCAGGCTACAACCCACAGGACGCTGCTACCTCAACCAGCTACAACTGGACATCTATCAAGCTACAACTTGATATGGAAGCACCAACTCCCTCACACTACAATAAAATCATATGTTGATTTACCTAGATATCAGCTCTGTTTTTCTCCTTCTTCAATGCTGCCCTTCCAACCTTCAAATCTGCTTCTTATCAGCTCTAGATCTGCACAACATCTCTATCTGCTCTCTCTCATTCTTCCACTCTCTAACATCTTTGTGCATATTACAATAACATCATTCATATAGATCACTTCATGGCTGTTTGCATTCTATATGGGAATATGAAGTGAACAGGCATGACTCTTGCCTTCCACCCACTCATTTCCTCACTCAACATATTCAGGATGTTACAACAATATATACACTCATTTTAGTATTAAATTGGAGTTTTGCTTTGCCTTGGAGACTAGCCTTTGCATCACAAACAATATAAAATAATTAATACATTTACAGTTATAATCAAATATTTCACTCAGCCCTTTTAGCTTCTTAGATTTGTTGTGTGTTTGTCCTCTTTTGCTTGTTGTCCCTTTGTCTTTTATGTTTCTGTAGTTATATTTCAACAGTGCTGCATGACCGCCTTTTTCCCAACTCGACCCATGCTGTGGCACTGTTTTGCACGAGCTCCGGGTCCTTTTTCTTCCCGAGCCTTTTCTTGCTGTGTTTAGACTTTTCTTTTGTTACCTGAGTCTTTTCTTCCGTGTTCAGCCTTTTCCTTTTAACACACAACCACATCTACATGACACTTTTCATCTTGGCTGACTTCTTTACACAAACCCCGTGGACTTGTGGGTCATGGCCCACATAAACTCCCTTTTAACACAGCAAAGTACAATATCGGAGTTTATTCCACATACATATGTTAGCGATCAAACATCCCATGCTTTATAATAGAACACACATTACAGACGCAGAACAGGGGTTATCGGGTCCCACAGTCCTTGACCAATAATAGTACATTGCACTTCACTTGCTCACCACTGTTAACATTTAGCACTAATCATATCTCTTGTCTTGTGCGATAAGCAATCGCATCGTATCGCATCCAACTTAACTTATAGTGCGAACCTTAAGCACAAAAACATAAAATCTGCGATGTGCGCTAATGCACAGTGCCGACATGTGGGTCCTCCCTTTCCCCGCATCGCAACTTTCTAACCTTACCGCATCGCAAACAAATTAACATACCTTAGCGCTATCTGCTAACATTTGCAATGTGCGAACTCGCGATTCGCCGTCTTCCATTGATTTGCGCCCAGATCTAACGGTCCTCACTTGATCGCACTTCGCACTTTATAAGATTTACTTTGTGGTTACCCTCTATTTCTTGCGAACTGCGATATTGCATAGTGCTGACATGTGGCCTTCTCCACTTCGCATCGCATACAATTTAACTTACCTTGCGATGCCCTTAACACTATCCACTAACATTTGTGATGTGCGAACTCGCAATTTGACGTCCACTGTTGATCTTTCACCTTCACTTTTGCGATCAAATCCTGACCATCCACTCATCCTTCACGCGGCTCTTCTGCCCACTCTGATCTCTGTCGTTAAATCTTAAAACTTCGATTTTGCGATTCGTTCTTTGCCATCCGATCGCTTCCCTTGGAATTCTTCTAAGTGTTCTCTGCCCTGTCGATTTTTCCTCTTTCAGCTGTCGCAGCTCTGCACCACCGGTTCCTCCATACATAAACACTGTAATTTCCGATTGCTTTATGCTATGTGATTAATAAAATATTCAATCAAACAGAGGATTGTGTAAGATCTCAGGTCCTCGCTGTGTCTTGCAAATCTGATTGCCTTTTGCTATGCGCTGAAGCAATTCGCTTTGTCTTCTTTTTAAAAGCGTTGAACTCTTCTGAGCTTGTTCTTCTGTTTGTGATTCACTCTGACTTGGGATCATCATGCTTGCTGCCTTTGCCTTTTTGCTGCCTTTGGTGCCTTTGCCTTTTCCTTTTTGCTGCCTTTGCGCCTTTGGTGCCTTTGCTAATGGTCTAATGCTGCTCCTTGCGTCTCTTTTATGTTTTCTTACTGCATTATTGCATGATCTGCTTCTTTGCCTTATTGCTGCTGCTTCTCTGATCCTTTGTGCTCCTTTGCCATCAATGACAATATTTCCAACAGGAGAATCAAATTTTAGCGCTCTAGGCTCAGAAACACTGATCTCCAACAAAACTCGTACTGTCTCTCAGAAACCCTACGCAGTCCCTGCGTGGGCCTGTGTCACCCCTTCTGGGGCCTACGTCACACTCTCTAGTGGCTGCGTTGCTTCCTCTACTGCCTCTCTGCTATGTATTCTTGGTCCCAAAGAAGATCCTCCGACCAATAACTTCTTCTGCCCCTCACTACACTAAATCACTTAGATCTGATCTTCGTCTGAGCACTGCTCTGTCAAAAGAATTCAATCTCAAGATTCACTCCGTGTGTGTCTTTCCAAATGACCTTCAAGCCTTCCTTTATAGTCTTCTCATTGAGAAATCAACGACCGAGATTAGATCTCTAATCAATGGCTAAGATTATAATACGACTTGATCTTTGCTTTCTAGATCATTTTCACTATGTTTTATTAATGTCCTTTAATTATTTAATTTCCCTAAGTTAGACTTAGGGTCTCCATTAAAATAATTAATTATTTTAATAAAACATTAACCGACTGGAATTTTTACAAACAGTTTCTGGGTTCTTTGGAATACCAGTGTCTAAGCCTCTTCACAAAATTTGGGGCTTAGAGCACTCTCCGGTGCTACAAAAACCAACACATAACACATTTGAGGCTGCTATCTATGGATCATATGAGGTGGCTAGCTGGAAATCTGCATCTTAGGAAAAAAAATTTCTCCTAGGCTTACCCACGTATATGGATTGGTAATGAGCCCACTTGAGCCCCGTAAGCCCCCTTTGACTTTCCTCTCTTGTTGCGTCATAGCCCCAACCCCCTTTCTTTGTCCTTCCTCTTCTATAGCCTATGATGTATTTTATTAAAATTCAATGTTCTGGCTTATATCCATTCAGCGTGTATACATTTACATTACTGGTCTAGGGATCAAAAATGGGGAATTACACCCAACAAGGCTTCCTTAGCAGAAAAGGTAGGGATCTTACACTTGTGTTTTAGACAAGCTGGGTCTTTGGGGTATTCACTCCTGTAAGTTCAATGTCACCTAAATAATCTTCTACTTCAACAGATTTTTGCTTTTATTATGTTGTTGATTCTTGCTTCTTCCTCATTTTCTTTATTGGCTACCTGATCATGTTTTTGTTTGTTAAGCTCATTGTTCATTTCTTAATATGGCTTCAACATTTTAAATATCCTGGTATATATATTCTTGAAGTAAATCCGCTGCTGTTTGGAGAGAAATATGCAGTTTCTGAATACTTAATTAATTTCGTACATAATAAACATGAGATTGAAACACTTTTCTCAGCAAAAGGAACTACAATATACAAGAGCAGAGGGAACAAACCTTTAAGTTGACCTCTGATCTATTCTGCTTTAGTAGGTACAGAATTGCAAACAGATCATCGGTATCCATATCTGTGTCTATAAGGATTTGCTTTGGCAATGCATGCAAGCCACATTTATAAAGGCTCAAAGAAGCCAGAATAAACATGGCATTTAAAAGTGCAATGACAGACGCCATACACTCCTCTCTATTGGTGCTTATTTCAAGATTCCTTCCAGCAAAGTTTTTAGATACTTTCACCTTGTAAGATCTTCCAAATCTGATTTATCAACTAACTGTACCATTTGCATTGGACAGTCAAAGCTGCTAGTGCATGATGAACGTATGCTTCCTAGGAGATTTGGCTGACAGGAGTTTGGAAGTGAATAATTTATACAACATACAAGATGTAAGTGCCTGCATGAACATAAAATAAAAGAATGATTAAATTCAATGGAAGAGCTCCATAAATATCTCAACCACAACACTTTTAGCTACAAATGTTTCCTTGCATATATGCACACTGATGACAGTTGATGAGTTGAATTATTCAGCAAGATGATTTGTCCTTCATTACACAAACAGTCCAATTCCAATAAGTTAAAGAATTTTTATTTTCCATTGTCCAAGATTTCGAGTTGCATGTTCAATTTTTGGAAGGTGCGCAGACTCGCTGGAGCTGAAGCAATCACAATTAAGCTATTAAACTGCGTCTGCACAGGTAAGAAAAGTTATATTGTGATGTCTTCTGAACATTAAAGGTAATGAGACGAGATAATCTATTGTTATTGATATGAATAATGAAATTAAAGATAATTTTTTTTTATGGTAGGAATGAATTAAAACAGGAAAATAGACAATCTAGCGTAAGTGACTCGCGAGTCTAGTGTGATGCTATAGCTATGCCATGATGTCGATGTTGATTTGGGGTATGTCTTATGTGCTCTAAGTCACAAACTTTGTGGAGAAGCTTAGACACATGTATTCCAGATAACCCAGAAATTGTTTGGGGAAATTCCACCCGGATTGTATTTTATTAAGAAAATTAATTATTTTAAAGTGACCCTAAGTCTAAACTTAGGAAAATAAAATAATTAAAGTGAATTAATAGAATATGGGTGTGAATGTTCTAGAAAAAGCAAATCAAGTCAAAATGTAATATTAGCCATTGATTGGAGATCTAATTTCAGTCATTGAAGTCTCAACGAGAAGACTATAAAGAAGGCTTGAGGGTCATTTGGAAAAACACACTGAGAGATCAAGAGATCAAATTTTCTGAAGTGAGCAGTGCTCAGAGGAAAACTTTGATCGAGAGATTCCCACACAGACAGGGGCAAAGGCAGTTTTGGTCGGAGGGTCTTCTCCGGAGCCAAGAATACTCAGCAAAGAGGGAGAGAGATACGCAGAGGAGGCAACACAGTGCCCAAAGAGGGTGACACAGGGCCACGAAGGCCACACGCAAAGCTGCACAGTCCATTCTGAGCAGAAGTCCGAAATTTTGTTGGGAGATCGAAGATCTGAGCCGAGAGGGCTAGATTTGAAGCTCTTGAGAGCAAATCGATCCAACGGAGGAAGTGACACGGTCTTCTAGAGTTCCCCACGCAGGCCCATGCAATTACTGCGCAGAGGCAGCACAACGAGTGCTGGGAGGACGTTGATTCAGCTATAGGATCAGCCAGGACTTGCAGTGTAGAGTGAGGTAAACTCAGTATTTTCTTTATCGAGTGATATTCTCTGTACTGGATTGTGAGCAAGGCATCCAAAGATTGTATTCAGAAATAATTGTTTCTTAATAATAAAACCCTCAGATCTGTTGCACCGGTTTTCCCGCATTGGGTTTTTCTGGGGACATTTGTCCAAAAACAACGGTGTCTAGTGTGATATTTTACTTTATTGCTCAGTTTCTTGTTTAAGCATATTAAATTAATTAAGTGAAGGTTGCAGTAATAATTTGGTTCAGTATTTACAGTAGAACACCGTAAATAATTTGTTCATCTAAATAACAAGTAGGTGAAGTATTTTCAGTTGACTGCAGTAGGATTCCAGACTTGGAATTTTCACATTGTATTAGAGCGTTCCAAGTGAAACAAGAAGAGCAGAGCCAGCGCTGGGCCAAAGGTAGAATAGCTGCAGGAGGCAACAATTCAAATCCCTACAGGGATTGCATAGTCCAGGCCAGGAGGGCTGAATTTCCGAGGAAAGTCTCTCTCTGAGTGAGTCGACAAAGAGGAAGGGCTTCTAGATCGAAATTTTGCCGTGGCAAAGGGAGCAATGCAGAGCCTCAGTGTAAGTACTGGTGAGACGCTGTTTTCTGCAGGCAGATCCTCTTTTGCTGGGAAGAAATACGTCAGAAGGAAGAAAAGAAACACAGTGAGGGAATTTTTCTTCCTCAGGGAGTTCCTAGCTGGGGAATTCTATTTTTCGAGATCTGAGCAGCAGATCTAAGTGACTGATTTACCACCTCCAACAAGGAGTGCGTAAGCCAGTCCAACGTTGTGTAGAGGAGAAAGAGAAGGAGCAGATTCAACATTTTCTTGACGACAGAAATGGAAGCTCACGGGCTTAGAGATTAGGATTGGTTGGAGGGAGCCTCCAATTATGTAATTTGGAAGGAGAGAATCTCATGCCTTCTAGATGAATATGATCTCAAGCTTTTCGTGAATAGTACAGTGTTGTGCTTGCAGATCCAGATCCGCTAAAGAAGTACAAGGCTGATATGGCAAAGGCTAAGAGGCTGCTCCTAGATGGAGTCAAGGATCACATAGTGTCCCACATAGCCAGCAAGGGCATAGCTAGGCAGATGTGGGAAGCCTTAGCATCGCTTTACGAAGGTTCTTCTGAGCAGCGAAAGATGTACTTAGAGCAGAAACTGCGGCAGACATAGATGCAGAAGGGGAAGCGTATTATTCCGTTTCTCTCGAGGCTTCAGGAAACTCATGATCAACTAGCAGCTGTGGTGTCCACACCTCAGCGTACCGCGATGGTAAGGCTGACCCTCAGCGCAGTCACAGAGGATTGGCAAGTCTTCGTCCAGAGCATTCTAGGCAGAGAAAGACTATCGAGCTGGGAAGAGATGTGGGCTACTCTTTAGCAAGAAGAGTTAAGGATGGACCTAGTCAAGTGTAAACTTGATGGCAGCAATGGGAGTGGGTCGAAGAAAAAAGAGGAGGAGAATGTAGCCCTGGCATATAAGGGGCAGCAAAAGCAGCGGAGATGGAAAAAGGACGTCTCGAAGATAAAATGCTTCAGGTGTGGTGAACTTGGTCACTATGCAACGCAGTGTCCCTTGAAGAATAAGGACAAGGACGAGAAGCATGATCCGAATACTGCATCCGCAAAGATTGAAGAAGATGAGTATGGCATGAGTACCCACGCATCTCCAAGAGGGACATGGGGTCACATTGAACTATAAGTTCGCAAAAACTTTGGTTGGGCAAGATCCTTGAGGAGTCCACCTCTTGGATCACGACCTTGCTACAGGAGCCCAAGATCAATAGTAGCATGTTGGAGGAGTTTCAGTTGGTACAGAGGATTGTTGAAGTGACATATACAGTAGCTAGAGCGCTAAATCAAAGAGGCGCAGTGCAGTGTTTTAGAGGGACAAAGTAGGACTAGAAACAATCAGAGTTTCAAAATCGAGGTATATCCATACTGAAGAATTGTTCAGATTTTGGATGTTTGTCAGTTGCTTCTCTCAGCAACTGAGTTGCAGTGCAGAGTTAGCATTGGCAGTGCTAACAGCAGAAGCAACATTTGAGAGGGAGTTGCAGTATGGATACAATTTTTATCGTGGCAAGGTCAGTAGCAGTAACGTTGCAGCGAAAACGCAGTAGTTAGTGGACAACATGTCAGACATCAACAGCGCAAAGGGAGATGCTTCAGAGTCAGAGCAGTGTGCAGCAGGGCGTATTTCTAGAGCACATTCCTCGCTAAGAGGGAGTGTTGATTTGGGGTAGCATCGGATGTGCTTTAAGTCTCAAATTTTGTGGAGAGGCTTAGAGACATGTATTCCAGATAACCCAGAAATTGTTTGGGGAAATTCCACCTGGATTGTATTTTATTAAGAAAATTAATTATTTTAAAGTGACCCTAAGTCTAAACTTAGGAAAATAAAATAATTAAAGTGAATTAATAGAATATGGGTGTGAATGTTCTAGAAAAAACAAATCAAGTCAAAATTTAATCTTAGCCATTGATTGGAGATCTAATCTCGATCGTGGAAGCCTCAATGAGAAGACTATAAAGAAGTCTTGAGGGTCATTTGGAAAACACACCAAGAGATCAAGAGATCAAATTTTCTGAAGTGAGCAGTGCTCTGAGGAGAACTTTGATCAAGAGATTCTCACGTAGAGAGGGGCAAAGGTAGTTTTGGTCGGAGGATCTTCTCTAGAGCCAAGAATACTCAGCAGAGAGGCAGAGAGATATGCAAAGGAGGCAACGCAGTGCCGAGAGAGGGTGATGCAGGGCCACGGAGGCCACACACAAAGTTGTGCAGTCCACTCCGAGTAGAAGTCCGAGATTTTGCTGGGAGATCGAAGATCTGAGCCGTGAGGGCTAGATTCGAGGCTCCTGAGAGAAAATCGATCCAGCCGAGGAAGTGATGCAGTCTTCCAGAGTTCCCTGTGAAAATTTATAATCTGAAACTCTACTGTAGCAACTGATTTATTTCTCCTATGTATTTTCCACAATAAGTTATTTACAAAAACCCTTCAGTAAACATCAAAATAAATTCTACTACAGTTATCACATAATTTCATAGAGAAAAGAACAGTGAAATATAAACACAAGAATCAATCACATCAACACAAATGTTTTTGGACAATTGTCCCTAGAAAAACCCGATGCAGGAAAATCGGTGTAGCAGATGAGGGTTTATTTATTATTCTTCATGAATTACAGAATTATGGAGAAACTTTCATGAAAACACTTGAGATAATTTTCTTCCAGCCTCTGGAGAAATTCTGACACCCAAGAGACCCTCTGGCCTCCACTGCATCACTTAAAATAGACTTGATCCTTGTCACTTAGAAGCTTCTCACCACATGTGTAAATTAATTCACTTTAATTTTTCAATTTCGCTAAGTTAGACTTAGGGTCCCCATAAAAAAATTTAATTATTTGAATAACTTTTACACCGGTTGGAATTTCTCGAAACAATTTCTGGGTCTTGGAGATCTCATGTGTTCTAGCCCCTCCACAAAGTTTCGAATCTAGAGTACATCCGATGCTACCCAAAAATTAACACTCCCTCTTAGCGAGGAATGTGCTCTAGCAATTCTTCCCATTAGAAGTATCACCTTGTTCCACGACATCAGTCCTCTGTGCTACTGATGCTCGGTCTACAACCCTTCATCTGCTGCGCTGCTGCTACCTGTACTACTGCCCACAACACTGCCACTGTTGTTGCTGCATTTGTATTGCAACTCCCTCTTATGTGCTGCATTATCCGCTTCTACTGAAACAAATTCTCAACCATCCCCATCTTCTCCCTAAAATAAACAAACTTTGTTCTCCCAAGGGCCTTGGTGAGAATGGCTGCCACCTGTTCTCTTGTAGTAGTGTACTGAAACTGTACTTCTCCCTGCTGGACACAGACTCTGATAAAGTGACACCTGATGTCAATGTGCTTCGACCGATCATGAAAAACCGGATTCTCAAAGAGCTTGATGCAACTCTGATTATCACACATAATACTGGTCGCTTCCATATTTCTCCTGAATAGATTCACAAGCATATTTCTAATCCATATGGCTTCACACGAAGTCGAGCTTGCTGCCATATATTCTACTTCAACTGAGCTCAATGCTACGAATTTCTGTTTCCTGCTGCACGAGGAGGTCATTCCTAATCCAATACTGAAACAATACCCTGAGGTACTTTTCTAGTCTACTGAACTCACAGCGCAATCTGCGTCAGTGAATCCAATTAGTCTGATGTCATTGCCTCTGATGTACTGTAATCCATGCTTGACTGTTCCTTATATATATCTGAAAACATTCTTGGTTGCTGCCCAATGTGCCCTCTTTGGTTCCACCATGAACTAACTGAGGGTGTTGACCGCATAGTAGATGTCTGGCCTGGTGTTGACCAGATATATAAGAGATCCTATGAGCTGTTTGTACAAGGTGGGGTCTACTTCTCTGTCGTCATATGCATCAATATTTTTCCAATTGGTAATCATTGGAGTAGTCATGGGTTTGCAATCCTGCATCCTTAATCTCTTCAGAATTTCTGTAGCATATCTCCATTGCCCAAGGAAGATTTCACCCTTCCACTGCCAAACTTCTAACCCCAGGAAACAATGCATCAGCCCCAAATCCTTCATGTTGAATTCTGCTACCAGGTTCTCCTTATAGTCCTTGATGAGCTTAGATGAACCTGTCAGAAACAAATCATCTACATATAAGACAATTATTAGAGGCTCACTCTCTACTGTGAGATAGTAGAGATTGAGATCTGCGTCACTCTTGACTGTTGATTTTGTAGCATTGGAAAGTGTTCCAAGTCTCATATTTTGGGAGGAGGCTTGGACATCAGTATTCCAGAGAACCCAGAAACCGTTTGTGTAAATTCCACCCGGTTCATGTTTTATTAAAATAATTAATTATTTTAATGTGATCCCTAAGTCTAAACTAAGGGAAATTAAACAATTAAAGGGTATTAATAAAACAGAGAGTGATTCTTCTAGAAAACGAAGATTGAGTCATGTTTTAATCTTAGCCATTGATTAGAGATCTAATCTGGGTCGTTGATTCATCAATGAGAAGATTATAAGAGAAGACTTGAGGGTCATTTGGAAAGTGAGCTAGGCACACACTCAATACTTGAAGGAAATCGATTCTGAAGGAATAGAATTCGGTTTTAGAGGAGAGGTTGTAGAGGCAAAGTTGCAGAGGCAGAAGAAAGAAGGGCAAGTCAACGGAGGCAAAGAAAGGCAGGAGGAGGACATAGAGGGGACAACGTTGAGCAACAACACTGGGTGTCCATGCAAGTGATGCAGTCCAGTGAAGGGACTACGCAGAAGACCACACAGAGTGACGCAGGGGGAGCTAGGGTGTCTCCCGGGTGGCATAAATTCTTCCAAAGGGTTCGGAAAATTTATCTCAGGTGTATTCTAGACATCTGCTCATCAAATTCTTGTAAATGATTTTCACTGCTAAAGAATAATACAAACCCTCATCTGCTGCACCGGTTTTCCCGCATTGGGATTTTTCAGGGATAATTGTCTAAAAATAATTGTGTTCATCTAATTGTTTCTATTGTGTTATATGCGTTCTATTTGATTTTATGCTTATGATTAAGTGAATACTGGAGTTGTGTTTATTTCAAAATTTACCAGAAGAATCTGTAAATAACTTATCATAAATATGTAGGAGAAATAAATCAATCACTGCAGAAGTATTTCAGCTTGAAAATTTCACATGGAATCAAAGCAAAAGACGAGAAACATTAGAGGAGATTCTGCTATGGAACAAAGGTCCGACAATGACGTAGCATCAGCTCGGAAGGGTTCATGCAGTCCTCTAGAATGCATGGAGGAACAGAGGGATCATGATGTTTCAGTTCTGGCATCCAGACTAGAAGAGGATTTTGCTTGTGTGTCAAGCATGGCCTCTCCAGGGATCTGGTATATTGACAGTGGAGCATCTACTCACATGACGGGAGTTCGAGAATGCTTCTCGAGCTACTAGGAGGAGTAGATGAATTTTTCAAATCACTATGGGAAACAATGCCAAATGTACCCCTATTGGAAGAGGGACCATAATATTTCAAACAGAAGCTGGCAACAAGCTTCGGGCCACCAACGTACTGCATGTACTAGGATTGGGGATGAACTTGCTCTCAGTGTCTCAACTTCAGAACAAGGGTTACGATGTATACTTTATTGGCAACAAAGTTTATGTCAAACACCCTAGTTGGAAAAAGAAGGCACAAATCGGAGTAAGGAGCCATAAACTGTACAAGTTACAACTCGAGTCCCCAATGGCACTGATAGGTAGCACTGATGAAAGAGATTTGAATGAATTATGGCATAGAAGAATGAGGCATCTACATCATGGAGCCTTGAGGATTTTCAAGAAGACTATCACGGGAGCTCCAAAACTTAGCACCAAGAGAGACGATGTCTGTAGGGGGTGTGTATTAGGGAAGTATGCCAAGGCATCATATCTGAGAAACAACAATAGGGCCAAGAGTGTGTTGGGATTGATACACTCAAACATCTGCGGACCGATGTCCATGAATGCTCTCAGTGATGCAAAGTATTTTGTCACCTTTATCAATGACCATTCCCGAAAGACATGGATCTACTTTCTGAAGACCAAAGATGAGGTCTTTGAATGATTCAAAGAATTCAAGGCTTTGGTGGAAAACCTAACATAAAAGTGGATCAAGAAATTGCGATCAAACAATGGTAGAGAATACATTGACAAGGACTTCACAAGATTCTGTGCAAAGGAAGGCATCAAGAGAGAATGGACAACTCCATATAATCTGGAGCAGAATGGGGTCATAGAGAGGAAGAATAGGACCATTGTGGAAGCTGCGAGGGCAATGTTGTATGATCAGGACATGCCCAAATTTTTGTGGGTTGAAGCTTGCAATACAACCGTGTATGTGCAGAACAGGGTGCCTCATAGAGCATTGGCTAAGGTTACTCCTGAGAGTGTGTTCACTGGTAGCAAGCTTGAGGTGAGCCACTTCAAGATATTTGGCAGTATAGCATATTGCCATGTACCCGATGAGAAGAGGAAGAAGTTAGATTAGACTGCAGAGAAAGGCTACCTTGTGGGATATAGCGAGAATGTGAAGGCATACCGTATCTATATTCCCGAGAGTAGGAAGATCGTAGTAAGATGGCACGTGAAATTCATGGAGAGAGCCTTCAAGAGATCCGGAGAGATGTCTATAGCTACGCAGTCTGAGGAGGATTCACTGGTCCAACCACAATGACCTACAAAAGACGGCTCTAGTGCCTCTCCACGGCACAAGGATCCTAAGGAAATCTTTTTCGAGGAAGTGCAAGAAGGAGAGTAGGTGAATCCACCCACCACTAGTGGAAGGATGAGCAAAGAACTTCAACAGACTCTGAGGGATGAAGAGGAGTTTATTGGAGCTCCTAGAAATGAGAAGAGGGAACGCAGGCAGCTAGACAAGTACCAGGCATTGGTAGCACATGTTGGAGAACCCTCTAGTTTTCAGGAGGCAGCTCAGCATCTGGTGTGGGTAGACGCTATGGTGGAGAAGTACAACTCCATCATTACAAATGATGTCTAGGAAGTACTTCCTAGACCTTAGAACAAATCGGTTGTGGGTTCAAGTGGATCTACAAGATAAAATATGTTGCAGATGGCAGCATAGAGAAATTCAAAGCTAGGTTTGTGGCTATGGCGTATGCACAAAAGGAAGGGATTGATTGTGAAGAAACCTTCACCCCTGTAGCTCAGTACACTTCAATCCAATCCGTCATCTCTCTTGCAATGCGGATGGGATGGGAAATTCACCAGATGGATGTCAAGGCAATGTTCTTGAATGGGGTGATAGAAGAGGAAGTGTACATAGAACAACCAGAGGGCTTTGAGACGCATGGTATGGGCGAATTGATAGCTACCTGTAGAAGATGGGATTTTTTCAAGAGTGACATAGATCCCAACCTCTACTATCTAAGGGTAGGGGATGAGCCTTTAATACTGGTGTTATATGTAGATGATTTGTTTTTTACTAGATCATCTAAGCTCATCAAAGACTGCAAGGAAAATCTGGCTACAGAATTTGACATGAAGGATCTAGGGCAGATGCACTATTTTCTGGGTTTGGAGGTTTGGCAACAGAAGGGAGAAATCTTCCTTAGGCAAGGAAGATATACTACATAGATTCTAAAGGGATTTTATATGGAGGACTGTAGACCCATGGCCTCACCAATGATCACAAACTGGAAGAAAATCGACACGTCTGAGGCTGACCCTGCCTTGTATAGGTAGCTCATAGGATCATTGATGTATCTGGTCAACACTAGACCAGACATATATTATGTAGTGAATACCCTCAGTCTGTTCATGGTAGAACCAAGGAGGGCTCACTCGGCAGTAGCCAAACATGTTCTCAGATACTTGAAGGAGACAATTGAGTTTGGATTGAAGTACACCAAGGGCATGAAATTCAGTTGAGTGGGTTCACTAATGTAGACTGGGCTGGAAGTCTAGTAGATCAGAAAAGTACCAGTGGGTACTATTTCAGTGTCGGATCAGGAATGACTTCCTAGTGTAGTAGGAAATAGAAATCCGTGGCATTGAGCTCAGCTGAGGCTGAATATATGGCAGCTAGCACAGCTTCGTGTGAGGCCATATGGCTTCGTAAGTTACTCATGAATTTACTCAAGAAAAGGATGGAACCGACTAGAATTTTGTGTGATAACCAGAGTTGCATCAAGCTCTCTGAGAATCCTGTGTTTCATGATCGGTCGAAGCGCATTGACATTAGGTGCCACTTCATCAGAGACTATGTCCAACGGGGAACTGTATAGTTGAGGTGCATTCCTACAGGGGAACAGGTGGCATATATCCTCATGAAAGCTCTGGGTAAGATTAATTTTACTTCAGAGAAAAGATGGGGATGGTGAAGAACCCATTCCAGAGAGGAATGGTTTGAGATTCAGAGGGAGTTACAGTACGGATGAGGCAGTGACCGAGATGCTGTCACAGGTAGCAGCGCAACAGATGAGGGGCAAAAGTCGAGACATCAACAACGCAGTAGATGCTTCAAGTCAGAGCAGATACAGTTGGTATTTTTCTTAAACACTTTCCTCGCTAAGAGGGAGTGTTGATTTTGTAGCATTGAAAAGTGTTCCAAGTCTCCTATTTTGGGAGGAGGCTTGGACATCAGTATTCCAAAGAACCCAGAAACCGTTTGTGGAAATTCCACTCAGTTCATGTTTTATTAAAATAATTAATTATTTTAATGTGATCCCTAAGTCTAAACTTAGGGAAATTAAATAATGAAGGGGTATTAATGAAACAGAGTGTGAATCTTCTAGAAAATGAAGATCAAGTCATGTTTTAATCTTATCCATTGATTAGAGATCTAATTTGGGTCGTTGATTGATCAACGAGAAGATTATAAGAGAAGGCTTGAGGGTCATTTGTAAAGTAAGTCAAGCACACACTCAATACCCAAAGGAAATCGATTCTGAAGGAATATAATTCGGTTTCAGAGGGAGAGGTTGTAGAGGTAGAGTTGCAGACTCAGAAGAAAGAAGGGGAAGTCAGCAGAGGCAAAGAAAGGTAAGAGGAGGATGCAGAGGGGACAATGCTGAGCAACAACACTAGGTCTCCATGCAGATTGACGCAGTCCAGTGGAGGGACTGTGCAGAAGACCACGCAGAGTGACATAGAGGGAGCTAGGGTGTCTCCTGGGTATCAGAAATTCTTCTGAGGGTTTCAGAAAAATTATCTCAGGTGTATTCTAGACATCTTCTCGTCAAATTCTTGTAAATGATTTTCAATGCTGAAGAATAATACAAACCCTCGTGTTGCATCAGTTTTCCCGCATTGGGTTTTTCTGGGGACAATTGTCCAAAAATAATTGTGTTCATGTGTTTGTTTCTATTGCGTTATATGCGCTCTATTTGATTTTCTGCTTATGATTAAGTGAATACTGCAGTCGTGTTTATATCAGAATTTACTGGAAGAATCTGTAAATAACTTATCATAAATAAGTAGGAGAAATAAATCAATCACTGTAATAGTATTTCAGCTTGAAAATTTCACATTGACAAATCCCATCTTCTGTAAGTAACCATCAATCCGACCATACCAAGCTCTAGGAGATTGCTTAAGCCCATACAAAGCTTTATTCAGCCCGCATACATGAATTTTATTCTCATGTGTCTGAAAGCCCTATGTTGTTCAATGTACACTTCTTCTTCTATCACCCCATTCAAAAATGCAGTCTTCACATCCATCTAGTGAATCTACCACCCCATCTGCGCTACAAGGGATATCACGGATCTAATAGAAGTATACTTGGCTACTAGGGCGAAGGTTTCTTCGTAGTCTATTCCTTCCTTTTGAACATACCGCTTAGCCACGAACCTGGCTTTGTACTTTTCCACATTACCATCTGCAACATACTTGATCTTGTAGATCCATTGCGAACCTACAACTGACCTGTCTTGAGGCCTAGGTACCACTTCCCAGACGTCATTGATCATAATGGAACTGTATTCTTCCACCATTGCATCTACCCATACCTGATGCTGAGTTGCCTCCTGGAAACTAGAGGGTTCTCCAACCAAAGCCACCAAAGCTTGGTACCTGTTAGGTTGTCTATGCTGCCTCTTCTCATTTCTAGGAGCTCCAACAAACTCCTATGCGTCCCTCAGAATCTGTCATAATTTCCGGCTCGTTCTTATGCTGGTAGTGGGTGGATCTTCCTACTCCTCGTCTTGTGAAACTTCCTGAGGTAATACTTATGGATTCTTATGCCTTGGAGAAGCACTAGTGCTTGTTTCGGCTGGTCGAAGTGGCGGGACCAATGGATCATCCTTTGACTATGTTTCGGAAGGAATCTCTCAGGATTTCCTAAAAGCTCTGTCCTCCATGAAATTTACATCCCATTGTACTATGATCTTCCTACTGCCAGGAATGTAGATTCTATATGCCTTAGCATTCTCGCTATATCCCAACAGATATCATTTTTTAGCAGTCTTATCCAACTTCTTCCTCTTTTCTTCAGGTATATGGAAATACACCAAACTTCCAAAGATCCTGAAATGACTCACTTCTGGCTTCTTGCCAGTGAAGACACTCTCTGGTGTAATCTTACCTAGTGTCCTATGAGGAATCTTGTTCTGAACATACACAGTTGTGCTGCATGTTTCTTGTGAAATTTTCAATTTTCAATCTACAATTTCAGTGATAGATTTATTTCTCCTACTTATTACTTCAATAAGTTAGTTCCAGAAATCTATCAGTAAACTTCCAAATAAATACTACTGCAACATTCACAATTATATATGCAGAGAACTAAACAGTGAAGAACATAAGCATAAGAACCAATCACATGTACACAATTATTTTTGGATAAATGTCCCTGGAAAAACCCAATGCGGGAAAACCGGTGCAGCAGATGAGGGTTTTATTAATATTCTTCAACAAATGAATCTTTACAAGGAATACACTGGAAGAGACAAAAAACCCCTGAGACAGAATTCTCGGCTCCTCTCAACAATTTCCTGACACCCTCTGATCTCCTCTGTCCCTGTCTGTCTGTTTCTCTGCGTAGTCCCTGCGTAGGACTGCGTAAGTCTACGTAGGCTCTGTGTGGGATCACTGCGCTACAGCTCTGCGATGTCTCTTGTGACCCATTGCGTCCCTTTGTCCTCGAGCTCAGTCACTGCTGACTCCCTCCTCCTACTTTTGCAGCTCTCCATCGTGCAACTCCCCCACTGAGATCGAATTCTATTCCTTCAAAATTGATCTCCTTTGGTTAATGAGTGTATGCCCGACTTGTTTTCCAAATGACCCTCAAGCCTTCTTTTATAATCTTCTAGTTGATGAATCAACGACCCAGATTAAAAGTCTAATCAATGGCTAAGATTAAAACTTGACTTGATCTTCGTTTTCTAGAAGATTCACACTCTGTCTTATTAAAACCCTTTAATTATTTAATTTCCCTAAGTTTAGACTTAGGGTCTCCATTAAAATAATTAATTATTTTAATAAGACATGAACCGAATGGAATTTCCACAAACGGTTTCTGGGTTCTTTGGAATACTGATGTCCAAGTCTCCTTACAAAGTTTGAGACTTAGAACACTTTCCGATTTTACAAAAATCAACACTCCCTCTTAGCGAGGAAAGTGTTCCAACAATATGCCTGCTGCATGTTGCTCTGCTTTTGAAGCATCCTTTGCGCTGTTGATCTCTAGACACTGCCCCTCATCTGTTGCGATGCCACCTTCTGTACTGCTGCCCATTACAATGCCACTGTCACTGCTAAATCTGTACTGCAGCTCCCTCTTAATCCTGATCCTATCAATTCCTGCTACTGGAATGGATTCTTGATTATCCCCATATTCTCTGTGAAGTAGACAAACTTAGTCTTCCCCGGAGCTTTCATGAGAATGTCTGCCACTTGTTCTCCTATTGGAGTGTACTGCAACTGCAAAACTCCTCGTTGGACACAGTCTATGATGAAGTGACACCTGATATCAATGTGCTTCGACCGATCATGAAACACAGGATTTTCAGAGAGCTTCATGCAACTCTTATTATCACATAAGATACGGGTCGCTTCCATTTTCTCCTTTAGTAGGTTCACAAGCAGTTTCTGAAGCCATATGACCTCACACGAAGCTTATTCAGCCTCTACTGAGCTCAATGCTATAAATTTCTGTTTCTTGTTGCACCAGGGAAATCATTCTTGATCCTAGAATGAAACAGTTTTCACTAATACTCTTCTAATCTACTGGACTCCCAGCCCAATCTGCATCGGTGAACCCACTCAACTTGACATCACTGTTATGGGTGTACTTTAATCCAAGCTCGACTTTTCCTTGAAGGTACCTGAGAACATGCTTGGTTGCTGCCCAATGAGCCCTCTTAGGTTCTACCATGAATTGACTGAGGGTATTTACAACATAACAGATGTATGGGCTTGTGTTTACCAGATACATCAACAATTCTATGAGATGCCTAAACAGAGTAGGATCAGCCTCATCAACTTCGGACGTCTCGATTTTCTTCCAGTTGGTGATCATTGGAGTCGTCATGGGTCTACAATCCTCCATCTGAAATCTCTTCAAAATCTCTGTAGTATATCTTCCTTGACCAAGAAGGATCTCCCACTTTTGCTGCCAAAATTCCAACCCCAGAAAATAGTGCATTAGCCCTAGATCCTTCATGTCAAATTCTGTAGCCAAATTCTTTTTGCAGTTTGTGGTGAGCCTCGATGATCCTGTCACAAATAGATCATCTACATATAAAACCAATATCATGGGCTCACTCCCTACCCTTAGATAGTAGAGATTGGGATCTGTGTCGCTCTTGACAAATCCAATTAAGCCTTCTGGTTGTTCAATATACACCTCTTCTTCTATTACCCCATTTAGGAATGCATTCTTGACGTCCATCTGGTGAATCTCCCATCCCATTTGCGCAGCAAGGGATATCACAAATCTAATAGAGGTGTATCTGGCTACTAGTGAGAAGGTTTCTTCATAATCTATCCCTTCCTTCTGATCATACCTGTTAGCCACAATCCTGGCTTTAAATTTCTCGATGTTGCCATCTGCCACATACTTGACCTTGTAGATCCACCTTGATCCTACAACTGATCTCTCCTGAGGTCTGAGGACCACTTCCTAGACACCATTCGTCAGATGGAATTGTACTCTTCCACCATTGCATCTACACACACCTAGTGCTGAGTTGCTTCCCAAAAACTGGAAGGTTCCACAACCTGTGCAACCAAGGCTTGATACCTCTTAGGCTACTTACGCTATCTCTTCTCATTTCGGGGGACTCCGACAAAGTCTTCTGCATCCCTCAGAATTTTTCGTAGTTGTCTGCTCGTTCTCCCACTAGTAGTGGGCGGATTTACCTGCTCTCCCTCCTGCAAGTCCTCAGGAGAAATGTCCCTTGGATCCTCATGCCTTGCAGAGGCAGTTGAATTTTCTGCTACTGGTTGTTGAGGTTGAACCAGCGGATCCTCCTCAGATTGTGTAACAGAAGGAAACTCGCAGGATCTTTTGAAGGCCTTCTCCTCCAAGAATTTCACATCCCTCCGCACCACAACTTTCCTGCTCTCAGGAATATAGATGCGATATGCATTTTCATTCTCACTGTATCCTACCAAATACCCCTTTTCTGCAGTCATATCCAACTTCTTCCTCTTCTCACTGGGCATATGACAGTGAGTTGTACTGCCGAAGATCCTAAAGTGACTCACTTCAGGCTTGCTGCCAGTGAAGACACTTTCCGGTGTGATATTTCCTAATGCAACGTGAGGGATCCTGTTCTGAACATAGACGAATGTATTACAAGCTTCAGCCCACAGAAATTTGGGCATTTCTTGATCATACAACATCGCCCTTGCAGCCTCGGCAATAGTCCTATTTTTCCTCTCTGCCACACCATTTTGCTCCGGATTATATGGAGCAGTCCACTTTCTTCTAATACCTTCCCTTGCGCAGAACCCAGTGAATTCCTTGTCTGTGTATTCACCACCACTATCTGAACGCAGTACCTTGATCCGCTTTCCTGTCAGATTTTCTACCAGAGCTTTAAACTCTTTAAACCGACTCAAGACTTCGTCCTTGGTCTTCAAAGAGTAGATCTAGGTTTTCCTAGAATGGTCATCAATAAAGGTGACGAAATACTCGGTACCACTAAGAGCTCTAGTGGACATTGGTCCACAGATATCCGAGTGTATCGGGCCCAATACACTCTTGGCCCTATTGTTGCTTCTCTGATAAGCTGCCTTGGAATATTTACCCAATATGTAGCCTTTGCAGACATTGTCTCGCTTGGTGCTCAGTTCTGGAAATCCTGTGATAGTTTTCTTGAGAATTTTGAATGCCCCGTGATGCAAATGCCCCATTCTTATGTGCCATAGTTCATTCAGGTCCGTTTCATCGGCGCTTCCAATCAGTGCCATTGGGGATTCGAGCTGCAACTTATAAAGTTTGTTGCTCCTTACTCCAATCTTTGCTTTCTTCTTCCAACTGGGATGTTTGACGTAAACCTTATTACCAATAAAGTAAACGTCATAACCTTAGTTTTGAAGTTGAGACACTGAGTAGTACATTAGTAGCCTGAAGCTTATTTCTAGCCTTGGTCTAAAATACTACGGTACCTCTTCCAATAGGAGTACATTTTGCTTTATTACCCATGGTTATTTTAAAATTCATCTGCTCCTCTCATTAGTCGAAAACACATTCCCGTACTCCTGTCATATCAGCAGAAGCTCCTTTGTCAATGTACCAGACTTCTAGAGAAGCAGTCCTTGACACACAAGCAAATTCTTCTTCAAGTCTAGATGTCAGAACAAAAACATCGTGATCCATTTGTTCTATCATGCTTCTTTCCCTCTATGGAAAACTGGGTGAACCCCTTCGAGATGTTGCCGCAATGTCAGATTTTTGTTCACTTGTTGATTCTCCATTCCTGTTAGTCATCTCTGGCTCTGATACCATGTGAAATTTTCAATCTGAAAATCTATAGTTGCAGTGATAGATTTATTTCTCCTACTTATTACTTCATTAAGTTATTTACAAAAATCTATCAATAAACTTCGAAATAAATACTACTACAACATTCACAATTATATATGCAAAGAAGTAAACAGTGAAGAATATAAGCATAAGAACCAATCAGATGTACACAGTTATTTTTGGACAAATGTCCTCGGAAAAAAACCAATGCAGGAAAACCGGTGCAACAAATGAGGGTTTTATTAATATTTTTCAACAAATGAATCTTTACAAGGAATACACTGGCAAATAAAATCTGAAAACACCTAAGACAAAATTCTCAACTCCTCTCGACAATTTCCTGACACTCGGATCAGCCTTTACTCTCCTCTGTGCCCGTCTGCGTGTTTCTCTGCGCAGTCCCTGCGCTGGACTGCGTAAGTCTATGTAGGCGCTACGTGGGATCACTGTGCTGCAGCTCTGCGCCGCCTCCTGTGACCCACTATGTCCCTCTGTCCTCAAGCTCAGTGACTACTGACTCCCTTCTTCTCCTTCTGATTTTGCAACTCTTCGCTCTGCAACTCTCCCACTGAGATCGAATTCTATTCCTTCAGAATTGATCTCCTTCGGGTATTTAATATATGCCCGACTTGTTTTCCAAATGACCCTTAAGCCTTCTTTTATAATCTTGTTGTTGATGAGTCAATGACCCAGATTAGAAGTCTAATCAATGGCTAATATTAAAACTTGACTTGATCTTCATTTTCTAGAAGATTCACACTCTATCTTATTAATACCCTTTAATCATTTAATTTCGCTAAGTTTAGACTTAGGGTCTCCATTAAAATAATTAATTATTTTAATAGGACATGAACCAAGTGCAATTTCCACAAACGGTTTCTGGGTTCTTTGGAATACTGATGTCCAAGTCTCCTCACAAAGTTTGAGACTTAGAACACTTCCCGATGCTACAAAAATCAACACTTCTACCCATAGAAATTTGGGCATATCCTGATCATACAACATTGCCCTCGCTGCTTTAACAATAGTTTGTTCTTCCTCTCTACAACCCCATTCTACTTCGGATTGTGAAAATTATACTGCAGTATATTGGTTTATTTCCTCTTACTTAATTTAATCTATACAAGTTATTTTCAGAAATTAGATTCAGAAAATACCGAAAATAAACACAACTACAGCCTACACATGCAGATCATTTACTGAATAATTCATTCATGCAACAAAGTGACACATGGATGTTTGGACATAAGTCCCTGGAAAAACCCAAAGTGGGAAAACCGGTTCAACAGATATAAGGGTTTTATTATTAAGTAGTTATAAGTACAGCAAATATGGGTTCCAACCTTGGAAATCCCAATAGAGAATAAAAGATATAAAATTTGCAGCTAACCTGAAGATCTAGTGCCAAATATCTGACTGATCCACACCCTCAAACGAGATTTACAGGACTCAGCCCGGATCTGACCCTAGAAACCCTTAGCGCTGCTTCTAAAGCCCTAGCATTGCCCTGGAGGGACTATGTCAGCCTTTGTGTGGCTCTAGGAGGGCTTGCGTCACCCTAGGAGGGTCTATGCTGCCCCTGCGCTGCCTCTACTTGGCCAGCGTCAGCCCAACATTGCCCTAGCTGCCTCTGCGTTGTCCTTGCTGCTCTGCGTGGCTCTAAAGCCTCTCTGCGCTGTCCTTGTGGCTGCTCGTCTTGCCTCTTGTTGTCTCTTGGCCTCGGAATCAGAACATTCCCTTGGCCAATACTACCCCTCACTGCAGGAAATTCCAGTAGAAATTCTTAGTAAACCCGCCCTAGAATTCCAGATCTATTCCTCAGTTCTACAGAAATGTGTGTTCAACTGACCCCTAAACCTTTCTCTTATACTTTTTCATTGAACCCTTTAACGGCCGAGATTAAATCATCCATCAACGGCTGAGATTAAAAGACTGCTTGATCCATGTGACTTAAGACAATTTCAGTACATGTGTTAATTAATTCACTTTAATTATTTTATTTTTCTAAGTCAGACTTAGGAAATCCATTAATTATTTGAATAACTTGAACACAAATTGAAATTTCTCAAATCCATTTCTAGGTCTTGTAGATCAAGTGTACTCTAGTCCCTCCACAAAATTTGAGACCTAGAGCGCAATTGATGCTACCCCAAATACACAAAATCTCAACACGGATTATATGGAGCGGTCCATTCTCTTTTGATGCCTTCCCTTGCGCAGAATTCAATGAAGTTTTTATCGATATATTCTCCACCATTGTATGAATGCAATACCTTTATCCTCTGCCCTGTCAGTTCTCAACCAGAGCCTTAAACTCTTTGAATCGATCAAAGACCTCATCCTTGGTCTTTAGAAAGTAGATCAAAGTTTTTCTAGAATGGTCATCAATGAAGGTGACAAAGTATTTGGCGCCACTAAGAGCTCTAGTGGACATTGGTCTGCAGATATCTGAGTGTATTAATCCCAAAACACTCTTTGCCCTATTGTTACTTCTGGATTACGCTGCTTTAGCGTACTTGCCTAGTATGCACCCTCTGCAAACATCATCTCGTTTGGTGCTTAACTCTGGAACTCCTGTGACGATTTCTCTGAGAATTCTTAGAGCTCCATGGTGTAAGTGACCCATCCTTCTGTGCCATAGTTCATTCAAATATTTTTCACCACTGCTACCTATCAGTGCCATTGGAGATTCTAACTGTAACTTATACAGTTTGTTGCTGCTGACTCCAATTTGGGCCTTCTTCTTCACTCGGGTGTTTGACATATACTTTGTTTCCAATGAAGTATACATCACAGCCCTTGTTTTGTAACTAATATACAGAGAGAAAATTCATCCCCGAAGCCGATCTGATGCTTCAGTTTGAAAAACTATAGTACCTTTTCCAACAGGGGTACATTTAGCCTTATATCCCACGGTAATTTTGAAGTTCATCTCTTCTTCTTGGTAGCTCGAGAAACATTCTCGTATTCCCGTCATATGCGCAGAAGCCCCGCTATCAATATACCAAACCTTTGAGGAAGCAGATCTTGACAAGCAAGTGACTTCTTCTTCCAATCAGAAAGTCAACACAAAGAACTGCGTGCTTTGCTCTTTCTTAGTAGAATTGCGTGAACCCTTTCGAGTTGCTGCTCCAACAACATCAAGAACACATTCCATTGCAAAATCTCCAACTCTGTTGCCCGATCTCTGCTCTGATACCATGTGAAAATTTCTAATCAGAATTTCGATTGCAGCAACTGATTTATTTCTCCTACTTATTTTCCACAATAAGTTATTTACAAAAACCCTTCAGTAAACATCAAAATAAATTCTACTGCAGTTATCACATAATTTCATAGAGAAAAGAACAGTGAAATATAAGCACAAGAATCAATCACATCAACATAGTTGTTTTTTGACAATTGTCCCCGAAAAAACCCAATGTGGGAAAACTGGTGCAACAGATGAGGGTTTATTTATTATTCTTCAAAAACAATTTCTTTGCAAGGAATGACTTGTAGAATTATGGAGAAACTTTCATGAAAACACCTGAGATAATTTTCTTCTAGCCTCTGGAGAAATTTTAACACCCAAGAGACCCTCTAGCCTCCACTGTGTCACCTCTGCGTGATATTCTGCATAGGGACTGCGTCCTCAACTGCACTGCCTGTCTGTGCTATCCCTCTTTGCTGCCGCTATGCTGCTTTGTGTCCCTCTTCCTCGGTCTCTGACTAATGATGATACCCTCCTCTTCCTTCACCTTACGACTCTCCCTCTGAAATCGAATTCTAAATTTTGAAGAATCGACTTCCCTTCAGTTACTAAGTATTTGTCCAGCTTGTCTTCAACTGACCCACAAGTCTTCATTTATACTTTTCCTGTTGATAAATCAACTATCGTGATCTAATCCTTAATCAACGGTTAAGATTAAAATAGACTTGATCCTCGTCACTTAGAAGCTTCTCACCCACATTTAAGTTAATTCACTTTAATTATTTTAATTCCCTAAGTTTTAACTCAGGCTCCATTAAAAATAATTAATTATTTGAATAACTTTAACTCCGGGTGGAATTTCTCTAAATGATTTATGGGTCTTGGAGATCTCATGTGTTCTAGCCCCTCCACAAAGTTTCGGAGCTAGAGCACATCTGGTGCTACCCAAAAATCAACATTCCCCACGCAGGCCCAACAATTACTACGCAGAGGCAGCGCAGAGGGTGTTGGGAGGACGTTGTTTCAACTACCGGATCAGCCGGGACTTGTAGTGTAGAGTGAGGTAATCTCACTAAT
Organism: Pinus albicaulis; assembly: GCA_034641835.2. Lineage (NCBI taxonomy): Eukaryota > Viridiplantae > Streptophyta > Pinopsida > Pinales > Pinaceae > Pinus > Pinus albicaulis. The sequence continues at coordinate 1,698,599,510 of CM076578.1, forward strand.
TTTCTCTGTCGAGTGATATTCTTTGTATTGGATTGCCAGTAAAGCATCTAGAGATTGTATAAAAAATAACTATTGTTTAATAATAAAACCTTCATATTTGTTGTACTGGTTTTCCCTCATTGGGTGTTTCTGGGGACGTTTGTCCAAACACGATGGTGTCCTGTATGATGTTTTTCTTTATTGCTCAGTTTCTTGTTTCGGCATATTAAATTAATTAAGTGAAGGCTGCAATATTATTTGCTTCAGTATTTATAGTAGAACACCGTAAATAACTTGTTCATCTAAATAACAAGTAGGTGAAGTATTTTCCATTGACTACAGTAGGATTCCGGACTTGGAATTTTCACAGTCGAAACCCAAGGGGATAGGATGGGTGTATCACAACAATGCGGGCCTCATGCCCCAAATTTACCATGTTGGCTGGGGTTATGATCTAAATTTTCCTTAAGTATTGTTTTCATTGATATAAATGAAGTATTTTCAAGTATAAATAAATGACAATTATAAATTAGTAAAATTCTTTCGATAATAATCACATGCAATGGAACGTGGTCGACGCGTTTCGAACCAACCAGTGTGGTTCATCACGTGATGATGAACCACACTGGTTGGTTCGAAACGCGTCGACCACGTTCCATTGCATGTGATTATTACCGAAAGAATTTTACTAATTTATATGATGGATCACAGAACCTCAGATTCCAAAAATGACAATTATGTTATAACATTAGTGCCTTAAAATTCTTTGAGCCATAATATTTATGTAAGTGTGTCATAGGATTTTTTAAATGGTTGATAATATATATATATATATATATATTAGACTAGAGGAATCTGTAACTGGGCAGGTCTTGTATTCATGTGACCCCGAATCCACGTTTATATATATATATATATATATTAAACTAGAGGAATCTGTAACTGGGCTGGTCTTGTATTCATGTGACCCCAAATCCACATTTCCTGGCAACATAGATATTAATTAAGTCAGGTGCGAATCTTCTAGAAAAAGGCGTGGATCGATTCTTAGTTAATCTTAGTCATCGATTAAGTTTTAATCGTGGTCGTTGAAGTCTCAACGAGAGATTATAAGATGAACTCGATGGACACTTGGAGAACACACTTGCAGAGATCAAATTCACTGGCAAATCGATTTCCTGAGTAGCAGCATTGAGATGCCGGAGAGAGAGAGCCAGTGAGTTCGTTGCAGTGAGAGAGGGGCAGGGATAGTAAGACCGGAGGAAGATTTTCCAGATCCGGTGAGCACAAAGCAGAGAGGCAGCGCAGAGCCCACGCAAAGCTTGAGGAGGAGATTTCATTTTTGCTGGGAGACAGAGTTGATTCAGTACTAGAGGCTAGAGTGAGATCCTGGAGGCCAGGAGGGTCAAGTTCCAGACAACAGCTGATCAGATAGCGAAAGTGATGCAGTTCTAAGTTGTGGGACGCAACACTTCGTAGGTGACGCAGAGGCAGCGCAGAACAGCTCATCCTTAGCCCAAATCAATGTTGGATTGCCAGTGGCAGAGTGAGAATTTTTTCACTAAATTTTTGTCAGATTTTTCTCTATATGGTTTTCTAGATCAGAGCAACCATAGACTTCTACTCAAATTTACTATTGCATAATATACAAACCCTAAGTTGCTGCACCGATTTGCCCAAGTTGGGTTTTTCTGGGGACTTAGTCCAAAAATAACGTTGTTATTTGTGTGCGTGTGCATCTATCTTTCTTGCATTGTATTTATTCCACTATATTTATTTTGTGAAGGCTGCAGTGTATTGATTTCGATATTTACCGTAGCAAACAGTAAATAATTTGTTCAGTAAATTAACAAATAGAGGAAATCTAATCAATTGTTGCAATAGGATTCCAAATTGTGGAATTTTCACATGTTATCAGAGCACAGATAAAAGCGGAGGAGCTCAGTTGCAGAAGGAAAGAGGGAGCTTCGAGGCACTGCGTGATCAGCTGCTCAAAACCCCAGGAGGTTGTGCAGTCCATTAGCTAGCAGGGCAAATTTTTGAGGAAAATTTGTTTCTCTGAGTGAGTTGACAGAGAACAAAATTTCCAGATCAAAGATTATCAGAGGCAGAGGGAGCAACAATATTTTTTTCTTGTAGAGCAGATCTTCAGATGTGATGCAGTTATTTTGCAGCAGTTGCTGGCAGAATAGCGTCAGAAGGAAAGGAAAATCACACACTGAGGGAATTCTTTCCTCAGGGAACTTCTAGCCAAGAAGTTCAAATTCTCCACGTAGAACAACAGTAGCCGTGAGCAGATTTACCCACTCCAACAAGGAGTGCGTAGAGCCAATCAACTGTTGCGTAGAGGAGAAGAGGTAGAGTTCGACATTTTTGGTGAGATGGCATCAACAGGGTTGAGAGATCATGACCGGTTGGACGTTTCAACAAACTATGTGATCTGGAAGGCTAGGATTTCCTGCCTTCTAAACGAATATGATCTCGAGGCTTATATCAGTTCAGTGGTAGTTGTGCCCATGGACCCGGATCAACTAAAGGCCTACAAAAAGGAGATGGCGAAAGAAAAGAGGCTGATTCTCGATGGAGTTTGAGATCACGTAGTGTCTCACATAGCTGGCAAGGCCACTGCCAAGCAGATGTGGGATGCCCTTGCTATGCTATACCAGGGATCTTCCGGGCAGTGGAAGATGTATTTGGAGGAGAAGCTGAGGTGTACCAAGATGCAGATCAGGGAGCATATAAACCCCTTCCTTACTAAACTTCAAGAAGTCCAGGATCAATTGTCTGCAGTTGGGTCAACTTCCCAACCTACAAAGTTTGTACAATTTTCCCTGAATAGTGTTTCATAGGAGTGGCAAGTATTCGTCCAGAGTATCCTGGGCAGAGAAAACTTTCCAGATTGGAACATAATGTGTGAAGATCTGCAGTAGGAGGAGATGAGGCGAGGCTTGGTGAAGAGCACCATCAATGGCAGCAGCAACAGTGGGACGAAGGAAGTAAAGGAGGAGGAGAACACAACCCTTGCATCAAAGGGGCAGCAAGAGCAACACAGAAGGAAGAAGGACATATCCAAGGTAAAATGCCTCAGATGTAGTGAACTAGGTCACTACAACACCTAGTGTCCTCTTAGGAAAAGGGACAAAGAGGAGAAACAGGATCAGCACACTGCATCCGCTGAGATAGATAGGTTGTCCTCTAGACTGGAGGAAGAGTTTGCCATGATCACTGATATACCTCAAGGGGTGAGGTGGGGTGATTTGATTTTGTAGCCCCAGAGAGCTACAGATGGGAAGGATCCATTAAGGAGTCCACCTCTTGGATCAATACCTTGCTACAGAAGCCCATAGCAGTAGTAGCAGGATGGACTAGTGGCAGTTGGTGCAATCAGGTGCCACAGTGATAGATGTAGTAGCCAATAGAAATCGGGACTTAGCAGCGCAGAGTAGAGTTGGCAACAATGCAGTGGGCACAGTGCAGATTCAGAAGCAACATAGAGGCTTCAGTGATAGTGCAGAGACTAGCAACAGTCAGGACTCGGGCGACAAATGCATCGGACTGGACACAGTTGGTTCAGTATGATGGACATCTCTCAGTTGCAGCAACAACAAATGAGAGACAGTTGTAGACGTTGCAGTGGCAGAAACAATAGAGTTCCAGTGAAGATGCAGTAGTTGGCAGCAGTATGCAGGGTTAGCAGCAACACGAATACAACACAGAATCAAATTTGTGCAGTAGTTGGTAGGCAGCAGTAGCCAGACATCAGCAACGCAGTAGGAGATGGTGCAGAATCAGAGTATTGCTATCAGAATGGCAACAATACTAGAGCACATTCCTCGCTAAGAGGGATTGTTGATTTTTGTAGCATCAGATGTGCTCTAGCCTTGAGATTTTGCAGAGAGGCTAAGACACGTGTATTCTCCAAGACCCAGAAATCATCTGGGAAAAATCCACCTAGAGATGGCTTAATTAAAATACTTAATTAGTTTTTTAATATTTCCTAGGTCTAAACTTAGGAAATATGATTAATTAAAAGGTATTAATTAAGTCAAGTGTGAATCTTCTAGAAAAAGGCGTGGATCGAGTCTTAGTAAATCTTATCCATCGATTAAGTTTCAATCGTGGTCGTTGAAGTCTCAATGAGAGATTATAAGAAAAACTCGATTGGCACTTGGAGAACACACTTGCAGAAATTGAATTCACTGGCAGATCGATTTCCTGAGTAGCAACACTGAGTTGCCGGAGAGACAGCCAGTGAGCTCGTTGTAGTGAGAGAGGGGTAGGGATAGTAAGATTGGAGGAAGATTTTCCGGATCCAGTGAGTGCAAAGAAGAGAGGCAGTGCAGAGCCCACGCAGAGGCAACATAGAGCTTCAGGAGGAGATTCCATTTTTGCTGGGAAACAGAGCTGATTCAGTGCGAGAGGCTACAGTGAGAACCTAGAGGCCAGGAGGGTCAAGTTTCCAGAAAACAACTAATTAGATAGCGAAGGTGACACAGTTCTGAGTTGTGGGATGCAGTACTGCATAGGCTGACGCAGTGACTACGCAGAGGCAATGTAGAGTAGCTCACCCTGAGCCCAGATCAGTGTCGGATCGCCAGTGGAAGAGTGATAACTTTCTCTCTAACTTTTTGTCAGATTTTTCTCTGTATTGTTTGCTAGATCAAAGCAACCATAGAATTGTACTTAGATTTACTATTGCATAATATACAAACCCTCAGATGCTGCACCGGTTTTCCCAAGTTGGGTTTTTCTGGGGACTTAGTCCAAAGCTAATGTTGTTATTTGTGTGTGTGTGTATCTATCTTTCCTGCATTGTATTTATTCCGCTGTATTTATTTTGTGAAGGTTGTAGTGTATTGATTTCGATATTTACCGTAGCAAACAGTATATAATTTGTTCAGTAAATTAACAAATAGAAGAAATTTGATTAGTTGTTGCAGTAGGATTCCAAGTTGTGGAATTTTCACACCCAACTCCAAACTGCTTCACAATTGAAGTTGTCTGGCCCCCGTGCCCAAAATCTTCAAGAAAAATTTCCCAACTCTCCAGTTCTCAAATCTCTAGTTCTTCAATCTCTCCCGTCCTCAAATCTCCCTAGTCCTCCCATATTTTTTCTCCCTTCATATCTCCTTGTACATGGCTAAATAAGCCTTCTTAGGCGGTCGCTGCCTTTTCCACTGCCCTCATCCGCTAGTCATAGGATTTACGTGTAGCCTCAAGGTGAGACACATATATGTTTAATAAATGAGATTGTTTATGATAAATCAAAAGTTTAACTTTTACTTTTATAATAATTAAATAAATGAACAATTGAATTAAATTAATAACTTAACTTTTAATCTTTTTAATTATAATATTTAAATAAAAGGAATATTAAGCATATTTACATAAACATAATTGAAAGTGATTATTTTATTTTATTTTATTTAATAACCTTATAATTACAAAATATTTAATATATATATTTGAGAGTGTCAAATTTTAGGTAATACTTCCCTTCTTAATAATTTAGGTGTTTAAACATATTTCATCATTATTTAACAAATATACTAGTGCAAAGTATGCGATGTATGCATATGTAGCTATCATATGCATACATCATATACATGCTAACTCCCATTTCCCTATAAATCGAAATGGGTCATTACAAACTTGGTCTTGTTTTTCTCAATTTGATGAGAGAATGACATGGCATGCATAATTTTTTCAATTAGTGAGGGCATTATCAAGATATGGCTAGTCAAAGCTAGTCCACAGGCACTACAAGTTTCCAAGTGGCAAAATAGGGGCAATGTTGGAATTTTTTTTGAAATGCATTATGTTAAATGTGGTCTATAGGAATACAGGAACAAAACCCTCCTGTTACCCTTATACAAGTAGGGGTTTTTACGTATCTATTGCAACATTTTTCACACCATTGTAAGCTCGAGGTTAGAAGTTAAAGCTTTATAACAACCACGTTGAGGCCCTATATATGGTGTCCTAGACCTTGTGTTTGGTCGGACCATGGTTGGTCCTGTTACCCACCACCTGTGGGTAGTGTATAGAGGAGAAAATTTTCTCCTAGATTGTCTTCAGCCGACATCCCCTTGCAGCCACCAGATAGATCGATGTGCCATTATCTCCGCCACCCGAGGCAGCCATGTGGTCCCTCACCCATTTGTTATTATTGTATGTTTGAAGGTGGGCCTCCCTACCCCAAAGGTACAACTTTTCATTGGACATAGTCTCTCCAAATCACAAGTTCACCTTGAATCCATCTCTCCCAAAGGAAAGCCACTAACCCATCCACTAGTGGTCACCTAAACGCTTATTTTTCTTGCCTTGTCTTTCGCTTCCTACGCCTAGCCACCATAGGTCACCTAGGGCATCAAATAAACCTTATTGTAGCCATCAAAACACCTCTAGTTTTGGTCCATAATTGCGCTAGGGTTTCCTCTAGAGGCTCTCCAAATTTGAAGCAATTCCAACGATGGGATTTCGATATATAGCAAGCCCTAGCTCAAGAACCATTTCTTGCCCTAGGTCTCGCTTGGCTAGTGTCCTCACTTGGATCATTGCATTCAATTCTCAAAAGGAAATTTGTCCCTTGATCCTCTTCTCTTCCATAATTAGGTCAAGCCCCTCCTTGGTTGATCAACTCCATATCCTTACCTAATTTTGGGTCCACTTGTCCCTTTTTGGTCCCGCAACTTTACAACTCTAATTTCACAAAGATCACATAAAGGCCAATTATCTTCAAGGATCCCGAGGTCTAGGTAGCCCCTTGTTAAGGCATATCTGTTGATTTTTGGTAGCACTGGATGTGCTCTAGCTCCGAAACTTTGTGGAGGGGCTAGAACACATGAGATCTCTAAGACCCAGAAATCATTAGGAGAAATTCCACCCAAGGCTTAATTTATTCAAATAATTAATTATTTTAAATGGAGTCTAAGTTAAAACTTAGGGAAATAAAATAATTAAAGTGAATTAATTTCAATGTGGGTGAGAATGTTCTAAGTGATGAAGATCAAGTCTTTTTTAATCTTAGTCATCGATTAGAGATTAGATAACGGTCGTTGATTCATCAACAAGAAAAGTATAAAGGAAGGCTTGAGGGTCAGTTGGAGAACACACACAAAGTCTGAATCTAGAGATCGAATACTTTTGATGGAGCAATGCTCGGATGAAGATCAAATCTGAGTGATTCAGTGCAGCAATGAGGGGAAAAAGCAGTTGTTGGTCGAAGGATCAAGAGTACAGTGCAGAGAGGCACTAGAGATAGCAGAGGGACCAACGCAACCACCAGGAGAGGTGACGCAGACTCCAGAGAGGTTGACATAGGCCCACGCAAGGCTCACGCAGGGGTTGCGCAGTGGCTCCAAGGGACAGTCCAGAAATTGCTAGAGATCGGGGTTTCTAAGCCGATAGGGCTGAAACTCGATTTTCTGAAAGGCAAATCAACACAGAGAAGGGGTGACACAATCTTCAGCTAGACCCACGCAGGCCTACGCATATACTGCGCAGAGGAAGTTGGGGTTTCACCAGTTTCTGATCAGGATAAGCCAGGACTTGCAGAGGTAAAACTCACAATTTTTCTGTCTGCCAAGGATATTCTCTGTTGGGTGAGTCGGATTATGGCGCCCTAGATGTACTTAGATTATTGTTGCTTAGTAATATAAACGCTCAGAACTGCTGCACTGGTTTTCCCGCATTGGGTTTTCTAGGGACATTTGTCCGAAAATAAGTGTGTCCTTTGTCTGAATGCCTCATTTATTTTTCAATACTTAATCTGTATAGTTTTGTAGACTACAATGTATTTACATTAATATTTTCTTGAAGTATTCAGAAAATAACTTGTTAAATTAATGAAAACAAGTAGGTAATGTAAATCATATTTCTGCAGTAGGATTTCTGTAACTTAGATTAAGAAATTTTCACATGGTATCAAATTTGTGCAGATCAAGTAGAGTTGAAGCCATCAGCCAAAGGACGAAGAAAAATCTGTTGCAGGAAGGCAGTTGTCCCAAGGGACAACACTGAACCAGAAAGAGGCAGAGGAAGGGTGACGTAGTCACCAAGGGGGCTCTCACAGAGCCTGCGTCAGCCAACTAGGGTGACGTTGTAGCTACAGCAGAGGCAACGTAGTTTTTGATGGGCCAGTGCAGAGGTTTTGAGCCTCATTCATTCTGGTTGTCGTGGCTGGAATAGCAGTTCGATTTTCTTTTGGAGTTGTTGGTGGGGCATTGTTTCTGTTCGTGCAGAACAGTGTCTAGTGGGGCAGTGACGAAGTAGAGGGAAGCAGTTCCTCAGAAGACTTCTTGCCAAGAAGTCTAGATCCAGTGTTGATCAGCAGCAAAGAGAAATCAGAGAGGAGTGTTTTGACATCAGTTGGCAAAAGGATTTCCATGAAGGAAATCAAGATTCAAAGGGAGTTGGTTCCTTAGAGGGTTTCCAGCGCCAAAGGAACCCAGATTCGAGTTTTGCTGGGGTAGCAGCAAAAGAGGGAGAAAGAAATAGTTCGAAATTTTTTTGTTGAGCAGAGATGGTCGCATATGGATTAAGGGATCAGGATAGGTTGGATGGAGCATCCAAATTTTTCATCTGGAAGGCCAAGATCCTGGTAGTTTTGGATGAACATCACATCAAGGATCATCTCTTGAATGCAGTTGTTGTCCCTGTTGACGTTGATCCTCTCAAGAATTACAAAGAGGCTCAAGCGAAGGCAAAACACATGATCATGGACGGAGTCAAGGATCATGTAATTCCACATATTGCTGAGAAGAACACAGCGAGGGAAATGTGGACCTCCTTGATCATTATGTACCAGGGAACCTCCGTTCAATGGAGGATGTTGCTTGAGAATCAGCTAAAACTATTTCAAATGCAGAAGGGAGAAGAAATTGACCCCTTCCTTATCAGATTGCGGGCAATCCAAGATAAGCTAGCTTCCATAGGGGCTATACCAGATGATGGACTTATGGTCAGGACTTCCCTGAATGCAGTCACTGAAGACTAGGAAAGCTTTGTCCAAGGTATTTTGGGCAGGGCCGCTCTTCCAAACTAGGAGGAGATGTGAGCAGCTCTTCGACAGGAACAGATCAAAAGGTTGACCAAGGCCGGAAGCAGCAACACGAGGATCAAAATCAAGGAGGAAGAGGAAGATGCGGCTCTCACATCTAAGGGACAACATGGGCAGCAGAGAAGGAAGAAGAAGGACCTCTCGAAGGTCAGATGCTTTAGGTGTGGAGAATTAGGACATTTTGCCACACAATGTCCTCTGAAGAAGAAGGGAAAAGAAGAATCTGACTCGAAGGTTGCTGCAGCGAAGGATGATGACGATTGTGCCATGAGTGCTCAAGTGCCTCGAGAGAAGAGGTGGGGCGACATTGATCTGTACTTCTTTGAACTGCAGTGTGGGGCATGATCCTTGAGGTGCCCAAACTCTTGGATCACATACGGCTACGAGAGTCCTTAATGATAGTAGCAGAGTGACGGGTGGCAGTTGGTGCGAGAGATGATGGAGCGATAGTGGCAAAGCTAGAGTGTCGAAGTTTGAAGCAGCGCAGAGCAGAGGCAGTAGCAGCAGCAACGCAAAGAAGAGGCAATAGCAGCATAGCAGCAACAGCGCAGTGTACGGAGGTGCAGCGCAGTGCAGAGCAGCAGCAGCGCAGAGGCATCAGAGGGTCAGCGCAGATTAGCATCAAAGGTAGTTCCAGCATCGAGGTGCATCCAAACTAACCAGTATATCAATTTTGGGATGTATTTTAGTTGATTAACTCTCAGCAATTGAGTTGCATTGCAATAGTTAGCAGTGGCAGTGCTATGGGCAGCATGATGCAACATATTTGAGAGGGAGTTGTAGTACAGATGTAGCAGTGTCAGTGGTAGTGACATGGGCAACAATACAAATAGCAGCAACGCAGTGGATGAGGGGCTGCAGCTGAGCATCAACAGCGCAGAGGACCGATGTCATGGATCAAGGTGATGCTTCTAGTGAATAAGTATTGCTAGAGCACATTCCTCGCTAAGAGGGAGTGTTCATTTTTTGGGTAGCATCGGATGTGCTCTACATCTGAAACTTTGTGGAGGGGCTAGAACACATGAGATCTACAAGACCCAGAAGTCGTTTGGAGAAATTCCACCCGAAGCTTAAGTTATTCAAATAATTAATTATTTTAAATGGAGCCTAAGTTAAACTTAGGGAAGTAAAATAATTAAAGTGAATTAATTTAAATGTGGGTGAAAATGTTCTAAGTGACAAAGATCAAGTCTTTTCTAATCTTAGCTGTTGATTAGAGATTAAATCACGGTCGTTGATTCATCAACGAAAAAAGTATAAAGGAAGGCTTGAGGGTTAGTTGGAGAACGCACACATAGTTTGAATCTAGAGAATTCTTCTAACAGAGCAGTGCTCAGATGAAGATCAGATCTGAGTGATTCAGTGCAGCAGTGAGGGGCAAAAGCAGTTGTTGGTTGGAGGATCAAGAGTACAGTGCAGAGAGGCAACACAGACAGCAGAGAGACCGGCGCAACCACTAGGAGAGGTGATGCAAACCCCAGAGAGGGTGACACAAGCACACACAGGGGTTGTGCAGTGGCTCCAAGGGAAAGTCCAGAAATTGCTGGAGATCAAGGTTTCTAAGCCGACAGGTCTGAAACTCAATTTTTTCAAAGGAAATTCAGCATAGAGAAGGGGTGACGCAGTCTTCAGCTAGACCCATGCAGGCCTACGCATCTACTGCGCAGAGGCAGCTAGGGTTTCACCAGTTTTTGATCAAGATAAGCCAGAACTTGCAAAGAGGTAAAACTCGTGATTTTTATGTCTGCCAACTTCCAAGGATATTCTCTGTTGGGTGAGTTGGATTATGGCACCCTAGAGGTACTCAAATTACTATTGCTTAATAAAATAAACCCTCAGAACTGTTGCACCAGTTTTCCCGCATTGGGTTTTTCTGAGGACGTTTGTCCAAAAATAATTGTGTCCTTTGTCTGAATGCCTCATTTATTTTTCAGTACTTGATCTGTATAGTTGTGTAGGCTGCAATTTATTTACATTAATATTTTCTTGATGTATTCAGAAAATAACTTGTTAAATTAATGAAAACAAGCAGGCAATGTAAATCAAATTTCTGTAGTAGGATTTTTGTAACTTCGATTCAGAAATTTTCACAATATCTTCCAAAACTAGGCTCAAGAATCCTCTTAGCCCTTCCTAGAGTGCCCATCACCTTGCTTTCAAAGCAAGCAAGCCATTTTATTCAACCTCTCTTGTGAATAGGCCTTAGGAATCACTCCTTATCCTCTTGTTGATCCATTCATTTAGTGATTCCCCTTATACTGGGTCTTCTCCCATTGGTGAAAGTACGGAAAGAGTAGGGAGATTTAGATGAGGTGACAGTGGGTTATTCTTCCATTGGTGCCCTTCAACCTAGTAGTTGCTCCATAGGATCCCCTCCTAGGACCCCTACTGGTTTGAGCGGTAACAAGTCCCTTTGAGTTCATCTATGTTCCTTTCGCCCTAGATAGGAGTGGAGGACCTTAGATGGGCTTATTTGAGGACTCATGGTTTTAAAAGAGCATGCTTTTGTAGGGGTATCACCAGTGTACGGGCTAGCCAGCATATGTTGGGTGCACCTAATGTCTTCCCACATGGTTATAAGTCTATTGAATTTGTAGGTAGCCTTGGCTTTGGTGCAGTATCCCACAAATATTTCTCAACATGGCAGTCTCACAGTTATCAACTTTTCACACTTCCCATGGTAGTTCATGTTTCCCGATGCAAAGTGGTCTCAAACATAAAAAAGTCAACTTCCTCTAGGTTTTCTCAATTTAATGAGAGAATGACATAGAACATGTAATTTTTTCAAATAGTAGAGGAATTGTCAAGATATGGTTGTTCAAAGTTGGTCAATAGGTACTACAAGTTTCCAAGTGGTAGAATAGGGCCAACATTGGGTAGATTTTGAAATGCATTATGTTAAAAGTGGTCTACAGGGAACAGAGGAACAAAACCCATGTTTCAATTTTTTAGGTACCTTAAGGGTGTCAAATATCTATTGTTTGAGCATGATGTGGTGGCAAGTGGACATTGGGAGCCAACAGGGTTGATGATAGGTTACAGAAAGGCAAATAGTAACTAAAATAGGTGGAATGCTTTGCTAGATCATCAACATGTTGGATATGTGGCAAGTTCAAGTTAATATCAATGAGAAAGTCAAGTCAACTAGATTTTAAGTGGACAAGGTTGTTGTTGGAGGGTCAAAGATAATGTTGAAAGCATCTTGGACTGAGGGGATTAGATTGTGGATAAATTTCTAGTTGTTACAAGTCAAATAATGTAACTAGTTTGAGCTCCTAGAGGATTAAGTTGAGTTGTCAAGTGGAACATTAAGGTCTTCAAGGCCAATGTTGGGGAAATTATTGCTACTATTCTTCTCTTTTTAGTCTTCCATGCCATTAGCAAGTGAAACATTGGACTGTCTTAGGACTTGCGAGGGAAATAAAATCCCTTTAGTTGGAAAACTCTATTGTAAGCAATTTGTTTTTCATGAGGTTGATTTAGTCTCCATCTTGTGGATGATAAGTCAAGAAATAATATTTTAATGGCAAAAGGAAACTAGCAAAGAAAGTTATAAATTGCTAGCTCCTCCTCCTATTTGAGGTTGTTGATTGTGAGATCATTTTATACCATAAGATAAGGAAACCATTTGCAAATATACTTTTGTATTGGATTGATTTTTCTATGCTATTTCTTCTTAGCTTTAGCCTATAGTTTTTGAATTACAGAACTAACTTGTAGGTACAATTTAGTTATCACAATGTTGCTATACTGATTCATTAAGGGATTGTAGCAGCTGAGGATTTTATTATTATGCAGCAGTGAGAAAATCTGAGTACAATAATTTGGATGCCGAATCTGGAAATCCTATAGAGAAAAATACTGGCAAAAATCTAGTAAGGAATTTTCCTCACCCAACAAGCAAATCCGGGCTCTGACTACAGCTCCAAGTGAGTCGTCCAAACTGGGCCTACATAGGCTTGCATCACCATAGTGAAGTCTCTTCCCACGCACAACCTGAATCAGCTGCTCCTGTCGCCATCATGTTTGCCACTGGCTAAGAAACTGTCTTTTCGGCCTCCTGGAACCCTTTCTCAGCCTCTAGAACTGAAACTCGGCTTCTCTCCAGCAAAATCAAACTACCCTCTAGAGGCTTTTGTGTATCCCTTGCATCAGCCTCACTATGGTTCTTCTGCCTCTCTACAAATGCACTCGTTGGATCTGGAAGACTTCCTCTAGCCTCATTGTCCCTGCCCCTCACTGTCTCTGCTTCCTCACTGAAGCTCGAACTCTCTGATAGCCGACTGTTGTTACCTTGGAAATTCGAATTCTCCAAGTGAATCTAGTGTATCTGGTCTATTCTCCAAGTGCCCATCGAATTCCTCTTATAATACTTTGTTGGAGCACCAACGACCAATATTAAATCTTAATTGATGGCTCAGATCATTTCTGGATCGATCCGAGTGAGTTTCTAGATTATTCTCACCTTGACTTAATTAATTTTGATTAATTAACAAGTTTACCTAAGTTTAGACTTAGGAAAAATTAAAAAAATAGGTTAATTATCTAATTAAATCGTCTCTAGGTGGAATTTCCAGAAATGATTTCTGGGTTTTGGAGATCTCATGCATTCTAGTCACTTCACCAAATCTTGTGGCTAGAACACATCCGATGCTACAAAAACTAACACTCGCTCTTAGCGAGGACTGTGTTCTCTCTTCTGTTGCACATCCTACCACAACACCCTGTCTTTGTATCACCTTCTGTCATGTTTTTAATGTCTGGCCATGCTGCCCACCAACCACTACACAACTTTAATGTTGCATCTGTGCTGCTGCTGACACTGCCATACTGCTGCCAACTCTACATTTGCACTGCAACTACCTCTCATATGTTGCTTTTGCAACTGCGACTGAGAAGAATCCAATATACTTAATCATCTGTGTTCTGTATGATGCATCTGTTTCCTGGGTCTTTGACTACTACTACCATCTGCACTGTCACTGAAGACTCTGCATTGTTGCCAACTCTGCATTGAGCCACTTTCTCTGTTGTTAACACTGCACTGCGCTCCTCAACATCTGACTGCTACTAGTCTGCAACTGTCACTTTGGTACTAACTGCACCTACTGCCACTAATCCATCAAGCTACCAAATATTGTGGGCCCCTATAGCTAGGTAATGATCATGAAGTGGAATCCTCATGGATCCTGCCCAACTCTGCAACTCTGGGATTCTGATCTACTCATACAGTTGCTGCTACCTCTGCACTGTTGCTACAACTACTTCAATAGTGAGTCTGATATTCCCAGATCCTAATGCACGAGCTTCCATAGGGCTTCTCCCTCTGAAACTAGACTCCCTCTAAGTCTTGATCTTCCTATGGGAAATCTCTTTGCTCTCTCTTTCCCTCTACTTGGTTGTCGCTCTACCACTCGCACTCCCTTCTGGAATGCGCAGATCTGCTAGCTGCTACTGCCAATATTCCTGGAAAAATCAAACTTTTGAGACTCGAAGTTCCCTGAGAGAAATTTTCCCTTTGTTGTGTATGCTTTTCTATTTCACCCGACGTTGGTTCTACTGCTACAAAAACATTTGCGTCTAACCAGGAATTCACTTAGCGAAAATATGGGTTGTTGCTGCTCCCTCTGCATGCTAGAATCACTCAATCTGGAAAGTCAAAATTTTCTCCCACTCTACACTGAAAAATCGAACTTCCCCAAGCAACTCAGCCTACCTCGCAATGGATTGTGTTATTTTCCTATGATATAGTAATCAAAAACCAAGTTTAGTCTTTTAAATATATTTTGGTAAATATGTAAGGTTTTGCTATGATCTCTTAGAGATCAAGCTATTAGTCTTTGTAAGAAATGTAAGATGTGATTATTGATGTAATTATGTCAGAGTGTGTGAAGATGATGTAAAGATAGTTTATGATTGCCTAAAAGTTGAGTTAAGTGAGTCTAGGGTCGATGTCTCATACAAGATCATGAGTGAGGTCATAGTGTGTCTTGTCTTCTCATCATTGACATAAATTAGTGGGGTCAGAATAGTCAGTTAGGTTGTCAAATCAAATTGTGCCATGACATCACCACCAATACAACGGTTATGAGACATGCTGCACATCTTTCAATCACTGTGCTTTCATGATTAAAGCTCCAAATCGCAATGATTGTCCTTGAAAGGCGGGGTTGGTCACCTTGGGAGTTAAAAAACTTGTTTTAGCATCCAAAATACCTGAGAGCCATTCTTTCATCCATCGAAATCTTGCTAGACATCATTTGAAGTTCATTGCGCTTTGTCTGTAGGGGTTTTCTGTGCTTTTGCAAATTGGAGGCTTTCTTGTTCCACGACCACTCTCAGGTTCCAAATTTCTCTTCTCTAAGATAATTCTCGTTGTATATTATCAATTTCATCTTTAATAATTGAGAAGAGCGCCCAAATGAGCTTGCAACCCTCATAAACTTGAATTCGTTGCGCTTACGTTGTTGGTGATGTTTTTCAAGGAAGGGAGGTTTACAGTTTGGTTAAGTTTTTCTTAATAGGTATTTTATGATTTAGGTGTCATTTTCCACCTGTTTGGCACATACAGAGATACGGGAAATGATCAGAAGTATACTGATGATGAATTCGTTGCACTTTTGAAGTAGCACAGCGAATGCATTGCGCTAATGCTGCAAGCATATTTTCACCATATCTCTTAAACCCTGTACCCGTTTTCCATGAAAATTTTACATGAGGTGCATTAGGATGAGATGAATAAACTCACTCAATTTCAAAATGCTTCACATTTTTCGAGAAACGAAACACTGTCATCTACACCCATTTTTGGATTTTTGTGGAGAAGAATTATAATGATATTAACCTTCTGAAAAAAAAACAACTCAATCTGATTCACTGCTTAGGAGATATTTGAAAAATAAGCTCGCTGTGTTTTGGGTGCAAGGGAGTTGTTGCGCTTTTGGACAATTTCTCTTCAAAAGTAAAAGAGGTTTTCTAAAAATTAAAAGAGGTTTTTTTCAAATGAGGTAAATTACAAAAACATCCTTTAGTTTTGTAACAGGTGTCATAGGTTGGAAGATTCAAATGAATCTTTACAGCCTATTTTTAGATTTCATCATTTCCTGTTTTAGTCATAATTTTTGGGCGCATATTCCGAGGATATGGAGAGGAATTTTCGAAAACAGAGAGAGGTTTCTCACAAGAACAAGCGCATCTACAAAAAACTCCTTCAGTTTTGTAACAGTTGTCATGGTTCAAGAGGTACGAGTTAATATTTGACCCCTATTTTCCAGAAATTCGGTCCTTATTCCTAACAGGCAATTCCAAATTTAATATAATTGATTCTATCTTTGTGGAAATGGTTGAGCTAAACCTTCTTAGTCCAAGGATTAGCTACTTGTATATATTTTCATGAATCTCAGTGTGCAAAAAGGTTGGTTGGTCAGGGTTTAGAAGAAGAGACACTGTGTATTGCATATTTCTGATATATTTTTCCAGCGAATGAAATGACAAAGGTCTGATTTTATAGGGATTCCTGTGTCAGTTTCTGTGGAGATATGTTTCCTTGTATTGTAAGTTATCTTTTGTTATCAATCATGCTTTGAATGTGTGTCTTCTTGTTTAGCTAAGCAAAGTTTTATCTCAAAATTCACTGTTAAAAGTGCTTTGTTATAGTTTGCTAAACAAATCAATGTTTTTCCTCTTTAATGTAATGGCATTTAGAATTCATCCTTCCAGTTAGATGCTTTATATGTCATTGTCCATCTTTCCTCTGCTCACCCTTCTATAGTGAATTTGACTGAAAACCCCAGAAGGACTTCCTACCTTGCCCCTATAGAAGATTCCTCATCTCTTCATCCTCTCACTGGAAAATCATCAACTTGACATGATTCCATGCCCAATGGATTCGTCTTCTCCTTTTCCAGCAAACTTTTTAAATCGTATATTCCTTTGAGTATCATACCTAGCCTAAGATCTAAGTGACTGAAGATTTGGACAGAGAGAGCACTCTCTAAATCTGGAATTGCTAGAAACTTCTAGGTGGTTTTTGGATACCTTTGGGTTCCTCACCTTAGCATGGAGGAATTACAAAGTGCTAACAGATTGCGCCGCCTCTAAGAATTTTGGCCTATTGTTCCCACTGAATAGCGAAATTCCCTTCTTCGCTTCTGAGATTCCCGGCTGATCACTCAAGCTCTGATACCATGTGAAAATTCCAAAACCGAAATCCTATTGCAACAAATGAAATTATTCTTCTAATTGTTATTTAATTTTGACAATTTATTTGCTATAGTGAATGTTGAATAAATCACACTACAACCTTCACAAATAAAAAGTGTGTAAATAAATAGCGTTGGAAATTGAGAAAATACTAGTACACACACAACAAAAATGACACCGCTATTTTTGGACAAATGTCCCTGGAAAAATCCAACTTTGGAAAACTTGTGCAGCAGCTGAGAGTTTTATTATTATGCAGTAGTGAGAAAATCCGAGTACAATAATCTGGATGCCGAATATGGCAATCCTACAAAGAAAAATACAGGCAAAAATCTAGTGAGGAATTTTCCTCACCCCATAAGCAAATCCGGGCTCGACTGCAACTCCAAGTGAGCCCTCCAAACTAGGCCTGCGTAGGCCTGCATCACCCTAGCGCAATCCCTGGGCCACGCATAGCTTGAATTAGCTGCTCCTGTAGCCGTCATGTCTGCCACTGGCTGAGAAACTGTCTCTCCGGCCTTTTGGAACCCTTTCCCGACCTCTGGAACTGAAACTTGGCTTCTCTCTAGCAAAATCAAACTTCCCTCTAGAGGCTTCTGTGCAACCCTTGTGTCAGCCTCAATGTGGTTCTTTTGACTCTCTGCAAATGCACTCGATGGATCTCGAAGACTTCCTCCAACCTCACTGTCCCTGCTCCTCACTATATCTACTTCCTCACTGAGGCTCGAACTCTCCAGTAACTGACTGTTGCTAGTCTGGAAAATCGGATTCTCTAAGTGACTCTAGTGTATTTGGTCTATTCTCCAAGTGCCCATCCACTTCCTCTTATAATCCTTTGTTGGATCACCAACGACCAAGATTAAATCTTAATCGATGGCTCAGATCATTTCTGGATCGATCCATATGAGTTTCTAGAATATTCTCACCTTGACTTAATTAATTCTGATTAATTAACCAATTTCCTAAGTTTAGACTTAGGAAACATTAAAAAATTGTTTAATAATCAAATTAAGTCATCTCTAGGTGGAATTTCCAGAAACAATTTCTGGGTATTGGAGATCTCATGCATTCTAGCCTCTCCACCAAATTTTGTGGCTAGAACACTTCTGATGCTACAGAAAATAACAGGTTTCACCCCCAACTCCTCACTCATTTGTAGTCTTGTTGCCTCATAATCTAGCAAGTCTTGTGAGGGGAGCTCACAAGGCAAGAAATGGACCAAGAGACAACACTATGAGTTGTGGTCCATTGCCACTACCTCCTACTCCTTAGTGGATTTTGACAACAAGGGAAGCTTCCCTAGGCTAAGGAGAGATACTCTTCTTAGAAACAAGGCTCAACTAGCACAATTAGCATAATGTGCATTCTCCAAGAGGCCTAATTAGGGCACAACGTGACCTAGGGCTAGAAAATAAGTAAGGGCAACATGCTTATCTAGGATCATGAGGCCAAGAAAGGCTTGAAAGGGATGTAAGCACTCAATTTATGGCACAACAAGCCTTCAATAAGCCTCAAGTTGAAGCCTAGGGAAAAACTAGGGCTTAGTTAGGGAAAGATTTGCCTAGGGCGAAGGACGTTCGCCCCAGAAATGGAGGAATTAGCCACCAAAAGAGGTTGATTTTGAGGCAAACACCTTAAAACCAAGTGTTGAATCCCTCCACTAGGAAAAGTGGTCAACCCTATTTGAAATGGATGCCTTAACTCTAGCTAGAAGCTTTCCTTAAGAGGTCGAAATTCAGGTTTAGGGAAGAAAGTTGTGATCTCAAGAGAATTTTTGGTGTGATCAACAATGTGACCAAGGCTAGTGCCCTGACCTTGGGTGATGGAGTCTATGGGACTACTAACTTAGGAGAAAAACACTAAACCTTGGCAAGGAGTAAGGGAATATGAAATCCTGTGTTTCAAACCCTAGCTATCATTTTTGTGAGGGAGAAAAGTCAATGAGGAGATCTAGTTAAACGATTCACTCATGGGATTGTCATACAAATTCTATAAGTGGGTAATATATACAATACCATTTCCACAATTGCATAGAATAAATTTCAACCATAACTAGCACACATAAACCCTAGATAATTAACCATTCATGCAATAGCCACAAAATACAAAGATTTATCAAATACAAGGAAAACTTACAAGATAGAATGCATGAATCAATCATTTATTGTTCCAAAATGACATCTCCAATACCAAATAATAGCTCCATAAGCAAAAATCCTCAATAGATCACATCTCCACAAGATACAAGGTGAATTTCAACGAGGGCGAAATCTCTAGGAGGGATGAAAATGACCACAAATGATGATCAAATGAAATGCGAACAACCTCTACTTACATGAGGTTTAGCACAACTAATTTAACCTAATGAAGCCCCTAAAACTAAGTTTGACATTGAATGAACTTGGGTTACAAGCCAACCCATTAGCTAATGACAAAAAATCCCAAATTAGCCCATACATGTGAGATGTAGCCTCTCTAAATGCTGACGTCATGTCTAATTAAGGCTCCAAATGCAATGCCAAGGTGTGTTGAGGTGTCAAAATGTGTGCAAATGCTTGGATGATCCAAAATTTGAGCGATGGACCTCAAATCTTCCTCAGGGGTCCCAAGTGCAGTTGGGGTGCCATCAAGTGGTCTCCATTTGTCTCCAACTATTAAATAAAGCTTCTTCTTCTCTAGTGTAAGGGGTTCATTTGGTGAAACAATCCCTCCCTAGTCCCTAAATGGGAGACCACCCTCATCTGGGCTCTGAATCAGCTCCTGCCCATCAGGTTGCGTCAAGGCTAGCTTAGAGACATACTGGGTCCAGTGGTGTCATCATGAAGAACCTCAAAGCCAAGTCAAAGTTTACCAATGTCCTAGGCCCTAGAGCTACTCTAGGACATGTGTCATCTGCTAATGTTGTTAGGAGGCTCCAGTCTCTCAATGTTGCATCTTCTTAGGCCATGTACTTTTCTGAAAGGCCTGGGTACCTGTGGAGTGGGCACCCTTAAGGCCTGGGATGCTAAACCACTTGACAAAAACATGGATTCTAGTAAAAGCAACCATCCATCACAGACAAAGATCAACAATCCATCTTTGTGAACCAAACTTGAATGTTAAGGGCACATCAATACTTCAAACAAAGATCACCTTCCAATATCAGGACCAAGTCCTCGATAAGGTGTTTTCTCCCTTGGTAGGGGTGTTAGTTTATGAGTAGTTCAGACAAGAGTTCTAGTCTCTATTGGTGTCTAAGAGGCTAAGGAACACAGGAGGATAATTAACTCCAAGACCCAAAAAAAATTCCAAGGAAAATGCCTTAACTAGATTAATTAGCCAATTATTAATATTTTCCTAACTCTAACTTAGGAAAACTGGTTAATTAAATCATATTGATTGAGGTAAATCAATTTTTCTTTGGAGACTTCTGGAAAAGTGACTTGATGGGGTCAAGACAATCTTAGCCATTGACTGTGATTGGATCATGGTCGTTGATTGGTCAACTAGAGATTATAAGAGAAAATCAGTAGATCATTTGGAGACACATCAAGGAGTTCGAATTACCCAGTTGCAGTGATAACAAGGGCATAATTTGAGCAAGGGAGACACTGGTAGAAGGGTTTCAACAGAGAAGATTGGGGAGAAAATTTCCGAAGGAATTTTCTCAGTGATTTCCAGTATCCAGTGGGAGGAAGGAGGTTGATTTCATCAGCCGAAGGCAGGCCGATTTCAGCAATGTGAATTGCCAAAGTGCATTTCCAGAGGCAATGCGAATAGCCAAGATCGAGTTTCCAGTTGCAAGTGCGAATTGTAGGAAATTAAGGAAAGGACCTTAGTAAGGGAGTTAACCCAAACCCATGTCAAACTTAATTATGTCGTTAACTATAAACTAATTATAGTTTAATTAATCCTTGGGGGGGATTAATGTAAGGAGGGATATGTGGCCCCTTCATGCTATGCAGTTAAAGTTTACCTTAACCATGCAAGCGAACTATTGTGAGTATTGTGGTGATCCAAATTTTGAAGGTTCAAGGAGGGAAATTCAAAAGGAGACTATTGTTAATTTATTAGAGAGACAAACTTACTAGAAACTGGAAACTCACCTACCATTATCCTTCATTTAGGAAATTGGGGAAATTTCCCTAGAGGGAATTGCTGTGGATATTGAAATTGAATTATGAAAGCTATGACCACGAATTTAATAGTGAATAGTGGTTGCACTTGAGCAAATTTCTCTACAACTAATAATTCCCTAGAATCCCAACATTGAGATTTCTCAACTAGCTTGTGTTGGAGCCCTAGAGAGAAGTGGGATAGCTTGAGGGACTGTGGGGCAGAGAAGGGGATCCCATTCCTTGGTTTATGCATGGTTATGGTGAAAAGGGATATGGATTGGGAATTGTTGTAGGTGATTGTGATCCTAGGAATCGGGCCATGAGAAGAGACATTAGAGTCATCCATAGGAAGAGTGTGCCCATTGTGGTTTCATATTCTCATCTTAGGGGTGGCCTTTGTTGAAAAGGGAATTGGTGCAACAAATAGCCGATGGTTGGGTGGAATGCCCCTCTTTTGCAAGCAATTGGTGAAGAATTTCAGACAGATAAGTGTTACTAATTGTATCTATGAATTGTGTTAAATTAATGCTGAAATGTTATGGTTAAGTCATGGTTGAATTAATTTCTAGTTTGTTCTTTTCACTATCTATGTTAGCTTGAATTTAGGATTTATGGTTTCATGAATAATGGAATGGCTACAGTTAGGTTGCATAAATTTGTAGTGTCATGCTTGTGGATAGTAAATAGTTAATAACAAAACAATAAGTTCATTTCCTTAGTGAATTGGTTTGAAATTGAGTGATTAAAAGGAGTACATCATATCCTCAAAGTGTACAAATGGTATTGGGTACATTACATGTAACTATTTGTTGTAGCATGATGATTTTTGGACTCTGTAGGACATTTAGAGTTTTGATGCTTTTGTTTCATATGTGTATGGAATTCAGTGTCATTTTGCTATATTCACTCTTACATATTATATACATGGACAAACTTTGTATATTTGGTGTCTAATGGTTTAGATACATAAATATATTCTTTTATTATTAAAATTTACATATTTTATGTATATTTTAGTCAATCATTTTAACCCAATTGTCTAGCCAGTCCCAAATTGCCCCTTGTCTAGTTCTGGTCCTGGTTTCGGTTTTGATTAAAAAAATGGTACATACTAGCAAGTTCTATTATGGAATGACCATTCATCAACAAAATGTTTAGTTGAACCTTGTTATGACTTCTATTGACAAAACGGGGAATTATTGTCATAGGAAAAATTAGCATTGAAGCATAGAAGAGAAAATCATATGTTGCATTAAAGTGAGCCAGAGGGTGAGCTCTAAGAGAAGCTGCAACAGATGGCATATTTTCTCTTTGAATTGATCACAAAGAGATTAGAATGTTCCATCATTCCTTTTGTAATGAGGGTTTCTCTTTGTGGATGACACTGGAGAAAGATTACTTCATTCGAGATCCCACAAGCCTGAACAAATCAACCACAGTTGACAGACTAAAGCTTGCCACACTGATGGATTAAAAGAACTTATTTTTCCAGCAAAAGACATGCTCACATATATGACAGAGAAAACAAGGCAGGCAAAGTTAGCTAATAAGCTTTGTTATTAGGAAATTCTTCTGTTTTCTTTTCGGCTTGACTCAGAGGATTTGAACGTTGAATTTTTTGATTTACATAATATTTTATAACAAGGCAATTGTCAATTAAGCTACCCATGGGCCTGAATCTTATTAAACCATTAAACAAGACAAGATTGATGATAGAAATGCCAAGAACAGCCACAGCAACCCATCCATAAGAATGGAATTTATGAGAAAGAATGAAGATCCAGATCCAGAATGTAACATGGATTACAATTAATGACTTATCAAACATTTGGCCATTGAACCAGAATGGAGATGACTAAACAGAGATATATGGAAATGAGATTATGACATCAACACACCTTTCATTCTTCTCCTGGGTGTAAGGATATCTTCTGTAATGTAATGGGTACGAGGCTCCACTGTACTGCAGGCCTGAAATATAGCCAGTCAGAACTGAGAGGACAAGTCTGGGTACAGGGGACCTTTCTGTTAGATCACAAATTTAAGTAGTGCACTTGTGGGCCTTCGTTATTAAGTCTGTAGTAACGTAAATAATCAATTGGAAGTGCGTAATCACGTAACGAATCATTTGGGATTTATGATTCTCGACTCCCTTTCCTTTTTTTTTGGGGATTCCACGGGGATGTGGCCAATGACTGTCCTCACACACCCATGTTCTCATATTGCGTAAGATGAAAAAGTTAGGTGGAGAACTTCATTTTATTTTCACAACTCACACGCAGGTTTTGACCCCATCCATATGCAGGCACGTTTTATAAATAAATAAATAAATCTAATTTTAAGGTCAAGGTTTCAAGGTTAAGTTAGTTTGTGGGACAAGCAACTGATCTAGAAGTTTTTAGTTGGCTGCTAAGTCTACCAATGCATTTTTGGTGAAACACATGTCTATAACTATTAGGCTATTTAACCATTTATATAAATTTACATTTTTGACTTTTGTACTTAGTGGTTCATAGAAAGAAAGTTTATGAGGCTAAAAGTAGTTTATAAAAGGAATTGCTTAAGACAGATTACTTCTCCATCTAACTTTTATATTCAGTGGTTTTTCCTATAAAATTTTACATAATTGAAAAATTAAATTACTAAAAACCAGATTGGAGAATTAAGTTACTAAAAACTATTTTGAAAGAACTAAACCAATTTTCACATAATCGTAACAATAAATAGTATCCCATTGTGAATTGATTATTAAAAAAAATTGAGGAATTTGTAATCAATACTTTATTGTATTGTCTAAATTCAAGACACGTATCTCTGCAAAGCATGTTTCAAACCAAATACAGCACAACACATTTTAAACAGGGAGCCCCAAGTGCGTTATAACCATCGATTACTTGCAAATGAAAAGTCATAAGTTGTTGGAATTTTAGAATCACTTGTCTGAATTATGGAGCATCTTATTCTAACTTCTGTCAGTTTATGTTTTAGAAAACGTATCTCTTGGAATTTAGAATCATGTGTGACAGTTTTTGCATTACGGAGCATCAAATTCGATTTATGTTTTAAAAAATGTTTGTTCTTCGTTAATGGAATTTTAAAATGTTTCTGAGGATCCCACTTTGCACAGGTTCGTTAAAGTATCAATCAAATATTATATTCGGAGGTTCCACTTATTTCAGCATAAATTATTAGAACCATTAATCAAGTATATTTGGAGGATCTTATTCTAGTATATTTTTCTATAAATTGTTTAATTTTATTTATTAATATAATAGTATAGGTGAATCTATGTGAAAATAAAAATTAATTATGCTCTTTTAAATAATCGAGGATGTTATTCTAGAATTTTGTTTAATTTTATGATTAGTATAAGAGTTAAAGTGAATCCATTTGAAAAAGTAAACTTTTTCAAACTTAATTATGGTCCCTCTCAAATTTCAGTGGGAAAAATAAATTATGTGGCACGTATATGAGGGGAAAAATTTATGTTAATGTTGTAATTAAATTTAGATATACAATTTAAATACAATTTTAATAGTTTTTATAAGTAAATATTATTTAGTTTTGATATAGATACATGTCTTTTTTAATCTATATCATTAAGGTTTAAATAAAGGTCAAATATACCATTTAAATATTTTAAATATTTTTAATTTATTATTATTAATATAAATTCTAAAAATATTTTTAATGTTTTTAATTTATTATTATTATTTAATATATATAATCTAAATATATTTTTAACATTTTTAATTTATTATTATTATCTAATTACACTCAAGCCACACATTAAATTGGTGTATGAGACCTTTTTGTTTTCGGGATAAGAGACCTTTGTGCAACGATTTGATTTCTAAGTCTACGAAGGCATACATATTCTACCCGCTTTTTGAACATGACCTCTTAGGAGGAAATATATGCTCTTAACCATTAGGCCCACTCAAGTTGTAGCATTAGGTATCATTAAGGTTTAAATATACAATCTAAATACATTTTTAACATTTTTAATAAGTAGATATTATTTAGTTTTGATATAAATATATGATTCTTCTAATATTTTTTAAAAGGTAAAGATAAACCAAATAAAACCATCAAAATTATAATGCATTTCCAAAAAAAAAAAAAAAACAAAGATGTAGCTCATATGCAATGCCACATGTTACGACAAAGAATAGGAATAAGGAATTTAGAATCAAATAAAAAAGGTCTTCTAATGTACAATACCTTAAAATATATATGAGAACTTGATAAATATCTACATTTACTATGAGAGTGAGGATCTTCAAAGTGCATTTAAAATTAGTTGTTTTTAAGACAAGTTTTAACTTTAGAATAAATTGTTTTAAACCAAAAAAACTATTTTAATGTTGCATTAATATTTAAATATTCAATCTAAATACATTTTTAACATCTTAAAGAAGCAAATAGCATTTGCTTTTTATATGGGTACATGCCTCATCCTATAAATTTTGAAGACGAAAGTAAACCAAAGAAAATCATCAAAAATACACGTTAATGCATTTTCCAAAAAGAGAGGAAAGCTGTAACTCGTACACAATCCTACATGTTGAGATATGGATTGGGAATGGGTTATTTGGAATCAAATAAAAAATGCTTTCCAATGCAAAGTGCCTTATAACATACATGGAAACTTGATCCATGTCCAGTGGGAGAGTGAAGATATCTCAATGGCACATAAAATGAATTGTATTAAAGGAAAATTTTAAACCTTGAAAACTTTAAAGAAAAACTAGTCCTCACTTCCAATTTATTTTTACTGTTGTCGTGACTAATTAAATTTTACAAGTGAAAGAAATAAGGAAAAAATCACAATGAAAATCAAAACACAGTATGTGAGATTCCATTTTATCTAGGAAACCCTCCCATGAAAAATACTCTAAATTTCCATTAAGAAGATGTTATAGGAGGATTACAAATACTACACTTAAATTTTGGTCATGAACTAAATTGAATACATGAACATTGATAAATGAATAACCTTAGCAACATGGACAAAAGATCAAAGAACCCTCATGGGGGAGAAACACTAGGATTTGTTAATATTCCACAAACTTTGAGAATAATGAGTACGATTGTGATCTAAATCTTAATACAAAAGAAGGCTCACAGGACTTAGATTACAACATTCAATGTTGGTTCTAAATGCCTCCTATATTGGTTGTTAGGAGTGTTGTGGAAACCACAAGCTTGGCATTTATAGAAATGCATTCCCTAATTTTCTTTTCAAATTGAGAAAAAAAAACCTACATTGTAGCTTAAGTAATAAAAAAATTATCTTAACATTAGGCATAAGCATTAAGGTTTATAACCTTCAATGTATAAAAAATTCTTCAAAACATATTTCAATATCACTATCCAAGTTATTAAATGTTGCTCCAAAGCGGGTACCAAAATGATCCCTCTTGAAAAATTCTTTCACCATCATCTCAACATCAATTAAAAAATGCAACCACCAAAATGTCAAATGTTACCAAATAACCAACCAACCAAAGGAATTGATTTAGTTGCACTAAACGAAGAATCACGTCAATTTCTTTGATCGTTGTATTAAATGCATTAACATGAAGGTTCCATCCTTAGATGCTAAATGTTCCATACCAACAAAATAGAGAGATTTGGAAGCAACCTACTAAAAATGTTAACTACAATCAATGTTGATGCATCAACTTGAATGCTCAGCACTTCCCCTCGATTCAATGCCTTGACAAAATTGACCCAACAATGGCCACCACATAATTTATTCAAAAATAAATAAATTGAAACATCATTTTTTATTTTCCTCCCCTTCTTGTTCATTACAATAAGTAGGATAACATTCAACTTCTTCAAAAAAAAATCTTTTCATCATGAGAAATGTTATTCCTACCAACAAAATAGATGAAACCATTTGTTCCCAAAAAAACCATGCCATTTAATGGTAATTTGAAATACATAACTACATAATTTATCATTTATTTTAGAATTTTTGGGGTGGAAAAATTAAAGCTCAAGGCTTGTAGGGCCCATTTTAATATTTCTAAATCTTTTTTGAGGAAATAAATGGTTTATCTGAAGGCCAAAAACCTTGTAAATGGAGTTGCCAACCTCTTCACATTGTTCTGCACATTGAGAGCTCCCAACAATGCAAAAATCACCTCAATCAGAGATTGAATGAGGAAGTTATGCCTCCTACAAGTTAATTTATGTTGTTGACCACCATGGTACCAAGTGGATGCTATGTTAGCTCCCATTACTCACACATGTGGAGCTAGTCACCTGTGGACCTTTAGGAGGATTCTAGAGGGTCCAAAACCTAATCCTAATCAAGATTTGAGGAATGCAAAAACCCTTATGCTAACCCTTTATGACTATCATGACATGTTTTATATTTGGTTTCTAGGAAAGGAGGGAGCTCCATTATTTTGTATTTTATTATTATTCCATAGTTGATTAGAGTAAGTGATTGGCATATTGGAGCAAAGTAGAGGAGGTAATCAAGTTTATAGCAGCCATACATGTCATAATGTCAATGAAAAATCCATGGTAAGTTCACCTTTTTTTATTTGCATTTCATATCTAACAAGGAAAGAGAAATGCATGGCCCTCACCTTATAGTTGGGTTTTCCCATCTTCGATTTCCCAATGTGTATCTTGTGTATATATCATGAATGGCGTGGTATTTTTTTAGCTTACTTTACTTTCAATTTCAGCTTATTTCTTTCTAAGCTAGTAGAAATTCTTGATCTCAATTAAAACATTGGCTAACAAATAAGTGTGCAAAAACTTGTAAAATATGTTGTATTAACTATTCCAGTGGAATGTTTGCATCAATTTAAGATCATACTAGTATTAAAGAAATTTTTAAGGGTTTTGTACAAGATTACAAGATCTAGGAATTGGATTAAAGAAATAATTCTCAAAACCTTACTAGACATGGCCTATTATTACAATAACAATCCAAGGGATGATTTAGAGGAAATATTTTCAAAACTAGAAGCACAACTTGTTGACATCTCTTGTAACATGATGATTTTAATAGTAGCTCTAGAAGGAAAGTTTCGATCTTTTGGGGAGTTTGGTAGCTCTAACTTGGAAGCTAGCTCAAACAAGAAATTTGGAGACAAAAAGGACCTAGAAAAGGAACTAGACAAAGAGCTACAGAACGAGAGACTAAGTAACAATATCTCGTCTTCCCGATATTTGTTTAAATTACAAGTGGAAATCAAGACTTGTTGAGGTGAGATTGATGTTATTCAGTTGAATCATTGTTTGCAACAATTAGAAGTGTATTTCAATGTTCATAACATAGGAGAAGAGCAAAAGATATTATTTTCTTGACTAAATTTATAGGTCCATGCTCAAACTTTGTGGGAAAGGCACATGGAGATGCTTAGGTGGGAGGGTGATCCTCCAATAACTAAGGGAGTTATTTAAAACCTTCATTAAGTCATATTTTTACCTTATTGGATTTGAATAAAACCAATGGATTTATTGTCATTTCTTCCAATGGAAGTAAGAGCTAAGTGTACAAGAGTACACCACTGATTTCAAAAATCATGCAATTATGTTTGAAATATCTCCCAAGAACCTGCATGTAGTACTTAATTATCTTGATGGTCTCAATAATAATTTAAGGAGGAAAATTATGCCATTGAAACTTAGGACCATTGATGAGGCTTGTGTGGAAGCACAATATTTGATAATATGGACAAGAAGAAAAGATAATCAAATGGTTCCTAACAGAAAGACCACTAAGGCACTTCTAAGGAAGGAAATAAGAAGCCAAAAGGAAAGGATAAGAAGACATCGATCATTGCATATCAGTGCAAGGATGGAAGAAACTACTATAACCATTCTAATATCAATGGTCATAGCAATGATATGTGTTCAAAGCTACTTTTAAAGCTCTTAAAGAAATACATGGAGGCCAAGAAGAAGAAGATGATATCTATGGGTTCAAGAAACTATTTTAAAAACATTTCAAAGTAGAGGAAAATATTGTTTACACTTCAATGTAGAAGGAGGTGAACTTGAGTAGCCTTTGTCCTAATGAAAAGGATATTACTAAACTCTTTTGTATCAAGATTGAGTTTAAGAATATAAAGATGAATACTCAATTTGATTTTGGTTCATAATCTAACCTCATAAAAAATGATCTGGTTGGAAGTTTATGGTGTGTCTTCCATCGCGAGGAATATAAATAGATGAATAAACTCTTCTATTCAAGATATAGTTCAAGAAGACAAATGTGGATTCTCTATTTGATTTCAGCTCATGGTCCAACCTCGTAGTAGGGGATCTAGTAAGTAATATGTGATTGGAAGTTCATGACCATCCTCACCCATACCAATTAGGATTAATAAATAAGGATATAGAGCTCAAGGTCACTAAGAAGTGTAATATTAAATTGTTATAAGTGCAAACTATATTGATGAATTGTAGGTATATACAGTGTTGCTTGATGTGTGCATTGTAGTGTTTTGAAGCTCCTACATGTTGCTAATTTGGGGTAGCATCAGATGTGCTCTAAGTCTCAAATTTTGTGTAGAGGCTTAGACACATGTATTCCAGATAACCCATAAATCGTTTGGGGAAATTCCACCTGGAGACAGTTTTATTTAATAAATTAATTATTTTTAATGAGACCCTAAGTCTAACCTTATGAAATTAAAATAATTAATGGGTATTAATATAAAATATGGGTGTAACTTCTAGAAGAGGACGAGGATCAAGACAAAATGATCTTGGCCATTGATTAGCTTCTAATCTGGGTCATTGAATGTCAATGAGAAGATTATTTAAGGAAGGCTTGAGGTCCATTTGGAAATACACCGAGAGTTGATCAGTCAGATCGAATTTCTAAAGCTAGAGCAACGCAGTGATTTCATATGATCACGCAGAGGGGTAGAGAGTTTTTGGTTGGAGGATCTTCTCCAGAGCCAATAATATGCAACAAAGAGGCAGAGAGATACGCAAAGGAGACAATGGAGTGCCCAGTGAGGGTGACGCAAGGCCTCGAAGGCCACACGCAAAGCAGCGCCGTCCTTTCCGAGCATAATTCTGAGATCTAGCTGGGAGATCGAAGTTATGAGCCGAGATTTATGAGGGCTGAATGATTTAGCACAGGAGGTGATGCAGTCTCCCAGAGCCATTGACGCGGGCCTACGTAATTACTATGCAGAGGCAGTGCAAAAGGTTCTGGGAGGTCGTTGTTTCAGCTACCGAATCAGTCGGGACTTGTAGTGTAGAGTGATGTAATCTCACTAATTTCTTTTGCCGAGTGATATTCTTTGTACTGTATTTCCAAAAAGGCATCCAGAGATTGTATTCATAAATAATTGTTGCTTAATAATAAAGCCCTTAGATTTGTTGCACCAGTTTTCCCGCATTGCGTTTTTCTGGGGATGTTTGTCCAAAAACAATGGTGTCATGTGTGAATTTTTTCTTTATTGTTCAATTTATTGTTTCGACATATATAATATATTAAGTGAAGGTTTCATTTGTAATTTTCTTTAGTATTTACAGAACACCGTAAATAACTTGTTCTTTTAAATAACAAGCAGGTGAAGTATTTTCAGTTGGCTGCAGTAGGATTCCAAAATTGGAATTTTCACATGGTATCAGAGAGTTTCAGGTGAAACAAGAAGAGAAGAGCCAACATTAGGTACGAGGTTGAATAGCAGCAAGAGACAATAGTTCGAATCCCCAAAAGAATTGCGCAGTCCAGGCCTGGAGGGCTGAATTTTTGAAGAAAATCTCTCTGTAAGTGAGTCGACAGAGAGGAAGGGATTCCATATCAAAGTTTTTTCATGGTAGAGGGAGTAGTGTAGAGCCTCAGTAATGAGGAAAGTGCTGGTGGGATGCAGTTTTATGTAGCCAATATTTTGTTGGGTCAGAAGTTTTCAGAAGAAAGAGAAGGAGCACACTGAGGGAATTTTTCTTCCTCGGTGAATTCCTAGCCAGAGAATTCTATTTTTTGAGATTTGAGCAGCATATCTGAGTGGAATATCTACCATCTCTAGCAAGGAGTGTGTAAGCCAATCCATCACTGCCCAGAGGAGAAAGAGAGGGAGCTAGATTCGACATTTTCTAGACATTAGAAATGGTAGCTCACGCGCTTGGAGATCAGGATCAGTTGGAGGGAGCCTCCAACTACGTGATATGGAAGGCGAGAATTTCATGCCTTTTAGATTAATATGATCTCAAGGATTTTGTGGAGAGTACGGTAGCTGTGCCTGCAGATTTGGATCCGTTGAAGAAGTACAAGGAAGAGATGGCGAAATCTAAGAGGATGCTCCTTGATGGAGTCAAGGATCACATAGTGTCCCACATAGCCAGCAAGGACACAACTAGGTAGATGTGGGAAGCCTTAGAAGAGTTATACGAAGGATCTTCCAAACATCGAAAGATGTACTTAGAGAAGAAACTACAACAGACACAGATGCAGAAGGGGGAGCATATTGTTCTTTTTCTCTCGAGGCTTCAGGAAAGTCATGATCAGCTGGTAGTTGTGGGGTCCACACCTCAGATTACCGCGATGGTAAGGCTGGCCCTCAATGCAGTCACAGAGGAATGGCAGGTCTTCGTATATAGTATTCTAGGTAGAGAAAGACTGCCGATCTAGGAGGAGATGTAGACTGCTCTTCACCAAGGAGAGCTAAGGAGGTACCTAGTCAAGTGTAAAATTGATGGCAGTAGCGGTAGGGGGTCGAAGACAAAGGAGGAGGAGAATGTAGCCCTTGCATCTAAGGGTCAACAAGAGCAGCAGAGACAGAAGAAGGATGTCTCGAAGATTAAATGCTTCAAGTGTGGTGAATTCGGTCACTACACAACGCAATGTCCTCTGAAGAAAAAGGACAAGGACGAGAAGCATGATCTGAAGGCTGCATTCGCAAATATCAAAGAAGATGAGTATGCCATGAGTGCCCACACATCTCTAGGAGGGATATGGGGCGACATTGAACTGTAGTTCGCAAGAACTTCAGTTGGGCATGATCCTTGAGGAGTCCACCTCTTGGATCACGACCTTCCTACGAGATCCCAAGATACGTAGTAGCAGGCTGGAGGAGTTTTAGTTGGTGCAAAGGTGTGTTGGAGAGACAGATGTAGTGGTTATAGCGCTAATTCTGAGCGGCATAATGCACAATTGCGGCAGTGTGGAGAGGCATAATGCAGTAGCAATGGCAACCTAGTGGCTTTAGAGGGACATTGTGGGATTAGCAACAGTGAGAGCTTCAACATCCAGATGTATCTATATTGAACACTTGTTCAGATTTTGGATGTTTTTCAGTTGTGTCTCTTAGCAACTGAGTTGCAGTGCAGAGTTAGTAGTGGCAGTGCTAGCAGCAGCACAGATGCAACACTTGAGAGGGAGTTGTAGTACAGATGTAGTGCTGGCAGTGGCAGTGTCAACAGTAGTGCAGTAGTTGGTGGACAACATGTCAGGCATTAGCAGCATAGAGGGAGATGCTTCAGAGTTAGAGCAGTGTGAAGCAGGGCATATTGCTAGAGCACATTCCTCGCTAAGAGGGAGTGTTGATTTGGGGTAGCGTCGGATGTGCTCTAAGTCTCAAATTGTGTGGAGAGGCTTAGACACATGTATTCCAAATAACCCAGAATCGTTTGGGGAAATTCCACCTGGAGACAGTTTAATTTAATAAATTAAATATTTGTAATGAGACCGTAAGTCTTAACTTAGGAAATTAAAATAATTAATAGGTATTAATCTAAATTATGGGTGTAAATTCTAGAAGAAGAAGAGGATCAAGCCAAAATGATCAAAGCCATTGATTAGCTTCTAATCTGGGTCGTTGAATGTCAACAAGAAGATTATTTAAGGAAGGCTTGAGGGCCATTTCGAAACACAAAGAGAGTTGATTAGTCATATCGAATTACAGAAGCTAAAGCAACGTAGTATTTTTGTAGTGATCACGCGGAGAGGGGCAGAGACAGTTTTTGGTCGAAGGATCTTCTTTGGAGCCAATAATATGTATCAGAGAGGTAGAGAGATACGCAGAGGAGGCAGTGCAGTGCCCAGTGAGAGTGACGCAGGGCCACGAAGGCCACACGCAGAGCAGTGCAGTCCTTTCTAAGCAGAATTCCAAGGTCTAGCTAGGAGATCGAAGTTCTGAGCCAGGATGGCTAGAATCAAGATTTCTGAGGGTTGAACGATTCAGAAAAGGATGTGACATAGTCTCCCAGAGCCATTGACACAGACCCATGTAATTACTACGCAGAGGTAGCATAAAAGGTGTTGGGAGGCCGTTGTTTCAGCTATCGGATCAACCGGGACTTGTAGTGTGGAGTGAGGTAATCTCACTAATTTCTTCTGATCGGTGATATTCTTTGTACTGGATTGCCAAAAAGGCATCCAGAGATTGTATTCAGAAATGAATATTGCTTAAAAATAAAACCCTCAGATCTGTTGCACCGATTTTCCCGCATTTGGTTTTTCCGGGGACGTTTGTCCAAAAAAAATGATGTCCTGTGTGATGTTTTTCTTTATTTCTCAATTTATTGTTTCAACATATATAAGTAATTAAGTGAAGGCTGCAGTATTAATTTGCTTCAATATTTACAATAGAACACCGTAAATAACTTTTTCATTAAATAACAAGTAGGTGAAGTATTTTCAGTTGGTTGCAGTAAGATTCCAGACTTGGAATTTTCACACATGTACATGAGGTATGTGATCTTCATGAGGAGAGAAAACCAACTCCACTTCATTAAGGATGGGAATTCCCCCATTATCAATGTGCATAAATGTAAGTTTGTTATCTTTCTCGGTAAGTGCTAACGTAACCAAAAAAATGATCTATTCAAGTATAAATTTTGCATTTGTCTTCTTAAGATAAAATAAACAAGGAGAAAAACTTATAAACCCAAAGGCACCTCTAGAGGGATGTACTAAAGAGTAGACACAAATTAGAGAAACTCTTGAAAACTTTTAAAGAAGTATTTCATGAGCCCAAAGGGTTACCACCTCAAAGGAAAATGGAGGATGAGATATAATTGTTACCTAACTCCTTCCCAACCATAAGGATAAATGAGTATACTTGAGGTAGATGAAGCAAAGAAATAATTGCATCAATTGGTGGAGGAGAAAGTAATACAACCAATGCCCTTACCTTGTATGTCACCTATCACCATAGTTCCTAAGAAGTATTGGACTTAGAGAATGTGTGTTGACTACAAAACTTTGAATAAGTTTACTCTCAAGAATCAATACCCTCTACCTAGCATAAATGACTTCTTAGATTAATGACAACATGCAAAGTACTTCAGCAAAATGGATCTCAAATCAAGATATTATCAGGTATGAGTAAAAGAAGAAGACACCTAAAAAACCACCTTCAATATGAGGTAAGTTATATATCAATGGTTGGTAATGTCTTTTGGTTTATGTACTACACTAGAAACATTTATGTGTTGGATGAAAATTGTATTGCATCCCCTTCTAGATTAATTTGTAATAGTGTATCTAGATTTGATATATTGATTTATAAGTCTACCTAGGAAGAGTGTATCTTACATCTGTTGTAGGTGTTAGAGACCCTAAAAAAAAACTATAGGAAAACCTTAAGAAAAATGAATGTTTTGAGTTGTCCTTGGTGTGTTTGGGGTATGTAAATGGTGGAACAGAACTCATTTGATTCTATGAAGATGGAGGCAAACATCAAGTGGATAACTCTGGCTAATTCCAGTAAAGTTTTTATCTTTGTGGGGATAATACAATAGCTTCAAAAGTTTATAACATGATTTTTAATTGTGGCTACACCACTCCATGACATAACATCCAATAACAAGAGTATTCAATGGAGAAGAACTAACAGAAGGAATTTGAAGAGTTGAAATGAAATATTAGTGAAGCACCAATTCTGGCATTGCCTAATTTGTAGAAATACTTCAAAATGGATATGAATTCAAGTGGATATGTTATGGTTGCAACCTTAATGCAAGGAGCTAATCCAATACGTTATCATTCTAAAATGTCCAATGGTAGTCCCCTAAACTATCCTACATATGCCAACAAAATCTATTCCCTAGTGTTTGTGAAAAAATCATCTATTGCAACAACTAAAAATTATTCTTCTAACTGTAAATTTAATTGTGCACTTTATTTGCCATGGCAAACAATGATTAAAATCACAACTACAATTTTCACCATAAAACTACTGCGGAAAATAAAATACTGGAAACTGAGAAATTCTAGCACACACACAAGAATTTTGACACAGTTATTCTTGAACAATTACCCTAAGAAAAAACCCAACTTGGGAAAACCGGTGCAGCAAATGAGAGTTTTATTATTATTTTTCAGCAACAATTCTGAGTACAATAATTTAGATGCCCTACTAGCAATCTAATTTGAGGAAAATGCTGGCAATATTATTGTGAGAATTTTCTCTCACCCCATAGCTAATTTATGCCCCCAAATTTCCTCCCTAGCCACACGTTGAGCCTCCTATGCCACTCTCTGCGTAGTGCCTGCGAAGAACCTTTGGGGATTTCAACCTTCCTTTCACTGCCTCTTCTCGAGACTGGAACACTTCCTCCTGGAATACTACTGACATCCTATACCCCCTGCTACTCACCCTCTGGCTCTACCTTCTTTGTTGAATCTCTGCCACTTAGAAAATTGAACTGCCTGGGCAACTGAGTATCTGCTCTGGTGTATTCTCCAACATCACATCAATCTCCTCTTATAATCCACAGTTGGAGCACCAATGACCAAGATTTAAAAAATATTCAATGGCTAGGATAATCTCTGGATCAATCCATGTGAGTTTCTAGACTATTCTCACCTTATCTCAATTAATAGTGATTAATTAGCCATATTACCTAAGTTTAGACTTAGGAAATATTTTAAAAACGATTAATAATTTGATTGAGACACTTCTAGGTGGAATTTCCAAAAACGATTTATGGGTTTTGGAGATCTCATGTATTCTAGTCTCTCCACCAAATTTTGTGGCTAGAACACATCTGATGCTAAAAAAACTAACACTCCTTAGCATGGAATGTGTTCTAGTGTTGCACACCATGTCACAACACCTTGTTTCTGCATCATCTCCTGTCACGTTGTTAATGTCTGGTTGCTGCTACCCACCAACTACTGCACAACTCTGATATACATTGCATTTGTGTTGCTACTAACCTTGTTGTACTGTTGCCAACACTACATATGCACTCCCTCTCATCTATTGTTATTGCAATCGAGAATTATCTAAAGCAATCGTTCCCTGCTACTGAAACGAGTTCTCCACCATACCCATATGTTCTCTGAAATAGACAAACTTAGCTCTCCTTAGAGATTTCATGAGTATATTTGCAACCTTCTCCTCTATGGGAACATATTGTAGCTGGGATGCTCCACGTTGTACACAATCTCTGATTAAATGACATTGAATATCTATGTGTTTCGACCTATCACAAAACACTGGATTCTCAGAGATATTTGTGCAACTTTGATTATCACAGTAGACACTCGTCGCCTCCATCCTCTGCCTGAACAAGATTACTAGCAGCTTCTGAAGCCATATAGCTTCACACGTAGTTTTTCTTGTTGCCATATACTCTACTTCTGCAAAGCTTAGTGCTACTGACTTCTGCTTCCTACTACACCAAGAAAACATCCTTGATCCAATGCTAAAGCAATACCCAAAGGTACTTTTCCTGACTACTAAACTACTTGCCCAATCTTCATCTGTGAATCCAAATAGTCTGCTATCATCCCCTCGAGTATATCTCAACCCATACTCGATTGTGCTATGCACATACCTCAAAATATGCCTCGTTGATGCCCAATGTACCCTCTTCGGTTCTACCATAAACTGGCTGTGGGTATTGACTACAAAGCAAATATCTGGCCTAGTGTTGGCCAGATACATGAGAGACCCGATAAGTTGTATATGCAAGGTGGGGTCGACACCCTTGTCATTTGATGAATTTATCTTCTTTCAATTGGTGATCATGGGCATAAACATGGGTCTATAATCTCACATTCTAAATCACTTCAGAATATTTGTAGCATATCTTCCCTGCCCAAGGAATATCTTCCCATTTTTCTACCACACTTCAAATCCTAGGAAATAGTGCATCAACCCCAAATATTTCATATCAAATTCTGTTGTCAGGTTCCTCTTGCAATCTTATATGAACCCTGATGACCCTGTCAGGAAGATATCATCCACATATAGTACTAGGATGAGTGGATCACCCTCTACCATTAAATAGTAAAGTTTGGGATCAGTGTCACTCTTGACAAATCCCATATGCTGCAAGTAGCTGTCAATCTGAGCATACCATGCCCTGGGAGCCTGTTTGAGCCCATATAGAGATTTCTTTAGTCTACACACATGAGTTCGCCTCTCATGAGTCTCGAAGCCCTTTGGTTGTTATGTGTACACCTCTTCCTCTATCACCCCATTCAAGAATGTTGTATTGATGTCCATTTTGTGAATCTTCCATCCCATCTAAGTTGCTATGGATATAACTAATTGGATAGAGGTGTATATGGTAACTGGGGTGAAGGTCTCCTCATAATCCATCCCTTCTTTCTGTGCATACCCCTTCGCCACGAACCTAAACTTGTACTTTTCCACACTGCCATATGCAACATACTTAATCTTGTAGATACATCTAGAACCTACAACTGACTTGTCTTCGGGCCTTGACACTACCTCCCAAACATAATTTGTCATGATAGATCTATACTCATATACCATGGAATCTACCCACACCCGATGTTTTGCAGCCTCCTGAAAGTTGGAAGGTTCTGCAACCTAAGCCACCAATTCTTGGAACATGTCAGGATATATGTGTTGTCTTTTGTTTATCCTAGGAGTTTCAATAAACTCCTCTGCATCTCTCAATGTCTTACGAACCTCTCTGCTGGCTTGACCACTAGTGGTGGGAGGTTCAACCGGCTCCTCATCCTACCTATGCTACTTCGTTTTCTGAGAACTCCTCGGATCTCTTGCACCTGAGGAAATATTGGTATTGGTCACTGTAATCAATCCCTACGACTATCCTCCTGTCGGTCCAACTGGTTTCCCCTGCTGCTAGACCAAAGGCGCTTCTACTAATTGATTTTGATCATCTGCATGCATCTCACGAGATCTCCTGAAATCTCGGTCCTCCATGAACTTCACGTCTCATCTCACCACAATCTTCCTATTGCTAGGAATGTAGATCTTGTATGCCTTTGAGGTTTCGTTATACCCAAAAAGAAACCCCTTCTCTACAGTCTGATCCAATTTAATATGCTTTTCATCCGGTACGTCGAAATAAGCGATGCTGCCAAAGATCTTGAAGGTGACTAACTTCTGGTTTCTTCCCTGTGAAAACTCCTTCAACCATTTTCTTCCCCATTTCTCTATGAGGAGTCATGTTATGAATATACATTATTGTGTTACATGCCTCTACCCATAAAAATATGGTCAAATCCTGGTCATATAACATAGCTTTTGCAGCCCCAACTATGGACCTGTATTTATGCTCTGCTACCCCATTCTACTGTGGATTATATGGATATGTCCATTATCTTATGATTCCTTCCTTCGCCAAAAATATGTGAAGTATTTATCAATATATTATGCACCATTATCTGAGCGAAGCACCTTGATCTTCTTCTCTGTCACATTCTCCAGGAGAGCCTTAAACTCTCTAAAACAATTGAAGACCTCATCTTTGGTCTTTAAGAAGTAGATCAAGGTTTTCGTAGAATGGTCATCAATAGAGGTGAAGAAGTATCGACACTGCTCATAGCTCTGGTGGACATCGAGCCAAAAATATCTGAATGTATAAGTTCTAACATGCCTTCTGCTCTATTGTCACTTCTTGGGAATGTCGCCTTAGCATACTTGCCAAGCACGCATCCTCTGCACACATAATTGTGTTCCGTGCCAAGTTCTGGAACCCTTGTTACTATTTCTTTGAGCATCTTGAGTGATACATGGTGTATATGTCCCATTCTCCTATGCCATAACTCATTCAGCTCCTTTCCACTACTATTTTCACTGCCTATTAGTGTCATTGGAGAGTCGAGATGTAAGTTGTACAATATCTTGCTTTGAGATCCAATTTGTCTTATCGTCTTCTAGCTTGAGTGTTTGGCATACACTTTCTTCCCTACAAAGTGGATATCATACCCCTTATCATGTAACTAAGATATTGAAACCAAGTTCATAACCAATCTTGGCACATGCAATACATCTATAGCGCTGGTGCTTGCTCCTAACTCTATCTGAAAATATATGGTACCTCTCCCGACTGGAGTACATTTGGTTCTGTTTCCCATAGTGTAATCTGGAATTCCATATGCTCCTCCTTGTAGTTAGAGAAATATTATCTAACCCTTTTCATATGGTTAATGGTTAAGAGCATGTGGGACTAATGGTTAAGAGCATGTGTTTCCTCCTAAGAGGTCACAGGTTCAAAACCAAAGGGGGTAGAGTATGTATGCCTTCGTAGACTTAGCAGTCAAATAGCTGCGTGGAGGTGGGTCCCTTGTCCCACAAACAAAGGGGTCTCATACACCAATTTGGTGTCTGGCTTGGTCGTGACCTTAAAATTGGATAATAATAATATGATATGAGTTGATGCTCCACTTTCTATATACCAAACACCCTATTAAGCTATTCGTGACAAGCAAGCAAATTCGTCTTCCAACTTGGAAGACAAATCTGAAGCCTTGTGAATGCCAATTTTTTCCATGCTCATGCTGAAGAATTTACAGTGTGCTATTCCTCTTTCAACTCGACGTTGATTCTAAAATTTCAAACTGCTGCAAAACCCTCTGCGTACATCCAAGGAGATTGCTCAGCAAAAATATGAGCTACAAATTCTCCCTCTGACTGCTAAAATCACTCTCCTAGGCAGTTCA
Source organism: Pinus albicaulis (assembly GCA_034641835.2). Lineage (NCBI taxonomy): Eukaryota > Viridiplantae > Streptophyta > Pinopsida > Pinales > Pinaceae > Pinus > Pinus albicaulis. Next base: position 1,698,639,735 of record CM076578.1, read on the forward strand.
TTTTTTCTGCGACCCTACAACTGACAATTGAATTCGTGTCCCAGCAACTCGGCTTACCTGTCAAGGAATTGCTATGCTCTAGAAAATTTCAACCTACTGCTCCCTTTGAGTAGCGAAATTTTCTCTTCCGCTTCTGAGCTTCCCGACTAATCACTTATGCTCTAGTACCATGTGAAAATTTCATTTATTGCAGCAACTGGAAAGTATTCTTCTAATTGTAAATTTAATTATGAAGTTTATTTTCTATGACAAACAATGAATAAAATCACAACTGAAATTTTCACCATAAAAATAATGCGGGAAATAAAGTACTGGAAATTGAGAAATTCTAGCACACACACAAGAATTTTGACACAATTATTTCTAGACAATTGTCCTCGGAAAAACCCAACTTGGGAAAACCGATGCAGCATATGAGGGTTTTATTATTAATTTTTAGCAACAATTCCGAGTACAATAATTTAGATGCTCTTCTAGCAATCTAATCTTAGAAAAATGCTGGAAATGTTATTGTGAGAATTTTCTCTCACCCTGCATTTAATTTCTTACCCCGAAATTGCCTCCCTAGCCACATGTTGAGCCTCTTGCGCCACTCTCTGCGCAGTGCATGCACAAAACCTCTGGGGATTTCGACCTTCCTTTCACTGCCTCTTCTCGGGACTGGAATACTGCTGAAATTCTCTACCACCTGCTACTCACCCTCTGGCTCTATCTTCTCTGTTGAATCTCTACCACTGAGAAAATCGAACTGCCTTTGCAACTGAGTATCTGCTCTGGTGTATTCTCCAACAACACATCGATCTCCTCTTATAATCAACAGTTGGAGCACCAACGACCAAGATTAAAAACTTAATAAATGGAGATGATCATCTCTGGATCGATCCATGTGAGTTTCTAGACTATTCTAACCTTATCTCAACTAATACTGATTAATTAACCATATTCCCTAAGTTTAGACTTAGGAAATATTTAAAAAACAATTAATAATCTAATTGAGACACTTCTAGGTGGAATTTCCAGAAACAATTTCTGGGTTTTGGATATCTCATGTATTCTAGCCTCCACCAAATTTTGTGGCTAGAACACATCCGATGCTACAAAAACTAACAATGTTATAACAATTTAGCCATCTCATTTAGGTGAGATGCATACTATTGGACTTTATTCAATCGATACATATCTTTGACTAACTAGACCTACTAAAAAACTTTGTTAAAATTCATTTCTAACTATAGACTCACACTTTCTACTCATACAAGGAGTGAGTAGTTTCCCTTTCCCTTCAACAAAGGATCGAGTGCCCTCAAAAGTCAATAAAAATTGTAAAAAACATGAAAATGACATGCTCTTCATTGGAGTTTATGAGAAAAGTAGTTCCATAACTTCCTAATTCCTATGATAAACGGTCTCAACCATCTTGAAATGGTATTAATGAGATCCAAAGGAAGGAGAATAATACAAGTCTTTTCATACTAGATTTATCATCCAACCTAAAGGAGTTAGAGATTTCATTCGTTGTGGTTTTCATGACGACCATCTCACTGATAATTTTGGTTATTTGTTGTTATTGTCTCCCATTTCCTGATATTGAGGCCTAAGACACACTTTCCTTCCTATTCCTAGCACAAATATAAACAGTGGAGGTGAATTAGTCCTAAATGGCCTAGGGTAGGAGGAATCGATATGGTGGTTATGGATTATGCCAATTGTAAATTCGAGGTAAACATACGTTGTGCTATTGTTCATGATAAATAAAATGGATATCTCTCTTCTTTCCCTTTGCTAGATACCGAGTTTTTCCATTTCATGGTTATCTTTCAATTTCTAGTGTTGGTTCTAACTCTCCTAACTATAGTTAGTTAGATTACTTATCGTATTGTGAATCATTTCAGGGAAAATTATTTGTTCCTTGCATGCAGGTTGTGAAGTCCAAGGAGCAAAGTAGTTGAAGCAACGTTAGTTCATGTAATTCATATCCAACCTTCAATTTAACTTGGTAAGTCCTCTAACCAACTAGTAGTTATAGTTGAATTAATATAGCATAGTCTGCGAAAATAATAACATTATTCTTTGAGCTTTCCATTCTATTATGGCTTAACCCTATCCAATGGATAGATATAATTTCTCTACAATAAAACCAATCAATTTTCTAGAGTAGCTCTTATATTTATTCTCTAGAGGTCTTTCCCCATCGCTTCTTAGTTTGATTTTGATTTCTTAGTTTAGTTTCAAATTTGTTTGCCTACTCACAATTTGATAGGTTAGGTTAAATTGGGTTCTTTTGAAAGTTTTTTAGGAATTGGTTCCCATAACTAAACATAGTCATGTTTTTCCTCGAGGAACAGGGTGGGTTCTCACTTGTTTTCCTTGTGAAAGGTGTGAGTACTACACATTGCCTTCACTAAAAGGAGTAAGTGCTTTGTGGGAAGCATTTTTTCTTACTTTCAACCTTTTTTCTCTTGTTTTTTCTTGGCATTTTTTACTTTGCTTGTTGTTGTTAACAATTGAAATTATGTTTTCTTATTTTTATTTTTCATTTATCATCTCAAAAAGAAATGATCATTCTAGGTGTTTTATCTTTTAATTGCTCGTTTATGTGTTTTAAGTCTACTTGAGTTTCATTTTCCTCAGGTTACTTTTTAAAGTAGGTTATGCATTAAATGCATTTGAAAAAAAAAAAGAGAGTTGCATTGGAGTGTTTTCTATTGCATCAAAATTACATTTTTGTAGTTGTTAATGCCTCTAATTGAAATCATTAAAGATTCTATGCATATTTAAATTGATATTTTTCTTACAAGTTTGTTTATGTATGAGTCAAGGACATCACTAGTTGCATGGCCACAATCTCTCAGTAATCAAAAAATCTAAAATAAATGAGACTTTTCATTTTTAGAAAACTAATATAGTCTAGGTTGTATGCCTGGTATAACGTTAGAGAGTAAACTCTCCAAGGCCATAAATCTTAAAGTATAATTGATTAACGAGTGTAAATCTATCTAGTATTAAGAAGAAGCACATTTTGGGAAAGCACATTTAACACAAGCGTCAAGCATGAGGTTTCATTAGGGAAAATGGAGGTGATCTCCCCTCTTTTGGTAGTCTTAGTGCACATTATATTACTAGGCGTACAAGGGTTTCTTGAAGTGCTAGGTCTTCTGCTAACAATCACTTTTGGAAGCTTGGGGTGTTGTTTACATACCCATATGTATGATCTTGACCCGTGATTATTTTGCACAATTTCCAATTGATACTTGGTAATACTAGTGGTAATTGATATTAGGTTTTATCATAGATGATTGCAAGTAGGAAGTACTCATGGTAATTAAGGAAATGCATATTTTTCATTTCAAAATCCTCTAAAGGTTTCCCATCTTTGTGAGGGTATGTGTACCTTGGTTGGGTGTTATTTGTAGATTACCATAACTATTTCGCACACCTTCATTGGTTGGACTTGGGTCTACATCATCCTAGGCTAACCTCTATAAGGCCCTCATGATTAGCTCTTAACAATTTTGGGCCCAAGTCCTAATCACCTTGGGCTGAGCTTTGGAAGATTGGCTTTGTGTGTTAATTATGCTTAGTATTTTTTATAGATTCATGTTATGTGTTGTTTTTTTATTCAACCTTAGGTGGTCTAAGTATTTCTACTTTCAAGTATCTGATTCAAAATTGTTTACCAATTGCTTCATCAATCTAGAAGGACCCGATGCATTTCTCCTAAATGTGTACGCTAGTTCAAAAGAGCCAATGGAGTAGACCCTTTTAGATGCGAACAATACAACAAGGGAAGAGTTTGTGCATACAACCTTTATGGATACAATTTTCAAGAGTAAAAACGAAGGGATCCTTCTTAAGGGGATTCTTGTGCCTTCCTTTCTTTGGAAATACTGGTGACCCATTGATCACTACTTTGAACATTCATGGATTGATTTTGGAGCTATTGATTTGGAAAATAGACCACCCCAAATGTTTCAAATTCTCATAAGGCTTGTCAGGTAATAACTTTATGCCAATAAAATTCAATGGATATTGACCCTAAACCTCATTTGCTAGTAATATATGTTCCTCCTTTGTTTTACTCATTTAGAGAAAGTCTAGCTATGAGTAACAAAAAGTACAAAAGGAATAGAAAAGGGAAGAAGAACAAGACTAATAAGTGAAGACAATGGGATATGTCACCAACCACTATGAATCATGCTTGAGACTTGTCAACAGTTTCTACAAGTCATGATAGGGGTAAAAATATAAACAATTCTAGTCATACTAGAGAAAAGTCACCAACCATTGTGAGTCATGACAGAAACTTGCTACCAACCAATATAATTCATTTTGGAGTAAAGAAACTAGCCATTGTAGTTCATGTTAGTGGTAATATTCTAGTCACTGCAAGTTATAATGGAGATGAAGCACCAACCGCCACAAGTCATGTTGGAGTCATGAAACCAACCACTGTGAGTCATGTTGGGGACACCAACCAATGACTATGAGCTATGGGCACACAACCAATGAATGCGAGTCATGCTAGGGGAACAAAAATAGTCAATGTAGGTCATGCTAGGAGCATTAATATTGGCGAGAAATTTGGACTAAGAGGACATAAGCCTATGTTCACTTATAGGCTCTACATGATCGGGGATCACCTTACTTATCTATGCCCTTATATTTCAAAGATATAATGAATGTGGTCCTTGTTTGAAGGCTCTTCTACTCATGGTTTCCCAACAACCTACTCAATCATTAGTTGAAGAGGTGAAGCCAATGCAACCTTCAATTATTCTTTCTCTTATTTTGGAGAGATGAATTTAATGAAGTGGTTGAGTTGATGCAATGTTTGGTTTATCCTACTCTTCTCTTGGGAGTTGATGTGTTTATTGACCATATTTTATGAATTCCCAATTTAAAACCTTCTAAAAAGGGGGGAATTCAACTCATTTCACGCATGTTCCTTCCACGTTTTAGGATGATTTCCTTTGATTGGAATAATCTTGATGAACTTCACCTATATTATTTTGCACCCTTCCAAATAAGGGTTGAATTTTATTAAAAAAAAATATTGGTGTGTAGTAGATGAAGGATCCTATGCAAGTATTTTATCTTCCTCGACTTAGCAAGTTATTTTTTCTAACAAGTTTTTGTTAATTACTATTCCACTGCAAGCTTTTGACAAAAGACATAATGAATTTTTGGGGATGATTTTTGTTACCTACCACTTTGTAGGTGATATCCCTGGGAGAAATTTTTCTCCATGATGAACCTCAGTTGACGGCTAGCAACCCCTTGCTGTAGGTTTTAACCCTGAACAAAAATTATCTACACACGAATCTTATAACAGAAAATAAACAATAGCGAGAGCATAAAACATAAAACAGATAAGCACAGAGATTTTCCCCTGGATCCCAAATCGGGACGACTAGCTTGATTTTTCATTATATTCATTTTAGTGTTACAACAAATATATATACATGTCGAGGCATACATAAACCCCAATCCATTAACCCTGGATTAGAACATAACTGTAGTTCCCTTGACCGGATCTACAAAATACCAGGGGCCGAAAACCATCGTACCCCAAAACCATGTGAAAAATCATGCACAAAACATGGGTGGGTCCGCCTATGAGTGGGTCCACACACCAAAAAAAAAATTGTCGGGGTGTTGCCCCGGACCCCAACAGGGGGGCTGCCGCCCCCCCTGTGACCCCCCTGCTGTGCTCGGCGCAACGTACAGCGCGCGGGGCTAGTCGTGGAAAGAATATAACACATACCCAACATTCTCCCACTTGTTGTTTTCTTTCCGCAGGGGGCCACAGGAGAGCTTAGTCATTGGGCCAATTCTTCAACACCCATTGTTTATCTACACCAAGAGAACTTCTGAGTGCTCACAGACTTCGTCAATGCATCCACAACATTCTTCAAGGTGTCTACCTTTACCACAACACCCTTTTAGCCTCAACCATATCTCTAACAAAGTGATATTGAACATTAATGTGCTTTGTCTTTGAATGATAAGCAGGGTTCTTAGCCAAGAAAATTGCACTTTGCCTATCCCAGTCTATCCTTATAGCTTGTTGTACCAACCCCATACTTGAACACAATCTCTGCAACCAAATTGCTTCCTTGCTTGCATGAGTGGCTGCTATGTATTCTGCCTATGTAGTTGAAAGTGCCACTACAGACTGTCTTTTACTCATCCAACTGATTGCGCCTCCAAATAGGCTAAACACATACCCACTTGTAGATCTTCTTTGGTCTAGATCTCCAGCCCATTCTGCATCAACAAAACCACGAATGTCCAACATTCTTTCCAATCCTGGTCTTCCCTGGTAGCACAAGCCATAATCACTAGTGCCACGTAAATATCTGAAAACCCGCTTCACTACTTTCCAATGCTCCTTCCCTTGGTTTGACATAAACCTGCTCAATACTACCACTGCATGTGCAATGTCTGGTCTAGTACAGACCATTGCATACATCAAGCTACCCACTGCACTTGCATATGGAACACGGGACATAGCCTCCTCTTCTTCTTGTGTCTTGGGACACTTTTCAGCAGACAACTTTACACCTAGAGGAATAGGAACATTCATCGGTTTACTATCCTGCATATTGAACCTCTGCAATATAGTCTCGACATACTTCCTCTGGTTTAACCAGAGCTTCCTCTTTGCCCGATCTCTCTTAATTTCCATGCCCAAAATATAGTTTGCAGCACCAAGACCCTTCATGTCGAATTTGGAGAACAGTTGGGTCTTCAAATCTTGGATAATTTCTTTGTCATTTCCAATAAACAACATATCATCCACATACAAGACCAAATAAATAACACGGTCACCAATTAATTTAAAATAAACACAGTGATCCTCCTTGCTTCTGGTGAAGCCAAGTCCCCGTATATAGGTATCAAATTTCCGATACCACATCCTTGGTGACTGTTTTAACCCATACAGAGACTTCTTCAACCTGCATACCAGTTCTTTCTTACCCTTCACCATAAAGCCTTCGGGTTGCTTCATGTAGATCTCCTCTTCTAGATCCCCGTGAAGAAATGTTGTCTTCACATCCATCTGTTCTATCTCAAAATCAAATGCAGCAGCAACAGATAAAAGTAATATAATAGAAGTAACTTTGGCAACAGGAGAAAAAATATCACCAAAATCAATTCCCAACACCTGGGAATAACCTTTTGCTACCAATCGAGCTTTGTATTTCTCCACCTTGCCTTCTACATTCATCTTCTTCTTAAACACCCATTTGCTCCCGATGGGCTTCCTTCCAGCCGGCAACTCCACCAGATCCCATGCCTTATTTTTGTGCAAGGATGCCATTTCATCAACCATGGCCTCCTTCCAGAGTTTTCCATCCTCTGAATCTACTGCCTCCCTGACAGTTCTAGGTTCATCATCAGTTATAGTTAAGGAAAAACCTAAACAGAAAGCAGATGGACTATACCTTTCTGGTTGCCTTCTTTCCCGAACCGATCTTCTCAAAGCTGGAGTTTGTGGCTCTTCATCTTCTGAGTCTTCTTCTGTTGTAGAGTCTGATTCATCCTCCTTTAGCTCAAACTCTATCTTCTCAGGTTCCTTTGGTAGGACTTCATGTTTAACAACATCTTTCACTTCTCTAAACACCACATCTCGGCTGTACACAACCTTCCTCGTTTCTGGGTTCCAAAGCTTGTAACCCTTTAAACCATCCTTATACCCAATAAAGATGCACCTTTCAGATTTATTATCCAACTTGGTCCTTTTCTCCTTTGGAACATGTACATATGCATCACATCCAAATACCCTTAGATGTGAAAGAGAGGGTTTCTTATGAGTCCATACCTCATGTGGAGTCTTATCCTCCAACATTGATGAAGGTGATCTGTTAACCAGATAGCATGCAGTCTCCATTGCCTCTGCCCAGAATTCTTGTCCTAACCCGGTACCACTGAGCATGCTTCTTGTCTTTTCCATCAGTGTTCTGTTCATTCCTTCTGCAACTCCGTTTTGCTGAGGTGTATATGGAGTAGTCTTCTGTCGTGCTATACCACACTTCTTACATAACTCTTCAAATTCCTTCTTACAGAACTCTCCACCATTATCTGTCCTCAACGCCTTTATCTTCTTCTCTATCTGGTTTTCCACCAGAGCCTTAAATTCTTTAAATCTGTCAAATAATTCAGATTTCTTCCTCAAGAAATATATCCATGTATTCCTTGAGAAGTCATCTATAAATGAAACATAGTACACAGACTTTCCCAGTGAAGGAACTGACACAGGTTCAAACACATCACTGTGCACAAGTTCTAATATCTTGTTCGCCCTTTTAGCCCCAGAAGGAAAACTCACCCGGTTCTGCTTCCCATATACAAAATGTTCACAGAAATCGAAATCCAGAGAGAAATTAGACATACTTCTACCATACCATTTCTATGCAATATCCGAAGGCCCTTCTCTCCAATATGCCCAAGCCTTTGATGCCATAGCATGGTTTTTTCTCCAGAGACAGCTAGGATTTCTGCTCCACTTTCAGGAACCATAGAACTGTTACACCCATCAATAACAGTGCTACCTTGTAGCTTTTACAGAGTTCCAGTCCGAACTCCCCGCATTAATACTAGTGCTCCCCGAACCATCTTACAAGCATCTTTCTCGAACACTGTTTTTACACCTGCATCATCCATCTTGCTTACAGAAATCAGATTTCTGGCCAATGCAAGAATATGAAGAACACAAGGAAGTGTTCTAATTCTTCCACCTTCTTGCAGCTTCAGCTTGAATTTTCCAATTCCGACGATTCTGGCCTTCCTATCATCCCCTAGGAATACATCGCCGCCATCATATTTCTCATACTCGCAGAACCACTCCCTATGGGGAGTGAAGTGAAAGGATGCACCTGAGTCAATCAACCATGACTCATGATCTACATGTGTATTTGAAGAAGAAGCCAAATACACATCCCCACCTTCATCCGAGGTGGTTTTTGCCTCTGGAGAAGGAGCATCATCAGATCCCTTTCCTTTCTCAGGAGCTTTAGATCTGCAGTCCTTTTTGTAGTGCCCTTCCTTTCCGCATTTCCAGCACAACTTTACAAACTTTCCAGGAGATTTAGATCTCCCTCTAGATTTAGATCTCCCACTCGAAACCTTATTCTTGTTTCTGTTATGGGACCTTCCTCGTACAGATAAGGCATCTCCATTCTGACCCTCCATATTTCTCCGTCTCATTTCCTCCGACAGCAAGGCTGAGACAATGTCATCAAAGTTCAAGGTAGTTGTATTGCTACCTATTGCAATAACCAGACTGTCCCACGAGTCTGGTAGAGAACACAACAAACTGATGCACTTATCTTCATCTGAGATTTTAATATCAACAGATAACAGCTGACTTACCACAGTATTGAAGGCGTTCAGATGCTCTGTCACTGAGTCTCTATCCTTCATCCTCAAGTTATATAACTTTTTCCGCAGGAACAACTTATTCACCAAAGACTTAGATTGGTACAAAGTCCCAAGTTTTTCCCACAAATTCTTCGCCGTAGCTTCCCCGGATACATTCAACAATACTGAATCTGAGACATACAACTGTATTGTGCTCTTAGCCTTCCGATCTAGTTTCTTCCAGTTTTTATCTGACATTGCCGTTGGTTTAGTATCTGGATCTACCACGATCAACTAATCTTTATCCACCAGCAGATCCTCCATATTGAGCTTCCACAACTCAAAACTCCGACCATTAAATTTCTCGATCTCTATCTTTCCACCGCTCGCCATCTTCTTTCACCGCAAGAATCGATCCCGCAGATTTCCCACTGAACAAGGTCTACCTCAGGCCCAAGCAAAAAACCCTCAGTAGCAAAGGCGTCCCCTTGAAGCCGAAACAACTCTGATACCAAATGTAGGTTTTAACCCTGAACATAAATTATCTACACACAAATCTTATAACAGAAAATAAACAATAGCGAGAGCATAAAACATAAAACAGATAAACACAAAGATTTTCCCCTGGATCCCAAATCAGGACGACCAACTTGATTTTTCATTATATTCCTTTTAGTGTTACAACACATATATATACATGCCAAAGCATACATAAACCCCAATCCATTAAACCTGGATTAGAACATAACCGTAGTTCCCTTGACCGGATCTACAAAATACCACGGGTCGAAAACCATCGTACCCCAAAACCATGTGCAAACTCTTGCACAAAACATGGGTGGGTCCGCCTATGTGTGGGTCCGCACACCAATTTTTTTTTTGCTGGGGCGCTGCCCCGGACCCCGACAAGGGGGGCTAATGCCCCCCCTGTGACCCCCCTGCTACGCTCGGCACAATGTACATAACACTTGCAACCCTCAACTAGCTCGTTGTGCCACCTCTTTGCAACCTGAGCAAGCCTTGTGGTCCCTCACCCGTCTCTATTGATCGTATGTTTGAAGGTAGGCCTCCTGAATCTAAAGGTAAGTCTTGTCATTTGGTAATTGAGTATTGGGTTTACTTATCATAGACACTTATGGGCATAGATTAATGGGGGTATTTGGCGAAAAGAGTGGGCTTAGTTTGTGCTCCTGCCCCCTTGATCTCTTTTGGATGTTACCCTTGAATCTTAGTCCCATGGGATCTCCTTTATTCACCATTTGGTTCTAGGGTGGTACTACTTGGGAAACCATGACTTTGGATATGTGGTCCCGCTCTTTTATCTGCATATATTACTCCCTTTCCACTCACTATATCCCCATTCATCATTTCTCCCACCTGGATCCACATTGCCTCTATGGGTCAACATAGGGTCAGCCTCCCCATCCCCTTGCCCCCACCTTGGGTCAGGCCTTGAAAGATGCCCTAGAGGTTGAAGAAGCTAAAATAAAAAGTAAAAGCATAAATGGACACATTCAACAGGAAATTGTACCACAAAATGCAAAAGATGGCCAAGAAAAGAATAATTATCACGTGGGAAAAAGATAATACATGAGTTCTACACCATACCCGTGGTCATCACCCTAGTTCTATAGGCCCTTGATGAGTCTCCTTTACCATTCAGGAACCCATGATTGTCCCAAACCTGGAGGAAAATGAACCGTCCTACCTAAAAAGGGGTAATAATTGCTATATATTACACATCATGCTCTTGTCCTCTGAGCCCCAAGCAGTTAATTAAAGAAAATTCACAAAAGGAAAAAGGCATATAAAGAAGGGTGGAAAAATCAAGGTCGGGGCACCTCATGTACCATGATTTCTCCCTCCTACACATTATATACCCAAGTGTGGGCTTCCCTTTATATAGCTACCCCCATGCCCTAATTATATGGCTCAAGATTGTGCCTATCATTTCCTACTCCATTTCACATCTTGATCATGTGCCACCACCATTTGAGGGCTAGATCTTGGACATAATATCCCCTCTAAGGGTAGAAACCACTTAATAAGGTACCTAACTAACCCCCTTTGGAGCTTGGAGACATTAGCACATGCTAAAGCCCACTATAGAAGGGCATGTCATTATGAAGTGCCCACTTTGTTGTCTATGGTTTGTAAGCTCTTTTACATGATCACTCTAACGACTTGTTGTACTTGAAGGCTAGGGGACACATTGGATCCTATGCAGGATTGTAGATGGTGCTCATTTTGGTTTGGTCTCCCTATATGGGGTCCTAATCCTCTAGAGGGCTACATTGGCACATATACGGTGTGTGTCGAGAGCCATGGGCTACATTGTACAACACTTTTGATGGGTCCCATGCATCATTATGGCACTCATAGACCCCAGTATGCCTCCTAGAAGGCCCTAGGACATCATTTGACCTCTTATGAGGCTTATTATTTCATTTGTGAGCTAGTTTGGTGGGCTTGTCGCCAAAAGTTAGTTAATTTTAACATTATTTTATTTTTAGGGGCTAATGTGGGCCCTTAGGGTAATTCAAACTCCTAATTGGTGTATAAATAGGAGTTGGATGGATTCATTTGTATCATCACTTGACTTGGGATCTTTCTCTCTTAAGAGAATTTCAGATTTTTTCCTTGGTGGAGATTTTTGGGTGATGGATGAATTTTGATGTATGAATTTGGGCTATTTCTATTTTGGAGCTTCTTATGTGTAAATGTGATGTTGGTTGGATATAATCTCTAACATTGTAAGTGTAAATTTGATGTTATTTTTCTTGTTGCTGCATACCATTGGATTTCGTTATTAATAGAGCTAATTGTTGAACGATTTAAATGTGGAATTATGTGTCTATCTAGCTTATTCTATGTATGGGCTATTGTTAGATGAATGAAATGTCCTAGAGATCATTTTATCTAAATAATATTGCATCATTTGTATCTTTTCTTGAAATTCATTTTTCTTATCTTTCCCTTAACATTGGACGAAATTGACTTTCTAGGCCTCCTTGAACAAGAAACTGAATTCTTCTTCATTATTATCCTTGAATCCATATCCCCAAGTGAATCAAGCACTTGTCCCTCACAAAAGGGTGGTCATTTTCCCCTCTTTTTGACATTTTCCCCCTTTTTCCCAAGTCTAGCTCCATTAGATCACATAGGGCATCCATTTCTCGAGAATCTAGCCACAGGAAAACTTTGATCTCCTAGAGGCAACTGCGCTAGTGGGTCCCCTCTCTCTCCTCCGAATTTGGGTAATTTATGGCGGTGGAATCTCTAGATATATCAAGCCCTAGCTGTAGGATCAAGTTTTTCCTAGGTGTTCCCAACGCTAGTACCTGTTAGGAATCTGTAATTTTAGCAGATTGGTGAGACTAAAACTGCAGAAACAACATCATTTCAACCAACTTTGGGATTCTAGGATCTAGCCCTCTTGAATCCGGAGAGGGATCTCTCTAATAAGTACAAAGATGGATTTGTCTTTGAAGTTTCGGGAAATGATTTTAGGCTAGTTATGAAGGCCAAGGGTTTTGTTTTGTTTTTGGATGGTTGAGCATGATTATTATTTTTAGGAGAAAGTTCTAAGTGAAAAAAGTTTCAAAGGTGAGAAGTTGCAAGTGAATAGAACAACTATGGCTAAAAAGATAGATATAACGCTGGTTTTTAGTCCATTGGGCTATGGAGTCATAACAGGGCTTTAATTGAGCAACAACATCAAGAGTGATCCAAGGGGCAAGTCATCTATATCACAAGATTATTGAGATTAAAATGATGGAATGGAAACAATAAAGTGTTGGAGGGGTGGAAACTGATAATAATTTCACAAGGGATTTATAGTCAGTCCAAACAAGAAAAGCCTCTTAAGTTACTGTTTAAAACCAACCAAGTGCAGGGCTAACCATTGACCTCTTGGGCAAGTTTGTATTAAAGCAGCTTAATTGACAAACAATCCAGTAATCCACATAATTACCTTCAGAAAGTATGAAAACATATAAGAGAAGATAAAGTGTAACTTAAGATCAGATAAGGTACTTCTAAACCTAGTCTGCTTTTAGCCAACACCAAGGGAAACTTTCGAAATCCGCCTTTGGAGAATAGAAGCTAGAAACAGGGCAAACCATCACTTTTCTAGTCTAACTTTAATAAGCAAATAAGGAAAATAACTTTCAAGAACAATGTTTAAGGCAAACAGTAGGACGAGGGAACTCCAGCATTCCTGAATGCTTAACTGTATTAAATCATTCTTAAATAAACAATTTGGAGGAAAACATTGAGATAAAGCTTTTCAGTCAGAGAAGGTTACTGATATACAGTAGGTCCTAACTCTATAAATGTTGTTGTTTATTAGAGAAAAGTGGACAATATGACATACATAGAAGGAAAAGCAATAACAAAGAAAGGGGCACTTCACCAGCGATATAGACCAGGATCCCAAGAAACAGCTTGTTATTGATGTCAAACTAGTTATAGTCTTCAAGTTAAATGTTTCAGTTCAACAATCATCTTCACTATTCAGCCTAACTAATCTATCACAAGCAGAGCTCCAAGGGCCAGTGAAAACTATTTACAATCAGAAGTTTAAGCTCAAATGTATTTCAAAGTTCTGCAACCACCAATTTCTTATCTTCTACAGAGGTTTTTATAGAAGAATGAGGAGGTGAGATCTGATAAAAGATTTCTCAGGATAATTAATACAGATTCAAGACTTCTCGGCCTTTGAGGGGCTCGATGGAGAAGTTTACAAACATTCTGTCTACATTAACTGTTTTACATTTATGAATTAAGCTCGGTGGGAGCTTTTATTGACTTTAAGGCTCGGTGTCATATTTGGAGTAACTCTGCAGATATTTTTAGCATTTAAGTTCCTTGCAGAAGTAACTCTCTGGCTGCGCTGAGGTGAATATCTTCGTTTAATTAATAACTTCGGCCTCTGTTTGAATGCTTTAAGGCACAGGTGGCACTTATGGTAGCTGGGAGGAATCAATTCGCCTCAAATGTGGCGGTGGAGGCCTTTCTGTCTGTTAAACACTTATGATGTTCCTTTAATTGTGTTTTAATCCTGGGAATTAGGCTTTTGATAATCATTCTTAGCCGTAATTCCCAAATATGTCTTCAATATTCAGTTTTGTTGTGCTCTTTCATCAACTCTGATACTCTTTAAATCGTAATTTGCTTAACACAGTGTCTTGTTGATGTGCAGGATCACGCTGGGCTCATATGGAATCACTGCCTCATGAAGCAATGACGAGACATGGAGTAGAGCCCGTGAATGGTTCCCTTTGATAAATCGAAGGCACATGAATTGTCATCCCAGGCCTTCGGCCTTTAAATAATGGAAAACCTATCAAATACCTGCAAAACACAGAAAATATTATAATATCCTGCGTGATTGGGAAAAAACTGCTTCAAAAGGCGTGGGAGGAGCGTAGCTGTTGGATGGTAGCATCCAACAGTGGAGATCAGCCAAGAGGAGGTTAAAAGGAGAACGGGGAAAATAATAAGATGGAACGATCTTGGACCGTCCGATCTAGACACGTGGACGGTCCAGATTCAATCGGAGGATCGCAATCGGAGGCAACACTCAACTGGCGCCGATGTAAAAATGCGATGCGATTTAGCGCTGGCCGTCGATCTGAGGATCAGATCAATAGCGGGGAATGAATCAGAGAGTTAGGCGATTGGGGGAGGAAACACAACACAGGGATTGAAACATGCGATGCGATGTAGCGCGGACCGTTGATCTGAGGATCAGATCAACGGTGTAAAATAAATCGGGGGATGGATGATCGGAGGGAGAAAACAAGTGTATGCGATGGAAAATGCGATGCGATTGAGAAGAGTGATGCGATTGAGCGCTGGTCGTTTGATCGGCTCATGATCAATGGCGGGGATTAGTTTTTGAAACGAAACGGCGAAAAAACCCTTATAATATATAAAACCCAAAGTTTAAATAAAACAAAGGTTTTTTATGGATCGGGCCGGGATATATGTATAAGGTGGATAGGCGCCCGACTGCAGGGCCTTTGGATACATGGAATACAATGGGCCCGGGGTTTATAAAAACAAAGGCCAATCGCAATCGAAACTTTGGGCTCGATCTTTCTAATCTAACCATTTGGATATTTGCGATGCGATTGGCGCCTGGGATCTTTAACACTTGGTCCCGGGTGAAAGTCATATACAATAAAGAGGCAGGGGGGGGGGGGGGAGGGGCGGAGTTTATATATATAAGCCCTAATCGCATCAGAAGTTTGATGCGGGCCATTTTAATCAACCCATTGGATTTCTCCGATGCGATTGCGTGATAAAACAAAGGCCAATCGCAATCGGAGCTTCGGGCCTGGTCCTTTTAATCTACCCATTGGATTTCTCTGATGCGATTGCGCGATCGGTCTTTTTAATCTACCCATTTATATTCAACACGTGATTCTAACTTATTGGACCAAAACTTTCGATAAATGGGTTTTTTTGGTTTTACAAAGGAAAAGACCACCGGGGAAAAAATATTACAAGGTTTTAAGCGCCGGAGGCGGGCCCATGGGATATTTATATAAGAAATAATATGATTGGGGTTTTTACAACATAAAGGCTAATCGCATCGAAACTTTTGAAACTTGTCAAAGACTTGCGCAGCTGGATTTTTGCGATGCGATGAGCGTCGAGAAGGGTTAGCGCTTGGTTCTAACGATGAGGCACATGGAGGGGAAGTGGTTAGGACTTAGCCCAAGGGGGCTTAAGCCTTTATGCAAAAAACATGTATTTTTTATGAAACTTTTCAAGGTTTTCAAATAGATTTGGGGGTTTCGGTAAGGTTAAAAAGTGAGTCTTTAACCTTGTAAAAGTGATTTTCATGAATGGAAGATGAGGAATCATGAAAACAAAAGAGTTTTTATGGAGAAAAAGGGGAGCAAATGAAGGTTAGTTTTGAGTGGGAGAAGGGGGAAAATGATGGTTTTTCAGCAGTTTTTCTCTTGGAATCAGCAGAATTTTCTGAGTATAAAATGGGAACAACAATGAAGATTTTGAACAGAGGCATGAGGCCTTCCAGAGTCTTCAAGAGCCAACAATTTTTAGCAATGAAATTTGTTCCTTGAAGGCTCAAAAAGTCTTAGCCACCTTTTGCTATAACAAATATTATAGGTGGCTAACAGTGGCTCCACTTGGGGATGATGCCTTCTTGAAGGCATCAAGAACTTCAGACTTGCATTCTCTGGGAGGCTGGCCTGTGCCACATCCATTATGTCCTCTGGGAGGCTGACCTGTGCCTGATCCATTGGGCTGCCCTTCCTTTGCTGGGATGATCTTCTTTGAAAACATATTAGCAGCTATGAAAACAATGGACCTTCATCAATACAAACTTTCTACCTACCCAATCCTACTGATCTAGCATTTTTTCTTCATCAGAGTGCACTTGGATTGGAAAAATATTTTCACAACATTTTATTCTTTTGAAAGCAGGAAATATAATCAATTTCTACTCCTTATTTCTCCATGGACTCAGATTAAACAGTTGAGCCCATATGATTCTCTACCTATTCTATCAATCTGTTAGGATTAAACAGTCTAACAGATTTTATTCTCTAATTTCTACAACAGAAATTTAAAAGCATTCAAGTCAGGATTAAACAGTCTAACTTGATGCTGGTCCATCGCATGAAATACAAGCTGCACATAGACATTTATTTTGCAGAAAATATAAAACAAAATGGAAGGCTTAAGATTTGAAAGTTTCAAAGCACTTCCTTCATCCTTTTACAACTATGTTTTGGCTCTTGTTTGAGCTGTTTCTTCCTTTTTCTCTGGTTCAGATTTTGAGCTAATTAGAACCAGATTTACTTCTTCTTGACGCAGAGAAAAAAAAAAAAAAAAGATTTGAGTCATTTTCTTTTTGAAACCTTAGGTTCAGATTTTGATCTTGTTTGAACCTTTAATTTATATCCTAAACTATCTACTGATAAGCCAAGATTAAAAAGTTTGGCAAATCGAATTCACTATCCTATCAGCAGAAAATTTAAAGCTAATTAGTCAAGGTTAGATAGTTTGACTAACTAGAAGTGTGTTTTGCAGGAGTGGCATTTAAGCTTGCACACTTTCAGATTTGTTTCTCTTTTTGGTATGGGGCTATACCTTTATTGTTTTCACAATCTGCCCTCTTTTCTTTCTTTCATTGTTTTTGTATTTTTGAATTTTTGATTTTTCTTCAAAGCAGAAAAAAACAACTAACTACATGCTCAGAACTGAGATTTATTGACATTCCTATCTAACCTAGTCTAACTTGGAATATTTAGATATTCATATGATACAAAAATGCCAATGCAGCCAGTCAAGCAATAGTAAAAAATGGGAGAAGAAATGACTGCTCATTAGAGACAACCATAGGGTGCTCTACATGTGGATCTTCAAAATTGAGGCCACTAGCAGTGGTGACCATTTTTGATGTATTTGGCTCTTGCAAAGGATTAATGCTTGAGGGACTGAGCCAACCGAGGCCTCCATGTATTCTGCCACAGGATCAATCAGAACATGATATAAACTTTCTTCTTTAAGGCCTGCCATGGCTGGTAGGTTGTCTGTATCCCGGGCAGCTTCCATCACTGCATCTGCAGTGTGGCCTTTGTAATCACACTCCTCTCTTTCCTGGCTGGGAGTATTTGGCATATGAGCATCAACCAGGAATACCTCCTCTTCTACTGAATCAAGACAGAGATGTCTATGGGAAAGAAGGTCTCCCTCATCTTCACTGTAGCCTAAAATGGAGGACTTATCATATATGGCAGGGCTGTCCTCTTCTGACCCTAACCGGTTCTGCTGGAGTGAACTGAACTCTGTGAAAAAATTAAAATATTCTTGAGTAGGGGTTGCTTTGATTACCTTGACCCTTTCAGGTGAAGGCTCCGGATTTTCATCTTGCTCAAGATTTTCTTCACGTCTTTCTTCCTTGTCCTCTGTGCTGAAAATCTGCTGGCTTCCGTCTTCTTTGAAATTATTACTAATGATCTGATATATAACAGAGTGAAGATTCAAAGAATCTTCATCTGCTACCATGCTTTCAACTCTTTCTTCATCAGTATCATAGATGGCCTGTATTGGCTCATCATTGTCTTGGAGTTGATGGTCACGATCCTCCTCCCCTGAATCTACTGATGATGGCCCTACAAGCTCAGTTTCCCTTTGGAAAAAATAATCATCAGACAGGTCAACATCAGAGAAATCATAATTATAAACATTTTCACCCATCAAGTCTTCAGGACTCTCAGCAAGTCTTTCTTCAAAATAGTCTGCAAGTTCATTTTCTGATTCAAACTCTGGTTCATCATACATGCTTTGCATGTGGCTTCTATCTTGCAGTGGTCTGGTTTGTCTTTCTTGAGGACAAGGTGTAGGTCTCTCCCAATCATTATTTATGGTTTCAACCCAATATTCTTCCTCTTCTATTTTCAGCAAGGTATTGGACATCTCTATCGTTCTTTGTAGCTTGCTTCCTAAAGAGATCTGGCCATTCTGCTCTGTTTGGTCCTTCCTTGTTGCCTTCAATCCTTCCTCCCTGCACTTTATGTTGTATTCGACAGTAATTTCTATGCTCTGCATTTCCTCTAGCCTCGAAGGCTCTCTTTCTCTTATACGGAATTCCACCTCGGGTTCAAAAGAACTAGGATAGTGCAGTAGAGCACATCCTAAAGGCGGTTTTACATCAGAAGGCATCGCATTGTACACCTTATTGAACCTGGCTGAAAACTCTTGTATTGTCTCCGCTAGCTGTCTTCTCAAATTCTGTTATTCTTGTAGGATGAGGAAGACATTTACCGGGACTGCCCATCTATCAAGGAAAACTCGAGCAAATTGATGAAAGCTGAAGATGCTTGCAGCAGGAAGGTTTTTAAACCAACTCTTTGCATTTCCTTGTAATGACAAGGCGAAAATTCTAATACGCACATCATCTTCTTCTATTTCATATAAGTCAAGTACATCCTCGAGCTTTTGGACATGCTGGTCAGCAGTGATTTTTGAATTTTCTTCATTAAAAGAGGGCATCTTATCTATAAGTTCTGCAGGAAGGGGCTGGAAGATGAGAGGTAAAACCAGAGGCTTATATCTTTCTATGAGCTTTGTGGGTGTGGGTAGCGTGACAGGAGGCTCTTGTCTCACCAGCTTTTTTACAGGAGTAGAGGTCTGCTCATGGTCTGAAGAATGAGGTCTGAGTTCTTTCCCATACTCAATGTGGGTTTCACCTTTGTTTACTTGATTAAGCTTAAAGCAGGACAAAACATAGTGATAGACAAAAACAATGAATTATTTAAACCAGATCCAACCCATATGTTCTACCCTTCTATGAGACCTGGCCATATTTCAGGTTCTTCCTCCAGTGGAGTCTTTGAGAGTTACGGAGTGTGGAGTTGCCAGGTGGATGAATTAAATGTTTGAAGCAGGCTGTTGTCCACCGTCAGCAATGAGATACCAATCTAACCAAAGATATTAGGTCTTGAGTGCCTAAGGGTGTGTAAGATAAAATGCACTTAATTCCCCAGTGGAGTCGCCAGAAATGTTAGGAATTTGTAATTTTACCAGATTGGTGAGACTAAAACTGCAGAAACAACATCGTTTCAACCAACTTTGGGATTCTAGGATCTAGCCCTCCTGAATCCGGAGAGGGATCTCTCCAATAAGTACAAAGATGGATTTGTCTTTGAAGTTTGGGGAAATGATTTTAGGCTAGTTATGAAGGCCAAGGGTTTTGTTTTGTTTTTGGATGGTTGAGCATGATTATTATTTTGAGGAGAAAGTTCTAAGTGAAAAAAGTTTCAAAGGTGAGAAGTTGCAAGTGAATAGAATAGCTATGGCTAAAAAGATAGATATAATCTACTGAGCCATTCATTGGCCATGGAGTCATACAAGGTTTTAATCGAGCAACACCATCAAGAAAAGAGGATCCAAGGGGCAAGTCATCTATATCACAAGATTATCGAGATTAAAATGATGGAATGAAACAATAAAGTGTCGAGGGTGGAACTCGATAATAATTTCACAAAGGATTTATAGTCAGTCCAAAAAAGGAAAGCCTCTTAAGTAACTGTTTAAAACCAACCAAGGACAGGGCTAACCATTGACTTCTTGGGCAAGTTTGTATTAAAGCAGCTTAATTGACAAACAATCCAGTAATCCACATAATTGCTTTCAGAAAGTATGAAAACATATAAGAGAAGACAAAGTGTAACTTAAGATCAGATAAGGTACTTCTAAACCTAGTCTGCTTTCAACCAACACCAAGGGATACCTTCAGAATCTGCCTTTGGAGAATAGAAGCTAGAAACAGGGAAAACCATCACTTTTCTAGTCTAACTTTTAATAAGCAAATAAGGAAAATAAATTTCAAGAACAATGTTTAAAGCAAACAGTAGGACAAGGGAACTCTAGCATTCCTAACTGTTTAGACTGTATTAAATCATTCTTAAATAAACAAATTGGAGGAAAACATTGAGATAAAGCTTATCAGTAAGAGAAGGGTACTGGTAAACAGTAAATCCTAACTCTATAAATGCTGCTCTTTATCAGAGAATAGTGAAAAATATGACATACATAGAAGGAAAACAATAACAAAGAAAGAGGCACTTCACCAGCGATATAGACCAGGATCCCAAGAAACAACTTGTTATTGATGTCAAACCAAGCATAGCCTAAGTACAATGTTTCAAGCCAAAGAATTATCTTCACTATTCAAAATTAACTAATCTATCACAAGCAGAAAGCTCCAAGGGCTATCGAAAACTATTTACAATCGAAGTTCGAGCTCAAATGTATTTCAAAGCCTCCGTAAATCAGCCATCTTCTACGAGGTTTTACAGAAGAATGAGGAGGTGAGATCTCGATAAAAGATTTTCACAGATAATTAATAATACAGCATTCAAGACTTCGCCTTTGAGGGGCTCAAGGAGAGTTTACAAACATTCCGTTTCACATTAACTGCTTTACATTTATGAATTGCTCATGGGAGCTATCGACTTCTGTATGTCTTGCTCATATTTGAGTAACTCAGTATATTTTTAGCATTTAAGTTCCTTGCATAACTTCAATGTTATTTAGGCGAATATCTTCGTTAATTAATAACTTAAAATTGTTTAATGTTGAAAGGTAGCCTTGTGTAGCTGGAGGAACGACTCCGCTTTGATGTGGCGGTGGAGGCCTTTCTGTCTGTTAAACACTTATGATGTTCCTTTAATTGTGTTTTAATCCTGGGAATTAGGCTTTTGATAATCATTCTTAGCCATAATTCCCAAATCTGTCTTCAATCTTCAGTTTTGTTGTGCTCTGTCGTCAACAATGATACTCTTTAAGTCGTAATTTGCTTAACACAGTGTCTTGTCAATGTGCAGGGCCATGCTGGGCTCGTATGGCATCACTGCCTCATGAAGCAATGACGAGACATGGAGTAGAGCCCGTGAATGGTTCCCTTTGATAAATTGAAGGCACAGGAATCGTCATCCCAGGCCTTCAGCCTTTAAATAATGGAAAACCCATCAAATACCTGCAAAACAAAGAAATATTATAAAATCCAGCGTGATTGGGGAAAAACTGCTTCAGAAGGCGTGGGAGGAGCGTAGCCATTGGATGGCAGCATCCAACGGTGGAGATCAGCCAAGAGGAGGTTAAAAGGAGAACGAGGAAAAGAATAAGACGGAATGATCTTGGACCGTCCGATCTGGACACGTGGACGGTCCAGATTCAATCGGAGGATCGCAATCGGATGCAGCGCTCAACTGGCGCCGATGTAAAAATGCGATGCGATTTAGCGCTGGCCGTCGATCTGAGGATCAGATCAACGACGGGGAATGAATCAGAGAGATAGGCGATCGGGGGAGGAAACACAACACAACGATTGAAACATGCGATGCGATGTAGTGCGGACCGTTGATCTGAGGATCAGATCAACGGTGTAAAATAAATCGGGGGATGGCCGATCGGAGAGAGAAAACAAGTGTATGCGATGGAAAATGCGATGCGATTGAGAAGAGTGATGCGATTGAGGGCTGGTCGTTTGATCAGCTTATGATCAACGGCGGGGATTAGTTTTTGAAACGAAACGACGAAAAAACCCTTATAATATATAAAACCCAAAGTTTAAATAAGACAAAGGTTTTTTATGGATCGGGGCAGGATATATGTATAAGGTGGATAGGCGCCCGACTGCGGGGCCTTTGGATACATGGAATACAATGGGCCCGGGGTTTATAAAAACAAAGGCCAATCGCAACCGAGCAAAGGGCCCTGCCTTTTTAATCTAACCATTTGGAAAAGTTGCGATGCGATCGCGCCCGGGATCTTAACACTTTATTCCGTGTGAAAGTCACATACAATAAAGAGGCTGGGAGTTTATATATAAGCCCAATCGCATCTAAGCTGATGCCGCCTTTTTAATCAACCCCTTTGATTTTCCGATGCGATTGCGTGATAAAACAAAGGCCAATCGCACCGAGCTTCGGGCCCTAAGTCTTTTAATCTACCCATTGATTTTCCGACGCGATCGCGTCGACTTGCCTTTTTAATCTACCCATTTATATTCAACACGTGATTCTAACTTATTGGACCAAAACTTTGGATAAATGGGTTTTTTGGTTTTACAAAGGAAAAGACCACCGGGGAAAAAATATTACAAGGTTTTAAGCGTCGGAGGCGGGCCCATGGGATATTTATATAAGAAATAATATGATCGGGGTTTTTACAACACAAAGGCTAATCGCATCGAAACTTTTGAAACTTGGCAAAGACTTGCGCAGCTGGATTTTTGCGATGCGATGAGCGCCGAGAAGGGTTAGCACTTGGTTCTAACGATAAGGCACATGGAGGGGAAGTGGTTAGGACTTAGCCCAAGGGGGCTCAAGCCTTTATGCAAAAAAACATGTATTTTCCATGAAATTTTTCAAGGTTTTCAAATGGATTTGGGGGTTTTGGTAAGGTTAAAGAGTGAGTCTTTAACTTTCTAAAAGTGATTTTCATGAAGGGAAGAAGAGAAATCATGAAAACAAAGGAGTTTTATGGAGAAAAAGGGGAAGCAAATGAAGGTTAGTTTTGAGTGGGAGAAGGGGGAAAATGATGGTTTTTCAGTAGTCTTTTCTCATGAAACTAGCAAAATTTCTAAGTATAAAATGGGAACAACAATGAAGATTTTGGACAGAGGCATGAGGCCTTCCAGAGTCTTCAAGAGCCAACAATTTTTAGCAATGAAATTTGTTCTTTGAAGGCTCAAAAAGTCTTAGCCACCTTTACTATTCCAACATAGCACAATGTGACTTGTATAATATTCTATTCATCTGACATTGGGAAGTAAAAAATAGTGTTTGATCATTTCCTCTCACCTTGTCCAAGTTAGGAACATCATTGGTTGCTAAATTCCATCCCCGAACCTGGGTCGGGTTCACTTTGCCTCATGTGGTTCCATTCTTCATCAAAGTTGATTTATCAAGGACTACTCAGGGATCCAAGTTAACAAATATTATGGGGATTGAGAACCTCCTTTATAACTCTCATTCTTCTACCTCAACCCTCCAACCCTCCTCTCACGTCACCTCCCTTCTCCCTACCTCACTTTAGGCTCTCATCTCCTCGTAACTCAATTTCAAAACACCTCCAAAATTCCCCTCCTTCTGAAATCCTAATCCTCCTTATCTCTCATCCTTCTTACATCACACCTCACCACCTCCTCAAGGCCTCGATAACTTATTTTTTTCTTTTTTCCAGAGCTTCTATTTTAATTAACCTCCAAAATGAAACCCTCTGAAACATCCCATTTCAAAGTTCATTTATTTCATAACATTAATTTTAATGATTCCTTGAATTTTTTTTCCCAAAATCACTTACTTCAACCCTTATGCCTCCCACTTCATATATATAAAGCCCTCCTTATGACTCCATTTGTCATTCACCAAGGCCTATTTAAATGGATCCAAGAGCCACTTAATCATTGACATGCTTTAAAATGTTTTTAATATTTTAATATTAAATTAATTTCTTTTAGTTTAAATTAATTTATATTTTTAATTATTTTAATTTTATAATTTATAATTTTAATTAATTTAAGTTAGTTATTATAATTAAATTGTATATATTTAATTAATGTAATAATTATAATTAATTAATTTTAATAATTTAGTTGGTTACTAGTTATTAATTTATTTTAAATTAGGATTTTTAATTAGAAATATAATTTTGGCACACACATACATTTTTCAGCAATTTTGGCAGTTTTGGTGACTCAACTTTGGAAAGAGATATATCAAGATTTAATTGACCAAATGAAGCTCACAATATCTCATTTCAAGAGAATAATATGGGAATGATAAGTTTAACATATTAAACCATTTAATGACCCAAAAATTCAGTAGAAGACAAAGTGACGAAATGCAACAACAATTGGTTTTTCCAAATTTGATTCGAGCAAATTTCATTGACTTGAGAAAAATGATGTCACTAATTCTTTCTCCAACATTGTTCAAAAACTAATTAGATCCATTTGAAGCAATCACATGGAAATTTATTTGGATTTTATCTATTTCAATTTAGCAATTTCATGAGATTTGTTTCAAGATTTTTTAATTCTAATTTAAAGGTGCAATTTAATTTATTTTGGTTTTGATTGGTTTGTAGCAGGAGATCAATTGGAGAAGTTCATATCTAAGGTATTTTGGAACAATGGAAAGGGACCAACAAAGAGAAAAATGGGGAATTTGCAGCTCTAATTCAGGATCTAGAAAACTACTCTCAACAATTCTCTATTTTGGAGATTTCTTGAAATTATTAAATAGCAGTCTTGAGAATAAGGTAGGGGTTCCTCTTCTCTTCAACTAGAGACTCTGAAAGCACTATTGTATAGGAGATTATAGTTGTAGGTGAGGGGAAAACTTCAGATTTGAGGTTTTCGGGAAAACTCTGTGATTTTTCTTGCTGTGCATTTGTACTTTTGTATTGTACTGTGATGTGAATTATGGAGAGACAAAGCATTTTGATTTCTGAATGAGAAGATTGTTTTGCACTATTGTATGTAATTTCTTCAAGAATCTGAAGCTTCTCATGGACTGCAGAATTTGTATTGAATTTCTGGTATGAGTTTAATAAATATTCATTCCATTGCACTATTGTTTGGATTGTAAGTTAATCCGTTATATTAGCATAATTTCTCTATTTGATTTTAATTCTTGTTTTAAATAGTGTATTGCATTATGATATTGAACACTATTTTTGTATCAAATGTTTTATGCTATTGAAGTTTTGTAAGAGTTATCTCTGAGGAGTAGAACAAAATTAGAATTATGACGAATTCATTGAAATAAGAATGTATTGAGCAATGGCTATTTATTGTTTTAATTACATTCCCATTTTGTTTTCTCTTTGATTAATTGAATGGAGTATTTCTTTAATTAATAAAAATTGTATAATGAATTCAATCATATAAACAATCATTTTCCCCTGGTTAGTTAGTCCATTTGATTTTGAATTGAGAGAAAGTTATCCTTTCCCAATGCGAGGTAGGATTAGTTTTTACTTGCATCTTAGAGTAAATCTGCATTTAGATTTAAATTCTACATTCTAGAAGTCCCCCTCATACAGGGTAAAAACTGTTGTTGGGTTTTGAAAATGTCATTCATTTCCATTACACTTTCACTATTATGTCCATTATATCACCTCCATTTCACTACTATGTCACTACATTCATCCCACTTCATTATCATTGGGCCACATTTATGTTTTTCCAAACTTTATTAATTCTTAGCCTTTTAAAGTGAATTTGTGGTTAAAAATTAGAAAATAATGTGCATATGCTTATACCTAACAAGTGGGTTGAGATTGTTGACATGTGTAGATCAAAAGGAGACTTCTAGAAGACCCTTATGTGGCACTCTAAGGACAAATTCGAATTTGGTTGGAGAAGATCATAGGATCATGAGGATATGTGTCTCATTTCCTTGTTGTAGTGAAACTCTAAGAGGATATGTGTCTCATTTCTTAGTTGTGTTGAAACTCTAGAAAGACATGTGTCTTATCATTTCCTATTTTGATTGTAACTCTAGAGATGGAGGGAGAGATTCATAGACTCCCATTAATGAGATAACTCCTCATATTTTGTATAAATAGGAGAAGCTTTCTCCTATCATGAGTAGTGAAAAAATAGTGAAAAATAGGAGAAGGAGAGAAAGGAATAGAGAGTGTTTTGTAACAAAGCTTAAGATGGAATGGGATGTAGATTTGTGAGTTTTTCAATAAAGAAGTTCCTTGATGGTGTTTTGATTACAATTTTAAGGAGCTAAAGAATGATTACACCAAATTGGTAGCAGAGGGCCCCTGCTATTCAAGGAGTTTTTACATGTTTTCTAGATAAGTTGTTTTCAATTCTGTTTTGTCATATTTCCTTACTTAGATTGCTTTCTGAAATCATAGCTTTTAGCATTATTTTTCTTGTCATTTTCTTAGATAAAGGATCCTCATGATATTGTAGTTAGTCTATTTCTCAAGCTCGTCCAATACATCTCTATTAAATGAATGGGATTCAATTGTGATATTTTGAGTTATTAGCATTTCGTTTTCTGTTATTTAGTTAAAAAGAAGATCCTCATTTGTCAGATCTATTTAGTGTTTACATTATATTTCTTTAGGCAGAGTCAGTAAGAGGGCTAGAAGCTTCTGGTTTCATCCTTTCTAGTAAAGGTGAAATAACCAGTAAAAGCCCCTACTGTCAATCTCTGTATAAGAAATATTTTGTTCACACAATTTTAGATCAGATTCCTCATTATACTGTAGTTAGTCTCTTTCAAAAGCTTTTCCAATTAACCTCTAATTCACGAATGGGACTAATTTGTAGTATTGTGAGTTACGGATTGTTTTGCTTCATTGAAGATCCTTATCACATTATGATTTATCTCTTTCACAAGCTCTTCCAATAAACCTCTAACTCATGAATGAGATTTAGTTGTAATGTTATAAGTTGTTTCAACATTTCATAGGAGATCCTTACTACATTATAGTAATCTTTTTCTCAAGCTCTTCCAATAAACTTCTATCAAATGAATGAGATTTCACTATAATGTTTTAAGTTACTGTTTGTTTTAACATTTCCTTTTATGTTTTAGGAGATCCTCATTGCATTAAAATTAATCTTTTTCACAAGCTCTTCCAACAAATCTCTAACTAAATGAATTATATTAAGTTGTAGTGTTTTGAGTTACTTTTCGTTTCATGAATGTTCATTTAGAAGCTGTAATATCCATGGATTAAGACTCTCTGTTTTCATCATTTCTTAGTTAGGAACAGAATTTGCAAATAAAACTCTGCTTTAATTCATTTGACAACATTTCCTTTTCATTCCTTTTAATTAGACTTAATCTCATCTTTCTAGTTCAGAGTAGAACACTAAGAATCGAAACATAAAACCCCCAAAACAACAATAAAACATCAAAACAACGAAGTAAGAAGTAGGTTTCTTAGGCACATATAGTGCGTCACACTTCATCAGTTTACTAGCCCTGGTCGATAATTTATGTTAGCAATTTAGGACGCTAAATTGACTAGACAACTGTAATATTCCCAATTAGCCCAAGCTAATTGGAAAATTCATTTTTGTTTCATTTTTCTGTTGCATGAATAAATGTGTAAAGGAGGACAATAAAAACTCCTAAAACAACAAATAAATCAATGCCACATGTGAACAAGGCTAAATCTGGGCTAACTAAATGAGCATCCTTAGGTGTGAAAGGGGTTGAATGTTATGACTGGGTCAACCATGACCAAATCAACAACGCTATCTTGGAGGAGTGGCCATCAATGAGGCATATCGCAGTTTTAATTGGAGGTGGCTCATGTGAAAAGAGCTATTTCATTGAGATGGTTTAGGATTTTGCAAGCTGTCAAACTTATAAAAGGAAGAGGAGGACAACATGAGAGGGTTGTTGATTATTATGTTATTTCTGAAGATTTTTTCTATTTAGAAATTTATTATTCTCCTTGCTATTTAGCAGAGAATAGTGTTGTTTAGCACTGGGTGTTCCTGATCGGGAATCCCACCTCTTTCCTTGAGAGGCCTCTTGGAAGAGTTTGCATTTCTTGTCCACTATCAGGCATTTGGCCAAGCTCTTCTTCCAACTACAATGCAGATCTTGTTGAGGGTTTGGTTTTCTTTGAAAGCTGCAGCAAGTGTAAGCTAGATCTACTCAGATCTAGGCAAATCTAGTGCATCTTTTTAGTGGGGAAGGCTTCTATCCCATTGGCAAGAGAGTATTGGATGGCTGGAGCTACATTTTCAGATCTTGGCTTGAGGCCAAACATGTTCTAGAGCCAACAATGCAGTTTTCCTTCCAGGACTGCGTTATTTGTAAGGGTATTGTTGCAGGGTCTTTTGGCACATCTTTTGGAGGATTGGTTTTCATGTGTTGGGGATCTGCCCTTCACATTTGATATCCATTGGCTGGGATCATCATATTGTATAGATCAGATCAGATCTAAAGCTGCATATTTTTCTGAATATTTTTGCAGATCTGAAGCATTAGATCTCAAATCTACTCCTTGTACTTCATATTTTGCTGAAAACCCCAAGGGGCATTTGAAGAGGAGCCTATCTAGTGTACATATCTGATATAGATCGAAATTTTTGTACACAGATCTGCTCTAGATCTGAACTGTAATATACAACTCTTTTCAGCCAATAAAATAATGCTATCAAGCTCTTTCAGTCATAATATATGGTTGCAACACCTCATTTTGAGGATTTCTTCATGTAAAAGTCTTCTATTTCATGTTCTACACCTTATGGGCTTCAATATTAATCTGATTTGTTGTTGTAAATGTAAATATTGAGCCTCCATATTGACCTACTGCTTTTACTTAGATGATTTGTGTTATTTCTCTGTATTAATCTTTTATTATTGTTGCATTCCCATTTTGGGATATTACAGTAGTATCAGAGCAATCATCTTGGCACAGCCTGTAAGAAGCTAATATGTCTTCAGAAGAATAAGAGCTTCTTACTGACAGAGAGAAGAGGTATCTGAAAATAAGACAGAAGAAATTTGATTACACCAATGATGACAAAGATAAGGGTAAAGCCCCTGAATCTGGAAGTGATGAAGAAGGAAAGGACTTTGCAAAGATCCTTTTGAAAGCCATGCAAGATATTGCTGAAGAGATCAAAGAGATGAGAATGGACAAAATCAAAGAATCTCCTAAGAGATTTCATCTTGGAGAAATCTCTGGCATATCTCATCACTGGAATGATCAACCAGTGCATTAGCCACAAGTTTCCCAACGCTCTACCATGCCTAACTTTTTGGCTGTGGGAAATGAAGGGTTTCAAGGGAAAGCATCCCTTGAAGACTTATTTGAAGAATATGAGTCTCAGAATCAGAGATTCAAAGATCAGTTGAGTTTTCAAGAGATTTGTCACCTCAAGGACCAAGGCATCAGCATAGAGATGGTGGATTCACTCGGAATCATGATCAACATCACTCTATGGGCAGATTATTTCTACCCAATTTTGATGGGTCATCCAAGTGTTCTGCCAAAGCATGGGTAGAAAAACTTGAAATCTACTTTCAATTGAAAAAGGTTCCAGAGATGGAAGCTATCAAGATTACAACGATGCACTTTGAAGGTGAAGCACATGATTGGTGGTTCCATGGCTTGTCTACATTGGGTCATGCCAATGTGACTTCTTATTCTGAGTTCACTAGAAGGCTGGTGGAAAGACTTGATAGAAGAGATCCAGAGGCACCATTCATGAACCTTGCAAAGTTGAATTAATCAGGTAATACAGAGTCTTACATTTCTGATTTTTTGAGATTATCTGTTATGTTCTTGATTTGTTTGTAGCAAGAAGGGTGTACATGTTCATCGATGGTCTAGATGAACCTCTTCATGGGTTGGTAAAATCTACCAAGCCCACTGTTAGGTCCTATAAATATAGGATTCATAATTTTAGAATTGACTTTGATAGTCTTGTAAATATGTACATAGCTTGCTTTCTGCAAGTTGTTTTCCCATATTTGAAAATAATAAAAAATGAAAAAAGAGGGTAAAAGTCCTAAAAGAAAGATCAAAGGACGTAGAAAATTGTAAACCCCAAAAGAAAAAAGAGATAAAATAAGACCTGAAAGTGAGCAATTCCAAATGCCACTACTTTTACTTTCACTGCAAGAATAATGTTTATGTGGAGAGTGTCAATAAATGCCATAATCCATGATCAGTTAAACAGTTTAATCTTAACTCTTCATGCTTTCAATTTCATGTTTTAGATAGTGAATAAAGATTTATCAAACAATTTAATCTTGATAAATCAGTAGATAGGTAGAGAATAATGAGGAGCTCATCAGTTTAATCTGAGCCCTCTGTTAGCGCTCAAATCTACCTTAGGCTGAAATAAGGTAAAACTCAAGGCTACATCAAACCACGCTCAGCCTCGTAGCTAGCCCTACGAGGACAGGAGAGGGCTCTCTCCGGGTATATCTTGGCAAAAGGTCTTCAAAGGGGCTGAGATGACTTATAACGAATACTGATTTTAGGCTATTAAAGAGATAGGAAATTTTGATTTTGATTTTTTGGGTTTTTGTTGAAAAAATGGGAAAACAATTTTGGGTCCGGGGATAAGGCCAGATCTTTGCAGATTTCGAGTTGGGGCGAGGTAGGCAGTAGTCTTGATGCTTTTGATCAGGTGTATGGATGGATCAGAACGACAAGGAGCTGAAGAGGGCAAGGGAGAACATGGATCCTCTCCAAACTGGCGAAAACATGTAAAACTAAACAAATTTAAAGGCAGAGCACTGGAAACAATGGATTCAACCTCATTTACTCATTCAATTAGTTTCAGAAGCATAAGAAGGGAATGGAATACATTAAACATGAAAGAACTTACAATAAACTGAGAGAAAACACCATCAAGAACTGAAAGCCACAAGAATCCCAACAGGTGCTGCAAAACCTCTGATCTTTCCTTAGCCAAAATATGAAAAATATGTACAATAGTGTGCCAAAAGTTTTCCCAAGAGTCCAACCTATAGAATGTCTCAGATATTACATCATATAGACCATCCTAACCCCTTCCCATGACTCTAGGGGTCGAATTCCTCCTTCTAGGAGCAGTTCCAACCAATTCTAAACAAGGAGCTAGAATCTAGGCAGCCAAACAACTTGCCTCTAAAAGGTAGGAAACTGATTCTTACACTTAATTTTTACTTTTTTAGGAGTGAATCATCTAGAATAGGTAAAAGTGAATGAAAGTTACATGCCAACCACCAAATTACATCAAGATAACTCAAAAATTACACCCACAAGCAAAACTGGTCCAACTGGCCGAAATCCTGAGCTGGAAGATGAAAAATTAGGAAAAAATCTCTATGCGTCGTGCGCCTGAGCTCTATGCGTCGCACGCCTTTCAACCTGCTTTTGGAGCACTTCCCAGCATCAAAATCAAGCTCATGATAGCTTGTTGGAAAGCCCTGGATGTGTGCTATCCAGCCCAAGTGGAATTTCCCAATTTGGAGCTCATTTTCCCCTCCAAAAATTCATTCTCCCACAAGTACTTCCTGCTGGTGCAAAAGGTGGCAGAAAGGTGGTTTTCATGGTGTTTTTGGCCCCTTTGATCATCCAGAACTTGATGAAATGCTTTGGCCATAGTGGAGCATGCATAAATTACCATGAAAAATCCAAAAATATAAATTTTTCCTCCAGCAAGTGTCCCAATCATAAGCGAGCGCGTCGACGCGCTACGCGTTGGGCTGAAAAACCTGTTTTGAGAAAAAAAATTTCCAAAATGACAAAAACTTCCTCAAATTTGCTCAAATTCAGAGCGAAGACCCTCCATCATGTATCATGCCCAACCAACGAAGCCTCGGCCAAAATCCGGAGTGGATCAGGCCTCTTCCGCCATTTTAGTGGTCTGCTCAACCTCCTCTTCAGAATCTTGATTTTTGCCTTGCAGACGTGCATGCGGGCCCAATAATGACCTTTCATGTGACGAAGCATGTCTTTGTCTCTATTGGCCTTTGCCAAAAACTTCTCCAGATGAATTTTAACATGCGTGAGGCAAGAATCTCGATCAGCCAGTGTCATATCACCAGGTCTCTTCCGGGCCAATTGTCGATCCTCACGGATCCGCCGCAGCTCTAAAAGTGTGTGTTGGTCCTCTAGTTGTTTGTTACGCTGCTCCAGGTAGTTTATCACCCACTGAGATCTCTGCAATTTCTCTTTCAGCGTGTCATTCTCGGCCTTTTGCTCCTGGATGATCTCTTTCAGCTTCGAGCTAGGAGAGCTCGCATCAACACCGATGAATGTGAATCAGTGTCTCGACCGCCTGATGGGCCCTCATCATGCATAGGCCTCTTGCCTCTGTCTTGAATCTATACCTGTGCTGAAGAAGAAGGCGAGACCCCTTCCACCCTTGGTGGAGATAATACTCGCGCTGCTGATGAAGTCAACGAGACCCCTTCCACCCCGGGTGGAGATAGTACTCATCGTGTAGCTGCAAATAAGACCCTGTGGCCTCGCTGGTATGTCACATACAATGGAGCACTGATATGCTCGGTCTCAGGAATGTCAAGCTGATGTGAAGGCTCTCCCTCATCATGAACTACCTCGAGAGGTGGCCGTGGCGCTGCGAAGAAGTCACGGGAGATGAAATCCTCCCAAGTAATGCCCTGCTGTGTCAACTGATGTACCACCATGATTTTGATCAGCGCGTAATGATATATACTGCTATGCTGCTGTGCTGGGGTCTTCTTCTGTACAAAAAATGTCATCCTCTCTATGTTGCGATACATGAAGTATGGAATGCTCATCATACATACCCTCGTGAAATGCATCAACAAACGGACATGGTACGCATAGAGGCGCGAGAATCTGCCCTCGCAACTGAAATATCGAATGATGAGTTTCATCAATGGTGCAAACTCATCCTTCAGAAATCTGAATGGAAATACCCTGCTCAGCTGCCTCATAAACCCAGGTTTGATGTATGGCTCATAGTAGGATTTCTATAGCTGCTGTCGTTTGTTCCATTCCTCTCCTATGTTTGGTATCCCGGTGGCCTGAGCAATGGTCTCTGGTGACAGAATGAAGTTAACCCCGGCAAGGTTTACACGGCCATCATGTAAATGTAGAACAAATAGACGAGCTAGCTCATGATGATGCTGGGTTTGTGAAATCATCTCACAGTATTGGAAACATGCCTGATGCTGAAAACAATCGATTGCAAGCGGGCAAGCTTGCAATTGAGCCAAAGAAGTAGGCTCCTCCCTGACATGCCTACCACTTTTGCCACTTTTGTGAGACCTCCGTGGCACACTACCCTCTGTTGTGGAATCACTGTCATACTCCTGCTCATAAACTGAATCCGTCTCTGACATGGCGCTGAAAACAAGATGTTTGCAAAATATATGCTGATATAGGTATAGTGAAGACAAGAGTTCAGTGTATGCTTTTACTCCCAAATGTGTCACATGTGTGTCAAAGTATTATAAGAAAGCTACAATGATAATGGTTCTGTCAAATGAGTTTTCATGAAAAACAGTCACTGCTTTGATTATAAGGGGATTTAAGAAGTGAGTAGAAGAGAGTATAATGTGGGGAAAACAACTATTAGGAACAAAATGACAATATCCCTTGCAGTGTTTGACAATGTCAATGGAGGATGTGGACAAGTGAAAATGGGACTATGTCATAACATGAATGATAAGCAGTGTGAAAATGACAATGGCAATAATAATGACAGCAGTGATGTAATGGAAAAGAGAGGGCGTGGAAGCAGAGACACCACTGACAATAGATGACACAGGCATATATATCAACAACACAAGTTTGGAAACCCCCACAAAATCATTAACATTTGTTTCAAAACCCTAAGAAGTGAATTTGGAAATAAACATAGGGTTTACATTTCTCCATATTAAACACTTGTTTCTCCACTTTCAAAACACCATAATCACGTCCAAAATTCACTGAGAAAACGTGAAGAACCTACTTGCACGCAGTTTGAGGCGATTTGGTATGAATCTGGGCGAAGAAGCAAAAAAATTTGGCCCTGAAACTCTATGCGTCGTGCGCACTCCCAGTGCGCCGCGCATAGCATGTGCGTTGCGCGCGTGCAAATTTGCACGGGCCTGTGAAGCCCAGTGCGTCGCGTGCCTCCTCTGTGCGCCGCACGCACTTCCAGCTCAGCTCCACGGCTTTGGAAAACAAGTTTACACCCTTCAACTCACCAATTCGAACTTTGCCTTGGGAATTTGTGAAAATAATTGGTCTTCAATGCTTTATATAGGTTGAAAAATATCTTATAAAAATCAAATTTGATTTAAATTTGCTCCATAACCCACTTTGTAATGTTTGGCTTTCTTGGCACTTTATCACTTAATACAATGCTGTCTTTTGGCTTTTCATTATTTTTTCTGAGTCTTGGACTGATGAAATGTCTTGATTCTTGCAGGGATTTGGCATTTTGGCTTCGGCTAAGACCAGAGGCTTGCTTTGACCTTCTTATGGTGGAAAAAATACACAATTATTACAAAAAATAAATTTGACAGTTTCTAGTTCCAAAACAGAGTTTTGGACTAGAAATGTCTTCAAATGTTTTTGAGAATAAAATATGAAATAGGAATCCTTTCGAAACCAACCTCATGGCCTGCGGGCTTTTATCACATGTATCAAAAGACTGAAAACCCTAGACTCTAGGACTAAAGACTCTTTTTGACGAAAATAATCATTTATGACCATGAATGATGTGACCTGAACTTCAGTGATTTTTGAGGAATTTTAATTAGCCCTGCAGGTACAAGCATGAGGAAACATAAGACGACCAGACCCTCTCGTCAGTCAATGGCATGCCCCTAGCGAAATGCAACGAAGTGGAACGAGCGAGACACCTAAGAATGATATGAAAAAAGTGAAATGATCTCTGACGGAGGGCTGTAAGGACCAACTCTAACACCCTCAGATGAAATAAGGTAGATTTAGATAGTTTTTATGCTTTGAAAGAATAAATGTTTTAAGGTTGCAAGCCTAAATGCACCTACAAAAATGAAGAAAAAATGTTAGAATAAAGCTGGGTAGGTAGAAAGCAGTGGAGCAAGCATGTAATAAATAATCATCAGGCAAAATCACTAATTTCCCTTCCCCTATAAGTATTCAGTATTCTAAGCTATCAGTCAAACAGGCTCAGTGCATTTCTCTGACTTTTGTTGGGACTGGACCCAAGGCTCGATGACTGGTTAGTTAAAAAAATATTGAGTTCTTATGTTAAACCCACTTTTATCTTCATTCACCCTTCATTCATACATTAAAACCCCTTTTTTCTTAAGGAAAGACACATTATTACTTAGCAAAGCTAAATCTCAAATAATTAACTTCATCCCTTCAAAATCATTCATAAAAACCCTCAATTACATTTATCCTAAGTATTAGTGAAGTAAATATAAAAAATGAACAATGATTTATTTTATACTTTACTTAGAGATAATATGTGCTTGGTTTCACTTTTTCATATTAACTTTTAACCTATTTTTATTAAATCCCTAAAACTACACCTACCCGTAGATATTAATTCCCCTATATCTAAATAAACCCCAAAAAACCCACTATTATAAAGTTTAGACCATAGTTTAAATATCCCATATGCGCAAATAAACCTCACCCTACAAATCTCTTGGTCTAAACCTATCGTTATTGAAATACCCCGCCCCTATAGTTTGAAAACTACTAAAAGGTTTAAAACTATATAATATATAATAACCGCAACCGCATATAAAATTTAAAACATTTTACAAATGTTTTAAAATAAAACAATCCCCCCCCCGCCATCGTATAAACCTAAGTTTTGAAGTAAACCAAGGTCTATTCATAAGGTTCAAAAACCATTGCCACATAACACACCCCGGTCCCACTACTCTTATCCCGACGCAACTCCCGAAATAATCTCGACCCTTCGCATCGATTCCCCAAATCCGACGGCACAGATCCATTATCGCGCAGAAAAGTTGCACGTTAATCCAAACACCAAACTTGCGCGAAATAGATGGTTTCAATATATTCTCTCTCCTCCACGTGCCCTTCAAACAGTGGATCGTGTGGGTTAAGCTCAAAACTGCTTACCACTGAAACTCCGCATGATAACCACTGGTTTTTAATTTGTTTGAAATCCTGAAACCGCTTCTCTCGCCTGATGCGACCTGCATTCAATGCCAAATAATACAACCGAAATACATAATAAACCTTTGAAATACATTCATTTTGTTCTCTTCTTGCGAGTTTAAACCCTCTGCAAAGCTTTCCTGACTGTAAAACACCCTTATCAAGCCTTTTTCTGCCATTTTCATGCCTGAAACCTGCAATATTTTCCCTGCAAACCTTTGAAGACTGCTCAGGAGTTTTACATCGCTCCAAATAATTCACAGAAGTTTCCAACTTGTTCAAAAAACCTCAAAATAATTCTGAAGCCCTATACTTGCATTACAACAAGTATTTTTCTAGAATTTGAACCTGCAATCAAGTTGAAAAACCTTTTTAAAGAAAGCAAACACATTTAAAGTTAAAAAAATCGATTAAAAACTGCCTAAAAGTTCCAAAAACAGGCCAAACTTTGGAAAATTTTCCCAGAAACCCTGTTTCTCTCTTGTGCATTATTTCAAGGAAATTTATGAGTTTTTCACAGTTTAATAGTCCATTTCAAGCTCTAAAATAAGCCAAAAAGGCTCTGCAGGTACCCTGAAGCCCTATTTCTTAGTCAAGTACTCGGGAAACCCCTGTTTTCTATTTTAAACCAACTCTCAAGCCTCTAAACCTCTTTGACAGGCCTATTTGAACAAAAAACACAAAGAAAAACCTATAACTTTCCAAATTTTCCCATTTAATTCTCTACTAAAAGCAAATTACTTTTGCAAACTGTCTAAACTTGTAGAAGTAGACCAAAATGCCTAAGAAGCATAGTACAAGCAATCCTGATGGTTCCAAAGTGCCAAAATCAAATCCAGTACTGTGACCACTTAAAGCCATTATCACCTCCCTGCATCCAGGGTTTCATTAACAATTATTTTGTTTTGCAGGTCATTAGAAAAAGGAGAATTTGGATAAAACAATCTAATTACTAGTTAAAGATCTGTTTTCCTCCAAAAGTTCACAAATAAAAGAATTTTAAATGATATTACTTAACAAAAGATTCCAGGCAGCAGAACAGAAAGAAGTCATTTATGCAGAGAAAGATAAATTTTCACAGTGAATGGTAAAAATGAAATAAGAATTCACAATGACAGTGAAAACATAGTAGTCAAAGAGCATCAGAGTTAAAGTGTATCAGGTGAAAGTCATAGTAAAAGGTAAAAGTGAAAAGGTAACAGAACAGTCAAGGTAAAACAGTAAAAGTAAATAGAGAGGCAGTAATAGTTAAATAGAGATGAAAATACTTTCACCAACAACAATGTATTTTATCCAAAGTGAAAGTAAAAACAGTTAAAAGAACAGTAAGGTTAAAAGATGAAAACAGAGCAAGAAGGGACATTTTTGTAGAAATTTCCTGTTTAAGTCGTTTTGTTTCAGAAACTATTGTGACCAATCCAAGATGAATTTTGCAAAAATTAAGGAGGTTTATGTTCTTAAGGTGTCCAAATACAAAAACCTCTCTCACTTTTCTAATTGCCATGATGGATTTGGAAATATTAAGCAATATTTGAAAGCACTTTTTACAGAAAATTCCTGTTAAGCCATCAGTTTGCAGAGACGATTGTGGCCAATAAAAAATACATATTACAACACTAAAGGAGGTTTGTGTTCCTAAGATACCCATATAAAGAAACATATCTCACTTTTTGCAAAGGTATTATAGAATGAGAGATACATGCACATATTTACAAACTATTTTTCAGACTGTGGAAAACTATGTTTTACACATCTTTTTGCAGAGCCTATTGTGAACAGCTGGAGAAGAATTTTAGGGAACTGAGAGAGGTTTATATCAAAAACATATTTATCTAAAATAATCTCTTTCACGTTTAACATATATATTTGGGATTGATATATACAAAGGTATCATTGGACCCCAAGTTTGCAGAATTGCTGGAGCAGAATGCACAAAGAAAGGAGATAGTTAGTGACTTGGATGCTTCATCATCAACTGAGAGTTGAGATCAAATTCGAATTCTCCTCTTTGTCATCACCTATCTATAAAAAATAGTGCCAAATATATGCATTAGTTTTGAATGTCCTTTACTTAAGTTCTATTTATGTAAAATAGTTGGAGAAATTTGTAAATCAATCTTGATATTTTTTCAAGATATTCTAGTTTAGAATTTGTATAAATACTTCACTCTTTGAAGTATTTTGGTAGAATAAAATTGCTGGAGATTACTATAGATATTTTGTTGGACTTGAAGGCTTTGTGTTCCGATTTTGAGTAGCACACTGGATCAACTATTTGGCATCATACTTCAGGATCCCTGTGATAAGCTATCTAGAGTGAAATACTCTCTAAACTTGTCATTGTTATCTTTCTTTGTTACATGCATACATCTGTGTTTTAATTCTAAGTCTAAATGTATAAATAGAAGTATTACTACAGGACATGTTAATAGCACTATGTTTTTAACTAGTTATCATTTTTTTTTATTTTTTTTATTTTTATTTTTTTTAATTGTTATTTATTTATTTATTTTTTAATTTTAATTTATTTATTATTATTATTATTATTTTTTCTTCTGATTTCCGGTGTAGGGAACCGTTAATTGCTCCCTCTCCCGTTTGACCTCTATCTACTACTTCCCTTTTCCGGATCAAAGGATACTTAAGTGCCCTTTATTCCGATCATACCACCTGAAAAAACAACTCTCCAAGATATCCAAGGGTTATATACCTTGCCCTGAAGACATTTGACCTTTTAGGCCTTGATCCTAGTTCTGTTAGCTTGATTTAGATTCCATAGCCCAATGGACAAGTAGATTTCCCTCTACCCATCCCTCCAAGTGATTTATTCCCACCAAACCAATCAAAACCAAAACCAATTGCACATTCATAACTAGCCTAACATTTACAAATCAAACAAAGTTAAAACTTAAAGAGAGAGCCCTCTGTGAACCCTAGGAAGGCTATATCCTAGAGTTTGAAGTAGGTTTGTGGTTACCTCGGTAAGTTCTCTGTTGAACCTGGAGAAATTACTGAGTGATAACATTACTGGCGACTATACTGGGGAAGACTAACATTTTCTTCAGAAATATTTTACAGGTTCAGATCTGATCTATGATGGTGGATAGTGATCAGACATACAAAGGTTAAAATCATCCACCTGGCGACTCCATTGTCCAAGATCCATAAATTCAAAGTTCAGAAGAAACACCATAACCAAAAATTCCATATTCCAAATCATTAATGGTGATACAAGATGACAGGGTCTATGGCAAACCTTTTATCTCATGATATTTTCAATGAATTCAGGGATGGCTTGTTAGAATTTTAGCTTGATGAGGATTTTCTAAGAGCTGTCTTTCTTATTTTGAAATCAAGAAAATGTTCTCCTCAACTTAAAATATCTGTTCTTGAGTTAATTTCTGAAAAATATGAAAATGCCATTAAACTTCTGCATTCTCAAATTCAGTCTTATAATTTCCGAGATCCTAAATAATTCTTGGAAAATCTTCCTTCTCCAAAGCAAGAGTAAATTGTACTACCTTTTGACTTGTGGATTGAGGATGATTATTATTTCAAGCACAAGACTGAAGAAATAGTTTTAGGGTTTAATATTAAGAATACAACTAATCAATTGGTCATTGAAGGCCTAGAAGCACAAATCATACATTATGATTTTGATGATCCTATAGCAAATTATATGGAGACTATTTTTAACTCAAGTCTGCAAAATTGCTTTATCTATAAGGATCAAATATATCAGCAATTTCCATTACACATCATATCTTTGATTATGAAGACACATGATCAAGTTATGCTTCCAAGTTTGATGACAAGTAGTCAAATTATCCATTCATTTCGACAACTACTTGACTGGATTCATTGGCATTTTTGTATTACCTGATTCAATAAGATTATCAATAGATTAGAGTAGGTAGATAAGTGCAAATAAGCTCAGAATTCTGAGCATCTTTTCAGTTTTCAGTTTTCAGCTAGTTTTGAAATAATTCATTAAGATTTAAAGCCAAGGAAAAGGCCCTAAGATATTGATGATTCAATAGTTTAGTTTGAAGGTTGTAACACCTTTTAGTCTCAAATCAGATTTCAGTTTTCAGAAAAAGGTGTAAATTCAGTTCAAGAGTTTCAGTCACAGAGATTTTATAACAAACCAAATGCATGTTTGGGATTGGCTCAAAGGATCAGGCTACTAGTCGATGGTGTTCTTGACATCTCACAAGGAGATGCCATCCCCATGTGAAGCCGCTGTTAGGGTCCTATAAATATAGGATTCATAATCTTAGAATTGACTTTGATAGTCCTATAAATATGTACATACCTTGATTTCTGCAAGTTGTTTTCCCATATTTGAAAATAATAAAAAATGAAAAAAGAGGGTAAAAGTCCTAAAAGAAAGATCAAAGGACTTAGAAAAATGTAAACCCAAAAAGGAAAAAAAGATAAAATAAGACCTAAAAGTAAGCAAGTCCAAATGCGATTACTTTTACTTTCACTGCAAGAATAATGTTTATGTGCAAAGTGTTAATAAATGTCATAATCCATGATCAGTTAAACAATTTAATCTTAACTCTTCATGCTTTCAATTTCATGTTTTAGATAGTGAATAAAGATTTATCAAACAGTTTAATCTTGATAAATCAGTAGATAGGTAGAGAATAATGGGGAGCTCATCAGTTTAATCTGAGCCCTCGGATGAAATAAGGTAGATTTAGATAGTTTTATGCTTTGAAAGAATAAATTTTTTAAGGTTGCAAGCCTAAATGCACCTGCAAAAATGAAGAAAAAATGTTAGAATAAAGATGGGTAGGTAGAAAGCAGTGGAGCAAGCATGTAATAAATAATCATCAGGAAAAATCACTAATTTCCCTTCCCCTATAAGTATTCAATATTCTAAGCTATCAGTCAAACAGGCTTAGAGCATTTCTCTGACTTTTGTTGGGACTGGACCCAAGGCTCGATGACTGGTTAGTTAAAAAAATATTGAGTCTTATGTTAAACCCACTTTTATCTTCATTCACCCTTCATTCATACATTAAAACCCATTTTTTCCTATGTAAAGACACATTCTTACTTAGCAAAGCTAAATCCAAAATAATTAAATTCATCCCTTCAAAATCATTCATAAAAACCCTCAAATTACATTTATCCTAAGTATTAGTGAAGTAAATATAAAAAAATGAGCAATGTTTTATTTTATACTTTACTTAGAGATAATATGTGCTTTGTTTCCCTTTTTCATATTAAATTTTAACCTATTTTTGTTAAATCCATAAAACTACACCTACCCGTAGATATTAATTCCCCTATATCTAAATAAACCCCAAAAAACCCACTATTATAAAGTTTAGACCATAGTTTAAATATCCCATGTGCGCAAATAAACCCCACCCTACAAATCCCTCGGTCTAAACCTATCGTTATTGAAATACCCCGCCCCTGTAGGTTGAAAACTATTAAAAGGTTTAAAACTATATAATATATAATAACCGCACCCGCATATAAAACTTAAAACATTTTACAAATGTTTTAAAATGAAACAATTCCCCCCCGCCATCGTATAAACCCAAGTTTTGAATTAAACCAAGGTCTATTCATAAGGTTCAAAAACCATTGCCGCATAACACACCTCGGTCCCACTACTCTTATCCCAACAGATCTCCCAAACTAATCTCGATCCTTCGCATCAATTCCCCAGATCCAACGGCACAGATCCATTATCACATAGAAAATTTTCATGTTAATCCAACCACCAAACCTGCGCGAAATGGATGGTTTCAATATATTCTCTCTCCTCCACGTGCCCTTCAAACATTGGATCATGTGGGTTAAGCTCAAAACTGCTTACCACCGAAACTCTGCGTGATAACCACCGGTTTTTAATTCATTTGAAATCCTGAAACCGCTTCTCCCGCCTGATGCGACCTGCATTCAATGCTAAATAATACAACCAAAATACATAATAAACCTCTGAAATACATTCTTTTATTCTCTTCTTGCACGTTTAAACCCTCTGCAAAGCTTTCCCGACTGTAAAACACCCTTATCAAGCCTTTTTCTGCCATTTTCATGCCTGAAACCTAAAATATTTGCCCTGCAAACCTTTGAACACTTCTCAGGAGCTATATCTCACTCCAAATAATTCACAGAAGTTTCCAACTCGTTCAAGAAACCTCAAAATCATTCTAAAGCTTGATACCTGCATTACAACAGGTATTTTTCTAGAATTTGAACTTGCAATCAAGCTGAAAAACCTTTTTAAAGAAAGAAAACACATTTAAAGTTAAAAAAATCGATTAGAAACTGCCTAAAAGTCCCAAAAATAGGCCAAACTTTGGCAAATTTTTCCCAGAAACCCTGTTTCTCTGCTGTGCGTTATTACAAGGAAATTTATGAGTTTTTCACAGTTTAATAGTCCATTTCAAGCTCTAAAATAAGCCAGAAAGCCTCTACAGGTACCCTGAAGCCCTATTTCTCAGTTAAGTACTCAGGAAACCCCTATTTTCTGTTTTAAACCAATTCTCAAGCCTCTAAACCTATTTGACAGGCCTAATTGAATATAAAACCCAAAGAAAAGCCTATAACTTTCCAAATTTGCCCATTTATATCTCTGCTAAAAGTAAATTACTTCTGCAAACTGTCTAAACTTGCAGAAGTAGACCAAAATTCCTAGAAGCAGAGTATAAGCAATCTTGATGGTTCCAAAGTGCCAAAATCAAATCCAGTACTTTGACCACTTAAAGCCATTATCACCTCCCTGCATCCAGGGTTTCATTAACAATTTTTTTTTTTTGCAAGTCATTAGCAAAAGGAGAATTTGGATAAAATAATCTAAAGAAAGAAGTCATTTATGCAGAGAAAGATAAATTTTCACAGTGAATGGTAAAAGTGAAATAAGAATTCACAGTGACGGTGAAAACAGAATAGTCAAAGAGCATCAGAGTTAAAGTGTATGAGGTGAAAGTCATAGTAAAAGGTAAAAGTGAAAAGGTAACAGAACAATCAAGGTAAAATACTAAAAGTAAATAAAGAGGCAGTAATAGCTAAACAGAGATGAAAATACTTTCACCAACAACAATGAATTTTATCTAAAGTGAAAGTAAAAAAAGTTAAAAGAACAGTAAGGTTAAAAGGTGAAAACAGAGCAAGAAGGGACATTTTTGCAGAAATTTCCTGTTTAAGTCACTGTTTTGAAGAAACTATTGTGACCAATCCAAGATGATTTTTACAAAACTGAAGGAGGTTTAGGTTCT
The DNA here is from genome assembly GCA_034641835.2 of Pinus albicaulis. NCBI lineage: Eukaryota > Viridiplantae > Streptophyta > Pinopsida > Pinales > Pinaceae > Pinus > Pinus albicaulis. Next base: position 1,698,683,495 of record CM076578.1, read on the forward strand.
TAAGGTTTCCAAATACAAAAACCTCTCTCACTTTTCTAACTGCCATGATGGATTTGGAAATATTAAGCAATATTTGAAAGCACGTTTTACAGAAAATTCCTGGTAAGCCATCAGTTTGCAGAGAAGATTGTTGCCAATCAGAAATACATATTACAAAACTGAAGGAGGTTTTTGTTCCTAAGATACCCATATACAAAAAAATATCTAACTCTTTGCACAGGTATTACAAAATGAGAGATACATGCACATATTTACAACCTATCTTTCAGACTGTGGAAAACGCTGTTTTACACATCTTTTTTCAGAGCCTATTGTGAACAGCTAGAGAAGAATTTTAGGGAACTGAGAGAGGTTTATCTCAAGAACGTATTTATCTACAATAACCTCTTTCAATTTTTACATATATATTTTGGATTGAGACATAAAAAGGTATAATTGGACCCAAAGTTTGCAGAATTGCTGGAGCACAATGCACAAAGAAAGGAGACAATTAGTGACTTGGATGCCTCATCATCAACTGAGAGTTGATATAAAATTCAAATTCTCCTATTTGTCATCACCTATCCATAAAAAATAGTTCCAAATAGATGCATTAGTTTTGAGTGTCCTTTACTTAAGTTCTATTTATGTAAAACAGTTGGAGATATTTGTAAACCAATCTTGATATTTTTTCAAGATATTCTAGTTTAGAATTTGTATAAATACTTCACTCTTTGAAGTATTTTGGTGGAATAAAATTTCTGGAGATTACTATAGATATTTTTTTGGATTTGAAGGCTTTGTGTTCTGATTTTGAGTAGCACACTGGATCAACTATTTGGCATCATACTTCAGGATCCCTGTGATAAGCTATCTGGAATGAAGTACTCTCTAAACTTGTCATTGTTATCTTTATTTGTTACATGCATACATCTATGTTTTAATTCTAAATATGAATGTATAACTAGAAGTATTACTACAGGACATGTTAATAGCACCATGTTTTTAACTAGTTATCATTTCTTTGTTTTCTTCTGATTTCCGGTGTAGGGAACCCTTAATTGCTTCCTCTCCCGTTTGACCTCTATCTACTACTTCCCTTTTTTCGGATCAAATGATCCTTAAGTTCCCTTTATCCCGATCATACCACTTCAAAAAACAACTCTCTAAGATCTCTAAGGGTTATCTACCTTGCCCTGAAGACATTTGACCTTTTAGGCCTTGATCCTAGTTCTATTATCTTGATTTAGACTCCATAGCCCAATGGACAAGTAGATTTCCCTCTATCCATCCCTCCAAGTGATTTATTCCCACCAAAAAAATCAAAACCAAAACCAATTGCACATTTATAACCAACCTAACATTTACAAATCAAACAAAGTTAAAACTTAAAGAGAGAGCCCTCTCTGAACCCTAGGAGGCTAGATCCTAGAGTTTGAAGTAGGTTTGTGGTTACCTCGGTAAGTTCTCTCTTAAACCTGGAGAAATTACTGAGTGATAACACCCACTACCTTGCTTTATGCCATTGAGAGGGCTAGAGACCTTCAAGATGCCTTACCAAAAGAAAGGTAAACTTTCAGCACAAGCCCTCTTTTCCTTCCAAAGGAAAGGAAGAGAAATTTTCTCCTTCCAAGGAGAGCTCATTCAAGAAGCCTCTTGATATTTAAGTCTGGAGAGATATAAGAAAGAAGAAGCTATGCTTCAATTTCCAAGAACCATGGGCACCTGAACATATATGTGCTAATGGAAAAGCACATTACATAGAGGTCTTCTCAGATCTTGAAGAAGAAGAAGATGATGAACGAAGAAGGGGTCATAATGCTGACACTGTTGAAGGAGATCCAACACCATCAGGAGACGAGAATGGAGCATTTGCTCCTATTGGAGGAACTCTTGCATCTTTGAGAGGAGTACCTAAGTACTTGACCTTAAGAGTTCAAGGTTCAATCCTGAATCAGAGGATTTATGTACTTATTGATAGTGGGGCCACCCACAACTTTATTGATGCCCATCTTGTGCAAAGGAGGGCAATACCCACTGATACTTTTGAGAGATTATTTGTTTTGGTCCCAGGAAATAGAACAATGCAATGCATGCATTATGTCCCATCACTTTCAGTCACCATGGGAACTTACACTTTGGTTGATCACTTCTTTGTGGTTGGCATACCGGAAACCAATGTGAATTTGGGTGTTCAATGGTTGATTACATTGGGGAAAGTCACCACTGATTGGGAGGCTTTGCAAATGGAATGGGTGGACAAGAAAAGTGGCGAATCTCAAATGATCAAAGTCAAGCATACATACCCCTCACATAACACTTCCACACATAAAACAGAGATGGATTTGCGCAGTGGAAGCAAGGACCTTACAGTCCCATCTATTATGTTCATAAGATTTTTGCATGGGACACTCTTATCTAGTGGAAAACCACATGGGAGGCCACCTGATTCAGATTTTGTGGGGAATACCTCACAACATGATGCTCCAATCTTAGATCCAGGAGGGATTGCAGCACTTGAAGACAAAGCTACAGTGCTGGGAGTCTTGGGTAAGCTCAAGAAGGAGGGAGATCTTCTTCCCTTATCGTCATCACCCACTGTCATTTCTGGATCTGTGCTGTGGGAGGAGAAGAATGGAAGGAATGGCCTTGAAACACACACCTTTGGCATGGGAGATGTCAAAGAGGAGAGCAACAACATGAAAAAAAATTCTGTTGATGCATCATCAACACTGTCATTGTTGAGCAGTTTAGATCTATATTGGAAATCCCAATTGTTGGTGGATTATTCCAAAGATCTTCACACTTGTATGATACTTGATGACCAGCTGCATGAAGAGGGCTATTTAGTCCAAGGAGGAGTCATCTATCATCATGGTAGGATCTTCTTGTCTAGATCCTCCAAGCTCAAGAAGAAGTTGCTACAAAGAGCTTACAAAGAGTTATGTTTCAGCCACATGTATTCCATGAGGATCTACAACATCATCATGAGGAGCTTTGATTGGGAAGGCTTGAAAGAAGAAATATATCAGCATTTTCAAGAATGTAGGAACTATGTGGAATTGGGGCAACAACATGAATCCATGAAGGGGTTATTTCAACCATCTCTTTCTTATTTTGAAAGAGGAGAAGGATCCATGCACCAATCCATCTGTATGAGGAGTATTGTTGGTGAAGAATCTGATCATGTAAAGCATGTTTTATTTTCTGATTGTACATATTCTTTCATCATGTTTATGCAGGCCATGGCTCCAAGGAGAAGTAATACATCATGTAAATCTCATGGCAAACAATGGGCCATACAAAATTCTGAAGTTGGCCACTCCCTTGATGTGCAAAGGGAGATTTTCTATCATGATGGGTGCTTCCCCAAGGCACCAAACATATCTCACACTTTCAGCCATAGTGAGATAACATGGGCAGCAAGTAAGTGGTGGGGAAACCACTTACCATACCTTGATCTGATGCAGGAAGGAGATGCACTGCGCTGGTACCATATGTGGGATTATGACTCACCTCCACATGCTCAAATCTGTTTGTATATATGTAGTTTTGCTTCCATACATTGATGATATACTTGTACTTTTTATGGGAGTGTATGGAGGGAGGATTGGAGGCATGTATGTACCACATGGGATGGAGACTCTCTATGTATCATATGCTACATGTTTCAGGGAGAGTATTGGTTCAGCCATGTTTGTTTCATTTGAGTTATTGACTCCTTGTGGGATGGAATATGTACATCTCATGATGACTTTGGAGGAACAATTCATGGAGGGTTGGATTGGTGAACACTTAATTTATGGAGGAAGCTTAATTCATGATGGTGTCACCAATGGGGGAGAAGAAGTGTTGCAACACTCACCCTATCAGTTGCTTGAGGTCAAGCAACATTTTGTAGGGGAGAACTGTAATATTTCCAATTAGCCCAAGCTAATTGGAAAAATAATTTTTGTTTCATTTTTCTGTTGCATGAATAAATGTGTAAAGGAGGACAATAAAAAATCCTAAAACATCAAATAAATCAATGCCACATGTGAACAAGGCTAAATCTGGGCTAACTAAATGAGCACCCTTAGGTGTGAAAGGGGTTGAATGTTATGATTGGGTCAACCATGACCAAATCAACAGTGCTGTCTTGGAGGAGTGGCCATCAATGAGGCACAACATAGTTTTAGTTGGAGGTGGCTCATGTGAAAAGAGATATTTCATTGAGATGGTTTAGGGTTTTGCAAGCTCTAAAAATTATAAAAGGAAGAGGAGGACAACATGAGAGGGTTGTTGATGATTATGTTATTTTTGAAGATTTTGTCTGTTTAGACATTTCTTATTCTCCTTGTTGTTTAGAAGAGAATAGTGTTGTCTAGCACTGGGTGTTCCTGATCAGGAATCCCACCTCTTTCCTTGAGAGGCCTCTTGTAAGAGTTTGCATTTCTTGTCCACTGTTGTGTAACCAGCTCCAAAAAGAGAAGAAAAGAGATATCAACGCCTTAGAAATGAGCCACTTCGAGGGGGCAACCTCCAATACATTACATAAATGAACAATTCTTGGATGATACAATTCAAAAAACCTCCTTTATATATATAGGAGTCCATGGGGCCACAATGTAATCCTAGTGGGGCCACAATGTAATCCTAGCCGACCTAACAATAATAATAATTTAAGGGCACAATAATAACAATATGGGGGTTACAGGGGTACAATAATAACAATAAGGGGGTTACACTAACAATAATAAGAGACTATACTAGTGATATATGGACCTCCAACATGCCCCTCTCCTTCAAAAAGTGTTGCCCTCAACACTTCGCAGGCTCTGGGTGCTTTTGTATAAAATTCTCATCCTCCCATGTAGAATCTTCAAAGGGTAAGTTCTTCCACTTACGAGACACTGTAAAATCGAAAGGGTTCGCGTAGTTGTCGAGTTCTCTTCTAAGGATCGTTTCAGTTCCAATATGATTTTTCCTTCCTCATCAAAGCCTGAAATATTGTTTAAACTCTGAAGATTTTCACCATAACCTTCTTAAGCACAAACATGGAAAAACTGATACTGCAATAGCGAAGCCTAATTTGTATGCCGGTAGTATCAATCTTTTGCCACACTGTAAGGACCATAATACTTTGGTGATAATTTATTATCCTTCTTAGCTTGCTTCGAGACATTTGTTTGTATGGTTGTAGTCATAAAAATACCCAGTCTCCTACATCAAAAATTCTCTCGCTGCGATGTTGATCTGCATATTGTTTCATTAGATTTTGTGTCAAATTTAGGTTATCCTTTAAGAGTTGGAGAATTTCTTGTTGATGCTTGATGTGATATTCCACTACTTGAACCTTAGAATTTTCTCCTAAATATGATGTGATGGATGGTGGATGATATCTATAAAGTGCCATAAATGGGGTTATTTTTGCTGCAGTATGGAAGGAAGTGTTGTACCACCATTCAGTGAGAGGTAACCACTTGACCCATTGTGTTTGTTTATCAGATACAAACAACAAAGATATCCTTCCAAAAATATATTCACTATCTTGGTTTGACCATCGGATTGAGGATGATAAGATGAGCTATGAGCTAATTGAGTACCCAAACAAGAAAATAACTCCATCCAAAAATTTCAAAGAAATGGACATTCTGTTTACTGCCAATAACCCTTGGGCTTCCATTGAGCTTTTGAATTTCGTCTGATACACAGTAGCAATTGTACTTGCTTTAAATGGATGAGATAATGCACAAAAGTGTGCATACTTGGTAAGTCTACTGCACTTACTACCATGATGACATTCTTCCTTCCTGACTAGGTAAACTTGTGATAAAATCCATTGAAATTCCCTCCATCGTACATCAGGAATGATAAAGGCTGTAGAAGTCCTTGGTCTTAATTTGTCTCAACTTCTTTATTCCCGCCGAAACCAAAAATTCCGCCACAAAGTTTTGAATATCAGATTTCAGGCCATCCCAAAAAAATTCTTTCTTCACCCTGTGGTAAGTTTTTAAAAATCTCGTGTGTCCTCCTATAGGAGAAGTGTGCAATTCCGAAACAATATTTTGTTTTAGTTGGGAATTCTTACAAATATATAAGCGATCTTTGTACCATAAGGAACCATTTTTCCAACTAAATGTATTAGATGTACTAGGATCTTACTACAAATTTTGAATGAGTGTCCACACTTCTTCTTCCTTCTTCCATTCATCCCTTGCTTCGGTTATCCAATTGGGTTGGATAATAGATATGGCACAAAGCAATGCTTCCACGTCTTCATTCTTTCTTGAGAGTGCATCTGCAACAACATTAAGCTTTCCTTTTTTGTAGATTATTTCAAAGTCATAACCCAACATCTTTGTGACCCATTTTTGCTGCTCTTCTGACGATAGTCTTTGTTCCAAAAAGTGTTTAAGACTATCATGATCGGTTTTTCCTTGAAGTGTCTTCCCATTAGGTAAGTTCGCCATTTCTTTAGTGCATGCAGTATTGCTAACATTTCCTTCTCATAAATAGGTTTCTGTAAATACTTTCCTTTGATTGGACGAATTTCAAAAGCAATGGGTCTTCCTTCCCGCATTAAAACAACACCAATTCCATTTCCTGAGGCATCACATTCCACAATAAAGGTTTTTGTGAAGTCTGGCGTAGCTAAGACCGGTGCTAGGCACATTGCCTCTTTAAGATGTTCAAAGGCATTAGTTGCTTCAGGAGTCCATGAAAATGCATCTTTCTTCAATAATGTTGTTAGAGGTGCTGCTATTCTCCCATAATTCTTAACAAACTTGCGATAATACCCCGTTAACCCGAGAAATCCTCGCAACTTCTTTATGGTTGTGGGGACTTTCCATTCCTTAATGGCTTTAATTTTGTTAGGGTCTACCTTAACACCCTCGTGAGATACAATATGACCCAGATATTCCACCTCTTGTACTCCAAAGAAACATTTGGATGTTTTTGCATATAATTGTTTCTCCTTCAATAGTTTGAGCACCCGGTCAACATGTTGAACATGATCCTTCCAAGACCTACTGTAGATTAGTATATCATCAAAAAATACTAGCAAAAATTTTCTAAGGAAGGGTTTGAAAATGGAATTCATCAACCCTTGAAATGTAGAAGGTGCATTGGTAAGGCCAAAAGGCATGACCAAAAATTCATAATGACCCTCATGAGTTCGAATGTTGTTTTCAGAATATCTTCAGTCTTCATTCTAATTTGATGATATCCTGAATGAAGATCCAACTTGGTAAAATAAATTGCTCCATGTAATTCATCCAATAATTCATCAATCACAGAAATGGGAAATTTATCTTTAATGGTGAGCTTATTGAGCTCCCTATAATCTGGACACATTCGCCATGATCCATCCTTCTTGTGTACCAATACTACAGGAGCAGAGAAAGAACTTTGACTAGGTTGAATTATACCCGCCTAACATTTCTGCAATCATACGTTCAATTTCGCTCTTTTGGACGTAAGGATATCTATAAGGCCTGATGTTTGGAGGAACACTTCCTGGAATCAAATGAATAGCATGATCATGATCACGAATAGGTGGGAGTCCTTTTGGGAGTTTCAAACACCTTGGAATGATTGTCCAAGACTTGTTGGAGATCTGCAGAAATAGATGATTTTGATGTTGGAACTTCTAGTGAGCATAATTGTGCAATTACGCCTCGCTGTTCTTTCTTTAGAAGCTTTGTCATGACATTAGAGCTTATTATCCTTCCTGGCTTCCCCGCAATACCCCGTAATTCAACTTCCTTTTCTTCTGAAAAAAATTTCAAGAAAAGTTCTTGAAAATTAAAAGCTACCGTCCCCAAAGATTGTAACCATTGTACTCCTAGTACAACATCAGCACCTCCCATAGGAATGGAAAGCATTGGACTAGTCAACACATATTCCCCCATGGTTTGCTTGATATTATGGCATTTTCCAGAGCAATTTATAGTTCCTCCATTTGCAACCATCACTTGACATTCTGGTGCTGGGTATAGGAAACAATTTAATTCCTTGGCTACCTTACAATGAATAAAATTATGGGTGCTACCTGAATCAATCAACACTATTACCTTTTACTTCTTGATTTGTCCTACTATCTTGAGAGTTTGAGGAGTGGTAATTCCTGCCAGTGCATTACATGATATGGTCGGATTCATTTCTTCCTCTTCTATGGCTGGTTCCTGGTGTATATCCTCTTCTTTTTCATTTTCTTCTTCTTCTTTAGTACAATCTATGTAAAATAATTTCTTTTCAGCACACTTATGACCTTTAGTGTATTTGCTATCACAACTGTAGCAAAGCCCTTTTGCTCTTTTTTCTTCCAATTGTTGTGGTGTCAACCTTGTAGGTTGTGGAAATCTAGGCATAGCAACACTTCCTTCTTTATAGAATTGAGTGGTCGGCTTCCTTGTCGCCATAATTTTACATTCAACTTTTCTTGCCAACCTGAATGCCTTCTCCAATGAATCAGGTTCCAAAACACGAACTTCATGTTGGATGTTATCCTTTAGAGTACCTATGAAGAGATCAATCCTGTGTTCCTCTGGAATATCAGTTACCCTTATATTCAATTTTGGAAGTCCTCAATGTGTTGCCCCACTAAACCCTTTTGTTTGAGATTTATCAATTGGCTAAAGAAGGTGTTGCTCTTTGTATCCTCATAATGTGCTATCATTTCCTCTCTAAAAATTGACCAAGTGACAATTTTTTTACGGGAGCAAAGCCATCGATACCATACAAATGTATTTTGTTCTAAATGTAAAGTTGCAATGCGTACCTTTTGTGTGTTTTGCACATTATGGAGATCAAAATATTGCTCCATATGTAGTATCCATGTTACAGGATCCTTTCCATCAAACTTCCTCACATCCATTTTTGGAATATGGTGGTTCTTCCCACCAACATTAGAGTTTATGAAATCACGATTAACATTTATTTTGTTCTCATCATGAGGTTATTCTACTATATTTCCGCCATTAGGAATCATTTCTTGTTTTAAGCTTGTCATCAAGCCTTCCATGTATGCTTTTAGATCATTCTTCATGTTTTCCATGTTGTCTTTCACGTCATCCATCTTAGCTTCCATGCCCACTTCCATGCCATCCATCTTAGCTTCCAAACCATTCATCTTAGCTTCCATGCCTTTCTTCAAACCATCCATCTTAGTTTCCATGCCTTTCTTCAAAACTTCCATTTCATTTTTTGTTGTTCTTTGCGAGAGGGAAATTTGTTGCACTTGCTCTTGTAATTTTGATATGTCATGTTGCCATTCTTCGTCTTCATGAGTCACAGTAGAGCCTTCTAAAGGCTTAATTGGAGTTGAATTCTTTTTACGGGCCATTTTAGAATCCAATACTAATATCTATTCTACAATATGCCCTTGGAATGAATTCAACTTGATTCTTCAAACAAGATTTATGCAATTCGGAAAAAAAAATACACACCTTTTACTTGCTTTTGAGGAGCTCTATATTGAAATTGAATTATCTATGTAATTGAGAATATTCAATATCTGAAATTCACTACTGTAGTAGTCTTATGAAGTGTCTTTCAAATGCCACAGGTCTGATCTGATTTGGATTCTTCAAGACAATGTTATTTCCAATCTCTCACAATGACCCAATTTTGGACTGGTTTAGTAGAGCGAACTTGTACGACTTGCCACATGTCACTGTTTCGTCCTTTGTTTCTGAAATTGATAGCCAAGAAACTACAGTATGTGTAATTGTGACCACTTTTTACGGCACTCCAATCCGATGCACAGAGAGAGAGTTATTGAACTTTTCTCACGATCACCTCTTTGAGATGAAATTCAGGAGCCTGAAAAATCACTACCTTCCACAGATCATATCTCCCAAAATATTGCGAACCAAGCTCTGAAATTATTTTAAAAATTTCCTCAGGATTTCAGCTTCACACCATATGAATTTCAGATTCTGAACCTTCGTAGAAAATTTTTTATAGTGAAAATTCCACGATGACCTGTTTAGGATCCTGAAAACAGACCTAACTTCCACAGATCATATCTCCGAAAATATTTTGAACCAAGCTGTGAAATTTTTAGGAAAACTTCCTTAAGCTTTCGGCTTTGCACCCTAAAAATTTCAGCTTCTGAAGCTTTGTAGAAAAAAAATTATAGCGAAAATTCCACGATGACCTGTTTGGAGCAGCGAAACCCTAGAATCCAAAGCTCTGATACCAAATGTTGTGTAACCAGCTCCAAAAAGAGAAGAAAAGAGATATCAACGCCTTAGAAATGAGCCACTTCGAGGGGCCAACCTCCAATACATTACATAAATGAACAATTCTTGGATGATACAATTCACAAAACCTCCTTTCTATATATAGGAGTCCATGGGGCCATAATGTAATCCTAGTGGGCCACAATGTAATCCTAGCCAACCTAACAATAATAATTTAAGGGCACACTAATATCAAAATGGGGGTTACAAGGGTACAATAATAACAATAAGGGGTCTACACTAACAATAATAAGGGACTATACTAGTGATATAGGGACCTAACATCCACTATCAGGCATTTGGCCAAGCTTTTCTTCCAACTACAACATAGATCTTGTTGAGGGTTTGGTTGTCTTTGTAAGCTGCAGCAAGTGGAGGCTAGATCTACTCAGATCTAGGAAAATATAGTGCCTCTTTTCAGTGGGGAAGGCTTCTATCCCATTGGCAAGAGAGTATTGGATGGTTGGAGCTACATTTTCAGATCTTGGCTTGAGGCCAAACATGTTCTAGAGCCAACAATGCAGTTTGACTTCCAGGACTGCATTATTTATAAGGGTATTGTTGCAAGGTCTTTTGGCACATCTTTTGGAGGATTGGTTTTCATGTGTTGGGGATCTACCCTTCACATTTGAGATCCATTGGCTAGGATCATCATATTGTATAGATCAGATTAGATCTGAAGCTACATATTTTTCTGAATATTTCTGCAGATTTGAAGCATTAGATCTTAGATGTACTCCTTGTACTTCATATTTTGCTGAAAACCCTAAGGGGCATTTGAAGAGGAGCCTATCTAGTGTACAGATCTGATATAGATCTAACTTTTTGTACACAGATCTGCTCTAGATCTGAAGTGTAATATACAACTATTTTCAGCCAATGAAATAACGCTGTCAAGCTCTTTCAGTCATAATATATGGTTGCAACACCTCATTTTGAGGATTTATTCATGTAAAGGTCTTCTATTTCATGTTCTACACCTTATGGGCTTCAATATTAATCTGATTTTATGTTGTAAATGTAAATATTGAGCCTCCATATTGGCCTCCTACTATTACTTAGATGATCTGCATTATTTCTCTGCATTAATATTTTATTATTGTTGCATTCCCATTTTGGGATATTACAAAAACTTAGTTGCGGTTTGGCTGAGTTGTATATTCAACTTAAGGATCGCTTTCTTACAAGAGACCTATAAGAGGGTAGACCTGATTTCTCCTTTTCTATTGGAAAGTAATAAACATACTATAAGCCAATAGAGAGGGAGAGACGGTAACTAGACCCAATTGAACTAGTTGAAACCACTACATTAAATGGATAAAAGCTTAGTTGGGGCTTTGACAGGTTGGTTTCGCTTACATGTTGATGAGGTCATTTGGACCATCAACATGTGGATAATTTTTTATTTACTCATTAGCTAGTGTGTCCACTTCTTAATATCTTGAACTAGGGTATACAATTCCTTATCATATGCAGTGTAGTTCAAAACTCCCACATGAAAAATATCATAACAATAACATATTAGATTACCTCCTTGCATCAATACTACTCCCATAACATATCACTTGCATTTATCTCCACTTTGAAAGCCTTGTGTAATTTAGGTAATGCATAGTATTAGTGATTGAATACTTTTCTATTTCAGCTCATTGAAAGGTTTATAATAATTCTTCCCCATTAGAAACTCTTATTATTGATTGTTAAGGTGTGGAGTGGTGCAACTACCATTGAAAATGATGTTATGAAATTCCATGAGTACTATGCTACCCAAAAAATATCCTAACTTTATTGACATTGGTAGGAACTAGATACTTCATCACGGCATCCATCTTTGTAGGATCTATTTTGAATTCCCCTCTACCCATAACATTCCCCAACTACACCAACAACTACATAGAAAACTTAAGTTTCTTGAATCTAGCAAATAACTTATGCTTTTTTTAGAGTATATAACACCTGGTTGAGATGTGATATGTGATCTTCCAAGGTATATATATAAAACAATATGTCATACAAATAAACTCTTATATATGAATCTAGATAGGGATGCAATACACCATTTATCAATCACATAAATGTAGGTAGTGAATTTCATAAACCAAAAGGCATGATCAACCACCCATATAGACCTTGACTTGTCTCGAAGAAAGTATTCTAGGTGCATTTTTGTTTAATGCATACTCAATGACATCCCAATTTGAGAACCAACCATTAGAGGAATTTTGAGGTCTAAAATGGGCCTCCTAAGGAAATTGTACAATCAAAATTCACTTTATGAGAACCAATCACATTTTAGGGGATAACATCATCTCTAATGGTTGAGGTGGCATTGCTTGAGTTAAATGTAATTAATTGTCACATTCTCAATGGTGGATAAAAACTCATGGTTAACCATAGTAGTGCTCTAAGTACTTTGAAAGTCAAAGTAAAGTACTCATAATAAATGTCATTTCACACTTTTTGAATAAAAATATATTATTGTCATTTCATATTTCTTGAAAGAAACAATGCATATCCCTATACATTTATTATATTATATTATTTTTATATAGTATATTAATTACATGTTATTATATAATTTAAATAATATAAATTTTAATTAATAGCATATAATATATTTAAGAATTTATAAATTTATATTTATATTTTATTTTAAGTTATTTAAGTACAAATGACAAATGCATTAGTTGTTCAATGATAATGACTTTTTCTTGAAAAACTCATTCTTATTTATAGTCATATCAATACAAATTTTTTATTAATTTTATTTTTGTACAACTTTTGAATTGAATTTTACTATGGTTACATGGATTGTGGTGCAAAAAATGAATTGCAAATTCATAAATACTATTTTAGTGGTTTAACAATTATTTTATTATTTCATTAGGAAACCCATTTTAGACATCAAAACTCCCCTAATGATGGTAAATTAGTTGGCATGGTGCAACTAGTATAACAAGTAATCAATGTTGGGTAGAGGATATCAATTCTTGAGTGTGATCTTGTTCAAATATTTGTAATCAATACACATCTGACAAGTTCCATCTTTCTTGGGTACTATGGTGATAGGTCTCCCACAAGGTTGAGTGCTTTATAAAATTATTCCTTATTCCAAAAACTACTATAATTGTTTCTTCACTTGATCTACTTCCAAAACAAACTATTTATTCAAACCAATATTTGGTAATGAAGAGTTATGCAACAATTGCATCTTATTCTAGAATTTCCTTTCATACGGTAACATTTTAGGCTCTTGGAACTCTTCTCAGTATGTCAGCAATAAATCCTCCAACTACTTTTTTCTCTTTCGTACTTCCCTCTAGGGATGCCTTTACTCTTATTGATTCATCCATGGTTAATTCTCTCTTAGGAAGGGAAATACATACTTCTTGCTAGAACTGATTAAATTTTTATCTTGGTTAGTGCTTAATAAAGATATATTTGATTAACCTTTGTTCCTGTTGATGCTATAATATTTAATATCCTTTATCAGGTGACATTTATTTTCTCTTTGCATGAATATCACATCCTTCATATACATGTAAGATATTCCAAACACTACACCACACATGTCAAGGGGTACAACATCTATCTCCACTTTCATCAAAAAAATATGCACTTATGAAAAAATTGATGTCACATTATTTAGTGACTATGATATTTGCATCCTTACTGACCTATCCCAATGGAAATGAGATCAGATAATCATGAAAATCCAACCCAATATTGTTGACTAGATCATATGTTATGAGTTTTCCTATGAACCAAAATCAAATAGAGCATATACCTTGGTATTTTTGGCCGAGTTCTTAATATGGAAGATATTTTTCATCTTCTTCTCTTCCTTATGATGAAGGCTACTTGGGTTCACCTCCTACACTAAAATGCAAACAATATTCTCATCCACATTTGAAGTTATCTCTTTCTAGTTGCCTAAATATATGCCTAAAAAATTCAATTTTTTGGCATTCTTCGTACACTTCATTGGATTCCTTTTTGGATGTAACTTCCAATGATTATCTTTAATGTGACCATCAATATTGCAATGGTTGCAGTGGTCGTTGGATCCTTTCATTTATGTGCAGTGGTTGTCATTTTCTTATCTTTTCCTTTCCACTTCTTCTTCCCCTCCTTGGAATATTCTTGGTGGTATTTCTATTGAGAACAATTTCATTGCCCTTTCTTATGACCTATGTTCTCTATATATTGTGCTTGCATACTAGCCTCATCAATATTCTAAGGTTTTAAGAGCATTGTTTGCTTTTGCAAATCACTTTCTATGCCCCTGGATACATGAGGAGTATATTTGGGTTATTGGGAGAGATACCCAACATAATCAAAATATTCCTAAATTCAGTGGTTCACTCTTGCAGACTCTACCCGTGCCTCTAATTGAAGTGATGCTAATGGATACATTGGTCCTCTACATACCCAAAAGGGTAGAACTAGGAATTAATGAGGGTTTTAAAATCCTCCCACTTAGTTACTAGTTGGTCACTCTCTGACCTAAGTGTCTTCATATGGATTTCCCGCCAAGTTAATGCATGACCCTCCAATTTTAGTTGAAAATTTGAATTTTTATACTATTAATATATACTATGGAAATTGAGATATAATCTAAATGTTGCAACTAGTGATTCAACTTAATATCATCGATATCACCTTGATAATGATTGATGCCCAATTTCACTTCCATTTTAAATATAGGTTGTGAAAGAGTAATGGAACTAGATCTTAGTTTATTTTTGTCATACCCTTTTTTCAACTCCTTTTTTAGTTCTTCACTCTTTGTTGATTTATCATCTAACTCTATCTTTTGAGTTAGAGTCACTGACCTCCTCAAAAGTTCCACACTTGTTTGTTAGAACTACCATGAGGAAGACCATGTTGCAAGAGATATCAAACAACTTTCTCTTTTAGCCTTACAAATCTCTCTTTTGCTCCATCTTGAAGGTTATTATGAATAGGCTCATGCACTATGGCTAAGGTTCTACAACTTTCTTCTTAAGCCAATTATTGGATTCTCTAACTAATACCCCAAAGAAAATTGCCCTGATACCAATATAATATATAAACCGTCATGGTTATTCCATTGGAATAGTTAGTCATAACGTCATGTTGTAATTTTATTTTATTTATCTTTTATGTAGGTTTATTTTATTAGATCTTGGATTTGTTAGCACTAGCTTATTTCTTGAATTTACGAAAATAACTAAAAAACATGTTGAAAATCAAATGTTCTATATTGTAACAATCACTCATTACAAGACTTATTTATGATGCAATATTAGTTAATAAATTGTAGATATAACATAAATCAAATGCACATTAGAAGAAAACCAAGAACATAATGAAACAAATAGAATTTAGCCCAATGACCAGGGTAAAAAACACAAGGGGAAAAACCAACCAAATTCTTCTTCTATTAGATATCAATTTTTCAATAGAGATACAAAGTACAGTGAGAGATCAAGAGAATGAGTAATCTAACCAAAAAACTGAGCAATTTTTAGCATGAAGATCACTGGTAGTAGTAATTGATGCAAACAATGAATCAACCTTCAAGTTATGCTCTTACTCTCCAAGTCTCGCTCTCTCTCTCAATCTTGATGCAAACAATGAATCAACCTTCAAGTTCTGCTCTTACTCTCCAAGTCTCTCTCTCTCTCTCAATATTCTTCAAGTATCTCCAATTCTCTCTCTCAAGTTTGAATCCTTCTTTCACAATTCACAAGTAGTGAGTAGATGAGATGATATGAGATACATATATATATGAGGAGTAAAAAATTCTAGTCATAAAGAAGGAGTAATACACATGTCTTGAGGAAGAGTAACATATGCCATTTAGGGAGTGTAACTCATGCCATTATGGAGAGACATCACATGCCTTGTACCTTATGTCATTAAGAGGAAGGAAACACAGGCCTATATGTTTTAATCTCACATGCCTTAGTAACTTATTCCATAAAGGAGAGAGTGTAACATATTCATTAAAAAGTGCATAAGAGGAATCTTTTATGACAATTCTTTAATGAGTGCAAGAGAGTGTAAGAGGAGTGTAATGAATATAAAGGGAGAGAGAGAAATTAATGTAGTACCTTGTTATTCATCAAGGAGAACGAAATGATTGAGAGGGTACGGTGCCTTGAAATTCCTTTTAATAATAATAGCATAGTATCATAATGATAATAAAAAAGATAATGATAATATTGATGATTAAGTCAAAATTTGACCTATTAAGATAGATAAATGATAATTTAAGTGATTTTCCAACATCTATACTTGATTACCAATTGATGCAATATGATTTACTATTTTTGGAAAGTCGTGCTTGAGATTCTAGACATGACTTTCTAATTTTATAAAGTCACTTCAGAATTTTCAGAAATTTTATTTTATTTAAGGAAATTCATCGTTGAGATACCAATTTTCAACAATACAAGAGGAAAAGACAAGAAAATGAACACATCATCCACATAAATGAAAAATAATGTGCATCCTAGGAAACCCATAATGGGATAAAACCAAGGTAGATGGTGAGGCTTATGTTATGGGCTCTTTTCTTTTGTTATGAAATGAAAAAAAATTGAAGAGGCACTCACTATGGATTTGCATTTGACATTGTGGTTTGAATGGATACTATAGAATATTCTACCCTCTCTATAATTCTCTCAAATCCCACTCCCGTATGATCTACTCAAATTTGGATCAAGTAAATTGCTAAAATAATGGAACCATTTTTCCACCTAGTGGACCAATATTCAACATAGCTTGATAGATGTCTAGGTTGGGGTTTTTTCATCCTTAACCCTTAATTAGTGCTAATGTTTTGTATCTTCTAGAATATTCTTGAAAGTCCACATGTGACTAGCCTCACATGTGATTTTAGGGGGGTGACATAGCATCCGTTCAGTACCTTGGTGTTCAACAAGATAGGTCAATTTTTGAGAGACATATCTTCCACAGGAAAGCCCTCGTTGAGGTGATTTTTTGTACCATTAGAAAGGTGTTTATGTGTAGAACAACATCAAGGCATTTTGAAATTTTATTTCCAAAATTTCACCCCAAAAAGTTCTATTTTATGCCTCAAAATGGATTTAGAAGGTTTTGAACCCCACATCTCCACGCTAGGACCTGCCACTGAAATGGGCCCTGCAAGCTCATTCCTTCATTTTTTACACCTGCAAGTGCCAAGATAGATGATAAATTATCTAATTATCCATTTTTTATCATTGCAAAATGCTATTCAATATTTGGGAGGTATTTTACTCTAATAGGAATATTACTCTTGAAAAACAATCATATAATAAGATGACAAGTACTCATTAGTATCATCCAAATATCTTCAATTCATCTAATACTTGTGTTTGGAATCCCAAATATCTTTACATGAAATAAATCTCTTTTGTCAACTCTTTTTTTTGGATATCTCAAAAACTCTATAATGTAATGATCTTAAATTTTCTAATGCCATAAAGGGTAGCAAGGGTGATCCCAAATCCTTATATTGTCATGCAATTATAGAAGAGGCATCTACTAGAATGCTTATATTCTTCCATACACCTCTTATGGAATTTGACCCTTGAATTATATAACTATGTAGGGTTCCAATAATGTAAAAATGAAATTAATTATCAGAAATGTGTTTTGTACACGGGGGCTTCACTCAATGAACCTCTTACATAGCATGTGCATTCGTGGAATACTAAACAATACCCTTAATTTGACTACATGTTGGAAAATACCTCTAAAAACCACTTCATTTAACTCCCTACCAATATTAAACCAATACACCTTCCCAATTAAATAAACCCCTAATTTCACTAGATATTTTAGGTATCCATTTTTCCATTAATAATTTTTATACCCCTTTATATTTTTTCATTAACTTTGAGCTCCATTTTTTTATACACAAATATAAAACCCTTTACCCCCTATTATATGCTCAATATATTATGTCATTTTTTCCTCAATTTATATCCCCCAATATGAATGCACGTGGTATGGTATTGCTCCCCTAGTGAAGCCCCCGTGGTTTTACATGTAGAAACTTATCAAAAGAAAAGCCTTGCATGGAGCCTCACTTTGCATACCATATACAACCCATTTTCTACCAGGACCTCTTATAATTTAAGGATGTCAATAAAATCCAAAATACTTTTTATGTGTAGAAAAATGCATGTATACCAAGGAACCATGGGGATACCTGTCTCTCCATCATACTTTTCCCAAAGATAGGTGTTGATCACTTTTTCTTAAAGGGAAAGAAGATCAACACTATGGATAATCTTTGTGGAGAACAAAAAATAACCCTTTGTTTTTATAAAGGTGGTTCTCTTTCAAAAATTCTTGCTATGAAAACTTATTTAATATTCATATCGTTGATATATGACAATGGATATCTATTAAATAGTAAACTTATAGATGAAAAATTTAAATTTACACAAGAAAATAAAGGTTCTTCATTTAACCATATTATTGTTCATGCATAACTTATTGTCAAGAAATAATTTGATAGGCCTAATCAATTTCAAAACTATAAATAAATATATGTGTAAAAAAATGAATCTCTTAACCACATATTTTTTTCTTCCACTCTAAGATGCAAGTAAGATAAATAATCTAGATTCCTGCTAAAAGATATTTTTTCCTCCACTCTAATATGAAAGTAAGAGAAATAATAGAGATTCTTTCTAAAATGAGAGAAAACAAAAAATGCATAAGTTTAGTAGAGAATTTTAAAGGACTGCAACTTTCATTCAGATGGGTTTGAATAAATCATTTTCTCAATTTTCAACTTAGTATTATTTCAATGCAAATCTATAAAATTATGACACTTGAAATAGTTCTTAGTAGAGCCTTTCAAACGAATTCCAATTATAAATTTTTTAAAGATAAAAAAATATGGCTTATAGCCTTCACAATTTTTTATGACATAAATAAAGAAGAAATGAAACCATGTGCTCTCATGAGTAAGGATGCAACTCCTGGACCTAGAAATGAATGTGAGATCCTAAAGGACAAAAATACATATATGGTTAGTCAAAACCTTGTTCCATTGGTTATAATACTAGTGCAAATGGCATGATAGATGACTAATGGATGAAAAGAGGTAAAGGAAAATATAAAGAGGTTTTTCTTATAAAAATGTGGAGGAAAATATCTCTACTTTGAACCTTAATTCTTTCTCTCATCCTTGATTAAATAATATTACTTTTCTTGCATAGGGTTTACTTTCGGAATTTCATCTTTTATCCCTTCTACATTTTCATTAATCTTCCTCTAATGCACAATAATGACTTTCCCGCTAAAAAAATTATTTATCAAATAAATCATTGGTAAATGTGAACTTAAGAATCCATTCTCATAGAGGATAATTCATGCAAAGTGAAGTAGATAAGGGTGGTGATGAGTAGCAGATAAAGTTAATCTGGAGGTACTCGAAATGAGTGGATAAGGGGTAATAAGACATATGAGCATGCAAAGTGGTAAGTCTTAGGAATAAGTAGATATGGGGATGTGGAGAAACAAGGGGTAATGCAGAAGTGGATAAGGGGAACTTGATAAGGAGATGGAAAAATGGGGTAAGGGGGAAAATGGAGAAGACCACCCCAAACCCCCCCCGCCCCCATTAGAAAAAAAATTGAAATTAATTTGTTTCAACATTTTTTAATATTTTCAACACAACTCTTGAACACTAGAGTTCTAGACAAAAGTTATGATATTTTGAGCATAAAAACTCTATCTTATTTTTTCCATTTTGTGAAATTCTAGAAAACATTTATACAAAGGGATTTTTATGAGTGGGTACACATCCCCATGTTACTAGTTTTCAACATCCATTTTTTATTTAGATGGAAACATATCACAAATGACTTCACATAAGGAAGGAAAATTGTAACAATGGATCTTAGTTCTAAATTATTTAGGAAAAATATTTTTGTTTTTCATGATAAACATGTGAGGATCACTTGACACTATTTATATCTCAAAAATGAGTTTCTATTTGGGATAAATCTAGGTTTGTGTGAAGGTGTGTAGGGAAACTAAACCAATGGTTTCTATCTTTGTCTCTCATGTTTTAAACTTGTAAGATTACCCTTTTTTACATAATAACTTTAGTTCCTAAATATTCAAGGAGAATAACCCATATTCTAGATGTAACAAATATGCATCAACAAAAGGGCCTTAATATATTTCAAATTTATCATAATATAATTAATTTTGAAACTAACATGAAAAATAATAGATGTGGCTAGCCTATGGATTCTTGGGGTTGATTATAAGCTTAGTTATGAATTGAATACCTTTAAACTTCCAATGTGGAACTCAAACTGAAGCATTTTAAAACATCAATCCCACATGGAAGAGGAGAATGGAAGTAAAATAATAAATTGGATGCCAAGATACTTCAAAATATCATTAAGTCAAATGTGTTTCTAGGAATAAGAAATCCATCCTAAGGTGTCCTTAACACCCACAAGGACAATTTCAGATTTATTCTCACTAACCATAACACTAGAGGCTACACAAAAGGTGTCCAAGAAATCCAAGGTAGATTCCATCAAACTCAAATCAAGGTGCACTAAAACTAAACATTCATTAAAAATGAAAGGATCATTAATCACTTCCAAGGATCCTGAGCCTATACTTGCAACCCTGAGTGCTAGTTCCTTAAAGGAGGAACTTGTGTGCATTAACTACTAAAACATATATGTAGGGGACTGAAGAACAACCTTCCCTAAAAAGTAGTGCAAAACAATACAATAACAAAATATGTGGCATTAACTACAATTGAATTTGAAGCTTTTAAAAAGAGGTCTAAGTATTCTTATAAAGTGGGAACAAAATCCCAACCAATGTAACATGCCTATAATAAAACTCCTATCTATTGAATCATAAGCTTTATTGAAATAAATTTTAAGTAACATTTTGTAGCATTCCCAACCATCTAATTAACATGACATCAACAATTTTATGTACATTTGATAGGAAAATATAATTCAAAATGGATTACACAATGTACACAACAAATCAATTCAATTCCAATGAGTATTCTCATCCATATCAACATAAATCATATTCTTTACTCTGAAATTGAACAATAACAATTGATACATGGAAATTATAGTGGTATACATTACCAACACTTCCCCAAAAGTTGATTACACTTCCTTCATGATTATGGCCTCTTCTTAGTATCCATAAGGCCATTTACAACAAAATTACATGGTTAGAAATTAAATTACACAACTAAGGTAGAATTTTGTCCTTTACATTCCAATATATTGTTGTAATAGTCTCAAATATGCATACCATTATCAGGTATTCCTTTCCGAGCTAGAGCTAACTTCCATTTTTTTTTATCTCCAAGAATATAAGTACATAACTCTCATATACAATAGAAACCACAACATTAAACTTTATCACATCAATAGTAAAATATATAATAATTGTTTGTCTAGAAATTGTCCACAAACTAGCTACAAAATGAAATTTCACCCAACCATAAGTTCCTTGTTGTACCAATGATTCTCTCTACAATAGAGATCATTCTCAAGTTGAGGAAGTGAATCCACAAAGATACACTCTTCCTATCAATATCTCTAATTTCTCTTCTCATAGTCCAATTCTTAAGCCACAACTATTCATTATACCTATGGTAGTTCCCAATCCATAACCATCATCCCCATCAACATATAGAAGCTAAGGAAAAATCTCACTGCTAGGATTCTAGGGAATTAACAATTGTAGCTAATTTCTTAAATGTTAAACATTAGCATTTTGTATAACCATAGTTCCCACTCAACTCATGGTCATAGCTTTCTCAATTTGAATTTAGTATACACATAGTAGCTCAATCATGGAAAACTTCCCCAATTCCCAAAATGAAGGGCCATTTTCAAGGTGGATTATTAATTTATTATAATTTTAGCTCTCTAATAATTAAAAAACCATCAACCTTCAAATCCCTCTCTTGAATCTTCAAAAATAAAACCAAAATAGTTTGCTTGAATGGAAAAGGTAAAGATTTTAGTTGGAAAGCATGAAAGAGCCACATATATTCTTCATGCACTACTTAGCCCCTCACCCCCCATTTCTTAATAAAATATTGATTAGTTAAAAATCAAGGGACATAATTAAGTTTTGAAAGAATTTTATTTAAATCTCCTTGCTAAGGTCATTTTTCTTAGCCTGCTTAAGCCCCCTTTTCCTTCATCTCTTGTGGAGTCATAACCCACTTTCTTTTTATATTTCTCTTTTGTAAACAATGACGCACTTTTTATTAACATTCAATTTTTGGTTAAAAATTACATCATTTAGCTTATACCCCTTCATCATTTACATATGCAACACTAGGCATAAAAAATGGGGTATCACATTTTCTTTCCCCTATATTTTGCACCATCATTGGCGCACATCATCATTATATACAAAAATAATATTTTTTTCTTAACATCAAATTGGTGGATGTGCCTCCTGCATTGAATCTTTTGGCTCCCATATTGCTTATTCACTCTCTGGTTACGTCTAGAATGTCATCCTCTTCATTTCAAATTTTCATAGTTGTTGGCTATCTTGTACACAATGCAATTGCATTTGTTTTCACTACCTTGATAACCTCCGAGGTCTTAAGCATACCAACATGTACCTATATCAATTATCGAGAAACACAAAATTGTTATAGCAATTTTCATACAATAGTTATCCCTTTATGAGAATTTTCTAGCCTCATAGTGTAATCATGTATATTCTTAAGACACAAGAATAAGTATGCAATTTTATCCCATAACCTATCTATAGGCATATTCCTTGCTTCAAAAAGTTACCACATGAAAGATTTCAACTCATCATCCTTTCTAGCACATCCTCCTTGATTCTAGTCATTATGTCACGTGAACAAATTTATTGAAGTTTCTTCTTCCTTGCCACACTCACCCTTCCATGATAAACAATCCCCTTCTCTACTAAATATAACTTTTGGTTACCAATATTTCCTAGGTTTTAATGTTTCTAGGCCTCCACTAACAACCTCTAATCAATTAATTACTTGTGGCTATCAAAAAATTATAGTGTCATCACAATAACCTTCTTCGTAGGCTTTCCATCTTTTATCAATCATCATTTTCCATAACTCTTTTCTATGGATATAACTTTCTTGTCGTTAATTAAAACATGATTATTTTTTCATACTATATTTTCACTAGAACATCCATAACAACACTTGAAATGATTCAAAAACCTTGAGTTGTCAATAATTCCATCATACATATTATCTATAGTGAGATATGACACAACCATTCTTTCACACAATGCAGGAAAGAAAGTATGCCAACATATGTGTACATAACCACAACATGCACACTTACATAATATATTCATGCACATATCCTACAATTCCCCTCTTGCATCACCTTGTTATATACATATTTAGGTAGGATTTCCTAGTTGTTTTTTGTGTGCTAGTACATGATTAGGAGGAGGAGGAATCTTATATATTATTTTGAACATATTATTTATTATATTTATGCATTTGTGTATACATTGTTATCTATGTATATGAATATGTTGCGTTGAATTATATGTTTTAGATGAGATAATATGATATGATTGACTTCTGGCTAGATTATTATTTGGACTGTGACATGTTTTCTAGATTAGATCTTAGAAAATTTATCAACAATATTGAAAATTACCAATGTCGTAAACATTAAATTAGTGTGTTTGGGGCATGGAATCCTAGACTTGCTGGTTGATATGGAACCATGAATGATTAAGAAAGTCCATTTACTGATATTACATATTTAAATAAGTAGGAAAAGGGGAGCATGATGTTTTGGAAATAAGACCTGTTGAAGTGAACATATGATTGAGCTAGTAAGGTTATATTTTAATTTATATACTTTATACATGAGTGTTTGTGTATGTGTATTCCATATGGTGAGACCTTGCCAAATCACCAACATATGGGTGTGATCTACAACTATGTCTTGACAGAAGCATAAAGTATTTATTTGCAAAACATGTGGGAGGAGTAACCATGTCTTGGAGACAAGTATGTAGAGTTCATATTACATGATTACGATAAGGGATTGCATGGTAAGGGAATGGAATTCTTACCCCAATAGTTAGATTCTAAATTTCAACATAAATAATTATAGTGACCTCCATGATTGAATTGGTTTATGAGATATTTAATCAAATGGGATGGAAAACTCTAAATAATATTGTAAAAAATAATAAAAGGAATAATGATTTTGGATATGTTTCTAAAATTTGGATGGATCTTAGACTTAGTTGAATTACCCTAAAATTATTGAATCTATAAGTGAATCAAGCCAATTTTAGGTTTTAGTTAGGAAGTGGTTGTGAGCCCACACAACATGGGGTATTGAGGAAAGACGTTTTCCCTATGTAGGACTCAAGGGAAAACTAGTTCACATTTGTGAGTTCGCATAGACAATAAATTGGATATTGAAGCTTTGTCTTGGCAGTAAAGGCATACATATATATAGCTTAAAAATTTTGTAAATTTGAGATTTGGGTATAATGGATTTTTGTTGATGTGATTTCTAGTTAGGATCTTTGAATTAGTTAAAATTATATAGTAGGAAATAAATTGGAATTTTGAGGAGATCATTATGTGTGATTTTGGAATTTTATGGGTTTGTTAACCTTGGTTGAAGTTGACCATTGCTTATAACTAGTTTGGAAACTAGGTTGTAATTCAAGGAAAATTAACATGGATTACGACTCTAAAACTAATGCTTGGAAATTCTAATGAAAAGATTGAATAATATTTTCAATCAAGTTTGTTGCAAGTGGATTCCAATTAAGAAGGGATTATTGAAGGCATCCAAATTCTGTCTTCTAGTTTTTTGACCTCTTTCCTACTTTATACAACCTTTTCTTTGGATTGTGAGTTTTCATGTGTTAAAAAGCAAGGTTGCTATTATTATCTTTTCATTTGATTTTATGAGTTAGTTTGTAATCATGGTTAATTAATTATGCATGATGGTTTGAACTGTGGTATTGGGTTGGTTGTAAAATTAATTAGTTATTTTTTGCGAGGGCCATAAATGTATGTGATTTATTTGTGAAAAATAGTGAATTAGAAATATACTTAAATTTTAACCAAAAATGTATTAGGAGTTATGAATTCTTAATGTTTCCTAAATTCTCTTGAGATTAATT
This sequence comes from Pinus albicaulis, assembly GCA_034641835.2. Taxonomy (NCBI): domain Eukaryota; kingdom Viridiplantae; phylum Streptophyta; class Pinopsida; order Pinales; family Pinaceae; genus Pinus; species Pinus albicaulis. The sequence goes on from CM076578.1 coordinate 1,698,708,898, forward strand.
CATAGTTTTATAAAAAATTGCACATTGTTGGTGTTTATAAATATGGGTATGAATGTCATGAGAAATTGATAAATTTAGAGTTTATTATCAAAGTGTTTCCAAAAACATATGAAAGAAAAATAGGTTTTAGTTCATTGAATCAACTATAGCGATACATTTCATATTTGTGCCATCACAAAATTTTGTATACAACTTTTGAAAATGGTTATTAAATTTCCCACAAAAACTCTTTAAAACCTAGATGTGGTTATAGAGATATGATTTTGTTCTTAGAGTAGTTTTCTAATTTTTTAATGCCATAACTTGAATTGTTCAAGAGTTATTACTTATTTAATTTTTCTTCACATCTTCAAAAGTAGGTAGGAGATATTTTTGGTATTGAGGCTCAAGATATAAATCTAGATGTATTCACAAAAAAGGTCAAATACCTAGATATTATATTAAAACATGTGAGTTGTTTATAAGGGGTTCATTGTTGAGTTTGAAAAAAACTCCTACTGAAAAATACTTGAGTATTGCTTGTAAAGTTTCCAAATTAAATTTTGGTTAATGAAATGTGATGAGGAAGTTATTTGGGATTCCTATTGGACGTGTAATCAAGTCTGGAATGCTTCTTCTTATGGATGATTGTAGATTGACATTGTTGGATATATGTTTTATAAAATGTCTAAATGAATAAATTGTACCATAATATTAGTAACCTTTCAGTTTACTTAAGATTGTGGAAGTTGTTGAGAACATCCTGTGATTGAACAATGATTAGATTATAGCACAAATCTAGGTTGTCCTTTGTTTGTGTGATAAGAATTGATGAATTGGGATGCCATATGTTTAATGAAGTATGTAAACAAAATTTCAGATATTGCTTATTTGGATTTTTAGAGAGAATGTGTCTACATGCATTTATTTTTCAAATTAAACCAACTTCAAGGGGAATCCATTTTATTTGCACTTGTAACCCTCATTTTGAGTGTAAATTAAGGTTTGCAAAACTAAATTTCACAATCCGAGAAATTTTATTGAAACATGAACATCTTGTGGGTTTTTTTTTTTTTTGGTCAAATAACCCACAAGGAATTTGAACCGATGACCTATCGCAATGGGTGACTTAACATTGCACTCATTCACCATCAATCAAAAGCCACATGGGCTTTGTGGATTCGTTTGATTGTTAAATTTTTAATAGATAATTATTTTTCATTTTTTTTATTTAATGTGTGGAAGGTAGTGGAAGGATGATTTGCATATAAAATTGGAAAAAATGGCGTTTCCTTATTCAAAGGGGCAACAAAAGGATAAGTAGTTGAAGCATGGTTGGAAAATTTGAAGCTACGTTTTTCTCTACAAAATCACTCTATTAACCAAAATGCTAAGTTGGTAATCTATTATTTAAAGGGAATTTCATTGTTGTGATGGAGAACTATATAACCACAATTTGGGTGGAATGCTTCTATTGTGACATGGAAATAATTCGAGGAGAAATTTCATGATAAGTATATTTTTGAAGAGTAATTGGAATGAAAATAAATTAAATCCATGTCCTAGAGTAGGGGAAAAAACAGTGTTAAAGTATTAGATTATGTTCATGGATTTTTTATGAACACAAACAAGTTGATACAAACAAGTTTCTTCATGGGTTGAATCCCTGCAAAAAGAGAAGGTTCATATATTCATTCCCAAAACCATGAAAAAGGAAATGGAAAGAGATATTATTGTTGAAAAAGTGTTGATTCAAAAGGTTGAAAATAAAGATGTTAAGAAGCCATTCAAACCTTCTATTCATTTTTTCCACGATAAAAAAATCTCATCCTATATCCCCATGGAACCAGTTCTATGTTTTCATTTTCCAAGCACTATGAAACATTTTCATCTTTAATATAGCCAACATACCTTCACATGTATAAAAAAATTCATTTCATGTTCTTCCATAGTCATAATTTGCAACTTAAGTTCAATATTTTTCACATTTTCTTATCATACTAGTGATTAGAATGATATTTTTTATAGAATACTTACTAAATTTTTTCAAAGAAATCCTCCTCTCAGCAATGTTCTCAACTTGTTTCAGCTGATGTCACCAAATAGAAGCTTTTCCTTGTAGGTTGTAGATGATTAATTTGGCTTCTAGGATGGATGAGTAATTATGAAACTAAAATTTCTTTCTTATTCCGAACATCCAAACTTCAACATCCTCTCTCATAATGTTTTCACTATCAAAAGTGGTTGGCTTAGTCTTGCTAATCTCTCCTTGTAATTGGTTTTTCAGATGCCTTATCCTTTGATGTTTGTATGGAAAAAATTATGCACTGCTCCATGATTATTTATATGCATATGGATTCCTTTCTTTGTGTTCTAGTGAGTAATGATGCCTTTGAGTTGAATGTTAGGATATTTCATGTTTTTGTATTCCTGAATGAACTCTTTCTCCTTCCTCATACTTGAGCCTAATCCATTCTTCATTTACTTTTGATAATGAATTAAGCTCTATAGTAAATGAGTGTTAACCTATTTTTTCTCCTCTTGAGTTTTCAACATCCTCTTATTATCATCTCTAAAAATTTGAACCTTCATCTTCAAACTCTTATAGTTTTGACCAGCTCTAATGAATTCATTTTATTCCATGCTAGCTAGACTATGTCTCTTTTATGTTAATATTGAGCCTGCTAACTTCTTCATCGGTGCTAGGTATTTTTTGTATCTTGCAAATATCCTCTTCATAATATTATTCAATTACGACCTTTAATTTCCCTTTTTGTAGATTTGAATCTATAAGAAGTATAAATTCCACTACGTTATTACATATGATCTCAATTTTAGGTGTGTATCTTTTTCCTTCAAATGCTAATGTGTATACACTTCATCAGCTTTATGAAATCAAGGCTACATGTATTTTCTTCTCAAGTTTTAAAAAATTATAAAGCAATTATCTATCGTTTAATCCATCAAAATTATTCCCCTCTAAATTAGTTTTACAATAACTATAGCCATACCCAAATTGGGCTTCTAAAGAAGGAGTTATGGCTCTATAGATTTCTTTCTTCTCATGGATATTTTGTCAAACACTTAACCTATGAATTGCATTTTTACATATTTTCCATAGTCTTAACTCTAAAATTTGGGCACTTCTTCATTTATGCCTCCATAAGCTACCAAAATACTACACCAACCTTCCAATTGGATAACTAATGTACTCAATTCAACATTTGAAAATTTCAAACACTATTTTCCCTAATTATTCTCATGGAGAAATTTCATCAAACACTTGTCTCATATTTGAAATTTCTTCATATATAGCTAACTTCTGGCCATATATCCATAATATTGTAAATAGCTATGATATCATACTATAGCACACTCAACATCGTCTGTGTATTTAAGAAATCTGAGTACTTGTCTTATCCACACAAATTCACACTAATTCACTAAGGAACTAAACTCATTTTTATGTTATTAACTAATTACTTTAAGTATGCATAACACTACAAAATTATGCAATATAAATGTAACCATTCTAGTATTCATGAAGCTATAAATCATAAATGTCAGTTAACACAAGCATAAATAAATAAATAAATAAATTAGTTCAACCATAACACAATCATAATGATTATAAATTAAATTCCCCATAGTAGATGAATAGCATGGGAAATGGATGGTATCAATGCAGACATGATGTGTGGGGAGGTAGGAGTCTCAAGAAAACCTTCGCCCGCTGAATGAATGATATTAAGGTCATGGGAGGCTACAAAGTATGACAATTTGGGTTTAATGCAAGGTGGTGGAGAAGGTTTGATACACAATGTTTGGGAAAAAAGCTAGCTAACGAAATTCTATTAGTTCCTTTTCCAAAACCTAGCCAAGTGGCCAAGTGAACCTTCATAGTTCACCCTTGTTGGTCCTTTACAATGTATTCTTCCCAATCCTTTTAAAGGCTTCATAACATGCAATCCATGGGCACAAAACCATGGGAAAACAAAACCATGTGCCCAAAACCACCATTGTAGACCAAGTAACTTTGACTCTTTCACCGAGTCAAGTTTTACCTAACACTTCATGGCATCTCATAGGAATAGTATAGATGGGGATGGAAATATATTAATATTCCACTTGGATTTTGGTCATTTAATTTTATGAGAGATTATTTTAGCAACTAGGTAGGCTTTGGTGATATTATTTACTCCCTCTAGTTTGCCATTATTATTTTTCTTTTTGCGCATGAGTTTATTTCAAGGAAGGTAGGGATTGAGCTTATGTAAAACTATTCCTCTTGTTGGTTCAATTCTCTGTGGGCTTTCAATTTAGTAGAGCACTCAATTAGTGATTTTTGTATGTTGAAAGGAATTATGGCGGTTTCTCTTCAATTTAGAAAAGCACTCAACCAATGAGGTTTGCTTATTGAAAGAAATTTTGGCATATTGTATTCAATGGTTTGGTGAAAATGCTCATACTCTTTTCATGCAAATTATCCCTCTATCATTTTGTTCCAATTAAGTGGCTTTAGCCTTTTTTATTAAGGAGGAACACTTTTTTTCATTGTTTCTATTTACTCCATCTCAACTCTTTCTTGTTTTTATATTTTGGAAGATCCTTTGATTTCATTTTTGAGCTTCCCTAGTTGGTGTATGAAGGATCCTTTTTCTCCCTTCTAGCAAAGGAATTCATCTTGTATGAGTTATTATTATCCTATTTATGATGTGTTCACTCCTTCATTCCATCTAATATTTCACGTTCCCCTATTCCTTTCTCCTGGTACCTTGTTTTCTCACCCTGAGGAGTTGACTCCCTCATTTTTCTAGCTACGAGATTCCATCCTTTTGGTTTCCCTGTAGTCTCTCTATATTTCCTCACCGTGTCTAGGTTGGGGCATATTAATTTTTATAGGGGAGGATAAAGAAATTTCTTCTCTATAGATATAGAATTCAACATGCTACGAAATTGTCTATAGCCATCTATGTTCACTATGTTCCACCTACCATCAAAGGAAAAACTCAAGAGGCAAAACAAAATGAACAGTTAGAACATATATTAATCACTAATGAAGATATGGAATATGAGGTGGGTGGCTAGGTCCCAAAAACTCTAGATACATGCAAAATATCAACATTTATTGGCAACTGAAATAATAATGGGGAAATTCTTGGTATAGCACTTAGAGACTCACTAGGAAATTTCATTATGCATAAATGAACTGCAAAGATATACCAAAAAGTTCAATGATAGGATCTCCCCCATGGAAAATAGTTGATTTTGAGTTTACTACTTCAATGAAGAGGAGGATCATCCAAACAAAATTTAGGTGGAATCGCCATCCAAATAGATGATCTTTCATTTTTTTTTTGTGATGTCTATTAGCACCAAGGTTGTAAATCTAGAAATGAAAGCTACTATTAACGATATTATGAAGGTATATAGATATATGTTGTATTATCAAAGACAATTTTATTTTTAATTATAGATAGTACATTAAGCCATAAACTCTATTTTTATTCTACTAGTCTGATTTCCCTTGTGGAAGACAAATAGAAAGGACTATTTTGTATACGATGCAATTTTCTAGTAATACAAATATGCTTGATTAAAAAAACAACTATATATGAAATTAAATGCAATTCAAAAATATAATTAAGAACACTTATTTGTGTGGAATTATTCACCAATTGTATATTGAAGATGGATATTCCACTCAACTGCAGGCTCCTTGATGCACTGTTTATCTATGCAACAGAGGCCACCCCTAATTTTAGGTTATGAATCAAAAAAGGAAACACACTTCATATGGTTGCTTCTAATTTCTCTTCTCATGGCCCAATTCCTAGGTTCATATTCAATTTACAATCCACAACCCTCTTCCTCGTAAGTTTATTTGTAAACTACCATGGATATTCCATTGGATTAGTTCATCAAAATATATTTGGTAAAATTACTAGAATATTCACTATTAATTTTTCCTTGGTTTCCAAATTCTTTAGTTAGGTTATTTTCATCTCAATTATTTGAATTAGTTGAAGTGAGATAAATAGAAAACATAAATAAATACTCACACCATATATATAGACACAAATATTTGATCTGTAGAAAACTTAAGGGAGAAAACTTAGCTAGAAATTGAGGATGTTTGGCTCTCTTTTCTTTGGCATGGAAAATTTGCAAGTACAAAGAAAGAGGTACTCTCTATGGAGTTACATGAGATCTATGACCTATATGGTTGTTACAAAATCTTAAACCTTTCTAATTTTCTCTCTAACTCCCCACTCACGATTTCTCTACTCCACTATGGAGCAAAATATAATAGCATAGAATGGAACCTTCCTCTTCCTAGTGGCTTGGTATTTGACATAGAATGATAGCCAACTAGGGGTAAGGTTCGACTCTCTCAACCCTCAACTATAGTTATGGGTTTGAACCTTATAGAGTCTTATTAAAATCCCACACATAGATAGCCCCATATGCATGAATAATGGGGTTGATGTGTCATCCACTCATACCATGATGGTCAACATGGCAGGTCAATTTAAGGGAGGCAAAATTTTTCCTACGAACTCCGATTAACATGATTATTTCAATGTCAGAAATATATTTTAGTATAGAGAAACATTTTTGAGTTCCATGCTAAAGTAGGAAATCTTAGACCCCAAAAAATTTCATTTAATTCCTCAAAATGGCTTTAGAAGGTTTCATGCCTCAATTCCCTAAACTATATTTTATGTTAAAAATGACCTTGCAAGCTAATTCCACCACTTTTCCCACTTTTAAAGCGTCAAGATAGATGAAAAATAATGTAATTATCTAAGATAGATTATTATTTTTCACAATCCAAGGAAAAAGGATTCATTTCTATGGTTAGCAACCCATTAGGCTATCCCACTTCTCTCGAGGGATCCAACACATGCTAGCCATGAAATATCATTGTAAGGATTCTAGGGAATTATTACTTGTAGTGAAATTTTTTTAATTATAGCCACTATAATTATGCACAGCCACAATTCTCTATAAATCCATGGTTATATCTTTCACAATTTGAATTCAATATACATGTAATAGTTCACTCTAAGAAAATTTCCCTAATTTCCCAAACAAATGACATTTTTCATGGTGAATTCCTAGTTTTTGGTAAGTTTGGATCTCTAATACTAAATGATAGTCACCTTTAATCTTCCTCCTCAAACCTTCAAAATTTGAATCAAAATAATAACCTTAATTTTTCAGTCTTGCATGGTAAATGTAAACCTTAATTATATGGCAAAAAGGGCAACATATCCCTCCATGCATTAATCCCCCTTTAGGCTTAATTAAATAGTAAAATATAATTAGCTAATAATCAATGACATAATTGAATTTAAAATATGTTGGGTTAACTCCCTTACTAAGGTCCTTAGCCTATTAACCCCCTTACTATGGTCCTTAGCCTATTAAGACTTTGAGTTAAATCTCTTACTCCTTTAAATTTATTTAATGACATATGATTATGAAATATAATGTTTAAGAAATCGTTTAAATTTTGTGATTTTTTCAATTTATTTAATGGCATATGGATACTTTTATGTGGGATGTTTTTCTTTTCTAAAATTTATGAAACAATAATTAAAAAAATTATTTAATTATTTACTTTATAAATTTATTTTAATTATATATTAATTAATTTTAATGATTATTTAATTAATTCTAATTGTATGTGAAATCATATATTTATTTAGATAGAAGGATGATAGCTAAGCTAAGGGGAGAATTTGTCTATTAGTAAATGCTTTGTGTTTTTATTAAATGTTTTATTTAATCTCTCTTTTAATCAAATTTTAATTGTATGATCAATAATCAAAGATGTTGACATATTCTTGTTATCTCTTTTAGATCAATGGATGTATTTTTCAGGTAATAAATCTCTTACATTTCTAAATCAATATATGATTATGATTAGTAAAATGTGGAATGGCCACTTATTCTCCTCCCTTGGTTGATTTTTACACTATTCAATAGATTTTGCTTAGCTCAAGTGTTAGTTTCATGCTTATAGATTTTGTCATTCAATAGATTGTGCTTAGCTCAAGCAGCGATTGATGCTTATGGAAGTTCATGAGTTGTCACTTAGTTGTATCCACTTATTATATTACTAAACAATATAATCCTTATAGATTTTTCCATTCAATAGACTGTGCTTAGCTCAAGTAGCAATTGATGGTTTTGAAAGTTCATTAGTTGTCACTTAGTTGTAGCCACTTAGTAAAAAATATAATCCATATTAAATATAAATTAAGGAATTGTGTTTAGTGAGATTTTTTGGTGTTTGAATCTGGTGGAAAAAATTGATGTGAAATCTTGATTTTGGTTATTTAAATTGATTTTTTGATTGTACATATGGATTCAGCACCCTAAAAAACCTCTAAAATACTTTGATTGTGCAAGATTACCCATCACACTTCTGTTTTCAATAAATTCTTGCCAGATTTTAAAGAAATTAAATTGAAAAATTCCACCAAAAAAGTCTTCAAATAGTCACACTAAAAACAACTCTAAAAGTAAAACAGGTAAAAACAGATACACCATCCAACAGTGGTCATTTACTACCCAACTCATTTATCGCTAAATAACCTGGAAAATAAACTTCCCCTGAACTTTTCATAAACTTTCACCAAGCATGCACTTTTTCACGGAAAGGTCGTTCCTTGATTCCGTATAAAAGTTTGCAAAGACCTTCAAATTATTAGAGGCGCACTTGTACACGGAAAGGCCGTTCGTTGTTTCAATATAAAAGTCTGCAAATCGTAATTATAAACGTCTTGCTAATGAAATGATGATGAGATTGAGGAATGTAGAATTCAATGACAAATGAACTGTTACAACACGCAGTCCAGTCGTTGTAGTTGTTCCAAATTAAAAGCAAATGGATGCTCCTATCTCCGTCCATATCAGAAAAATGGAGAATAAGCCGTCAGCGCAGACGTGCATGCGATACAGAGTGGAATGCACAATACCGATAATACCTTATACTTTTTACTGGATAAAAAGTAATATGTAAAGGAAATATAATATGTAAAGGAAATAGTGTTTTGGTATGAACAATTTAAATTATGGTATACAATAAACACCATGCAGTTGGGATAGCTGTTTTTTTATCATTTTATTAGCTATGTAATTTATGGCTAACAATAATAACTATTTCATTAAAAAAAAAAAAAATTATTTTTGTTATTTATAAAAAAATAAAAAAATATAATTTTTTGGTTGTTTGGCACTTCATTTTGATGTATGAATAACATATATATTTAGTTCTCAACCAACCAAACTCCTGTTAAGTTATTTGATTCTCTGTCATGAGGTGTGGGTTTAATTCTTTTTCAAGTCCATCCAGGTTAGACTCAGCTTAGTAGAGATTTGGCTCTCTGTCATGAGGTGTGGGTTTAATTCTCTTTCAAGTCTATCAGAGTTAGACTTAGCTTAGTAGAGTCCATTGGTAGGCACTTTGGGTGGGCTTGCCAATGCTTATCTCAACATAAAGAAAATAAAATAAATAAAAGAAAATTAAGATACTAAAATCAAAGTTACCAAGTTTGAATTCGAATAAATAAATTAAACAGAGGTGAAAGAGGAAATTCCAAGGTGAAAGAGGAAATTTCACCTACTTCACAAATTGCATAAAAAATGGAGGTAGTTTTCAAATCGCTAAAAAAAAATGGAAGATGACTTGTGTAATTTAGGATGCATGCATTGTTGTACTCAACCGAATTTTAACCCATATTCCACATAATTCTTGTTTTGACATCATGTTTACTATGAAATTATTTTCCTTGAAAACATTCAACATCTAAATGTCATTGAACTGAAATTATTCCCTGTAATTCTTGTTTTGAAATTATTCTCCTTGAAAACATCCAACATCTAAATGTCATTGAACTACTTTCCTGCGATTAGAGAATCCTCCTCTACTATGCCTCTGGATGAAGTTCCCATTAATCCAATCCACTAAAACTTTAGAGTCCCCTACCAACTTGAAAGCTTTCACTAAAGCTAAGGGCATACCACATAGCCACCATTTCAGCAACAAAATTTGTGCTTTACCAATTCCTATTTTGAATTTCAACATCACATTTTATGGGAAAGAAAAAGCAACTCTTGCTCCAAACCTGTTTCACCGGCACCATCAACGAATCCTATACCTTACCATCAAATATTTCCATAGTTTTTGCATCATTTTTCTTATTAGGAATTTGGCTTTTGTGATCCATAAAAATACATAAAATGTTTCAGTAAAAATCAAATCAAAGTATATTTTGCCTAATCATTTTTCTTTTTAGTTTTCAATAACTTTACCTTTTTCTTTTCATATTATTCATTTGAATATTACATCATTTTATCTAATTAATAAAAAAAATAACAGATAATAGAATTACATTCTAACAACCATGTGTAATTTGGCTAGCATATTTCTAACATAATTAAAAAAAAAAAACCACAGGTCACCAACTTATTACATGGTCTAAAAGGACCTTGGCTAACTAATTTTTCTTATTAATTAAATAAAAAATATAGAATATGCATTCAACAACATTAAAAAAAAAACAACACGATAGAGTGATAGACAAAGCAATAGCAGACTCACCCATCATAATAGGGAATTTGCTCACAGTTCACTTCACTATTGAAAAGAAAGAAAGAAAGAAAGAATTTTTAATGTCCACAAGGCTAAAAATAGCCTATGGGACAGAAATATCCATATATGTTACAAGGTTAACCATAATTGCAGTGAGCGTGGACCGAACACGCGACCTTCAGATCTTTAGTTAGAAACTCTCCCAACTGAAATAGTGCACGCTGTATGTTTTCAGTAGTTTTTAGTGTGATTTTTTAAAGCTTTTATAGTTGTTTTTTTTTTTTTTTTTGTCTAATTTCTCCATTAGTTTTTTTAATCTATATCTCCAATGATAAATGCACTGTTTCAACTCATAGTTTTTTGTAGGTTTTTTTTTTCAACCAGAAAAATACTTTTGGTTAGTGTATCAGGGCACAGTTCGGAAATTATACATAAAGTATCCTTTTTCACATAATCCGGTTCATACAAAAATCATATGCACCAAAGTACAATGTCAAGATCATCCTTTGATTTCTATCTTCTATCAACCTTCAAAAGGCTTTTCTAAGAGCAAAAATAACTGATCAACATTAATCAGAAGTTTCACAAGTCCATTTTTCTTAAAATGTCTTCCCAATCCAGACAAAAAAACAAAAAGAGAAGATATCTTCGCTAAAAATTACTTTGCTTTATGCTCCAAAACCAAATGCATTATAAAACTCAAAACATCTCTCCAAATCTCCCATTCAGTACTTTCTTTGACAACCTATCCGCTTAAGTGTTTTTCAACCCTGAAAACATGTCGAGCCTTATTTCAGCTGCCATAGGCCCATTAATGCGGCCAGGCAGCTGATGCCCGCAGTGGGATTAAAGGTGATGATCCGGGGCGGGCATCAGCTGCCTAGCCACATTAATGGGCCTATGGCAGCGGAAATAAGGCTCGCTTGCAAAACATGGCTGATCCAGAAAAATGACGCCGAAAGCGCAGACATGTATTCTGTACAGACTGGATTGTACGATACCGGCAATGCCTTTTCACGAGATAAAAATAATGCGCAAAGGAAAAAGGTATTTTGCTCCCCCATCTGACGCATCACGCATTGAAATAGCGATCGAGACAATTGATAAACATTCCATTGAACCTATCCTGTGCTAAAGCATCAAGACTTTCTTTATAACGTGCAAGTCTGGATTATAGCTCAGAGTCGGTCCCAATGATTCCACGGCAATATATATATAATAAATTATTTTAATATAATATAATTTGATTTAACATTTTAATATACAAATAAAAATATTTCAATTTTTTAAAATTCGATATTGTAAATGGACAAAAGCAGTCAGCAGACAATGACTGGCTGACAATGACCTTCCTTCTGGCAATGATTCCTATTGGCTGTGCCATCTAGTGCACTAGTTCCAAGTAAAGAAGTGCCTTAGTTGGCATTCTGACAAAAGAATCGAATCCATTTTAGTTCCCCGATATACCGAATCCAAACCCCCTTTGGAATGCCCCTTTTGTTACGAAGCAAGAATGCCCGCTTTGGTGGGAGGACCCCTACTTCCCCCTTTGGTAGGCATCCCATGATATTTTATTAAAATAGTTAATACTTTCTAAAAGAAAAATGTTTAAAGATATAGTTTAGATTTAAAATGAATTCAATATTTAAGAATTATATACTCACTCACTTTGTGATCTTTCTTTTTTTTTCCCTTTTCATTTGTAGTTATGGAAACCTTCAATCATTGTTATTTTATGGAACTTTTTGAGGCTTTGATTAAGTCATTGTATTAATTTTGTGAGGCTTTGAGTTAGTGATTATGTGAGTCAATATAAGTCAACGATTCAGTGAAGTCATCTTATTTTCCGAAGCCTTGATTAAGTAGTCAGCTCATTCAACTAATTCGAATTAATTTTGTGAAATCTTGATTAAATCATGATATTAATTTTGTGAGACCTTTATTAAGTCATGGTATTAATTTTGTGAGGACTTGAGTTAGTGATTATGTGAATCAACATCATTAAGAATCAATTATATTTATATTGCTTTTTTGTGAAGTAAAAATAGTATTAAATTAAAAAAGAATTTTAAAATTTTATTTGATTAAGCAATTAAATTTTATAGATTTTTTTTCATATAATTATACAATATACATATATAGCCTCTCACGTGTTTGTTTTGCTTTAAAACTCCATACTTTTATTTGACATGGTTGATATCCAAATGCACAAATAAACATAAACATAGAATGAAATTTGTTATATGGTAAATGTTATAGATGTTAATAATAAAAAAAATAAAGGTTAAAATAAACCTAAAATAGAATATATTAAACAATATAAATAATTAATAATACATTAAATTTAAGTAAAGGACTTGGAAATAAATAATTAATATTACATCAAATTCAAGTGAAAACTTACATAGAAATGATACACAACTTTAATTTATTAACAAAATTAAATGCATTACTTTTATCTTAAATATAAGTGAGAGTTCTCACTTCCTCACAAGTTCACTTCTCATGGGTTCACCATTTCTCCATTTTCTTTAAAAATAAAGACTCCTAACATACTTATAACTAATATACTTAAAAAATTTATTCATATAATATCATAATTCAATACTGTGTATTACCGATTTCATCTTCAAATCCATAAATTTGTGAGAGTTCGACGAGAGTGAGCAATGACAATCAGGTGAGAGGTGGGGTGAGAGAGCTCTTTCTCTCTTAGGCTAAGCATTGAGCGTTGAGGAAGGAGCATGAGCGTGGAGGGTTTAGGCGTGGAGGAGCGAGACCCACAATGAGGGTAGTGTTGAGTCCCATTTTCAGCTGAAGGAATAGTTCAGGCCCACAGTTTCATTTTCAACTGAAGGGACAAGTTGGACCCACATTTCCCTCATTTACATATTATTTTATGTGTGTTTTGGTCTTCATTTCAAAACATCAAACTATAGCTCTATAAAACTGGGCCCATTAAACCTTTGTTAATGAGAAAAATTTAAAGGAAAAAGAATTTTAGTATGGAGACATGGGGGTCCATGCAGAAAAAACACTGGTTTTGGTGGAAAACAAACATCCATGAATCTCAGAGGTAGGAAAAGTCATATCAAACATTTGGGAAATAGTAAACGGATTCCAAATGCAAATACCATGTTTCATTTTAAGGGGGCTGTCAGAGGAGCGTTAGTGCACACCTTCGAACCACACTTTCTGAATATCAAGAGGAGATAGGCATCCCTATCCCAACACTCTTACTAATAATGTAAGTATGACTTGGTGCCCCCTTTTCCTTGGGGTGCATCAAGCCAAGGCATTCGACACAAAGGAAAATTTGATTTTTGTGAATGAGAATCAGTACAAGTTGATTTTAAGGCGCAAACACGCCAAAAAGGAGACAATCACAAAGAAAAAAAATCACTTGGATCCTACAGAAATAGGCTAAAATTAATGCTAGTGTTGTGACCAAGTTACAGTCATTAGTAGAGGAATAGGCAGGGTTGAGGGTGGTCAATAGTCACTACAAGGAAAAGACCCTCTAGCGGAGGTTATAAAAGAGGTTTTTAGTGTTATAAAATTGGCCAAAATTGTCAAAAACATATTTGCTACAACATTCGTTTAAGGTTACAGAGGTTTTGGTAGAGCTTTTAACGAAATTTCAACACAACTAAAAAAATTGGGCGGTCGGAGGTTATTACGGATGTTTTTTTCATTGGTGTAGCGCACCAGTGTGTGTCATCTAAACGGTTAGTTCGGGGCAGTCGAAGGTGCATGCACTGGGCCATAAAGGTCTCAAATCACATTAGGCACACTGTTGGTGATACAACACACGGGGCCATTCTAATTGGTATTGGGATTTGTGCAGTGCCCATAGGTCCTATCAATGCACCACTACATAGTCTTATAGAAACGTACCGATGCGCAGTATCAGAAAAATGCACCGATTGTTCTAATTCGTATTGGTATTTGTGCAGTGCCCATAGGTCGTACAAACACACCGTTGTGTAGTCTCACATAAACGCACCAGTGTGCAGTATCACACAAATGCACCAATATTTATAATTGGTATTGGTATTTGTACAGTGCCCATAGGTCATACAAATGTACCGGTGCGATGTATCATACAAACATACCAGTGTACAATAACTAACATGCACCGGTGTTCATTTTGTATTTTTTAGAAACATCGACCAGTGACAGTGCAATTATTGTGATTTTTTTAAAATTAATTATTCATCAAAAGTCGACACATCTTATAACAATATTCATATCAATTAAATTTTTATTAATGCTTTTGAATGTGATGTTTGGATTAATTTGTTATATCATATCATAATTATTGTGATTTTTTAAAATTCATTATTCATTAAAAGATGACACATATCTTATAAAAGTACTCATATCAATTAATTTTTTATTAGTGCATTTGAATGTGATGTTTAGATTAATTTGTTATATCATATCATCAGATTTCACATCTCTTCATTATAATATTTATCATCCATAAATTTAATCAGTGGTGTTACATTTCACATCGACAATGGAGAACGCAATAGAATAAATTAAAACACACACACACACACACACACACACACACACACATATATATAAGACAACCTTTATCATACAAATGGGACAGTTATTGGTATCCCTTTGTCTTTCAATTGGGACACTATGTCCATTACATTAAACAAAATGTATGATTTCACAAACAAATATTTCAAAAAATACAACGCCTTGCTTTTATATTCAAACATATGATCATCATTCTTCGCTTGAACTGTTTTCACTGCTCGAGCTACTTCCATGACTTGGGTTATTTTCAAGAATGTTTTGTTCACGGTGTTGATTGTTTTCTTCTTCTTCACCTTCCATCTACAAACATAAAAATAAATTGTAATGAGTGTATATACATTGGTGAGAATAATGAAAATTGCAATATTAAATAATATACATCAATGTAAATCGAAAAGAAATGACATACCATAGCAACAATTGACTCATAAACTATACACATTCTTTCAAAACCATGTACTATGCCATCTTTCAAGGTTTCATCTATTGGCGCAGTTCCATACTTTGTTTCCTGCAAGTTTTATACCCCATAACAAATAATATATTTAATATAATTATAGACGAAGCAAAGTAAAACAAGATCGATAGATGCATACAAATTCCACAATTAATTTCTGATATGCCAATATATACTCACAACCCATATTTAACCCAATGTCAATCAATTTGTCTGATGGTTCTTCTTTGTATGTTAGCACCTGTTTGAAGACATTCAATGATGATTTTTATAAAACAACTTAAAATATACAAAAATGAAATCTAGTTAAGTTGTTATAAGGAAGTAACAATTACTCACAAACTTAGATATCAACCATTTTCTTCATTGTCGTCCTGTTTTATGTTTTGAATGGGTTCCATTTTCTTTTCTTTTCTGCAAGAAAATACTTGAAAATTAATATTTAATGCTAAATTGTTTATTTATTGTACCTAATCATCGAAAAAATTCAATCATTACATATTACATTTGAAGCACGTAGTTGTTGAGATGGCTCCTCCCGCGATGCAATTTTGTCCATTTCTTTGACCATCTCCTTGTACACCTTTTTGGACATTGCTACTGACATATTTCTGATATCAGCTCGTTCATCTTTTGAGATTTTCATAATCTTCCTGAAAATGTAACATGACAATAAACTATTTAATTTTTATATTGATATATGAAAAGTAAATATAACAAAAGTGATATTTATAAATAATTTTAGAAAAACATTTAAAGAAATATTAATTTTCCATTCCTTCTCTTTTGTTGTTGTACGTTTTTGCTATTAAAAGTCTGACATGTCTCATTGACCAATTCTCTGGAAACTCTTCCTGTAGTTTAGATAAAATTTGGTTCTTGGAATCATTGGATTGATTTTTGTATTGTAAGTGGAAAGAACGTCTGTACATTCGTTCCACTAGATCCCTCAAACTTTTGTAAAATCCCCCCCCCCTTTCATTAACCTCCAGCACCACTCCAGATGAGCTAAGGAGCAATTCATTTTCATTTGCATGTTCTGTTTTTTTCTTTTCTTTTCTTAGAACAACATTAATTTTCGGAGTTGTTGGTCCATGTAGAACATTAAACATATGTCAATTAATAGATTGTTTGGAACATGTTATCTAATAATTTTAAGTATATTATTAATGAAAATTAAAAAAAGAAACTCAGATTGGATCGATAGTATTTTTTCATTCACCTGATTCATCCTTTTGCAATTTTCCATCAAGATTTTACGCTCTTCTGGTCCTAGATCAAAAATAATCTTATTGAGCTTTGTCATTTTGTGGCTCTGCATGATACAGAGTAAAAAATACATATTATTTAAACTTACATATAGTTAAAAAATAGTATTTTTTGTAAATAATTTACAAAGAACTTGATTTTTTCTTTTCTTGAAGTGTTAGCAGTATTTTTGTTACTTGATCTCTTGTCAGCCATTTCTTTATCAATATGAAACTTGTACCATATCATTCATTAATATATTTTATAAATAAATTGTCAACTTTTTGGGTAAAAAAAACAATATCAAGAAACTGGTGCGCTTTTCATGGTGTACGCACCAACGTCGGTGTGTGGTGGTCTTATAAACACAATGCTCAAACAGTATAAAACATCGTACGATGCTCTATTGCAACAAGGAGAACCGGTGCATTACATGTTAACCACCACACCGATTAACATAGCCAAAATAATAAAAATCATCTAGTGTTAGTTTTTGTAGCATATGGTGTCATGGAGGGGGTGCAGCCTATTCTTATAAATGCCCTGTGCAAAAAAGGGACCACCGTACGGTGCTCTCTGTCAACTAGGAGACCCAATGCGTTATATGTTACATGGTGCACCAATTAACACAAAATAAAAAATTGTTTTTGCGAAACAGTACGTGAGAGGTGCACTATAATGAAATGGCGCACCGGTGCCCTATTTTACATATGGCGCACGGATTAAAAAAAAATGTTTTTAATTTTTTTATCAAACAGTACGTGTGAGGTGTGCACTAGTAAAAAATGATGAAATTAGTGACTAGGTGTCTAAAAATGTTAGTTACTGCAATTATTTCAAGTGAAATACTACTAAATTTGAGCAATTTTAAGTGATGGAACTTAAAATGACTAACTTAAATGACTAATTTAGTCTAGGAATAAAATATACGACTAGATAATAAGTGACTAAATTAAAAATGACTAACTTAAATGACTATTTTAGTCTATGAATAAAATATACGACTAGATAATAAGTGACTAAACTAAAAACCAAACTTAAATGACTAATTTATTCTAGGATTAAAATATATGACTAGATAATAAATAAATAAATTAATAATGATTAACGTAGATGACTATTATAGTCCAAGAATAAAACTATGACTAAATAACAAGTACAACAAGTATATGAATTAGTCATTTATGTTAGTAATTTTTAATTGTGGACACACTATTTGTTATGGGTTTTTTGTGGCATTGTTACATGTCGTGATTGATTATTGCACTAGATTCATAGAGAATGATTTCATTAATTTGAATTCAAAGTATGTTAATTTATACATGGTCAATTGATATAAATATTGACTCCAAATTGGTGTATGAGACCCCTTGTTTGTGGAACAAGAGACCCACCTTCGGGCAACATTTGACTACTAAGTCTACGAAGACATACATACTTTACCCCTCTGATTTTATAGACATGACCTCTTGAAAATAAATACACACTCTTAACCATTAGACCACCTCAAACTATATAATAATTTATAAAATATAATAATTTTATACTAATCCTTTTTCTCACACCATTATATTATTGGTTTATTACACTGTATATAATTTATACTTTTATACTAATCCTTTTTCTTATACCATTGTACCATTGATTTATTGCACTATATATAATAGTTTATATACCATTGATTTATTACACTATATATATAATATATATAAATACCATTGTACTATTTATTTATTACACTATATATAATAGTTTATATACCATTGATTTATTACACTATATATAATAGTTTATAATATATAAATAGTTTCATGCATTGGCAATGTAAATATTTGGATATATGACATTTGCGCGCATTTTTACTCACTTCAAAATTTTGGTTTGGTTTGGCCATAGGCGGGAATATCCGATTTGGTTGTTTGGTAGGAGATTTGGAGATTTGGGAGGGCCTCTATTAATTGGAAATTATCAATTACTTGGTTGGGGGAGCCTTGTGGGTTGGAGGAGTAGTTATTATTTAGTATGCAGTATTCTAAATGCAGCTCTCAGAAAGGGAGGGAAACTTGTTGTCGGCTAATGTAAGTGAGTATTTATGATCCTGTATTCCATCCTGATTCGAAAAATAGTATTCTTAAAGAGTCGCCGCATCCTTCCAATTACAGATCAATTTATTTACCTTTAATCAGTTTACTCATAACCTACCTAGTTGCCCGAGCAAAAGCTACAGGTTTAGACATTGAACCAGTTGAATTCAAAGCTCATTCAGTACCAATCATCAATCTGTGTAATCTACGCAAAGAAAAATCAAGAATCAAGGATATGTTTGTTCTTATCCGGAGAAGAGAGAGCAACGCAAGCAGGAGCGCCCAAGTAGTAGAGCCGCTAGATGAGAGTTGCTACATCTGGTGCTTTGAGAGCTGGTACGCCTTGTGCTTAATGTTACAAGTATGTATCTGTCTAGATGCTAACTTAGTTCTTTAAGCGCCGGTGTTGAAGGATCTGCTCTCACGGGGATTGATGATTTAATTGGGATCTTGGTTCAAGTACATGTTACCTGCTTGCAATTCAGTGCGTGATTTTTTATTTGATTAGGATCTTGGTTGAAGGTTCAAACCCTTTGTGTGCCTTTATAGATGGGAGGATGTCTCATTTTATTGAGCCATCCACAACTAGCATCAGATAGTCATTTCCCCTACAAGTTGTCAACAAACCTAAAGGAAATCCATTGAAATTGACTCTCATGGTCTACTTATGATCAGAAGTAGAGTATACTTTCCCAATTTCTGTTTTGTTGGTTTTGAAATTATATGAAGGGAACAACTTCTTATGAATTTATTATCAACACTATCAATCTGATTGCTAGTGGTCATGGAAGGTAATGTGCTATTTTACTTGTTCTTCCTTTTCAACACTTAATTGAAATGAAAATAACTGGACCACTTAATTTGGTGTGCATTCTTTTTCTTGCTCAATGTTCAAAGGATCAAGGCCTTGGAGCCTTACAACCTTACTCCAAAGGTTGGTATATCAAGTCAAGTTCTCAAATGCTAATGTTTAGGCTTCAAACTAATGATGTATCCCTTCCAGATTTGCAAGCTGCGCTGCAATCACAAGCTTGTTAGCCCTGGACTATATACAATATATAGTATAGGCCTCTGAAATGCTTGCGGCTAGACCTGGAGAGTGAAAATACCACTGCAAACTTGAAATCAAACCTTTGCAACAAGTATATCAGACTTTTAACAATGAAATAAATTCACCCAAATATGCATGCAACGACATTTAAAGCTCATATTTCAATGAATGAGTTATATTAGAGTGTTTTATCTTAGATTAAATGTGATTATGCCACTGCAAGGCTTGCTTCAAGTCTGATTATTCTTAAGATAGTCAACAAATGGTGAAAGAAAATCCCTTAAGCCCTTGAGGCCTTCCTTCAGCACATGCAATGGAAAGATTAGTGACCAAACTCCAATTTTTAGGCTTCAAAATACAATGTTGCCTCTTCCAATGATGAAGGAAAACCTGCAACCACAATTGTTAGCCACAAGAAAGAATGCGCCAGACTTCAATACACTGTTGCTAATGAAAAATGAATAAATGTAGCTAGTTAAGTATATATTAGTTCGCAGCATGATGAGATCAGGCTCAAGATTGCTCACAAATCACTAACAAATGCAACAAATAACAGACAACATGCAATTTGATACAAAACACACTAAATGGATGCCATTATAGGGTTAGATCAAACTACCACAGTTCTATATCAGAGCACTGTAACTTGCCAATCATTCAAGGTTGCTCATCGACGAGGGTAGAAACAAAAGCTAAAACACTTTTTATAATTCTTATGATTATTATGTGAGAGAATTTAGTGTTTTTAGGCTCTTATTATCATTAGTTTTGTTATGATTAGGGACTGAAATAAAATGCTTCAGATCTGAAATGACATGACAATCCACAAATAATGAGGGGTGGAAGAGGATCAAGGCCTTAGAGCCTTACGAACTTACTCCAAAGGTTGGTATATCAAGTCAAGTCCTCAAATGCTAATGTTTAGGCTTCAAACTAGTGATGTATCCCTTCCAGATTTGCACGCTGCCCTACAATCACAAGCTTGTTAGCCCTGGATTGTATACAATATAGTATAGGCCTCTAAAATGCTTGCGGCCAAACCTGGAGAGTGAAAATACCACTTCAACCTTGAAATCAGACCTTTGCAACAAGTATATCAGACTTCTAACAATGAAATCCAGTCACCCAAATATGCATGCAACAACATTTATAGCTCATATTTCAATGAATGAGTATCATTAGAGTGTTTTATCTTAGATTAAATGTGATTATGTCACTGCAAGGCTTGCTTCAGTTCTGGTTATTCTTAAGATATTCAAAAAATGGTGAAAGAAAAGCCCTTATCCCCTTGAGGCCTTCCTTCAACACCTGCACTGGAAAGATTAGTGACCAAACTCCAATTTTTAGGTTTCAAAATACAATGTTGCCTCTTCCAATGATGAAGGCAAACCTCCAACCACAATTGTTAGCCACAAGAAAGAATGCACTAGACTTCAATATACTGTTGCTAATGAAAAATGAATCAATGTAGCTAGCTATGTATATATTAGTCGACAACATGATGAGATCAGGCTCAAGATTGCTCACAAATCACTAACAAATGCAACAAATAACAGACAACATGAAATTTGATAAAAAACACACTAAATGGATGCCATTATAGGGTTAAATCAGACTACCACAGTTCTATATCAGAGCACTGTAACTTGCCAATCATTCAAGGTTGGTCATCCACGAGGGGAGAAACAAAAGCTAAAACACTTGTTATAATTCTTACGATTATTATGTGAGAGAATTTAGTGCTTTTAGGCTCTTATTGCCAGAATCCATGTTGATATCGAGGGCTTGTTGAATGTAAGGTAAGGAAAGAATAGTAATAGTCACAATTTGACACTTGATCTCTTTGAAAAATCTTTGCCGTGAATTGTCCTAGCTAAAATTGAATTGGTCATTTTAATGCATTAAGAGGGTGCGTGACATCGGAAAACTACACAAGAAATATCTTTAAATAATTTTCCATTTCCATGAACCTTTGTAGGTTGTGAATGTTCTTTAGTAGTGGTCAATTGGCAATAGCTGAAATCTTTTTTAGAGAAATGTTGAATCAATCTTGGTTCTTGCAAAATCTAATATGCACTAGTTTTGTATGCTTGAATGTATGTTGCTTTGTATTGATTAATTCCTTTTCTATTCATAATACGGATAATATTTGATCCAAGTGTTTCAAATGGTACTCCCAAGTTTTACTAAAAACTAGTATGTTATTCAACTACACAATCACAAAGTAGTTAAGATACAATGTGAGCACTTTGTTCAATATCCTTGTGAATGTCATAGGGGCACAAATTATATTGAACGACTTCACCAACCATTGAAAAAATCCTTGTCGTGGCTCAAAAGTTTTCTTTCATATATCTTCGAGCTTGATATAGATTTAGTTGTACCCAAACTTTAGGTTAAGCTTACTAATATAATTACCTTCATGAATGTAATCGATTAGGTTCTTGGTGCATGACAATGAATACCATTTCTTGATGGTGTTTCTATTCAATAGAGAATAATACATTCTCCATGTGTCATCCTTCTTTGGAAACAAAAAATAACAGATCCACAAAGCAATGAGTTGGTTCATATTTGGCCATTATTTATTAAGTCTCGTATCTACCTCTTGATCTCCTAGTTTTCCAACAACAAATCCTTGCACAATGACTCATTCAATAGCACAAAATCTTGTTGCAACTCATTGATGTGTTGGACTGCATGGCTTGGAGGCATCCTGTGTAGTTCTCATAACAACTTGAAATAGTGCTACAATAACTTGTCCAACTTATTTTGTTCTTCTAACTTCTCATATGTGTTGGATATGCATGCAACAAGGCCTTGGGCTATTGTTGTTGGTTGACCACTGGAGAGTGGCACTATCCTATGCTCACAAGGCTACTAAAGAAAACTGTATTGAAGCTTTTTATTAGCCTCTAGTCTTTAGTGGTTGAATTAACACCAAGGGAGTTGGATATTTTTTGCGTGGTCACTGAGTATTTTTGGCCTTTTTTGACTAGGCTTTGTTTAGGCATTGACGATACACTATCTCAATCCCAGAGATATGAATAGTTGAATATCATATCACAGACATCGAATGAAACAAAATTAAACTCTACTTCATCTACGTTATCTATCGATATGGGGAACTTCATCCAATTTTACATGCACATTTAGTAAGTACTTGTTCTTGCTAAGCAAAACCAAGGGATAGGGTTAAGTATGCATGATTGGAAGTAAATTATGCTTCTTTATCACTGCTTTTGACATGATGTCTCATTGGTTTCTAGTGTTAAACACTAAAGTCACAAGATCCTTCCCGAGTTGGATATTAATGGAGAATAGTTTCCATCTCTTTGTGTAACTAGGATGTACAATTGCCATCATAGAGATGCAATCCGTCACACTGTTAGATATCGATATCTATGTCACTCCTTACTCTATCATGATCGACATTTGATGCTTCTCTATAATGTAGTGACCAACATCCATCTTTGGAATGTCCATTTCACTTATTGATAGTGATAAAAGGGAAAATATGTCTTCCTTAATGTGGTGTTGGTCTTCTGCTACAAAATTTTGTTGAATGGATTGATGGTCCTACCATATTTTGCAATGGTCACCTTTCCTTAATTGGAATTAGTGGCAACAACATTATTAATCTTCCTCCAATTGTTTGTAGCCTCTTCTAACCTAGCTTTTTGACAGGCATATGCAAGAGTGCAAATGTCGAGCATCTCAAACTCCATCTAAATAAAATGGTATTGATTGCAGGGAAATTACCAGGAACACTGCATAACCTGGTTTGGTCAAAATTCCCTTCTCTCAGGCTAACAGTAACGACATCTGCATGTCAAAAGAGTTTAGTTGAGGATGGAAAAGGAACTTTTTGACCTGAAATGCCTTGTTATGAACACCAATGCGGTAATCAAGGGTTGTATGCATGATTCTTGTGTATTTTGTCTACCATATTCTAGATAAGCTATGTTGTAGAATTTGGTGTAATAATATTGTGTATTAATAGTTAATGAATTGAAGGTTCAGCTAGGATCAGATTTCCCTTACACATAAGAAGGCCATCAAGTATATTGAGATGATTAGCTTTGATATAATTCATTTGTATATTAATTGTGAGAACTATTACATAAAACAGGGAATTATCTTGTCTTGAGGAGGACCAAGTTTCCTATATCCCAATGTCGATATTTGTAACACCATAGGGACATGCTATCTTCGCTCTTAGACTAATGAGAACCCCATTGACTCCTGCCAGTTTAGGGTTTTGTTTCAAGGCACCATCAAAATAAAAAATGAAGGCTTTTTGAGTCTGACTCCACTGATGAAATTCTTGTGGAGTTATATGAAGCTGCCAACATGATTCTGGACATACTTACCTGGGTCCCTGGGTCGGGAAGAAAAACAAGAATATTTAAAATTAAATTGATCGAGCAATTGAAGTTCTTACATGTCTAGATCTTGATCTGGAGTGAATTTAATCCCTTTTGAATTAAGATGTTTAGATAGTAGTGATTTAGCTTTAATTTCCACCATCTCCATTTCACTCATCATCTATTTGGAAGATGGCACGATTTTTTGCCAGCCAGATTTCCAACATGTGAATTTATACAATGCAAAATAAACCCTTTCAAAAGAGCCTTGCAATGAAAGGACCTTAAGTAATGATTATGACATGTCCAAAATAGTTGCTTCAGTGAATTGACTACTGAAACGACTCTCAAGGCCATTTACCACCACTAACCAAGCCGCCATAGTGAAATGGAAATCCAAAAATAGGCAATGAGAAGATTCCAAACTAAAGGCAAAGAGCACACTAGGAGGGACCTTGGATCCCTCTCCTTTTCATATTTTCCGAGGTTCATATGTTGTCATAAGATAGGGTCCAATAGAAAATATTAATCTTTGGCAAGGCATCTGAATGCCATATTTTTCTCCAGATTGTTGCTTTGTGGGGAAGTGAACAGCGAGAAAGTTGTTGGGCATAGCTCTGCTTAACTAGATACTTAGCTAAACCCCACCCACTACATTTTGATTCCTCTAGGTTCTTAAGGGAACAACCATGAAATTTTTGTTCCATTGAGGCCACCAAATGGAACAAGTGTGAAGGTGGAGCCCCAAAATCCGACCCTCTCAATAATCCCAAAGCTCTGTCCCATGAAGAAATGTCAAAGAGGGAATTTTCTCCTTGCTATCCAATCATATCTTTAAAGGAGTGAGATCCTTGAGAGTCAAGCAGTTGATGACCCATGATGTTATTCTTCCAAATATTAATATTTTACGATTTCCTAAAATCTAGGTAAACTGATCCATTATTATTGGAATGTCAGATTTCATAAGTCAAACATTTCTTGACCATTCAATAAATTTAGCATATGCTAGGAAAGATGGAATTTCCTTGTATCTTTATAAGAAGAATTGGGTGATTACAAGGACCGAGTAATGGTGTGGTTGGTCTTCAAAAGTAAAAATTCATTTTCTTTCAAGAGTATGTTTGGGTCTTCAACTGAATAAGCAAGACATGGCCTCCAAAGATCCACTCCTCCTCGATAATATATTCCTAAAGTTCCATGTGAGGAATATCCAAGGTCTGTTGAAACTTGAAGCAATACCCTATGACCATTTATCTTTGTTGAAAATTTATCAAAGTATCCTTAATAGACAATTTTCAATTTTAGTTCCTTAATCTCTGTATGACAATTCCCTTGTCGAGTATTACAACAGTGGAAACATTCTCTGCAATTATTATTTGTTGTTGGAAGAATGAAGCAAAATGACTGAGATCCACATTCTCTTGTTCGCTTCTTTACATTTATTGACTCTAGCAAAGAATCTTAAGAGACATCTACCATTGTTGATTAAAGAGTCCAAAATAATAGAAATTTGTGTGACAGGATTGAGGCACTTGTCTAGAAGTGAATTAGCGTCAGTATTGTAAATGGAAGACTTAAGCTTTCTAGGTTCTGCCTGTTCTTGAGCTGTAAGTTGATTTTCTTCCCGGGTCACATTTAGCATGTGTATTCCACCTTCTACATTCATTTTTTTTGTTGAAGCACATCTTCTCTATCTAGATTGGTTGATGGGTTCAATTTATATGAACTGGGAAAAATTTGACTTGACTAAGTTATAATGGCAGGGTTTGGGAAACTAATTGCATGAGTTGACCAAGGGTTGGGAATAGTGTTTGGTTCTATTGACTTGGAATGTTGGAACTATTGCCAAAGATTCTATGAGTTTCCAAAATTGGACTCGACTGACCCAGACTTAGTCAGGTCAACAATATGGTGTTTCTAGGGCAACTCATCGCTTTGGCCAGGGTCAATTTTTAAGGCTTGGTATGTCCTTCTACCTTATCATTCATTTTTTTAGGAAATGAATTAGAGCTTTCTTCATTTTTCTTGGAATTAATAATTATAACATCCTAATGTGTGAGGGGAGTCTTTGAGCTTATTTATCTGGAAATAACAATCAAAGGGGTTGAGTGACATACTAGTATGACAGGAAAACTCATTCAAATTGGGTGAATATGTTGCCTTATCCCCATTATAACTGTAATACCCCTTCTGGAACATGTAAGGTAACTTAAAACATGAATAGTTTCCTATTTGTGAAGCTTCTTTTTAATTGAGCTAATTTATAACCCTTTGGAGTTCCTACCATCTTCTTTTCCCAGGGATACTAATTTTTGGTAACCATTTTAGTCTATGCACTCTGTGTCTTGGAGCTAAAGGATATTACCTTGAAGTTTGAAACCTTGTAAGCAATAGTTTGATGGCTTCATTCGTTTGTCCCTGGAGTGCTGGAATTTGTGGTATGCTTAAGCTCCGAGACATTCTTTTCTTCACTAAATTATCAACTTCATCACTTTAGTATGGATTTGGGTGTTTTTTTATGAATAATGACCTTTCATTGCTCAATCCTGTGCCTGTTGATAAATCATCCATAAATTTGTTGCAGGTCTTTCTTTTAGTAACTTTGTTGTGACCCCATATTCATGAATGAAACATTCAGATAAATTAGGCTTAGATCAGGGCATTGTTTTGGGATCTTTTTAGTGAGCTTTAAGATCCCATATTCAAGATGGGAATACTCTTGGACAGCTAGGGTATTGATAAATATAGCATCATGTTGTGGCAGACACTATTCAAGGAAATATGAGGGGAGCTAATACTTGACTTCTTCAAGCCAGAGATCCATCGTTATCCTCAATTTTGTAAGTTCCAACGTTTCTGGATCAAACATAGGAACAATTTTATGCTGGCCATGAAAATCAGTGTTGCAGACAGGGAGCTGTTTTATATGAGAAATTAAAGCTACTCGAATATAATTTATAGTTAGGAGAAGGAACTCCTTTTGAGATCAATTATCATACCTATGAACAATAAGAGACAAACCTGGAAATGATTTTTCTCATTGTGTAGTTAACCAATTATGGGTTTGCATGAGTCCTCTTGTTTTCCTAGATATTGGTTTTTTCTTTCAATATGAAAAGACTATTCATCTTCAATAAGGATTCCTTCAACAAATGGAATGGACCTTTCTACCTTTATCTCATATGGTTCACAAAACAACTTGTTGATATGATCAACCTTATTTTATTCCTCATCAGAGTCCATGTCATATGTAGGATGACTATCAAAGGAAAAATATCAAATCTTGCACTGCTATGTTCAAATTTAATAGGCAATGTTGATTGGAGATGCACATAATTAAGTGTGCCAAAGTTTCTACGATATTCAAAATCACAGATAGGAGTGTTGGTATCTTGAAACTTAAGGGATCTTTAGGATTTCCCTTCATTTATGAGTGTCTTATTACTCTCATTCTCAAGAAAACTAGAACTACAGTCTAGTGCATTATCTCCATCTGCACTCAGGATTTTGCCATATGTTGGTTGAATTTCCATTTTCCAGTGTAGAAAAAAGGCATGGCATGATACCCATGTCATCATGTGCTAAGTCTTCTAGGGTGATTGCAAGAGTGGTAGAAAGTTGTTTCCTACCCTCCTGCTAATATTCCTCCTCTGCATTCAGGAACTTTTCTCACACTATCAATCATCCAAATCATTCAGTAAATTTAGCATATGCTAAGAAAGATGGAATTTCCTTGTATCTTTATAAGAATAATTGGGTGATTACATGAACCGAGTAATGGTGTGGTTGGTCTGCAAAAGTAAAAATTCATTTTCTTTCAAGAGTCTGTTAGGGTCTCAATTGACCAAGCAAGACATGGCCTCCAAAGATCCACTCCTCCTTGATAATATAGTCCTAAAGTTCCATGTGAGGAATATCCAAGGTCTGTTGAAATTTGAAGCAAAGCCCTATGAACATTTATCTTTATTGAAAATTTATCAAAGTATCCTTAATAGACATTTTTCAATTTTAGTTCCTTAATCTCT
The DNA here is from genome assembly GCA_034641835.2 of Pinus albicaulis. Taxonomy (NCBI): domain Eukaryota; kingdom Viridiplantae; phylum Streptophyta; class Pinopsida; order Pinales; family Pinaceae; genus Pinus; species Pinus albicaulis. The sequence goes on from CM076578.1 coordinate 1,698,737,272, forward strand.
GTATGACAATTCCCTTGCCGAGTGTTACAACAGTGGCAACATTCTCTACAATTATTATTTGTTGTTGGAAGAATGAAGCAAAATGATTGAGATCCACATTCTCTTGTTCGCTTCTTTATATTTATTGACTCTGGAAAAGACTCTTAAGAGACAACTACCATTTTTGATTAAAGAGTCCAAAATAATAGAGATTTGTGTGATAGGATTGAGGGACTTGTCTAGAAGTGAATTAGCGTCAATATTGCAAATGGAAGACTTAAGTTTTCTAGGTTCTGCCTATTCTTGAGCTGTAAGTTGATTTTCTTTCTGGGTTGCATTTACCATGTGTATTCCACCTTCTACATTCATGTGTTTTTGTTGAAGCACATCTTCTCTATCTAGATTGGTTGATGGGTTCAATGTATATGAACTGTGAACAATTTGACTTGACTAAGTTATAATGGCATGGTTTGGGAAACTAATTGCATGATTTGACCAAGGGTTGGGAATAGTTTTTGACATTATTGACTTGGAATGTTGGAACTACTGCCAAATATTTTGTGAGTTTCCAACATTGGACTTGAAAAAGGTAAAATGCATACCTTGTCAGTCACAGGGGCAAGGGCTACAACATGAGTCACTTCGTCATCAATTTGTGTTATGCATACTGCAGCAAATTGTTTAGCCATCTGCCACAAAGGGTGAAGATGTGGCTGCACTTCTCCAACTGAAAAAACCCTACTAAAAACCACTTTACAATCTTTTAAAATCTTTTGGTGTTCAACTGCAAGAAATTCCCAAACATCCACTTCATGTAACTGTTTGTTTGACAAAAAATTATGTGAATTTTCTCAATCAACTGTGTTTGAATTGCAGGGTATATGTGTTAGAAATGCGACCATACGATGAACTCAGGAAATATCTCTAAATTGTGAGAAGTCACAGAAGCAATGTTTGTTATAGATTAATTTTAGCATCTCACCGCTAAAGAATATGCTAGTGTTCCATCTTCTGGCCTCTCATCAATGTCTGCTTCTAATAGTGACGTTCTCTTCAATCCAAATTGGCACCTACTACAGGGAAAATACATGTATCTGTACATGGCAGTCTCCAAGTTCTTAGGAACAGTCACATATATCTTTAACTACCAATTTTTAAAGACAGAAATTAACAGTTGTAAGGTCTTGATTGGACACTGGAAAAGAATTGAAATGAACTTACCTTTCCACCACAATTAAATTATGTCTATGATGAGGCCAAACCCTTGCAGAATCATCGATAATTACTACTGCAAATTCCATTCCAAAAACACCGTCTAGATCTTTACTTTTAGGTAGCCTATCATCTCCATCTAGGTCGGCCTAATCACCCTTTGAAATAACACGTCCTGCAATTAAAGTTCCTGTGGGATCAAGTACTTTGGCCATATCTGTGGCATAAAATCTATTGTCCATTGTATAAACATGTAGTTCGTACAACTTGCTTTCCTGCAACATAAACCATCACAGAATGAATTAGATGAAAACAAGAACATTCCATCTATTGGCATACAAGGAAGTTGTCAATTCCACATTGTAAATCAAATGTTCCCGGTAAGAAACTACAGTTTGCAAAGATAATAATATTTCAATCCAAATTTTATTAACCTTGTCCAAAAAATTCCAGATGCTAGGCCACAATTTAGTCCACATTCTCATATGAGGAAAGCGGAAAAGCTGACGCTGAGGTTTATCTCGATCTTGCTCCTCCTTCTTCCTTAGCATTTCCTCATGCACATGATATATTTCAGTAAACTGTTGGACAAACAACATCGTGAATTAACAACATTTATATAATCATATTATCATCAGTTCATTTAATTCACATCCCTCTTTGCCTAGGAATCACTAGAAGTAGAACAAGACGGTTTTTATTTTTATGACACCTTAGTTGAATTTAGAAGTGTGTGATCAAGGTCCAAAACAAGGCAAAGTTTCTTGGCGCTAAACATCTTATTTTTTTCATCAATTCTCCGTGCTCATTCCCGTTGGATTGAAATTCGTTGTTCTTCACTTAGCCCTTCCAAGAGATGATTCACATCACCACAAGGATTCATATGATTTTGTCTGATTGTGGTAATTTCATTTGGAAAACTCTGTGAGAGGGACATAACCATGCTTGAATCCTTTGGAAGTGCTATGTCTTGTTTAATATCTTCTTCTGGAGATTTAGAAGATTCAATGAATTCTTGCTACAAGTCAACGGGGTTAGTTTCTATAATTGATTGGCCAACAATCATTTGTGATGATAGAACTCGTAATGTTTTCATGTCAGAATTTTTTAGCATTTCAGCAATTTTTGCAAGCTTTTCCGTGAAATTCTGTTCAATATTAGGCAAACAAGGAGCCTGTTGCAGATTTAGACCCAACTCTGTAGTTGCTGGGCCTGAAGCCATACATATCTGCTTGCTCATTGGGACAAAATGTTTATCTGTCCCACTTAAGTTCACATTATCATTACCCAAATTTCATGTGAAGAATATGGCGGGAATCACGAGGTTTCGTTCGAGGCTTCCCAGAGTCTCCAGCCTGCCCAACCAACAGATAACATGAATAATTTATCCAAAGGAACATTGGAAAACAATAGAATAAACAATTAAACAGAGCAACAATTTACGTTTGAAATGCTTAGAATTAACGGCACAGGTGTCTCTTCCAACATAGAAACAATGATCCAAAGTCATATTTTCAAAGACCACTAGTTAATCCAAGACAAATCACCAAAGCCAGATTCCTTAGGAAAATTTCTTCAATCGACATATAGGGAATGAAATGAAAACAAAATGAAAGAAAAATAACTTTTCAACTGTTACATCTCTCAAACACTCATTACTTGCAGGATACAACTCAAACTCTACTGAATCAACATCATGTCTTACCGTGGAAGTTCCTTGAATGGCAGGTTTGGAAGCAGTTGCTAGTGCTTGTAATTTCGTTTTATGTTGTACATTAAAATTCTTTAGTGTTCTTGGGTCAGCTATGATTACTTTCCCAGATGTGGTAACAAATGCTCTACTAGGACCTGAAGGAGGATTTGTATGCTAACATTGATCAGGCTTTTGTGCAGCCTGTGCTGACATTATCTATTGTTCTTGCTTAATCAGGTGCATTAGCATGGTTGGGTTTACCGCTATATCTTTCAATACAGAAGGTATTATATTTGAGTTATGACAAGACTATTCATCTTCAATAAGGATTCCTTCAACAAATGGAATGGACCTTTCTTCCTTTGTCTCATATGGTTCACAAAACAACTTGATGATATGATCAACCTTCTTTTATTCCTCATCAGAGTCCATGTCATATGTAGGATGACTGTCAAAGGAAACATTCAGATTTGGCACTTCTCTGTTCAAATTTAATAGGAAATGTTGATTGGAGATGCACATAATTATGTGTTCCAAAGTTTCTACCATATTCAAAATCACAGAGAGGAGTGTTGGTATCTTGAACCTTAAGGGATCCTTAGGATTTCCCTTCATTTATGAGTGTCTTATTACCTCATTCTCAGGAAAACTAGAACTACAATCTGGTCCATTATCTCCATCTGCGCTCAGGATTTTGTCATATGTTGGTTGAATTTCCATTTTCCAGTGTAGAAAATAGGCATGGCATGATACCCATGTCATCACGTGCTAAGTCTTCTAGGGTTATTGCAAGAGTGGTAGAATGTTGTTTCCTACCCTCCTGCTGATATTCCTCCTCTGCATTCAGGACCTTTTCTAACACTATCAATCATCCAAATCATTCAATAAATCTAGCATATGCTAGGAAAGATGGAATCACCTTGTATCTTTATAAGAAGAATTGGGCGATTAAAAGAACCGAGAAATGGTGTGGTTGGTCTTCAAAAGTAAAAATTCATTTTCTTTCAAGATTCTGTTAGGGTCTTCAATTGACCAATCAAGACATGGCCTCCAAAAATCCACTCCTACTCAATAATATAGTCCTAAAGTTCCATGTGAGGAATATCCAAGGTCTGTTGAAACTTGAAGCAATTCCCTATGACCATTTATCTTTGTTGAAAATTTATCAAAGTATCCTTAATAAACATTTTTCATTTTTAGTTCCTTAATATCTGTATGACAATTCCCTTGCCGAGTGTTACAACAGTGGCAACATTCTCTACAATTATTATTTGTCGTTGGAATAATGAAGCAAAATGACTGAGATCCACATTCTCTTGTTCGTTTCTTTACATTTATTGAATCTGGAAAATACTCTTAAGAGACAACTACCATTGTTGATTAAAGAGTCCAAGATAATAGATATATGCGTGACAAGATTGAGGGACTTGTCTAGAAGTCAATTAGCATCAATATTGCAAATGGAAGACTTAAGCTTTCTAGGTTCTGCCTGTTCTTGAGTTGTAAGTTGATTTTCTTTCTTGGTTGCATTTACCATGTGTATTCCACCTTCTACATTCGTGTGATTTTGTTGAAGCACATCTTCTCTATCTAGATTGGTTGATGGATTCAATATATATGAACTGGGAACAATTTGACTTGACTAAGTTATAATGGCATAGTTTGGGAAACTAATTGCATGAGTTAACCAAGGGTTGGGAATAGTGTTTGACATTATTAAATTGGAATGTTGGAACTACTGCCAAATATTTTGTGAGTTTCCAACATTGGACTTGAAAAAAGGTAAAATGCATACCTTGTCAGTCCCAAGGGCAAGGGCTACAACATGAGTCACTTCGTCATCAATTTGTGTTGTGCATACTGCACCAAATTGTTCACCCATCTACCACAAAGGGTGAAGATGCGGCTGCGCTTCTCCAACTGCAAAAACCCTATTGAAAACCACTTTACAATCTTTTAAAATATTTTGTTGTTCAACTGCAAGAAATTCCCGGACATCCACTTCATGCAATTGCTTGTTTGAGAAAAAATTATGGTGAAATTTCTCAATCACCTGTGTTTGAATTGCAGGGTATATGTGTTAGAAATGTGACCATACGATGAACTCAGGAAATATATCTAAATTGTGAGAAGTCACAAAAACAATGTTTGTTATAGATTAATTTTAGCATCTCACCGCTAAAGAGGATGCTAGTGTTCCATCTTCTAGCCTCTCATCAACGTCTGCTTCTAACAGTGACGGCCCCAACAATCCAAATTGGCGCCTACTACAGGGAAAATACATGTATCTGTACATGGAAGTCTCAAAGTTCTTAGGAACAGTCACATATATATTTAACTACTGATTTTTAAAGGCAGAAATTAACAGTTGTAAGGTCTTGATTGGACACTGGAAAAGAATTGAAATGAACTTACCTTTCCACCACAATTAAATTATGTCTATGATGAGGCCAAACCCTTGCATAATCATCGATAATTACTACTGCAGATTCCATTCCCAAAACACCGTCTAGATCTTTACTTTTAGGTAGCCTATCATCTCCATATAGGTTGGCCTCATCACCCTTTGAAATAACACATCCTCCAAATAAAGTTCCTGTGGGATCAAGTACTTTGGCCATCTCTGTGTCATAAACTCTGTTGCCCACTGTATACACATGTAGTTCATACAAATTCCTTGCCTGCAACATAAACCATCACAGAATGAATTAGATGAAAATAAGAACAGATCCATCTATTGGCATACAAGGAAGTCGTCAAATCCACATTGTAAATCAAATGTTCCCTGTAAGAAACTACAGTTTTCAAAGATAATAATATTTCAATCCAAATTTTACTAACCCTGTCCAAAAAATTCAAGATGCCAGGCCATAATTTAGTCCAAATTCCCATATGAGGAAAGCGAAAAAGCTGACGCTGATGTTTCCCTCGGCCTTGCTCCTCCTTCCTTAACATTTCCTCGTGCACATGATCTATTTCAGTAAACTGTTGGACAAACAAAATCGTGAATTAGCAACAATTATATAATCATACTATCATCAATTCATTTTCTTCACATCCCTCTTTGCCTAGGAATCACCAGAAGTAGAACAAGACAATTTCTATTTTTATGACACCTTAGCTGCATTTAGAAGTGTGTGATCAAGGTCCAAAACAAGGCAAAGTTTCTTGGCGCTAAACATCTTATTTTGTTCATCAATTTTCCGTGCTCGTTCCTGTTGGATTGCAATTCGTTGTTCTTCACTTAGCTCTTCCAAGAGATGATTCACATCACCACAAGGATTCATATGATCATGTGTGATTGTGGTATTTTCATTTGGAAAACTCTATGAGAGGGGAATAACCATGCTTAAATCATTTGGAAGTGCTATTTCTTGTTTAATATCTTCTTCTGGAGATTTAGAAGATTTAGTGAATTCCTGCTCCAAGTCTACAGGGTCAGTTTCTCTAATTGATTGGCCAATAGGCATCTGTGATGATAGAATTTGTAATGTTTTCATGTCAGAATTTTTTATCATTTCAGAAATTGCAAGATTTTTCGTGAAATTCTGTTCAATATTAGGCAAACAAGGAGCCTGTTGCAAATTTGGACCCGACTCTATAGTTGTTGGTCCTGAAGCCATACGTATCTGCCTGGTCATTGGGAGAAAATGTTTATTTGTCTCACTCAAGTTCAAATTATCATTACCCAAATTCATGTGAAGAATATGACGGGGATCACGAGGTTTCATTCGAGGCTTCCCAGAGTCTCCAGCCTGCCCAACCAACAGATAACCTAAATAACTCATCCAAAGCAACATTGGAAAACAATAGAAGAAACAGTTAAATAGAGAAACAAGTTACATTTGAAATGCTTAAATTTAACGGCACAAGCGTCTCTTCCAACATAGAAACAATGATCCAAAGTCATATTTTCAAAAACCACCAGTTAATCCAAGACATATCACCAAAGCCAGATTCCTTAGGACAATTGCTTCAACCGACATATAGGGAATGAAATGAACACAAAACAAAAGAAAAATATCTTTTTAACTGTTACATCTCTCAAAGACTCATTACCCGTAGGATACAACTCAAATTCTGTTGTATCAACAACATGTCTCATCGTGGAAGTTCCTTGAGTGGCAGGTTTGGAAGCAGTTGCTAGTGCTTGTAATGTCATTTTATGTTATACATTAGAATTCTTTAGTGTGGTTGGGTCAGCTGTGATTACTTTTCCAGATGTGGTAACAAATGCTCTACTAGGACCTGAAGAAGGATTTGTCTGCTGACATTGATCAGGCTTTTGTGCAGCCTGTGCTGACAATCTCTGTTGTTCTTGCTTAATCAGGTGCATTAGCATAGTTGGGTTTACCGCTATATCTTTCAATACAAAAGGTATTATATTTGAGTTATGACAAGACTATTCATCTTCATTAAGGATTCCTTCAACAAATGGAATGGACCTTTCTGCCTTTGTCTCCTATGGTTCACAAAACAACTTGATGATATGATCAACCTTATTTTATTCCTCATCAGAGTCCATGTCATATGTAGGATGACTGTCAAAGGAAAAATATCAGATCTTGCACTGTTTTGTTCAAATTTAATACGCAATGTTGATTGGAGATGCACATAATTATGTGTGCCAAAGTTTATACCATATTTAAAATCACAGATAGGATTGTTGGTAACTTGAACCTTAAGGGATCTTCATGATTTCCCTTCATTTATGAGTTTCTTATTACTCTCATTCTCAGGAAAACTAGAACTACAGTCTGGTCCATTATCTCCATCTGCGCTCAAGATTTTGTCATATGTTGGTTGAATTTCCATTTTCCAATGTAGAAAAAAGGCATGGTATGATACCCATGTCATCATGTGCTAAGTCTTCTAGGGTGATTGCAAGAGTGGTAGAAAGTTTTTTCCTACCCTCCTGCTGATATTCCTCCTCTGCATTCAGGACCTTTTCTCACACTATCAATCATCCAAATCATTCAATAAATTTAGCATATGCTAGGAAAGATGGAATTACCTTGTATCTTTACCTCTTTCTTCTAGGTTGTGATTATGAGTAGGCTTAATTGATTGACATTCTCCACCCAAACTGAAGTCAGGGTGTGGTTGGGTTCACTAGGGGAGTATAGTTTCTATGACAACAACGTCAATGTTTCTTCAATAGATGGTTAGATCACCGTCTTTGCTACTATTATGAATTCATTGTACTTGGATGCTAAAAGAGTTTGTACACAATCCTTTCCCTTATCTTTAGTTTCTACAACCCTTAAAGGGAGTTTTTGGAGGTGACCATGGTCTAGCTATTCAAAAATTACAAATGTGAAGAATAAACAATATGAATCAACAAGCAATAATGCTAGACAAAGCTGCAGCAATAATTTTGTTAATTCTGTAATTGGAGAGAAGCAAGATCTTGGAAATGTTCTCCATCTTGAGCATGGGACTGTTACTCCATGAGGGCTTTAGCAATACATCCGGTCTCCAAGAATGCCTCCAAAATTTGATGCTTCAAGTCTTCAATAAATATTCAACAATACCACAGGGATGTCTGCCTTAGTAAGCGACCTATATAAACATGGAAAATATTCATTAAGCCTCCAATAAGGGTCAATGATTATTCTCCAATCTCAAAGACTGCTTCACAAGGGCTCCCAAAAATATGTAACTGTGTGTGCTTAAGGACTGCTCCCAAAAATGTTGCAACCTGCTCCAAAAAACTTAGACCTGAAATGTGCTCAAATATGCCATAACAAGTCTGTCATAACATATTATATTATTTTCCATAGGACTCAGTTTTGAAGCTCTCCTACAGATCTGATTTTTTTTGTTCCTAAATAAGGCTCAAACAATCCTTTAAACATTGTCTCAAATAGGCATGAAAATGCCTTTAATTGCAGCCTTACACAAGCTTATACTGCATCCGTTCCTGCAGCCTACACAGGCCTAGTGTGGCTCTTCTTGTGGCTTACACATATCTGAAAATCACAATGTTGTAGGAATTTCATAGATATGCCCAAAACCAGTGATCTGAAGTGTGTCTTTTTTTTTTCTCCACAGTTTGCTGTAGCATAGATAATCCAAGTTCTGGTTGACTGTTGTCCTCAAGGTTTTGAGCTTTCACATACATTATTGCAATTCTAGATCAGCAAGTCCAAGTTTGAAAAAATTATAAATATATTTTCCCAAATATATCCTTAACTGTCCTCCTCGGCCTTAGTTCACCTTCTGTGATTCTTCTCTGAAATCTTGACCGAAAATAATGGATAAAATGAATAGGGTTCAATGTGTAATTGGTTAACTAGATAATGAATTCTCTTTCCTCAATATATGTGCAATTCTAATTAATGGCTCAACCTATTCTTCTATCATGTCTACAAGAGACCATGGGTAGGTATGACTAATGGCTCTTGTGCCATTTTTTACTGTAGAGTAGGTGGTCTCAACAAAGTTATAACAGAGTAAAAAAGAACTATAAGCTTGGAAACTATACAAATAGGATTTTCCCTAAACTTGACATATTTACTCTTTGTTGATTATGTTTTTCTTTTGGGTGATATGACCAAGGTAGGTGAAATTATGTTGAACGACCCCACACTTGAAGAACTGAAGTTCCTACCTTAGAAACTACCAACAACTGAGGAGCTACAAGAATCAACACCATCTTTGATTTGAACCTAAATAGTCTTATTATCTCTCAGTATTTCACTAATGAAAATGATCAATAGATTCTCCTTATGGATTATTTTTCTCAATCTATTTATTAGTAAAATCCACAAAATGTATCCCTACATTTGAATCTTGGGAAAAAAACATATAATTGTTATCATTTAAATTACCCATATCTCTTGGAGCCCAAAATTCCATTTGATTTGGATAAGCTTTATTTATAACCTCAAAAACAACCCTATTATAAGCTGAAGGACCATTATGTCCTCTTGAGTCTTGACAAAGTATGATGGAATGAAATTGGGTGAAGACCAGATCCAAGTTTACGGTGTCAGAATCTAGGTTCATTGAGATGGAAACCTTGGTTTGAAGATATCCACCATACAAACTAGGACCACCCATAATTATCGTTGCCATCTCTCTTTCATCATCAAGATTAACATACCAAGGACCTATAATCTATGGAGGCCCATGGTAGTTATTGCAAAGTAATTTATTAGAATACATGCCATTTCTTATTATGAGATTTACCACATCTAAAAATGGCATCATGCACATCATTTTGAAGAAGTCTACAAATTAGGTCAACATAATTTTTTTCACATTTACGACTTCCCTCACATTTTTTTGGTTCTTGAAGCTCGAGCACTTTCATAACAAAATATGCAAATCCAAACAACAAAAATGGTCCACTCCCTTTTCATTTTCTAATATTATAATTAAGTTTTATTAGAGACACTATTTGTTTGTTTGTTTTGGTTAGAAAAGGGTTAGCTCTTGGTTTTTGTGACTTTCAATTTATGTGTTGAGAAATGGGAAAGGATAATGTGTGACATTTATCTTGCAGAAATTGATGCTGAATGAAAGGATACATAGTTTAACCAAACTACAATTCACTTTGGTAAAGGCATAGGACCATCTTAAAAAACTGCTTAAGTATACACCATATATAAAGTTTGACCATAAGTAATATATGCATTTTTCTATTGTAGATATGTAACTTTTTCTACCCAAGATATCACAACAAGAAAAATATTGATGTTGTAGAAATTGTTTGAGGACCTCATTGAGGTCTATTTTTCTGATGTCCTATTTGATTGATACTTTCTCATATGTTGGGAAGACTTTAAATGTGAATTAATATGCTCATGAAACAAACCAGATTCAAATTTTATAGATAATAAAGATAAAAACAAATGTCAATGTCTTTGTTTGATTGTTACTTGACTCTGTTGTGGGTAGGTTACAGGAAATGTGATTGGAAAAATGATGGGGAGATGATGCATATCACGTCTTGGATATGGTTCATTCGTTGTTAGAGATCACTTAGAAACCTAAGACACAGACTTTGGAAATGTTTCTAGTGGGAATTTCTATGGTTTTTAATGTTCTGATTATTTCACCTCATGGTTATTTTTGGTAAGCAAACATCTTAGGAATGCTACACACGACATTGGTGGACAGGTAAACAATTTTTTTATAATTGCAATTTCCATTCCATGAAATCCTCTCTTTATTGTTTGATTGTATTTTGGATGTTTCTTTTGATTTTGTTTTGTATTTTAACTATGAAATTGAAAATACTTAGTACCATGTCCATTTAAACAACAACCAAAGCTTGAAGATGAAATTAGTATTACACTATATTGATTGGAGTCCTTACATCTATTTTGTGTTAAAATATTTTCATGAGTATTAGAAAAAGTTACTTTCATGTTGTTATTTGAGTACATGTTGTTTATATACTTGACCAAGTTCATGCGTTAGAAAATGAAATGTTGTTGTGAATAAAATGATAAGGATTAAACATCACACCTCAAATTATTTGTTTTCACAAGTTATCTACAACTCAAGCTTTTTAGCGTATAACTTAGTTGACATGATTGTTCTTAAGCTTTCCTTGAAAGTTGAATACTAAGTTACTAAGGTGTTTTTTTCTATATATCGTGATATTTTATTTGCTTTGTTTATACAGGTTATCTGGCCACATTATAGTGACAGTTATCACCCCAATGAAGAAAATTTGTTCGAGTTTCTTACTTGTATGGGGAAAAATGGCTTTGACATTGCTGATGTTGAGTTATATGTCATATAAAATATTTATAGTCTAATTTAGTTGATATTCTAGTGTTCATTGTTTTTCATGTTTTAAACTCATTGTATCTTCTTTTGTTTTCAGAAAATGAACTCAGTATTGATGGTAAAAAGCATGAATTAAAAAAAGAGGGGAGCAATAACATTGGAGCAACAAATGCAAAAAGAGGGAGAGGAGAACTAGTCTGGTAATACTCTTAGAGCCAATATCTTGCATAAGACACACATATAAAGACTGATGGTCAAGTCTTCAGAGTTGGTGAATTCACCTACAGTGCCTTGAAAACACAACGATAATGTTTTGAAGTGATGAAACACTATTTCATGTGTAAATTGTAGTCCAACCAATATTAAGTTGGAAAATCATATTGTAATACTTTAACATTTCATATAATATAATTGATGTGGTTGAAATTATTTATAGTTGCACTTGATATTGTTTAGTATTGTAATTAAAATATGTGACTTTGTGTTTTCCTATTAGATGAACATGCATATTGTATGACATTTTTTAAATCATACAAATTAATTTATGTTGATTAATAATTAACACAAAATCAATTTAAAACTACTAAATTAGTAGTTTACATTGATTAATGATGAACACAAATAAAATGAATATACCACTAAATTAGTTTTTTTATAATGATTATTAATGAAAGTAAATGAAATGAATATAAACTACTAAATTAGCCATTTATTTAATGAATAAATGGCTACTGCAAATGATAAATTTGTGACTACAAATGATGACTAAATTTTGCATATATACGACTACTAGTAGCTAATTTATAGTATTTTATAACACAACTAAAATTTAGTAATATTTCTCTGGTCATTAATTGATTTAAAACGATGACTAAAAATTGCATATATATGACTATTAGTAGCTAATTTACAATATCTTATAACATGACCAACATTTTGGTCATATTTCTTGGTCATTAATTGGTTTTATTGAGTGATCATCTAGTAATATATTTTGTTGTATATTTGGTCCTTAATTGTGACAATTAAAGACCAAATCAAAGATTAAATCAATGACCAAATCAATAACTAAATTAATGATAAAATCAATGACTAAATCAATGATTAAATCAATGACCAAATTAATGATCAAATATACAACTAGACAACAAAATTGAGATAACCAATTAATGACTAAGCTAAAAACGACCAAAAGTTGGTCTCGTTATAAGATACTGTAAATTAGCTACTATTGGTCACCGAACGAAAAATAGTCGTTTATATGCAAATTTTAGTCATTTTTTTAGTAAATAATTAGCCATTTTGTACTAGTGGTGATAGGATAATCCAGCACACCGGTGTGCTAGGTTATGCCGAGCGCACCAATTAAAAAAATGTTGTTTTTTTTTTTTAAATTCACGCAAGGGACGACATAGATTGGGATCCGATTATGCAAGTCGTCTCGTGGGTTGGATGTCATAGGCCTATATATAGCAATACAAACACTATAAATTTAAAATGAAAAGCCCAAATTCTGAAATAAGAGAAACAGGGAGAAGAAAAGGTAGAAACAAAAAGAATTAAGGATTTAGGGTAAAAATGGATTTTATTTTTTTTTCTTTTCTGAAAATGAAAAAAAAAATTCAAATATTTTACTTACTGCGTAAAAAAAAAACTACAGAAAAAAAGTAAAAATAAAACAAAATGTAATCACGAGATCGTTTTAAATTCTATGCTACAGGGTTTGAATCACTAGAGGTTTGGAATTCTGATTGTTTGAATACACTTGTTCAAACATACTTCGTTGCTCCATAGTGCTCTCGTGCTCTCTTGCTCCAGGTATGTCTCTTGCAAATCTCTGGATGAATTTTTTTGCAAAAATAGTGAAATAATGAAAAGTGTTTAAAATTTAAAGAATTGTTTTATGAAATTAGATTTTCGAAAATATTTTGCTGCCCATTTTTCAATTTACCTTTTTTTTTCACTTAAAAAAAATATAGTTGTGTTTTTTATATTTGCGGTTATTCGTCACTAGTGCATCACTTAGTAGCACTGTATCGGTGTGTCTGTTTATAACATGGCACTAGTGTGCAATAAATAAAATGCATCGATGCGGTTATCTGTACATTAGCACTGATAACAAGAAGTCCATTTTTAAGGCATTGAAATTACTTTTAGGTGTGTACACTAAAATTTATTGTTGATTTTGATCAAATGAAAGGAGAAAATATCATAATTATATTGAATGGAAAATTATTCAAAATCTAGCTCGTTCCATAATATTTATCAAAGTCCATCGCGGAGTTCTCCTTATCCATCTCGAGACATAATATTTACTTCATATTTTATTTATATTTTCATTATCTAATTGAATTTATGTTTTTTATACATGTTAATTAGCTTAGTTAAATTTATAATGTATACAAATTTACAGGTTCATGCAGATTCATAATCGAGTCTAGATGCACAAAATATTCAAACAACTTCAAAATGTTGGAAGCTCTTATCAGGAGCAACATATCGCAAAACGCATTTGGTAGATGAAAATGGACAGCCGCTTCACCCTACCAATTGTAACAATATTATATCTTCTAGCCAAAATCTTGGGACTATTGGGGTCCTGTGTTTTGATAGATTGGCCAACCAAAAGACAAGGCAACATCAAAACCAATCTTTAGAGTTCCAGGATCTAGTCCTCTTGTTCTCAGAGAGGGGTCTCTCAAATTGTTTGCAAAGATATGTCTTGTTTGCTTTTAAGTATTGATTTTAGACTAGTTATTAAGTGCAAGTGTTTGTTTGTTTGGTTGAATTGGAACAAAAGAACATGAAAGGTCTAGGCAGTATAGACAGAAAGAAGAAGTGTCAGATTCATTTGGGCAATGGAGTCAAGAATAGGTTTATGACAAACTCATTAGTGGATATGGGATATCAAAGGGAAAATATAACTTGGACACAGGATCCTTTAGTTTTGTGAATGAGATGGACATTAATGATTTGGAAAGAGAAATTGAATTCTCAACAAAGGGAACTTGAAAACATGATTTGAACATAAAGAAGCATTTGATAGATAGGGCTAACCATGAATTCTACAAACCACAATTTTAATCAAATAATGACTTCAAGACAACTTTTAAAATGAAATCTAAGATTCGGGAGCACATCCAATTTCCTCAAATATTTTATTTCAAAAGAATTAGAAAACATGAAATATTCACTGATAATTGCAGTCATAGAAGAGGGAACACCTAAACATCCATGATTACAACTATAAAGACCTTTGAAACAACTATTTAAGCAGGAACAAAGGGTATGATCAAAACAACCCTCTTTGGAAAACTATAAATAATGGTACTTCAAAGGGAGACGTCAAAAACAGCTTTCAAGTGGCAACAGACAAGCAGGGAAAACCATAAATCATGCCGGAACCAACTATTTGAACTATTTGAGAAATAAACAAGCATAAGGGTTCAAGAGAATGATTAAAGACTCTAAAATGCCTTAGCAGAAGAAAACATAAAACAGTGAAGGATAAAAAGGTCTAAGGTGCTTCCAGGAGTCCTTTCTTAGCCTAACATTTTCATCTTACTGTAGTAAGAATTTATGACACATAATGAAAACAGGAAAAACAACAGACACTTCAGAATACATCACCAACAGCCAAGCTCAGGGATCCAATGATAGAGCCTTCTCAAGAACAAGCATGTCACAACATAATCCAACTTCCAAGACTTCAATTTCTTCTTCAACTTCAAACAGACTATGTATTATTTCAGAGAGTTTCAGTGTTACAACTAGTGACCAACCACCCTTTACAATGTGCTCCTCAAGGAGATTTTATAAGAAAATGAGGAGGTGGAAGAGTTCCTAGGGCTGAAATGTAATTAATTCTATACTAAATGCAACTCCTAGCCTTAAAAACCATGCAAGGCCTAAGGCAGGAAAGCATTCAATTTACAATTCTGTTTCATTAACTCTGTTTTATGCTTTTAGGCTTAGTGGGTAAAAGCATTGACTTTAAGGCACTTTCTTATATTTACAATAAATTTTACTGACAGTTCAAAATATCTTCCTTTGTTTACAATAATTGTTCAGCTATCTTTGGCCTTAACATTTCGGACTGAGATTTGTTCTGGGTATTCCTTTGAGGTAAAGAGGCTGCAGGTGGCAACATAGTAGCTAGGGAATCAATTAGCCCCTTTGGTGTGGCAATCGAGGTCTTCTGGATCTGATTCTTTGTTTCATAAACACAGTGATATATCTTTGTATCTGTGTTTAGGCTTGATTAAGCCATAATCTTCATCTTTGACACTGATACCCTTTGTTAATTGATTGCTGACTGTGTTTGTTGTTTGCAGATGCGAAGAGGGTTTATTGGAAAATTTGTTTAGAAAGCTGATGGTCATGACTTATTGGCCTTCTTAAACATGTAATTAGCACTTCAAAACCCTTTAAGTGGTGCCAAAAGCCATAAGGATAGTCATACTTGGCTAATAACAATGTAATCAATTGCAGGAGGGTTTTATCTTGAACTTCATTAAACCTGCATAAAAATGAACATAAGTTAATTTAAATCCTGCGAAGTATTGGTTTTGACTGCTTAGGAGGGTTCGTAGAAGTGTTTCGGAGCAGTGAGGATGGATGAATGCAGCAGTAGAAGGGAGAAAAACCTTGGCGGAAGCAAAACCGGGTTTAAATTTGAATTAGGTGCGAATTTGAGGAAAATTGGTTTCGGAAAGCCATTAATGGTTTTCGCGCAACATTTGGGGGGGTAGGCGGTTTTCGCTCTTGGAACACGATTCCATATAGCGTTTGACACGTGGTTTTTGAAAACTGCCCATTTCGCGTGGAAGTAGTGCATTAAGAAGGGAGGCCAAAAATTACGCGAGATTGATTATGGTTCATCGGATGATCAGAGATAGATCGAACGATGCGGATAAAACACGATGGAGGGCAAGCTGCGGGGTAAAAATATATGCGGGGTCCACGATGACGTAGATTTTTCACGTAGTGGATAGGTGCTGGGTTAAAATCGTGTGAGATGCATTGCTGACCGTCGGATGATGGGCGGAAGATTCAACGACGTGGAATGAGTGCGACAGGCAGATAGATGTAGGGTTAAAAGCTTTGACGGGGTCTATGGTGTTGGCTTATCGGGTTAAGTCCTGATCATTAGATTTCTCAGATGGACGGTCAAGATTTAAAGAGGAAGAGCGGATAGACAGATGGAGGAAAAGGTAAAATAGGGTGAATGGGAGGAAGGATAGGGCCGATGGCCGTTGATCTTGTAGATATCAACAATCCAGATTTGTTTAAAATTGAAATGTCGGGAGATGGAAAATAATAGGAAAAAGAGGTTTCAGAAAGGGTTTTTAGGCCTTTAAGCGCTTGTTTGTGGAGCTTCAGACGTATGAGGTGGAGGGCTAAAAGATATAAGCCCTCGGGGGCTTAAAATAACTTATAATACAAAAGATTGATTTTTAGGCCAAAACAAGAATTTTTAAGCCAAAATGAAGGTTCTGATAGATGAAAGGAGGGGTTTTTAAAACCAAATAAGGGAAAATATCAGGTTTTAAAAGGGTTAGGATGATTTTGAAGGTTAAGTGAGGGTGTTTTGAGGGATTGTTGTGAGGGAAGCAAGGATGAAAATGGAGAGTTTGTGGGATTGGAATGGAGGCTTAAAATGAGGGAAAAAAGGAGTTTTATGAGTAGTTTTTCTCTTGGTGAATCAACAGGTACTTTAGGATCAATAGTGAAACAACAGTGAAGATTATTTCAAAGGGTAATTGTCATCATAAAAACTTCAGAAGATGATAGGTTTTCAAAGGGAACTATCTCTTGAAGGTTTAAATACAAAATTAGCCACCATTGGGTATGACAAAATTTATAGGTGGCTAACAGTGGCTCCACTTGGGGAGGACAGCTGGTTCTTTAGGTGTCCAGAACCTCAGCTATTGATCTATGGCTTTTTAGTAAACCAGTGCCTTTATCCATTGGGAAAAAAATTTCTTTTCCTTTAGCTGACCTTTCTCTAATTTGATGATCTCTGCAGCAATTTGAAACAATGGAATTCTATCAAGAAAACATCTCTACCTACCCATTCCTAATGATCCTAACATTTTTTCTTCTTTCAGAGTGCATTTGGACTAGAAAAATCTCTTCATCAACATTTTATTTTTTTGAAAAACATGAAACTAATCTATTTCTACTCTTATTTCTCCATGAACTCAGTTTAAACAGTTGAGTTCATAAATTCTCTACCTAACTACTATATGTCAGGATTAGACTGTCTGACAGACTTCATTCTCTAAATTCTAAAAACAGAAATTTAAAAGCAGCCAAGCCATGATTAAGAAATTTTACTTGCTGCAGATCTATGGCATAAAAACAAGTTACACATAGATTTTATTTGCAGAAAAATAAACAAAATTGTGAAGGCTAAAGATCTGAAAACTAAAACATCCTTCATTATTTCTTCAGCTCTCATCTTGATTATTTTTGAGCTGTCTTTCTTTCTTCTTTTCTGGTCCAAGTTTTGAGCATGTTGGAACCAATTTTCTTTCTATCTTTGGCTCAATATTTAATCTGATTAGAGCCATTCTTCTTTTAATATTCATAGGTTCATATATTGAATTGGTTTGAACCTTTGTTTCCTCTATCCTAATTTACCTTACTGATAAGCCAAGATTTTGTTGTTTGGCTGATCTAATTCACTAACCTACAGCAGTAAATTGAAAATCTAATTAGTCATGATTAGGTTGTATGACTAACTAGAAGTGTGTTTTTTAGGAGTGGCATTTGAGCTTGCACACTTTCAGACTTTGTCTCTCTTTTTGGTATGGGGTTGTACCTTTCTTGTTTTTATTTTCCCTCTTTTCTTTTATATTGTTTTTGTATTTTTTATTTTTCTAACTTTGAATGAAATGTTCAGACATTGATAATTTACAAGGGAAAGTAAAATTTTTTGAAACTTATGACTCTTGACAAATTAATGCTTGAGCATCCTGCCATTGACAAGACCTCCATATAGATCTTCTCCACTCAACTCTTTCAAGAAAAATGCATTGTGACCCCTCTCAGCATGAATAACATAGGGCCCTTTCCACAGGTTCTCAAACTTGCCATGTTTTCCCTTCTCTTCCCTTCTTGAATCCCATTTAAGAACTATATTTCCAGCTTGGAAATTATTTTCCTTAGTCCTTTTATAAAACAATTTCTTGATATTTTCTTGGACTAGTTGTGTTCTTTCATAGACTTCTTCTCTAGACTGCTGTAAATGAATTGTTTGGTTGATTCTTCTCTGCATATCATTTTCCTCAGTTATCACTTCTTGGAGGAGTTTCATGATTAGAACTCCTAATGATATTGGGAAGAATGCATCCATGCCATAGACCAGCTGATAGGGGGACATATTTATTGACTTCTTTGTAGTTAATATATCAGCCCATAAGGCATGAACCAGCTTACTGTGCCATGATTTCTGATTATGCTCCAATAGATTTTTGATGATGTTGATAAGGATCTTATTAGAGGATTCAACTAATCCATTTCCTTGGGGGTAGTAGGAAGTAGAGTGGCCCAAGTTGATGTGGTATTTGTAACAGAAATCAACCATTCTTTTAGATTTGAAGGTAGCAACATTATCTGTTATGATTTTTCTAGGAAAACCAAATCTGGATACGATATTTGTTTCAAGGAACTTGATAATGAAAGATTCAGTAGCATTCCTAGAGGGTATAGCTTCTATCCACTTGGTAAAGTAGTCAGTGGCAGTGAGGATCCACTTATGCTGGGTTGATGAAGATGGGTGAATTTCCCCAATGAAGTCCAGGCCCCATTGTTGAAAGGATGCCTCAACACTGATGGGATGTAAGGGCAAGGGAAGGAGTTTTCTTTTTCCATAAAAAAATTGACACTTATGGCAAGACATGATTAACTTCTGAGTGTCTGGGAAAAG
Source organism: Pinus albicaulis (assembly GCA_034641835.2). Classification (NCBI taxonomy): domain Eukaryota; kingdom Viridiplantae; phylum Streptophyta; class Pinopsida; order Pinales; family Pinaceae; genus Pinus; species Pinus albicaulis. Next base: position 1,698,756,834 of record CM076578.1, read on the forward strand.
GGTGGGCCAATAATAACCAGATCTGAGGACTTTGTTTGCTGTGGTCTTCTAGTAGAGGTGTCCTCCACATTCTCCTTCATGCAACTCATGCATGATTTTTCCTGCATCATCCTCAAGTAAAAATTTAAGCAAAATTTCAATAGCATTTTTCCAATACAATACCCCATCTAATATGCAATAATTTAAAGCCTTTTGTTTCAAAAATATAGCTTTATTTTTGAAAAAAGAAGGGGAGGCATTCAAATATAAAAGCACATAAGTTATGTCAGCATACCAAGGAGAATTCAAAAATGTTTCTTCAATGAAAGGAGCAATGAATTCTTCTATTTCTTCCAACACATCCACCATGTTCATATCCAGTGCTTGGAAGTTTGACTTAGCCATGAGTTTTGCTAATCCCTACCCTTTGATTAGTTTGATGGGCTGATTTCTAAGTCATATTCAAGAATAGTAGCAATCCATTTTCCCCTTTTACCATCAGGGTCTTGACTTAGAATATGCTTGACAACAATATGTGGAACAAAAGCAATTATGTGAGAGTGTAAAATGTAGACTCTAAAGTCTTTTAATGATTTCACTAATGCTAAGGCTTGCTTCTCCATGATGTTATATTTGAGAGGAGCATCTCTTAAGGCCCTACTAATAAATGATATTGGTTGTTATTTCCCCAAGTCATTCTTTTGGAGTAATATTGCAGCTATTGTATGTTCAGATGCAAAAGAAAAGATATAAAAGACTTTGGTGAAATCTGGACTAATCAAGACTGGTGTTTGAGTGAGAGCTTGTTTAACCAGTTCAAATGATTGTTTGGCTTGTGTTGTCAATTTCACACCTACCTCTTTCTTAAGCATGTTTTTAATGTTTCTTAATAGCTCAAAAAGGTTGGGGATAAATCTCTTCAAAAAATTAATCTTTCCAATGAAAGATTGTAATTCTTTGAGGCTTCTTGGATGGCTGATTTTCAATATGCCATCAATATTTTTAGGGTCTACTTTTATTCCCTCTTCTGAAATTATGTGACCAAGAAGTTTACCTTCTTGGAGACCAAAGAGTGTCTTTTTGGGGTTCAAAGATAAGCCAAATCTCCTACATTTCTCAAAAACTTTTCTTAAGTGGATCAAATGTTCTTCATCAGTTTTAGAGAAAACAGTTATGTCATCAAGGTAAATGATTATAAAATAGCCTATGTCTTCTGATAAGGCTATATCCATGGCCCTTTGGAAGGTGGCCCCTGCATTCATCAAACCAAATGGTATTTTGACATACATAAAGGTGCCCCAAGGTGTAGTAAAAGCAGTCTTGTGTTGATCACTTGGGAGCACTAACACCTGATTGTACCCTGAGAACCCATCCAACAGTGATATTCTTTTTTACCCAAATACCCTTTGAAGTATATGGTCCATCTTGGGTAAGGGGTAGTTTTCTTTCAGGGAGGCTCTATTTAGATTTCTAAAGTCAATACAGAGCCTGATTTCCCCTTTCTTCTTCCTAACAGAATCTAGGTTTGACACCCATGCTGAATATCTAAGGGGTACTATAATCCTAGCATCATACATATTTTCAATTTCTGTCTTAACTAAAGGAAATAAACAGGGTTTATCCTCAGTTTCTGTTTGAAAGGCTTCTGATTTTCCTTCAGAGGAATCTTGTGTTGGATGTGCTAGTGTCATAAGATTTCAGATCTTTGTACTCCCAAGAAAACACATCTCTAAATTATTTGAATAGCTCTATGTATTGAAATTTTGTGTGAGCTGGGAGAGTGCTAGACAGTTTGATCATCTTGGGTTCTGTTGGGCTACCTATGTTATGTTCTTCTACATTTGTTTCCATAGGCTCCATTCTTGGTTCTTTAGCTACATCATTAAAGTCAAAAAGGTGTTCTAAAGGTGTGAGACCTCTTGGAATTGTATCATTCTTGCATTGTAAAACTTCCAAGTGTTTTTGGTCTGTGTTGTTAATTAATTCCACTTTAAAAAGATTCTCACAGTGATTTATATCAGCAGAATATGTCATTTCAGTTTCTGGGATTTGTTCATTATCCAAACAGTTTCCTTCATGGTTGGTTTCTAATGCTGATATGGAAAAATCATTTTGTGATTTTAGGAAATCACCTATGTGTTTGTCAGTGTCAAACACTTGCCAGTGATCCTCATTGTTAGGAACTGCAAGCTTGTTTTTGACCTTTATGTTAAGATGTTCATTTATCTGAGGTACTTGGAAATTGCTGGCAGTGAAGGCAATTTCATTTTCTAGATGATTTTGGGCTCTTGGTATGAAAATGAGTTCATATTTTTCAAAGGTCTTTAGGAGATCAAGGGCAGCATTTTGATATTATCTAAGTCTTGGGTTTTTAGCTGAATATTATCCTTTGATTTGTCTTATGATAAGTTCAGAATCTCCTAGGATTGATATTTTCTGGGCTTCTAATTGTTTGAGAAAATGTAAGCCAAGGAGAAGGTCTTCATATTCAGCAATATTGTTGGTGCATGGAAAATCTAGTTTATATGAATAACTCTGATTTGTATTTCGAATCCATACACCTACCCCTACACTTGTTTTATTACAAGACTCGTCAAAGTTTAATGTCCAAAGTATTTTTGCCTCATTTTAATTTTCTTGTTACTGTTGATTGCTAATGTTTTGTATTTGATTTGAGGAAAGTTTTGATTGTTCTGGAAAACTTATTTCCTCTTTGTTTTCCTTTCCTTGTTGAGTGATTTGATCTTCAATGTACAAGATAAAGGAATCTAAACTTGATTGAATGGAATAGATTGGAGAGTTGTTTGGTTTGTCTATGTTGCTCACCATGTATTTCATGTGGGATTGCTTGTATAATCTTCTGCTTTGGTTAAAAACTAGGGTGGTGGCATAAGACATGTCCATTTGAAGGCTCCCTTGAAGTTTGGCTCCCCATGATCTTGATAAAAGCATGCCATACTTTGAGGGAATGCCCGCTACTACTATGTCCATAACTAGACTCTTGGCAGGGATTTGAGATAATTTTACACATAAATCTTTGATTAAACCCAAGCATTTGACTCTGCTTGAATCAAAGGAATACAGATCCTTGTATGGTTTAGTAAATTTCTAAGCCTAAGCTTTCCATTACTATTTTGGGCATAAGATTATGTGAAGCTCCAGAGTCTAACATGGCATTGTGTAATATCATATCATGTATATTCAAACTGACATAGAAGGGAGGGACAAATCCTTCTTGGTATTTTCCTTCAACTTCTGTACCAAACAACAACTCAGGTTTATCATCTGTCAAGTTCAATGTATCAGTGTCACTTCCTAAGTTCAAAGCTTTCAAAACTTGGCTTTTGTACACTTCTTGGGTTACTAGTTCAACTAGAGGTATGGTAATTTTTATCTTTGCAATCTCTCCCTCAAGACTGAAAGGAACAATTGTTTTTGTCATATTTACATCTATTTTTTCGATTGAATTCCTTTCAGCAATTTTGATTTGCTGAATTTTTTTGGACTGCTATTTGGGACAATTTTGTTAGAGCCACTAGCTAAAGTGCTAGGGCTGCTTTGTTCAACATTTGGTTGTTGCTTTTCTCTTTGTTTAAATCTGTTTTCTTAGCCAAAATGTTGGGTTTCTCTGCTGTTTTCTTAGGCTGATTTTCTGCATTTTTCCTAACAGCAGTGCGAGTGTTTTTATCTTTTGAATTATCTAGGTTCCCCTTGCTTCTTAGATCATACTGTTTATGTACCTCTATGATTGCGTTCTGAAACCCCAATCTGTAATCTTTAGAATCCTCATAATTGTATTCATTTTGTTCTGAAGAGAAGAATCCTTGTTCTTCTTCAGTGAGCAAAACATTTGTCTCACTGTCAGATCCTATCAAGTTTACATGATCTTCTTCCAACCTTTCAACTTCCCTTTCTTCTTCTTGATCAACATAGTTTTGTTGAAAGGGTTGCCTAATCTGTTGGTCATTATATCTTTGCCTATATTTATTAGGGTCTCTTCTAAGATTTTGGTTTCTATTTCTGTTTTGGTTTTCTCTAGGAGGCACTCTCTCATTCAAATTTATCTTTTCAAGAATCCTCTCCATTATCTTTACTAAGTTATCGATTTTATTATCTGATGTTGAAGTTGATGGCATTATATCATCCTTGTATGTAACTCTTTTTTCCACTCTCAACCTAGCTCTTTTCTCAATCAGATTTGCCTCCACACTCATGGCTCCCCTTTGCATATCTTCTAAGGTTGAGGGATTTCTTTCTCTTAGCTAGTAGGCCATTTCAGGGTCAAAGCCTTCCAGAAATTTAGCCAAGGCTAAGCCTAGTGGAGGCTTCATGTTTGGAGAAAGTGCATTATACACACTATTGAATCTAGTGCAGTAATCATGGACATTTTCCCCAGTATTTATTTTGAGATTAGTATAGTCTGAAAGGATTTGAAGAGGGCTTTTTCCGATTTCCCATTTGTTTATGAAAGCTTGATGCAAAGAAGGGAGATCATTGATGCTGTTAGGAGTTAAGCTTTTAAACCAATTTTTCACTTCTCCCCTTAAACTTTGGGCAAAGATTCTCATTTTAATGGTCTCATCATCTATCTCCATGCAATCAAATGCATTATTCATTTTTTCTACATGCTGCTGGGCAATAGTAGATTCATTTTTAGTGAAATGGGGAATTTTAGGTTGATAGTCATTTGGTAAGGGAACTAGAGGTTGTGGTAACACTAATGGGACATACCATGCTGCCATGGCTGGAAAGAAAGGTGGATTTACAAGGGGTGGATTGACAAGAGGGAAAATGGGCTGAGATGGGGTGTTTTGAACATTGGTAGTATGGATTGGAGTGGAAGAAACACTTGGGGCTAGCAAACTGGTTTTGAGCAGATTTGTTATGGAAGAGGTTGAAGTGGTGAAGAAGCTAGGAATCAGGAGGAGTAGAAGGTGAGGCTTCTCTACTAAAGCTCTGCTGCAAATCTGTAGTTTTGAGATCAGCTTGGTTTAAATCACTTTGAGACCTGGTTATGAAGATGTTCTTTGTATGATTTAAATCAAAGTGTAAATCCTCTAAGACAGCAAGGTTTTCAGGGACAAATTGTGTTCTTAAGAGGCTCCTATCATCAGCTGATTTTCCAGACTTAGAAGTTTGCCACAAAATTCTCTCTGGATTGTCAACTATTGTAGGAGGATTAGGGTCTGGATGAGATCTAGTGTTGATCCTATGTGAAGCCAGACTTTTTTTTCAAAAAAGGGAGAGGCTAGGGTTTTTTAGGGATTGTTTTGAAAGTTTTTCCTCTCACAATGAATATTCTAGTACGAGACTAAGTTTCTAAACTTCCTCAAGGCTGATTAACACAGTCCTAAAGAGATCTGGAGAACTAGATGATTAATAAGCCTACTGGGGCCAATGGAGTCGCCAGGTGGAAAATTTTAGGCTTTTGTGAAGGTAAAATGTTTTATGGTTCCACCACCATGTTTATTATGAAGCCAATCTGAAACATTTTTTGATTTTCTGAGTTTTTACAGTCCTATGGGTTATGAGAGTGTCTTAAATTTGTTTCAACACTTAGCTATGGTGATGAGACAAACAGAGTTTACTCTTATGGCTTAGCTAGCTGATTCCTTCAAGGTTTGATAAGGCTCTATGAGAATCCTAAGGGTTACTTAGTTTGTCACTAATTCAAATAAGTCCTATCATGATCACCATTTGCTTTGGTAGTGCTTGAAGAGAGCTACTTATATTGCACTGGACAGTGAGTGTTTTGTCTTAAGGATTTTACTCAGTGTCTCACTGTGATCGCCATTATGTTGGGGTCCTGTGTTTTGATAGATTGGCCAACCAAAAGACAAGGCAACATCAGAACCAATCTTTAGAGTTCCAGGATCTAGTCCTCCTGTTCTCAGAGAGGGATCTCTCAAATAGTTTGCAAATATATGTCTTGTTTGCTTTTAAGTATTGATTCTAGACTAGTTATTAAGTGCAAGTGTTTGTTTGATTTGTCTGTTTGGTTGAATTGGAACAACAGAACATGAAAGTTATAGGCAGTATAGACAGAAAGAAGAAGTGTTAGATTCATTTGGTCAATGGAGTCAAGAAGAGGTTTATGACAAACTCATTAGTGGATATGGGATATCAAAGGGAAAATCTAACTTGCCCACAGGATCCTTTAGTTTTATGAATGAGATGGACATTAATGATTTGGAAAGAGAAATTGAATTATCAACAAAGGGAACTTGAAAACATGATTTGAACATAAAGAAGCATTTGATAGACAGGGCTAACGATGAATTCTACAAACCACATTTTTAAGAAAATAATGACTTCAAGACAACTTTTAAAATGAAATCTAAGATTCGAGAGCACATCCTATTTCCTCAAAGATTTTATTTCAAAGAACATATAAAACATGAAAGATTCACTGATAATTGCAGTCATAGAAGAGGGAACATCTAAACATCCATGATTACAACTATAAAGACCTTTGAAACAACTATTTAAGCAGGAACAAAGGGTATGATCAAAACAAACCTCTTTGGAAAACTATAAACAATGGTACTTCAAAGGGAGACTTCAAAAAAATCTTTCAAGTGGCAACAAACAAGTAGGGAAAACCATAAATCATGCTGGAACCAACTATTTGAACTATTTGAGAAATAAACAAGCATAAGGGTTCAAGAGAATGATTAAAGACTCTAAAATTCCTTAGCAAAAGAAAACATAAAACAATGAAGGATAAACAGGTCTAAGGTGCTTCCAGGAGCCATTTCTTAGCCTAAACTTTTCATCCTACTGTAGTAAGAATTTATGAAACATAATGAAAATAGGAAAAACAACAGACAGTTCAGAATACATCACCAACAGCCAAGCTTAGGGATCCAATGATATAGCCTTCTCAAGAACAAGCATGTCACAACATAATCCGGCTTCCAAGACTTCAATTTCTTCTTCAACTTCAAACAGACTATGTATTATTTCAGAGAGTTTCAGTGTTACAACTAGTGACCAACCACCCCTTTACAATGTGCTCCTCAAGGAGATTTTATAAGAAAATGAGGATGTGGAAGAGTTCCTAGGGTTGAAATGTAATTAATTCTATACTAAATGCAACTCCTAGCCTTGAAAACCATCCAAGGCCTAAGGCAGGAAAGCATTCAATTTACAGTTATGTTTCATTAACTCTGTTTTATGATTTTAGGCTTAGTGGGTAAAAACATTGACTTTAAGGAACTTTCTTATATTTACAATAACTTTTACTAACAGTTCAAAATATCTTCCTTTGTTTGCAAAAACCGTTCAACTATCTTTGGCCTTAATATTTCAGATTGAGATTTGTTCTGGGTATTCCTTTGAGGTAAAGAGGCTGTAGGTGGCAATATAGTAGCTGGGGAATCAATTAGCCCCTGTGATGTGGCATTCGAGGTCTTCTGGATCTGATTCTTTGTTTCATAAACACAGTGATCTATCTTTGGATCTGTGTTTAGGCTTGATTAAGCCATAATATTCATCTTTGACACTAATACCCTTTGTTAATTGATTTCTGATTGTGTTTTCTGTTTGCAGGTGTGCAGAGGGTTTATTGGAAAATTTGTTTAGAAAGTCGATGATCATGACTTATCGGCCTTATTAAACATGTAATTAGCACTTCAAAACCCTTTAAGTGGTGCCAAAATCCATAAGGATCATCATCCTTGGCTAATAACATTGTAATCATATGCGGGAGGGTTTTATCTTGAACTTCATTAAACCTGCATAAAAACAAACATAAGTTAATTTAAATCCTGCAAAGTATTGGTTTTAACTGCTTAGGAGGGTTCATAGAAGTGTTTTAGAGCAGTGAGGATGGATGAATGCAGCAGTAGAAGGGAGAAAACCCTTGGCAGAAGCGAAATCGGGTTTTAAATTTGAATTAGGCGCGAATTTGAGGAAAAGTGGTTTCAGAAAACCATTAATGGTTTTCGCACAACATTTGGGGCGGTAGGTGGTTTTCTCTTTTAGAACGTGATTCCATACAGCGTTTGACATGTGGATTTTGAAAACCAGCCACATCGCGCGGAAGTAGCGCACTGGGAAGGGAGGCCAAAAATTACGCGAGATTGATTATGGTTTGTCGGATGATCGGCGATAGATCGAACGACGCGGATAAAACGCGATGGAGGGCAAGTTGTAGGGTAAAAATATATGTAGGGTCCACGATGACGTAGATTTGTCGCGTAGTGGATAGGTGCTAGGTTAAAATTGCGTGAGATGCATTGCTGACCGTCAGATGATGGGCAGAAGATCCAACGACGTGGAATGAGTGCGACAGACAGATAGATGTAGGGTTAAAATCTTTGGCGGGGTCCATGGTGTTGGCTTATTGGGTTAAGTCCTGATCGTTAGATTTCTCAGATGGATGGTCAAGATTTAAAGAGGAAGAGTGGATAGAAGGATGGAGGAAAAGGTAAAACAGGGTGAATGGGAGGAAGGATAGGGTCGATGACTGTTGATCTTGTAGAGATCAACGGTCCAGATTTGTTTAAAATTGAAATGTCGGGAGAAGGAAAATAAAAGGAAAAAGGGGTTTCGGAAAGGGTTTTTAGGCCTTTAAGTGCCCGATTGCGGAGCTTCGGATGTATGAGGTGGAGGGCTAAAAGATATAAGTCCTCGGGGTCTTAAAATAACTTATAATACAAAAGATTTATTTTTAGGCCAAAACAAGGATTTTTAAGCCAAATTGAAGGTTCCGATAGATGAAAGGAGGGGTTTTTAAAACCAAATAAGGGAAAATATAAGGTTTTAAAAGGGTTAGGATGATTTTGAAGGTTAAGTGAGGGTGTTTTGAGGGATTTTTGTGAGGGAAGCAAGGATGAAAATTGAGAGTTTGTGGGATTGGAATGGAGGGGTAAAATGAGGGAAAAAAGGAGTTTTATGAGCAGTTTTTCTCTTGGTGAATTAGCAAGTACTTTAGGATCAATAGTGAAACAACAGTGAAGATTATTTCAAAGGGTAATTATCATTATAAAAACTTCAAAAGATGATAGGTTTTCAAAGGGAAATATCTCTTGAATGTTTAGAGACAAAATTAGCCACCATTGGGTATGACAAAATTTATAGGTGGCTAACAGGGACAGTGATGGTAATAATTATAATTGTTTGGTATATTGATTAATGTAATTATTTCAACGTCAAACCAATTAATCATTCAATATTGTCAACGTGCTTATTGATTTATATCATATATTTTGTACTAATCTTGTTCAAATATATATTTTTTAAATTATTAGGATTCTAGTGATGATGAGCGACCTACCTACCATATTCGGTTGCACCCCACGACAATGTCAAATCGAGAGAAGATTCAATTAAGACAAAATCAGAGAGGAACGATACCAAGAATGGTTGAATCAACCGCTGATTCAATTCTCTCTACGTCTAAATTCACCAATTAGGAATGACTACATTAATAGTAGTTCTTCACAAGTTGGAAATGGAGGCAATCAAATAGAGGTTGGTATGGATGATTACTTAAGCGATACAACTGCCATGGAGACAATGTTATTAGATGCATTCCAAAACGATGATCAGCTAGGGGATGATGCTCATATCGCTCACACTTTTTTCGAAAGCCTTAAATTTGCTTCCACCACCCCTCTCTTTGGACCTGGCGGTCAGTCAAAGTTTACCCAGTTGGGGAAAACGATGTTACTGTACAACTTGAAAGCAAATTTTGGCTTTTCGAATGCATGTTTCTCGGAATTTTGAGGTAAGTTACCATAAAGTCCTCCCTTATATAAATTTGAGAAATATAATTAGTACACAATGAACATTACAAATATTCAATTTTATGAATGTTAATAGTTATATCGGCATTACTGTACATTTATTAATATTTTCCATGATCACCAACTACTGGTTATTCAAATATAAGGTTCTTCCGAGTGATAATGTCTTGCCCGGTAGCTGCGAAGAGGCAAAGAAATTGTTGAAAATGTTGGGTGTTGAGTACATATCATATCATGCATGTCCAAATGATTGTATTCTATATAGAGGATAATGTGCAGAAAAAGAGATATGTTTGAAATGTGGGCATGACAGGTATGATAAATAAAAAAAGAAGGGTAAATCATGTGGTCCTCCTTTTAAGATATTGAGGCACATGCCTATAATCCCAAGGATTCAAAGGCTCTTTCGTTGCAAAGAATTAGCTATGTTGTAGGGATGGAATGCCTCACATAGAAGTGAGTTGGGAGCTATGTGAATCCCAACTGATTCAATAGCCATGAAGAATATAGAGGATACATGGCCCAAAAAATTCAAGGATGAAGTACAAAGTCTACGACTCAACATAGCCATGGATGGCGTCAACCCATATTCCCTCCAAAACACCAAATATTCTATTTGGCATGTAGTAGTGATCAATAAAAATATCCCCCCATGGTTGTCTGTGAAGAGTGAACATCTTATGTTGGCTCTCATAGTCCCTAGGAGAAGACAAGTGAAGAATATAGATGTCTACTTACAACCACTGATAGTTGAATTAAAGGAATTATGGGATGGGATAAATGTATACGTTGTATCAAGACCCATCGAAGTAGAGAGGAGTTTTACGTTGTATGGCATATGTGCTTACACAACACATGATTATCCAGGCTTAGGAGTTTGCTCTGGTAAATTACATGTTTATTGATTATTTTTTATATATGTAAAAATATTCTTTCACATATTAGTTATTTAATTCGTTGTAATTGTTTCGATCTTCATGATATTCTTTAATGTGCCATGCATATAAATTGTATACAATAATCTCGCAGGTCTTGTAACAAAAGGTTATTTTGGATGTAAATGTTGTGGACCTTCTCTGAAAGCTAGATGGTCCAAGGACCTACGAAAGTCAGTGCATGATTGCTCTAGGGTATTCCTCTTAGAAGAACACCCTTACAGAAGAGCAGCATCTGATTTAAATGGTAAACGAGAGAGAACCCAAAGGCCTCCAATGATGATGCCAGCTGAATGGCTTAGGGCATATGAGAGAGAGAAGGAGAAGGAGTTCATAGAAATGTTCGATTCAAATGGGGAGCCTATGTTTGATGATATAGAATTCTTCGACACCTATGTTGAGAAATTTCCCATTGGGATGAAAAGGAAATCTATATTTTATAACCTTCTATATTGGGAGCATCTTAAGATTACCCAGTTATTAGATCCCATGCATATATTTAAAAAAATTTCATATTATTTATGGAGGAACATATCATTGAAACAAAGTGACATATTGGTTGTTAGGAAAGATATTATTACTTCAAAAACTAAAAAGAAACATTGGCCAAGACGATTAGAAAGCATAGGATCAGAGGAAGACGTTGGTCCCTTTAATTCATGGTATTTCAAAGAAGGTGATGTCCTATGGATTTAAAAAAAAGATGATATTTCTTTGGCAAAGGACGTTATACTGGGTGTGAGGGTGCCATATTCATACGGGTCTTCACTATGGCGCTGCTTCACCATGGATGACCATTTGTCGAGGTTGAAATCACATGACCATTTTAATCTTCTAAGAGTACATATAATGTCAAAATAATGATTTTATTATTTGTTATATTAATTAATAAAATTTATCCCATGCAGGGATCATAAAACATAACTATTTTTTTATATTATTGCACGTGTTTATAACTTTTTAGTGTCATTATCCTTTGTTCGTGCGTGGGTGTGTGAAACATGAATTCCCTTAAGACCTAGGACATGCCATATCTAAATTATCTGCATTTGTACGTTGGATCACATCAAAGGAGATTCATGTGGCTAGAATTCCACGATGGAATCAAGAGATAGTTGAGATTGTTTGTATGTTTGAGAAGGAGCTACTGATGAGTTTCATGGACTTGCAGGTTCATCTTCTAATCCACCTAGTAGATGAGGTTGAATTAGTTGGGGTGGGTTCTTGTCGTTGGATGTTCTTCTTAGAGAGGTATATGAAGAAATTGAAAGGTTTTGTTCAACAAAGGGAAAAACCCGAGGGGTCTATGGTAGAGGGGTACATATCATATGAGTATTTTTATTATGCCAGTGATTACATCAACCAGATCGACAACAAACTAGGTGCGGTGATTTGGGATGATGAAAGGGATGAAAACAAAAGAGAAGGGGAGTTGCTCCAAACGAATGGAAAAAAGCACTTGATAAAGAGTAAGCGAATTATAATTTTTCAAATTTACAAAAAGTAAATATTCACGTCGAACTTCGATATAATGTATATTTTGATCTCTATGTACTGTATAATTTTAGTTTGATTTCATCAATGAATGCAGAAATTGAAGCAATCAACAAATTCATTCTTTACAATTCTGAAGTGACACAACCGTGGGTCGCATTGTACGAACAAAAGAGGATGAAATGGGATAGTGACAAGAAAGAATTCAGACAGTTGAATGGTAGAAAAATGCCTTATCCTGATCATTTAAAAGAAAATATGCCAAAAATATGCCCCAACAGTTGGGTTGTTGACCAAGTCAAAGAGAAATATGGTGCAACCGGTCATTACCCACATGCTGAAGAGGATGCACTAAATGTAGGGATTGGGTGCAACAACTCAGTAATAACATATTTAATTTATATGTACATTTGAAACTTAATAATGCATCTTTCAAATGTAGTTACATCTATATTTTATATTTTAACTGTTGGGTTATTATATGACACATGACACTATGATTTTTTAACTTTTTTATAGGTGCATTTGTTCCCATCTATGTGGGCATGTGGACACCATTCCCACACATAAAATGTCGATTATGGATACATCACACAAGACTGTGGAGTGGAAGTCGAGTTTGATCAATCTAGTCGAACTAGCCACCATGATCAAAACCTAGTACGAGGGACGTTAGGTTACATCAGAAAGATACAAGAGACCATTGAAGTGGATTTCTCTTCTTTCCAATGTGTTATTTTTAGGTGCAAGTGGTGGGACATCTTTGATCAGAATAATTTAAAGGAAGATTGCGATAGTAGGCTGATATGTATAAACTCTAGAAAGATGTGGGATGAAGCTAAGGAGCCCTATGTTTTCCCCAAACACTACAACTAGGTGTTTTTTTACCCATATGTGTTGGATAGGGATTGATGGTTCGTATTGAGACATGACCCTAGATCAAAACATATTTTTGAGAACAATAGTGTTATCATGCCATGCGAGTTGGAAGATAATGAGGGTGATCATGAGAACCGAGAGTGATATGGTACGTGTTATTTTATCAATTTTTGTACTTTTTAAGATGGGTTTTTATAAAGAGGACTTAACTACCTTATAACTTATAAGATGACTCTTTTTTTCGAAACATTATAATATGTATTTTGAATTAATTGGTAATTTGCATTGTGTTAGTGTTAAAAACAATATTTCACTTCATAATTTGCAATTATGTTTATCTCAAAAACAATGATGTACAATATAAAATTCTTTTTTTAATGTAAGATCATAGTAAAATTATGATAATTCTAAAGCACATCTATTTATTTCATTATTTTCTAAACTTTATTATGTTACAAAAATTTATATTATTCTAGATGTATTATTTTACAATTATTTAAAATTTTACAAATTTAAAAAGTTTAATAAAATCATTTCACGTTTAGACAATCAAAATTTTCACATTAATACAATTAAAATTTTACAAATATTTGACGTACAATTACAATTTTAGAATTTTACATCAAATTTACAATTACAATTACAATTTTAGAATTTTACATACAATTACAATTTTAGAATTTTACATACAATTGGAATTACAGTTACAATTTTACAATTTTACATATATACAATTACAATCATTTCAAAATAAATTAAATATTACAATTACAATTAAAATTTTACAAATATTTTACATACAATTACAATTACAAATACAATTACAATTTTACAGTTTGTCATATATACAATTACAATTAAAATTTTACAAATATTTTACATATAATTACAAATACAAATACAATTTTACATACAATTAAAATTAAAATTTCAGTTACAATCATGACATTATATTTAATAAATATCATGATCATTTAATATTAAATTAATTAATAAACATCACGATCATGATAACCATCGTATAAACATCATATTCGACTAAAAAACACATTCAAATTCGCTAACATCATCGTGATCATGATCATCTAACAAAACAAAATTAGCATTGTATAACATCATCATAACACAAATATCAAATATGTACATCTCATGTCAAATAACTGTTATCACATACACATCTATCTGCAAGCTGCACATTAAATGAGCATATCTATCATGACCCAACAATATACACATCATGATGATCACCAACATGTAAATTAAGTACAACTGCAACATGAACATAAAATACACGGACCATATATATATATATATATATATATATATATATATATATATATATATATATATGTATATATATAATGTCAAAAATATACAACTGTACTATAAATATCATATATCAGTGGTACATCATCAATAATAGTACTATTCAAGGCCTGCTCAGTTAATGGTGCAGCCTCAACAAGCTCAGATACATGCTAATCATCACGTGCCTGCTGATCTAGTATTGGTGCCTCTTGCTGATCAGGATCAACTGTCGGTTGCTCATCGTGATGACTCGACATGGTTGATGGTCCAACCTACTCATGATCATGAATATTGTTGGATGCTGCAAGCTATTGACTCGATGTGGCCGATGGTCCAGCCTTCTCTCCATGATGATTGTTGGTCGATGCTACAGTCTACTCATCTGGCACGGTGAAAGGTGAACGATGATCACTCCCTTGATCGTGATCATCATATGATGTGTCACTGCTCGCGGACTATCGATCATGTGTTGCGTCTCAACCATGCCTATAATGTTGAAGGGCCCTCCTCAATCACGTATCTAAGGTTGTATCTCCTACGACATGCCGCATAAGGCTATACATGTCACGTGGCATGACTCTCCACATATGTACTAGCCTACCATCGAACTGTATATCTCTCATAGTGGCGGACTCGACTCCCGCCTCAAAAAACAATGCACAAAGTTGGTTGCCCAACTCCATCCTCAAACTACTATCAAGCTTGCCGCGCCTAGCAAAAGGCAGTACCAGTGCACCAGCAGGAGTAGGTATGTCTGCATCGACATCATGATCCTCAGCATCTGCCATATCCTGATCATCATCAGGATCCACAACTGGATTATTTGTTGGCACTGGCATCTCATCGCCATCAAAAGACCCAATGTTTGAAAAATATATATAAGTACACAACAATAATTGGAAAATTTCATTAAACAATTTAATAAAAACAGGTTAAAGGACATGTTAGAATAAATTTAAATAAAACAGTAATATTAACTCTATCATCCAGCGTCTCATCATCTGTAAAGAGGATGTCGACACACCCTCGCCAATCCAAACTAGCATAAGGACAGGGGACCATAACGAAGGGATGCTCGTCAACACTGGCTAGCAACTCCAGTACATCATGCGATATCCTTGTGGAAAACTCAGTCTCGCCCCTCTTGGATATCATCTATCCCCACATGTGCACCCGTGCATCCAGCATCGGCCTACGAGTTTTTCAAACAAAAGTAGGCCTCATCTTTGGAAACCTATCAAAAAATAAACAAAACATCTCTGAAGCAAAAGGGAAGTTGACCCTCCCTTGTGCATGAGCACGAAATCTATCTAAGGCTGTACATAACTGCCTCAAAAAAATGGCAGACCACCTAACATGTTGTGGCTCTTGTACTAAAGAATCAACATAATATAGAAGCGGGCAACTAATTCGTTGCTCTTCGCTGGTGTTGTGTGAAATGGTCGAAATCAGAAGTGAGAGAAAACTCACCTCCTCACTACCAAATGCAAAAATACATAATTGACCTCCAGAGGCCTGAAAATATGAAGGAGATAGTATATCCACGCTAATGTATCTCTGGGAGTACACCAACTGACTCCCTGTTGCATAGCCAACTGGAACCTACGGGAACGAGGGAAAATCCACCCCTTTCCTTGATAGCCCGGTAATGAAATAAATGTCCTCCTCAGTGGGCACGTACCACTGGCTAGGACCAACTACAAAGCCTGTAGGTGGGCATTCCACCTACGGATAAGATGTTGCAAAAAGACACCATGGCCCTTTAAGAAAGTAGCCTCCTCATAGAACTTGAGGAGGCCTACCTGCCTTAGGATCTCCGAGGTAGCTGATGTAATAGGGCGAGAGTACGCATCTCTCTCCCTCTATTGTGCCTGCCATAGGCGAACCATGTTATACTAGTGCACCTGTTGTTGTTGTTGTTCCCTCCCTTCTCTCATTTCACGTCGTTGAATGATTGACATATTAAATACAATTTTTTTATTAAATGATACATGTATTTATGAATATACATATATAATTTTTTTTTGAAAAAAAAAACAGTTGGTGTGCCACAAAAAACAGGCATGCACCGGTCACGATGCATCATTTTTTGTCTCACACCAGAGGTGGTGCACCAGAAAATTTGCAGCGCACCGGAGGCAGTGCACTTGCAAATTTTCAGTGCACCCCACTCCTGGCATTTTTCCAAAGTCAATGGTACAGTGGTATAATAGACTGTGTCGTTGACTATGGCCCAATGTCAGGAGGGCGGTGTCTTGAACAAACTATACGCCCCGAGGCATATATTTTGGTCAGTGCACTGCCCTCCTAACATCAGTACATAGTCAATCGTACAGTATTTTACCAGGCTGCACCATTGACCACGTCGAAATGCCAGAATGCGATGCGCTGACAAAATTACTTACCACGGGGTGGATATTTCTGTCAACGCACCACATTCTCACTATTCCATAGGGTCAACAGTGCAGCTAGGTAACTGATTGAACCACACTTTTTTTATATTTTAAAAAATCATGGTGTGCCTTTCAGTATCGCCCCGAAACTAGTGCGGATACCGTTAGCACCAATTGTGATGCGACCTGTAAATTTATATGCAGCACCGTGAACCGGTGTGAGCCGAACAACTCAAGCGCACCATGCAAGAATTTTGTTTTTTTTGCTTTAAACGGAGAGTTTTAAGCTAATTTACAAAAAAATCCGCTAAAAGGTTTAATTATGGAAAATAAGGAAAATACTTGTACATTTGGCCATCGAGGAGGCATATTGGCTGTAGAATTTTCAAAACTAAATTTGCCCACCGTTTTACAAAATTCAAAATGGAGATGGTGGGCATTGGACATCAGCAATGTGTTCAATGGGAGCACTGACGGCAGGGAGCCTCACATGAGGTAAAGTTGCACCGGTGCTTGAGAGCTCTGGAGCATTGAAAAGTGAAAAATGCAGATTTTTGGCCGTAAATTATTTTTTATTTAACCCTGTTCTGGTGCATGAGTTTTTATAGGCGCACCGGTGCAGTTTCTTAATACTGCACTGGGATGTTTCAGTTTTGGCGAGGGTTTTTAGGACGCACTGGTGCGAAATCTTTGTAGAGCACTGGTGCACTACAATAATAAGATGCAACAAGCGGGTTTGTACGGAGCGCACAATGTCCCGGCACCGATGCTTTGTCTAGTTGAATGCACCAGTGTGGTTTAGGATGATAAGCGCACCAGTACGGTTTAGGATGATAAATTTAAAACATCTGCAAAAACCTCCACCCGCCAACCTCCTCTAGTAATCTCCACTAAAAATGGATGTTTGGGGTATTTTTATAAGGGGTTCATCAAAAACATCCACTAGAGGGTCTTTTCCTTGTAGTGAGTAAAATAAAAACAAGGTGATATTATCGACACATGACGGGTCTAGTACAATGCAGGGTGAAATCAAAGTTACACCAGCAAATAGAGAAGAAAAAAATGGACATATACATCCCCACAACCAATCCATTGTTATGGTCATTTGAGATCTATGTATGTGAACTCATGATGAGCATGAAAAAAGAATTGAATTCATTGAGATGAAAGGGAAATTCGATGATATTAAGTTAAAAGAAATTTCGGAGGCCAATCAAAACTTGAAAAGGAAAATAGGATCCTAAAAGAACAAGTAATAAACTTACAAAGTAGTATGGAAAGAGGGAAGCAAGAATTTGTCACATTGAAACAAGAATTAGAGAAAACAAATCTAGTAGAGGAAAACAACACAAGGACAAGGACAACTAACAAAGAAATTCAGATGGAAGAGCTTCCATCAACAATTGCAAACAAGGATATGAAAGAAAACAAAATAAGACAACAAATAGAAGAGGTTGAACCCTAGGCTCAAATAGTAAAGGAACCATTGGTTGAGAAAAAAGGAACCATAGAGAGACAAATCAAGAGACAAATAAGAGAAGAAAAATATAGTTAAGAGAAGGCCACAAATTTCATCATAAAAGGTTTGAAGGATTATGGAGAGAAAGAGGGGACATATATTTTAACAAGGGACTTTATCAAGGACGAATTGAAATGGACAAGTTATATTAAACAAATGAATAAGATAGGTAGGAAACCAGAAAGTGGAAGGAATAAACATGCAAGATTTACTTTAAGAAGCACATAAGACAAAATAGATATCCTAAAAAATAGGGGGCTACTTAGAGGCACTCACATTTATCTAGATGATGTCTTGACATGGGACCAATAGGAAGATCGAAAGAAGGAATGGAAAAAGGTGAAATACGCAAGAGAAGCAGGAAAGTGGGTGTGGCTGAAAAATGGGAAAGCCCAAATAAACGAGCATTAAAAAAATAATAAATAGGGATTCACCGCCCCCCCGAGAGTATCTAAGCATGGTAAATTAGAACTTTAGAGGTTTTAAATGGAGGATATGACCGAGATTGGGGCCCATATCATAAGTGAAATACATCATTATCATTTTAAAACCCCATGAGCATGAGGGCTGCAGGGTTCCATAATATGAAGGTTTCTGTGTGGAATGAAGAAACAAAAAAAAAGTAAAGGGAATGAAGGGATCACAGTTCTAATAAGAGAATCATGGGCCATAATAGTAAAAGTGGAAAAATAAGATCCAAATAAGAAATTTATATGGTTGATTATAACTAACAACAAAGTAACATTTGGGCTGGTTGGATGTTACTTTTCCTAAAAAAACTCAAAGTTTCACAATAATTCAAAGTTAGATAACGAAGACCCTTTTGGTGGTTTGAAAAGAGATATATTTTCCTTAAGAATGTTAGGATATATAGTGTTAATTGGGGACTTTAATTCTAGGACAAAAAAAAATCAGTATATTCAATTGGGAAGTGATGAGAATATGGACAACAACCTTCTTTGGTTAGAGGAGATTAAAGATCATGCGTGGAAAAGGACCTCTCAAGATGGGAATGGGAGTGTGTCCCACTTTGGCATTGAGTTTTTAGGATTATGTAGCCTCTACGACATGGTCGTTTTCAATGGCATGAAAACTTGGCCAAGATCTAGTGGCATCACATGCGAAACTTATAATGGTCAAAGTGTGGTGGACTATGTGATATGATTCCAAACCTTGATCTGCAATTTGTCGTATTTCAGGATTGGGGCTTGTACTATTGAGATTAAATTATACCATCTGCCTCTCTTCATTAAGTTGGGAATGCATACAAGTGAGATACAGGAAGTGAAGACCCAACAATATCAAAATAGAGTGCATGCAAGCGGAAGAATCCTCATGAACCAAGAGAATCAAGAAATCTTTGTTGCGGCCCTGGAACAACACTTTTAGGTGACAAAAAATAACAAAAATCTCAAAGAAGATAGTTCAAGAACATAGTGGTTATGCAGAAGTATGTTGATCCCTCTAATATGCAAATCCTTAGAGGTGTGCAAAAGATCTCAGACTAAGAATAAGGTCTCAAAATCATTTCCAACTAATCCTTGGTATGATGAAGAATGCAAGGTTGCTACTCTTCAGAAGGAAACAAATTGTGAAACCCTGAAGAAGTATAAAAAAATGATTAAAACTAAAAAAATAAAGTTACATGGTTGTGAGAAGGAATGGATTAATTTATTTTGGAAAGAAAAACCCCAAAGGTTTTCAGCGGGAGATACAACAAAATAAAAATAAAACAAATAATAATATATTAGTTGCACGGTGGTTAGATTATGTGAATTTCCTTTATGAGATAGATCAATAGAAAAGTAATCCCCCCATAATAACCTCTATAACCAATTTATTCTTAGTGGAGGAGGTCAAGCGAGGTATAAAAAATTTAACAAGTGGTAAGGCTCAAGAAATTTATGGTTTGCAGGCATAATTTTTGAAGTGGTGTGTTGAGACCTTGGATCCAATCATTAAAATGATATTCAACAAGATCATGCAAGGAAAATTTCTGGTGGAATGGACTACGAGCATGGTTATCCCTCTTTACAAAAGTGGAGACATCAATAATCCCACTAATTACCGCACTATTATGTTCAATCCTCTTTTTGGAAAATTGTTTGGGAGCATGTTGGAGCGTAGAATCAAAAACTGCACAGCAAAATAGGTTAAACGAGCTAAAGGGAATGTTTTTTTTAGGTCAAGGCACTCTACCATTGATCATTGCATCACTCTTAGGCATTTCATCAAAAAATTTTGGGATGTCTAGAGAGAGGATACCTTTTTCTTCTTCGTTGACTTCAAGAAAGCTTTTGACATTGTCCCTAGAGATAATATTTGGAGAATAATAGAAGAGCTAAGAAATCCAAGGGAGTATAGAGAAGTTGTGCATAAAATTTACGAGAAAATTAGTGCAAAAATCATAACTAAGGAAGGATTTTATGAATGATTTTGTAGTGACATAGGGGTTAAGCAAGGGTTCCCTCTTTAACCCATGCTTTTTGGTTTATATATTGATAAGATGGAAGAATCAGTGAACAACACTAGTGTAGATGGTGTTCAATTAGCAGGATATGTGGTCGAGATGCTTCTGTATGCATACGATCTTATTCTAATTGTGAAATATACTCTTGGTTTGAGAGATCATTTGAAGGCATTAGAGCTCTTCTGTCAAGAGGTGGGGATGAAAGTAAACACTAGCAAAACTAAATTCATGATCTTCTCTTTGAAGTGGAAAAAACAAAAAGTTAGCTTTATTTTTTATGGGAAAGCCTTGGAGTTAGTGGAAGAGTACAAGTACCTAGAAACGTTTTTTCACAACAGGCTCAGTTGGGATACATGCAGAACTAAAAGTATTCAAGGGGGATGCATAGCTTCTTACCTTATTCAGAATAGATGTAGGAAATATGGATTATGGGATTGGAAAACCAAGAAAAATCTTTTTGGATTGTTAGTCACTTCGGTTTCCCTCTATGAGTGCGAAGTTTGGGGGAGCAACATGTCAGACAAAAAATGGAAACAGGAAGAAAGAATTAAAAAATACTTAATAACTAGTAACCTTAAAGTCAAATCAACTGTACCATATGAGATATTACTAGTGAAGTTTGGTTTGTTTCCAATGGAATATTTAGCAATAATTCATTTGTTAACATATTTAAAAAAGGTGAATGACATGGATGAACATCGATGGCCCAAGTTGATTGTGCCAGAAGAGTTAAAGCGTAGGAAGAAAACTTGGAGGAAGAAAAATGACAAGTGGATGGGAAAATTGTGAATCAATTAGCGAGACTATCATAATTCTAAAGTGGAAATAAAAAATTGGGTACGTGAAAAATTCAGGACTGCCATGTTGGAAAAGCAGGTTGCCCGTAAAAAAATGATATACGTCAATAATTTCAGCCCAACATGGTCGCATAATGAAAAGACCTATTTGAATTTCAAAACCAAGGGAAAGGATAATATTTTAATATCATAGCTAAGGATTGGATCCCATCATCGTAGATGTGAAACAGGTAGATGGGTAGTTCCCAAGGAAAAGTGGGAAGAAAGAATTTGTGTCTTTTGTGAAGAAGGAACAGTTGAAACCGAATGGCACTTCATCATGGAGTGTCCTGCCTATAAGGACATTTGCAGTCAGTTCGAAAGTGACCGGAAATTCGACAGTACATGTGAGCTATTTTTGGAAGGAAAGCTTCACACGATGACAACATTTTTTATCATGACTCATGCCAAGATGTCTTCTATGGAGAAGAAATTAATTGTATGATGTTTTTTTTGGTTGTATATTTGGGTCCCTTAGACCATTTTGGTCTCATGGACGTCATTAAATATAACTTTTGGTGACCAATATTGCCTAGGTTTTCATGTTTCTAGACCTCCACTAACAACCTCTAATCAATTAATAGCTTGTGGCTATCAAAAAACTATAGTGTCATCATAATGCCCTTCTTCCTAGGCTTTCCATCTTTTAGAAATAATAATTTTGCGTAACTCTTTTCTATGGATATAAATTTCTTGTTGTTCATCAAAACATGATTACTTTTTCATACTATCTTTTCACTAGAACATACATGAAAACTCTTGAAATGATTCAAAAACCTTGAGTTGTCAATAATTCCATCAAACATATTATCTATAGTGAGATATGACACAATCATGCTTTCACACAATGAAGGAAAGCATGTATGCCAACATATAAGTGTACATAACAACAACATTAAAACTTACATGATATATTCATGCACATTTCCTAAAATTTTCCTCTTGCATCATCTTGTTTTATACATATTTAGGAAGGATTTCCTAGTTGTTTTTTGTGTGCTAGTACATGATTAGGAGGAGGAGGAGTCTTATATATTGTTTTCAACATATTATTTATTGTATTTATGCATACATGTATACATTGTTATATATGTATATGAATATGTTGTGTTGAATTATATGTTTTAGATGAGATAATATGATATGATTGACTTCTGGCTAGATTATTATTTGGACTTTTGACATGTTTTCCAGATTATATCTTAGAAAAATTATTAATAATATCGAAAATTACCATTGTCGTAAATATTAAATTAGTGTGTTTGGGGCATGGAATCATAGACTTGTTTGTTGAAATGGAACCATGAATGATTAATAAAGTTCATTTACTGATATTAAATATTTAAATAAGTAGGAAAAGGGGAGCATGATGTTTTGGAAATAAGACATGTGGAAGTGAACATATGATTGAGCTAGTAAGGTTATTTTTTAATTTATATACTTGATATGAGTGTTTTTGTATGTGTATGCCATATAGTGAGACCTTTCCCAATCACCAACATATGGGTGTGGTCTACAACTATGTCTTGGCAGAAGCATGTGGGAAGAGTAACCATGTATTGGAGACAAGTATGTAGAGTCCATATTATATGAATAGGATCAAGGGATTGCATAGTAAGGGTGAGGAATTCTCACCCCAATAGTTAGATTCTAAATTTCAACATAAATAATTATAGTGACCTCCATGATTGAATTGGTATATCAGATATTTACCCAATTGGGATTAGAAACTCTAAACAATATTGTTAAACTAATAAAAGGAATCATAGTTTTGGATATGTTTCCAAAATTTGGATGGATCATAGACTTAGTTGAATTACCCTAAAATTCTTGAATCTATAAGTGAATCAAGCTAATTTTGGGTTTTAGTTAGGAAGTGGTTGTGATCCCGCACAACATGGGGGTATCGAGGAAAGACGCTTTCCCTACGTAAGACTCAAGGGAAAAATAGTTCACATTTGTGAGTTGGCATAGGCAAGAAATTGGAGATTGAAGTAGTAAAGGCATAAATATATATAGCTTTAAAATTTGTAAATTTGAGATTTGGGTATAATGGATTTTTGTTGATTTGATTTCTAGCTAGGATCTTTGAATTAGTTAAAATTATATAGTAGGAGATAAATTGGAATCTTGAGGAGATCGTTATGCGTGATTTTGGAATTTTATGGGTTTGTTAACCTTGGTTGAAGCCGACCCTTGCTAATAACTAGTTTGGAAACGAGGTTTTCATTGAAGGAAAAATAACATAGATTATGACTCTAAAACTACTGCTTGGAAATTCCAATGAAAATATTGAATAATATAGTCAATCAAGTTTTTTGCAAGTGGATTCCAATTAAGAAGGGATTATTGAAGACATCCAAATTATCTCTTCTAGTTTTTTTACCTCTTTTCTACTTTCTACAACCCTTTCTTTGGATTGTGAGTTTTCATGTGTTAAAAAGCAAGGTTGCTATATTATATTTTCATTTGATTTTATGAGTTAGTTTGTAAGCATGGTTAATTAGTTATGCATGAGGGATTGAACTGTGGTATTGGGTTGGTTATAAATTAATTAGTTATTTTTTTGGAGGGACATAAATGTATGTGAGTTATTCGTGAAAAATAGTGAATTAGAAATATACTTAAATTTTAACCAAAAATGTATTGGGAGTTATGAATTCTTAATGTTGCCTAAATTCTCTTGAGATTAATTCATATTTTTATAAAAAATTGCACATTGTTGGTGTTTATAAATATGGGTATGAATGTCATGAGAAACTGATAAATTTAGAGTTTACTATCAAAGTGTTTCCAAAAACATATGAAAGAAAAATAGGTTTTAGTTCATTGAATCAATTATAGCGATACATTTCATATTTGTGCCATCACAAAATTTTGTATACAACTTTTGAAAATGTTTATTAAAGTTCCCACAAAAACTCTTTAAAACCTAGATCTGGTTATAGAGATATGCTTTTGTTCTTAAAGTTGTTTTCTAAATTTTTAATGTCATAACTTGAATTGTTCACGAGCTATTACTTATTTACTTTTTCTTCACATCTTCAAATGTAGCTAAGAGATATTTTTGGTATTTAGGCTCAGGATATAAATCTAGATATACTCACAAAAAAAGTCAAATACCTATGAATTATATTAAAACATATGAGTTTTTTATAAGGATTGTCATTGTTGAGTTGGACAAAAAATATTACTAAAAAATACCTGAGTATTTCTTGTAAATTTTCCAAACTTAACTTTTGGTTAGTGAAATGTGATGAGGAAGTTATTTGGGATTCCTCTTGGACGTGTAATCAAGTCTAGAATGCTTCTCCTTATGGATGATTGTAGATTGACATTGTTGGATATATGTTTGCTAAAATGTCTAAATGAATAAATCGTGCCATAAGATTAGTAACCATTCAGTTTACTTAAGATTGTGGAAGTTTTTGAGAACATCCCTTGATTGAGAAATGATTAGATTATAGCACAAATCTAGGTTGTCCTTTGTTTTTGTGATAAGAATTGATGAATTGGGATGCCATATGTTTTCCAAATTATGTAAACAAAATTTCATATATTTCTTATTTGGGTTTTTATATAGAACGTGTCTACATGCATTTGTTTTTCAAATTAAACCAAATTCAAGGGGAATCCATTCCATTTTCACTTGTAACGCTCATTTTGAGTGTAAATCAAGGTTTACAAAATTAAATTTCACAATCCTAGCAATTTTATTGAAACATGAACATCTTGTGGGGTCCTTTTTATTTTGTCAAATAACCCACAAGGAATTTGAATTGATGACCTATCGCAATGGGTGAATTAACATTGCACTCATTCACCATCAATAAAAAGCCACAAGGGCTCCATGGATTCATTTTATTGTTAAAATTTTGAATAGATAATTATTTTTCATTTATTTTTATTTAATATGTGGAAGGTAATGAGTAAGAAATCAGTGAAGGTAGTGATACACATATTATTCGAAAAATATTTCCAATAGATCCTTTGGTCATTTTGAACTATTTTTCAAATACTTGAAAAAAGTATTACACCTAAATGTAAAGGTTATGAGAAGGGATTCTAGTATCAAAGGGCCTAATTTAATCGTATTCAAGTCTAATTCATGTGTCTTATTGAAATCCTCAATTTATAGGTTCAGTTGGTGCATGAGGACTTCACCTTTGATTAATAATTTATCATGTTCATTCATAAATGGGGTTTTAAAGTTATGAAATATAGATTCAATATATTGTAGGTATTGTTTGGGGGGAGATGTAGGGTGGGGTGGTTTATAGTTATTAGGGGGTATTAAAAAGGGT
Organism: Pinus albicaulis; assembly: GCA_034641835.2. NCBI lineage: Eukaryota > Viridiplantae > Streptophyta > Pinopsida > Pinales > Pinaceae > Pinus > Pinus albicaulis. The sequence continues at coordinate 1,698,782,703 of CM076578.1, forward strand.
ATTTGGTAAAAATAAGGGATATCTATTAAAAATAAATGTTACTTTTTATTAGAAATATATACTTGGGGGATGGGTAAGGGAGATCAACAAAAGGATTTTGGGATTTTTTTATCAATATATAATTAGATTAGACATTTTCTTTAATATCCCACAAGTGTAGACACTATGACATAGTTTGACTAAAAGAAGACCCATGAGTTGGTGAAAATTGGTTGTTTTATAAAATAAAAATATGTTAATGCTTTTATTGTTTGAAAAAATATACACAATGGTGAGGCAAATAAGAGGAAGGGAGCCTACACCACCTCCTCCTCTAGGTAATGGATTAGATCAAATATCTATCAAAGAAGTGAGAGATATGATGTGGTCTTTTCAAAGGATTGCAAAGGAATTGCAACTTTAAAGACCTAGTGGGCATGTTTTTATGGATAATACCTTTGCTTAGGGGGATACATGACCATTCACTTGAGGATGATTTGCATATAAAATTGCAAAAAATGACATTTCCTTATTCAAATGGACAACAAAAAGATAAGTGGTTGAAGCATGGTTGGAAAATTTGAAGCTATGTTTTTCTCTACAAAATCACTCTATTAACCAAAATGATACGCTGGTCATCTATTAGTTAAAGGGAATTTCATTGTTGTGATGGATAAATATATAACCAAAATTTGGGTGGAATGCTTCTATTGTGACATGGGAATAATTCGAGGAGAAATTTCATGATAAGTGTATTTTTGAAGAGTAATTGGAATGAAAATAAATTAAATTAATGACCTAGAGTAGAGGAAAAAACAATGTTAAATTATTAGATTATGTTCATGGATTTTTTGAGGTCTGGCTTTTCAATTGAACACAAAGAAGTTGAATACAAACAAGTTCCTTCATGGGTTGAATCCCAACAAAAAGAGAAGGTTCATATATTGATTCCAAAAACCATGAATAAGTAAATGGAAAGAGTTATTGTTGTTGAAAAAAGTGTTTCTTCAAAAGGTTGAAAATAAAGATGTTAAGAAGCCATTCAAACCTTATATTCCTTTTTTCCATGATAAAAAAATTGCATGCTATATCCCCATGGAACCAATTCTATATTTTCATTTTCCAAGCACTATGAAACATTTTCATCTTTAATATAGCCAACATACCTTCACATGTATAAAAAATTCATTTCATGTTCTTCCATGGTCATAATTTGCAACTTAAGTTCAAATATTTTTCACATTTTCTTATCATACTAGTGATTAGAATGATATTTTTTATAGAATATTTACTAATTTTTTTCAAAGAATTCCTCCTCTCATCAATGTTCTCAAATTGTTTCAATTGATGTCACCAAATAGAAGCTTTTCCTTGTAGGTTGTAGTGTTGGGAAAAATACTGAGAGGGGGGGCAGGTGAATCAATATTTATAACTTATTGTAAAATTTTACTTTTATTTACTGATTTCTATACGCGAATTTAATGAACCCAACTAGCATATACATGCGGCTATATTTAATGAAACTTGTATCTATCCAAAGATCTTATTATGCAGATAAATATTTACTTATATCAGTGCATCATTCATTCATCAGACATTCAGTAAGCAGTAAGCATGTGCAGTAAAAACATAATAAATCATCACACATAAGCAACACACATGAACACTAGGATTTAAGATGGAAACCCAAGTCAGGAGAAAACCGCCGTTGTTGTCGTCTCTATCTTCAATATTTATTATAAATAAAATTGCTTACAATATTGTATTGGCACAGACTCATACCATTACGCAGGCACCCACCTGCAGAAGGCTACAACCTTCTCTCGTTTTCCAGCTTCTACTGGAAGGGAGCTCCAACCCCTGGTCTTTTTTACCAACTACCACTGGAAGGGAGTTACGACCCCCTGCATCTCGTTTACCAGTCACTCCTGGATGGGAGCTACTACCCCCTGATCTTGTTTACCAGCAACCACTGGAAGGGAGCTACGACCCCCTCGCTGAAGGCTCCAACCCTCAACACCACCACAGACCACGTTTCATAAATTTTCACACTGGATCCAACAGCTTCAACACAACATAAATTGTAGGCCTCTTACATTCAAGCTCAAAGAACATACATCAAATTGAAACTCATAACTGCATCAAATCATTCATTGAATCATCAATCAACCAACCAACCACTGATCTTTAATCACAATCAACTAACAGCATAATCAATATTCAAACAACCCATATCTGTATGAATACATCATTGAATAACAACAATAATACAACAAAACTGATCATAAATTTCCTTCTACATACTTCAGAAAAACCTTAGATTCCATACACACTTTTGCTAAAACGAACCTGCATATATACACGCTTTTACAGAGATGAACCTGCGTATAGATCTGCAACTATTTCAGGACTGCACAACTCTTCAGAATAAATAATTAGTTCAGATCTTACCCTTCACTTCAAAAAACATTCGCCAGATCACAGATCTAAATATTTTGTCAACAGATCAAGAAAATACAGTCATTTCAGGTCTAGAGATTCTGATCCATCATTGTATTCATAGTTGCATCATTATTTCATATCTATCAATAAACTGTAACCCATTCCATGCAGAGAGTGAAGTATTCATTCAATGCCCAAACACATGCACACATTGCACTATGATATTCTTCTCCTTTTATAGGTTTAGCCTTTCTCAATACCATGAGCCAAAACCACAGAAGTGTTGATGGTATTCTTGGAAGGAACCAAATAGAAAACACAACGCTCAATATTGTGGGCTAATACCATGGTGAGGACCCCTGGTATCATAAATAGAGGGCTTAAGTACATACGCGACTTGGCTTCCGAGCACCCGTGTGTATACGCAAATTCTCTTCATCAAACCTATGTATACATTGTGAAATATTACATTTATCAATTCTTTGGTGCTCACTGGATTTCCTTTCTCTGCTATATCTGAGCTGACCTGTGGATACATCATTTTACATCTTCATCTCAACAAGGACAACTCATCGAGTAGGTTGCCATCAAGGACAACATATTACATCATAATGCCAACATGTAGATGATTAATTTGGCTTCTAGGTTGGATGAGTAATTATGCAACTAAAATTTCTTTCTTATTCCCAACAACCAAACTTAAACATCCTATTTCATCATATTTTCACTATCAAAAGTGGTTGGCTTAGTCTTCCTAAGATCTCCTTGCAATTGGTTTTGCACATGCCTTATCCTTTAATGTTTCTATGATTATTTATATGCATATGGATTCCTTGCTTTGTGTTCTAGTGAGTAATAATTCCTTTGAGTTGAATGTTAGGATATTTCATGTTTTTGTCTTCCCGAATGAGCTCTTCCTCCTTCCTCATACCTTGAGCCTAATCCATTCTTCATTTACTTTTGATAATGAATTAAGCTCTATAGTAAATAAGTGTTAACCTATTTTTTCTCCTCTTGAGTTTTCAACATCCTCTTATTATCATCTCTTCAAATTTGAACCTTCATCTTCAAACTCTTATAGTTTTGACCATCTCTAATGAATTCTTTTTATTTCCATGCTAACTAGACTATGTCTCTTTTATGTTAATATTGAGCCTGCTAACTTCTCCATTGATGCTAGATATTTTTCTATATTGCAAATATCCTCTTCATAATATTCTTCAATTACAATCTTTAATTTACCTTTTTGTAGCTCTGAATCTATAAGAAGTATACATTCCACTACGTTATTAGATACATCTCAATTCTAGGTATGTGTCTTTTTCTTTCAAATGATAATGTGTATACACTTCATCAGTTTTATGAAATCAAGGCTACATGTATTTTATTCTCAAGTTTTAAAAAATTATAAAGCATTTATCCATGGTTTAATCCATCAAAATTATTCCCCTCTAAATTAGTTTTCCAATAACTACACCCATACCAAAATTGGGCTTCTAAACAAGGAGTTATGTATCTATAGATTTCTTCTTCTCGTGGACATTTTTTCAAACACTTAACCTATAAGTTTCATTTTTACATATTTTCCACAGTCTTAACTCTAAAATTTGGGCACTTCTTCATTTATGCCTCCATAAGCTACCAAAATACTATAACAACCTTCCAATTAGATAACTAATCTACTCAATTCAACATTTGAAAATTTCAAACACTATTTTCCCTAATTATTCTCATGGAGAAATTTCATCAAACACTTGTCTCATAATTTCAATTTCTTCATATATAGCTAACTTCTAGCCATATATCCCTAATATTGTAAATATATATGATATAATACTATAGCACAATCAACACCCTCTGTGTATTTGAGAAATTTGAGCACTTGTCTTATCCACACAAATTCACAATAATTCACTAAGTCACTAAACTCATTTTTATGTTATTAACTATTTACTTTAAGTAGGCATAACATTACAAAATTATGAAATATAAATGTAACCATTCTAGTATTCATGAAGCTATAAACCATAAATGTCATTTAACACAAGCATAAATAACAACAAACTATAAATTAATTCAACCATGACACAATCATAATTATTATAAATTAAATTCCCCATGGTATATGAATAACATGGGAAATGAATGGTATTAATGCAGACATCATGTGTGGGGGGGAGGAGTCTCAAGAAAACCTTCACTTGGTGAATGAATGATATTAAGGTCATGCTCAGCTACAAAGTATGACAAGTTGGGTTTAATTCAAGGTGGTGGAGAAGGTTTGATACTCTATGCAGGTTGTGATGAGACTACACCTTCATGTTAAAATTATCGCAAAGATATATATTTATTGATTTATTGAGAGAAAAATTAAAAAAACCAACAATATTTCATAAAACATAAACTTGTTGCACACAATGTTTGGGACAAAACTAGCTAACAAAATTATATTAGTTCCTTTTCCAAAACCTAGTCGAGTGGCCAAGTGAGCCTTCATCGTTCACCATCTTTGGTCCTTTACAATGTATTCTTCCCAAGCCTTTTAAAGGCTTCATAACATGCAATCCATGGGCACAAAACCATGGGAAACCAAAACCATGTGCCCAAAATCCCCATTATAGACCAAGTAACTTTGACTCTTTCACTGAGTCAAGTTTTACCTAACACTTCATGGCATCTCATAGGAATAGTATGGATGGAGAATGCATCTAGGGAAGGAAATATATTAATATTCCACTTGTATTTTGGTCACTTAATTTTATGATAGTTTATTTTAGCAACTAGGTAGGATTTGGTGATATTATTTACTCCCTCTAGTTTGTCATTATTATTTCTCTCTCTGCGCATGAGTTTCTTTCAAGGCAGGTAGGAATTGAACTCATGTGAAACTATTCCTCTTGTTGGTTCAATTCTCTGTGGGTTTTCAATTCAATAGATAACTCAACTAGTGATTTTTGTATGTTGAAAGGAATTATGTTAGTTTCTCTTCAATTTAGAAAATCACTCAACTAATGAGGTTTGCTTGTTGAAAGGAATTGTGGCATATTTTCTTCAATGATTTGGTGAAAATGCTCATTCTCTTTTCATTTATCATTTTCATGCAAATTACCCCTCTATCATTTTGTTCTAATTCAATGGCTTTAGCCATTTTTATCGGGGCAAAACATTTTTTGTTTTCGTTGTTTCTATTTAATCCATCTCAACTCTTTCTTGCTTTTATACTTTGGAAGATCCTTTGATTTCCTTTTTGAGTTTCCCTAGTTGGTGTGGGAAGGATCCTTTTGCTCCCTTATAGCAAAGGAATTCATCTTGTATGAGTTAGGATTCTCCTATTTATGATTTTAGTATTTCACGTTCCCCTATTCCTTTCTCTTGGTACCTTTTTTTCTCACCTTGAGGAGTTGACTCCCTCATTTTTCTGGCTATGAGATTCCATCCTTTTGGTTTCCCTGTAGTCTCTCTATATTTCCTCACCATGTCTAGGCTAGGGCATCTTAATGTTTGTAGGGGAGGATAAAGAAATTTCTTCCCTATAGATATAAAGCTCAACAGGCTACGAAATTGTCTACAACCATCTATGTTCACTATGTTCCACCTACCATCAAAGGAAAAACTCAAGAGGAAAAACAAAATGAACAGTTGGAACATAGATTCATCACTAATAAAGATATGGAAGATGAGGTGGGTGGATAGGTCCCAAAAACTCTAGATACGTGCAAAATATCAAAATTGATTCACAACTGAAAATAATAATGGGAAATTATTGGTAGAGAACTTAGAGACTCACTAGGAAATTTCATTATGCGTAAATGAAATGCAAACATAGACCAAAAAGTTCAATGATAGGATATTCCCCATGGAAAAAAATTATAGTTTATTTGGAATTTACTACTTCAATGAAGAGGAGGATCATCCAAACAAAATTCAGGTGGAATCACCATCCAAATAGATGATCTTTCATTTTTTTTTGTGATGTCTATTAGCACCAAGGTTGTAAACCTAGAAATGAAAGCTACTATTAACGATATTAGGAAGGTATATAAATATATGTTGTATTATTGAATACAATTTTATTTTTAATTCAATAAACTCTATTTTTATTCTATTAGTCTGATTTCCCTTGTGGAAGACAAGTAGGAAGGACTATTTTGTATACGATGCAATTCCTAGTAATACAAATATGCTTGATTAAAAAACACAACTATATATGAAATTCAATGCAATTCACAAATATAATTAAAAACACTTATTTGTGTGGACTTATTCACCAATTGGATATTGAAGATGGATATTCCACCCAACTACATGCTCCTTGATGCATTAGTTATCTCTGCAACAGAGGCCACCCCCAATTTGAGGCTATGAATCAACAAAGGAAACACACTTCATATGGTTGCTTCTTATTTCTCTTCTCATGGACCAATTCCTAGGTTCCTATTCACTTTCCAATCCACAACCCTCTTCCTCATAAGTTTATTTGTAAAATACCATGGATATTCCATTGGATTAGTTCATCAAAATAGATTTGATAAAATTACTAAAATATTCACTGTTAAATTTTCCTTGGTTTCCAAATTATTTAGTTAGGTAATTTTCATCTCAATTATTTGAATTAGTTGAAGTGAGATAAATAGAAAACATAAATGAATACACACACCATCTATGATAGACATAAATATTTGATCTATAAAAAACTTAAGGGAGTAAACTTAGCTAGAAATTGAGGATGTTTGGCTCTCTTTTCTCTGGGATGGAAAATTTGCAAGTACAAAGAAAGAGGTACTCTCTATGGAGTTAGATGAGACCTATGACCTATATGCTTGTTACAAAATCTTAACCCTTTCTACTTTTCTCTCTAACTCCCCACTCACGATTGCTCTACTCTACTGTGGAGAAAAATATAATAGCATAGAATGGAACCTTACTCTTCCTAGTGGCTTTGTATTTGACATAGCTTGATAGCCAACTAGGGGTAAGGTTTGACTCTCTCAACCCTCAACTAGAGTTATGGGTTTGAACCTTATAGAGTCTTATTCAAATCCCACACATAGCTTTCCCCATATGCATGAATAGTGGGGTTGATGTGGCATCCACTCATACCATGATGGTCAACATGGTAGGTCAATTTAAGGGAGGCATAAATTTTTCCTACGAACTTCGATTAACGTGATTATTTCAATGTCAAAAATATATGTTAGTATAGAGAAATATTTTGGAGTTCCATGCTAAAGTAGTAAATCTTAGACCCCAAAAAATGTTATTGAATTCCTCAAAATGGCTCTAGAACGTTTCATACCTCAATTCCCTAAACTAGATTTTATATTAAAAATGACCTTGCAAGCTAATTCCACCACTTTTTCC